>CM051014.1:4246618-4249118 GCA_027704905.1 Muraenolepis orangiensis | reverse complement strand
AGGGAGATGCCAGCCACCCTCCTGAGGAAATTCCTTTTTAGCCACTTGTATTCGCGATCTCTTTCGGTCATTACCCATTGTTCATGACCCTAGGTGAGGGTAGGAACGAAGACTGATCGGTAGATCGAGAGATTTGCCTTCTGGCTCAGCTCTCGTTTGGTTACAACGGTGCAGATTCTCTGGTCAATCTCACACTCCATCCTCCCCTCACTCGAGAACAAGACCTGAGATACTGGAACTCCTTCACTTGGGATAAGGACTCCCTCCCTACTTGGAGTAGACAATCCACCGGTTTCCTGATGAGAACCATCGCCTCAGATTTGGAGGTGCTGATCCTCATCCCAGCCGCTTCACACTCCGCTGCAAACCGATCCAGTGAGTGCTGAAGGTCACATACTGATGACGCAAACAGGACCACATCATCTGCAAACAGCAGTGATTCAATCCTGAGCCCCCCATACTGACCCCTCCAGATCCACAAAGCACATGTAGACCCCAAGCCCGTCCAGGACCCTGGACCCTGGACCCTGGACCTGACCTGGACCCTGGACCCTGGACCCTGGACCCTGGACCCTGCTCCCTTCTCCCACCACCAGGGCGCGATCCGCCTGGTTGCTCTTCAATCTGAGGTTCCAATATATATTAGAATATAAATTAGTAAAATATAGTATATTTATATTAGAAATGTGTGTGTGTGTGTGTGTGTGTGTGTGTGTGCAGGTGTACGATCAGTTTGTGAAGAGCAGGATGAAGGAGGAGTCTCGGGAGAAGAAGCTGAAGCTCCTGGAGGCTAAAGAGCAGTTCAAACTGCTCCTGGAGGAGGCCAAGATAACCAGCAGGTTAGTACTAGTTAGGAATTAACATACGATTACCAGCAGGTTAGTACTAGATAGGAACTAACCAACATAAGATAACCAGCAGGTTAGTACTAGTTAAGAACTAACCAACATAAGACATCCAGCTGGTTAGTACTAGTCAGGAACTAACCAACATAAGGTAACCAGCAGGTTAGTACTAGTTAGGAACTAACCAACATAAGGTAACCAGCAGGTTAATACTAGTTAGGAACCAACATAAGATAACCAGCAGGTTAGTACTAGTTAGGAACTAACCAACATATTATAACCAACAGGTTACTACTAGTTAGGAACTAAACAACATATTATAACCAGCAGGTTAATACTAGTTAGGAACCAACATAAGATAACCAGCAGGTTAGTACTAGTTAGGAACTAACCAACATAAGATAACCAGGTTAGTAGTCGTTAGGAACCTACATAAGATAATCAGCAGGTTAGTACCAGTTAAGAACTAAACAACATAAGATAACCAGCAGGTTAGTACTAGTTAGGAACTAACCAACATGAGATAACCGGCATGTTAGTACTAGTTAAGAATCAACATAAGATAACAAGCAGGTTAGTTATAGTTAGGAACTAATGCAATATAACCAGCAGGTAAGTACTAGGTAGGAACTAGCTAACATTTAGTCCAAGTTAGGAACTAACTAACATAAGATACAGTGAGTACCAGGTTAGTACTCGTTAGGAACTAACTTACATGTTTCATCTCTTCCTGGTCCAGGTCCACCTTCAAGCAGTTCTGTCTGCGTCACCGTGGTGACCACCGCCTCCACGCCTTCAACAGGAAGAAGGAACAGGAAGTGCTCTTCAACCATTACATCACTTCTCTAAAGAGGCGGGACAAAGAGAACAGAGTGAGACTCAGCAGAATGCGTTGAGGAAGTGGAAGGATAATGAAGACCACTGCCTTTAACCCCAGCCTCATTTAACCCCAGCCTCCTTTATCCCCCTCAGCCTCCTGCCTCCTTTTACTTCAGCCTCCTGCCTCCTTTAACTCCTTAGCCTCCTGCCTCCTTTAATCCCTTAGCCTCCTGCCTCCTTTTAACTCAGCCTCCTGCCTCCTTAAACCCCAGCCTCCTTTAACCCCAGCCTCCTTCAACCCTAACCTCAGCCTCCTTTAACCCTAACCTCAGCCTCCTTTAACCTCAGCCTCCTTTAACCTCAGCCTCAGCCTCCTTTAACCTCAGCCTCCTTTAACCTCAGTCTCCTTTAACCCCGACCTCAGCCTCAGCCTCCTTTAACCTCAGCCTCCTTTAACCTCAGTCTCAGCCTCCTTTAACCCCAACCTCAGCCTCCTTTAACCTCAGCCTCCTTTAACCTCAGCCTCCTTTAACCTCAGTCTCAGCCTCCTTTAACCCCCCAGCATCCTTAGACTGTACTAATACTACAACACTGAACTACAACACTGGACTACAACACTGGACTACAACACTGAACTACAACACTGGACTACAACACTGGACGACAACACTGGACTACAACACTGAACTACAACACTGGACTACAACACTGAAGTACAACACTGAACTACAACACTGAACTACAACACTGAACTACAACACTGGACTACAACACTGGACTACAACACTGAACTACAACACTGGACTACAACACTGGACTACAACACTGGACTACAA
>CM051014.1:4204118-4241618 GCA_027704905.1 Muraenolepis orangiensis | reverse complement strand
AGTAGGTTAGTTAGTAGACTACAGTAGGATAGTTAGTAGAGTTAATGGACTATAGTAGGATAGTTAGTAGACTACAGTAGGATAGTTAGTAGAGTTAATGGACTATAGTAGGATAGTTAGTATAGTTAGAAGACTACAGTAGGTTAGTTAGTAGACTACAGTAGGATAGTTAGTAGAGTTAATAGACTATAGTAGGATAGTTAGTAGAGTTAGTAGACTACAGTAGGATAGTTAGTAGAGTTAGTAGACTACAGTAGGATAGTTAGTACAGTTAATCGACTACAGTAGGATAATTAGTAGAGTTAGAAGACTACAGTAGGATAATTAATAGAGTTAGGAGACTACAGTAGGATAGTTAGTAGAGTTAATAGACTACAGTAGGATAGTTAGTAGCGTTAGTAGACTACAGTAGGATAGTTAGTAGAGTTAGAAGACTACAGTAGGATAGTTAGTAGAGTTAATGGACTATAGTAGGATAGTTAGTAGACTACAGTAGGATAGTTAGTAGAGTTAATGGACTATAGTAGGATAGTTAGAAGACTACAGTAGGTTAGTTAGTAGACTACAGTAGGATAGTTAGTAGAGTTAATATACTATAGTAGGATAGTTAGTAGAGTTAATGGACTATATTAGAATAGTTAGTAGAGTTAGTAGACTACAGTAGGATAGTAAGTAGAGTTAATAGACTACAGTAGGATAGTTAGTAGAGTTAATAGACTATAGTAGGATAGTTAGTAGAGTTAATAGACTACAGTAGGATAGTTAGTAGAGTTAGTAGACTACAGTAGGATAGTTAGTAGAGTTAATAGACTACAGAAGAATAGTTAGTAGAGTTAATAGACTACAGTAGGATAGTTAGTAGAGTTAAACATCGACATAAGGATAGTTAGTAGAATTTATAGACTACAGTAGGATAGTTAGTAGAGTTAGTAGACTACAGTAGGATAGTTAGTAGAGTTAATAGACTACAGTAGGATAGTTAGTAGAGTTAATAGACTACAGTAGGATAGTTAGTAGAGTTAATAGACTACAGTAGGATAATTAGTAGAGTTAGTAGACTACAGTAGGATAGTTAGTAGAGTAAATAGACTACGATAGGATAGATAGTAGAGTTAATTGACTACAGTAGGACAGTTAGTAGACTACAGTAGGATAGTTAGTAGAGTTAATAGACTACAGTAGGATAGTTAGTAGAGTTAATAAACTACAGTAGGATAGTTAGTAGAGTTAATAGACTACAGTAGGATAGTTAGTAGAGTTAGTAGACTACAGTAGGATAGTTAGTAGAATTAGTAGACTACAGTAGGATAGTTAGTAGAGTTAATAGACTACAGTAGGATAGTTAGTAGAGTTAATAGACTACAGTAGGATAGTTAGTAGAGTTAATAGACTACAGTAGGATAGTTAGTAGAGTCCCTCATGGTTACATGAGTCGGGGTCCCTCGTGGTTACATGAGTCGGGGTCCCTCATGGTTACATGAGTCTGGGTCCCTCATGGTTACATGAGTCGGGGTCCCTCGTGGTTACATGAGTCGGGGTCCCTCGTGGTTACATGAGTATGGGTCCCTCGTGGTTACATGAGTCGGGGTCCCTCATGGTTACATCAGTCGGGGTCCCTCGTGGTTACATGAGTCGGGGTCCCTCGTGGTTACATGAGTATGGGTCCCTCATGGTTACATGAGTCGGGGTCCCTCATGGTTACATGAGTCGGGGTCCCTCGTGGTTACATGAGTCGGGGTCCCTCATGGTTACATGAGTCGGGGTCCCTCGTGGTTACATGAGTCGGGGTCCCTCGTGGTTACATCAGTCGGGGTCCCTCATGGTTACATCAGTCGGGGTCCCTCGTGGTTACATGAGTCGGGGTCCCTCGTGGTTACATGAGTCGGGGTCCCTCGTGGTTACATGAGTATGGGTCCCTCGTGGTTACATGAGTCGGGGTCCCTCGTGGTTACATGAGTATGGGTCCCTCGTGGTTACATGAGTCGGGGTCCCTCGTGGTTACATGAGTCGGGGTCCCTCGTGGTTACATGAGTCGGGGTCCCTCGTGGTTACATCAGTCGGGGTCCCTCGTGGTTACATCAGTCGGGGTCCCTCGTGGTTACATCAGTCGGGGTCCCTCGTGGTTACATGAGTCGGGGTCCCTCGTGGTTACATCAGTCGGGGTCCCTCGTGGTTACATGAGTCTGGGTCCCTCATGGTTACATGAGTCGGGGTCCCTCGTGGTTACATGAGTATGGGTCCCTCATGGTTACATGAGTCGGGGTCCCTCATGGTTACATGAGTCGGGGTCCCTCGTGGTTACATGAGTCGGGGTCCCTCATGGTTACATGAGTCGGGGTCCCTCGTGGTTACATGAGTCGGGGTCCCTCGTGGTTACATGAGTCGGGGTCCCTCATGGTTACATGAGTCGGGGTCCCTCATGGTTACATGAGTCGGGGTCCCTCGTGGTTACATGAGTCGGGGTCCCTCATGGTAAACAGGCTGATGATAAACTGAGGAATTTGCATCTTTTCATTTCTCTCTCTGATGCTTGAGGAGCTGCTGATGGTTTTTATGCTAATGCTAAATATCTTGACACTGCACTTCTTACTTGCTTGTGTGCGTGTGCGTGTGCGTGTGCGTGTGTGTGGGTACCGGCTTTCTACATAGCTCCCTACGTCGAATGGGGACACAGGACTCAGTGGAGTTAGTTGGGCGGTTGAGAAGTGGCGGACCCAGCAGGTGGTGACAGCTGACAGCCAGTGCTGGGGCACCTGGTCCTTCATTACCAACGATCCACCGGTACGCAGCCTCACCGGCCCCAGAGTCTAATGTGAGGCAGCCTCATCCAGCCCACCACATGGGCTGTGTCTCAAAAGACCTCCCCACCCTGGGCTCCATCTCTCCTCCTCTCCTACCGTCCGGTCGCCGGTTCCTCAGCATCAGTACAAGGACTACCAGGTTTAAGGATAGTATTTATCCACAGGCAGTGACCTACTGAACTGCTAGGAGTGCTGCCACCATCATAACATGTCATTAACATTACACTATCATAACATGTCATTAACATGGCACTATCATAACATGTCATTAACATTACACTATCATAACATTTCATTAACATTACACTATAATAACATTGTCATTAACATTACACTATCATAACATGTCATTAACATTACACTATCATAACATGTCATTAACATTACACTATCATAACATGTCATAAACATTACACTATCATAACATGTCATAAACATTACACTATCATAACATGTAATTAGCATTACACTGTCATAACATGTCATTAACATTACACTGTCATAACATGTCATTAACATTACACTATCATAACATGTCATTAACATTACACTATCATAACATGTCATTAACATTACACTGTCATAACACTATCATAACATTGTCATTAACATTACACTATAATAACACTATCATAACATTGTCATTAACATTACACTATAATAACACTATAATAACATTGTCATTAACATTACACTATCATAACATGTCATTAACATTACACTGTCATAACACTATCATAACATTGTCATTAACATTACACTATAATAACACTATCATAACATTGTCATTAACATTACACTATAATAACACTATCATAACATTGTTATTAACATTACACTATATTAACACTATCATAACCTAATCAACCTGGACAAGACTGAGCTAGTGTTCTTCCTGGCAAAGGGCTGTCCGCACCGAGACCTGGCTGTCACCATTGACGATGCTGTGGTGACACCTACTCTGACCGCAAGGAATCTGGGTGTGACCCCGGACGACCAAGTGTCGTTCTCTGCAAACATTAGTCGATGACACGCTCCTGCAGATTCCTCCTCTACAACATCAGGAGGATTCAGCCTTTTCACACTGAAAAGGCTGCCAGGTGCTCATCCAGGCTCTAGTCATCTCACATCTGGTCTACTGCACCTCCCTCCTTGCTGGCGCCCCGGCATTTGCCATCAGGCCCCTGGAGCTCATTCAGAAAGCTGCAGCTCGCCTGGTGTGAGAACCAAAGTTCTCCCACACATCTACCCTCCTTCGGTCTCTATACTGGCTACCTGTAGCTGCTCCATCCAGTTCAATACCTTGGTGCTAGCCTGGTCAAGGCCTACATCCCAACCCGTCCACTTCGCTCGGCTTCTTCGGGCCGTCTGCTTGCCCCCTCACTTAGGGGCCCGTGTGGCCGATCTACGCGGTCACGGCTCTTCTCCGTCCTGGCCCCAATTTGGTGGAACAAACTCCCCACGGAGGTCACGACTGCAGAGTCACTGCCCATCTTCCGCCGCAGGCTGAAAACCCATCTCTTCAGGACACACTTCCCGGATCCTTCCTCCTAGCGCTAAGTCAATTAAGTCAGTCAAAAGTAGATTACATATTATAGATAGGTAGATATTGTTGCATATTGTTTGCCAACTTATTGTACTTTTTCCCTTAGACTTTTGCCTGAATTATTCTACCTGAGCACTGGTTCAGTTCTTGGAGACTAGAAATGAGTTAGAAATTAAATGCACTATAGACTTCTGGTGACGAGTTGTTCTCTTACCTTCCTTTGTGTATCGTATCGTATAGTGCATAGTATAGTATAGTGTTGTATAGTATAGTACATAGTATATTGTTGTATAGTATAGTATAGTACATAGTATAGTGTTGTATAGTATAGTACATAGTATAGTGTTGTATAGTATCGTATAGTACATAGTATAGTATTGTATAGTATAGTATAGTACATAGTATAGTGTTGTATAGAATTGTATAGTATAGTACATAGTATAGTGCTGTATAGTATCGTATAGTATAGTACATAGTATAGTGTTGTATAGTATCGTATAGTATAGTACATAGTATAGTGTTGTATAGTATCGTATAGTACATAGTATAGTATTGTATAGTATAGTACATAGTATAGTGTTGTATAGTATTGTATAGTATAGTACATAGTATAGTGTTGTATAGTATTGTATAGTATAGTACATAGTATAGTGTTGTAAAGTATTGTATAGTATAGTACATAGTATAGTGTTGTATAGTATTGTATAGTATAGTACATAGTATAGTGTTGTATAGTATTGTATAGTATTGGTGGTGGTGTCTGAGAGGAGGATGCTGCGCAAGCTGCGTAGTATCCTTGACAACAACTCTCACCCTCTCCATCAGGTGCTGACCCTTCAGCAACAGACTCATTCCACCCAGGTGCACCACAGAACACCACAGGAAGTCCTTTCTTCCTGTGGCCATCAGTCTCTATAATTCATCTACCTCGGGTCGTGAGAGGGACAGTGGAGATTCAGTGACCTGAGGCCAACGCACTGTTATTATTATAAATTTTTGGTCAACACACTGTAAATCATTTCACTGTAATTTTGCACTGTAAATTCAGTTTCACTTTTCACTTTTCACATGTCACTTTTTCAGTATTCATCTGAGTTATTTATTAATATTTTATTACTGCCAATTTGCACTATACGTATTGTTGTGTATTGTATATACCTACGTATTACTGTAATAATACTGTAAATTGTGCAATTCATCTATCAATACATTTATATTTCATTTAGAGTTAATTTAGTTATATTTAGTTTATACTAGTTTTGTTTAGTTAGTTGTTGTTATTTAGTTTTTAGGTATTAGTATATTTTGTGTGCATTTATTCCCCCAGTGTCAACTGTTGCACCTTAATTTCCCTCGGGATAAATAAAGTTATCTTGAATCTTGAATCTTGAATCTAGTATAGTGTTATTGTATAGTATCGTATTGTATAGTACATAGTATAGTGTTGTATAGTATAGTCCATAGTATAGTGTTGTATAGTATCGTATTGTATAGTACATAGTATAGTATAGTGTTGTATAGTATAGTACATAGTATAGTATTGTATAGTATAGTACATAGTATAGTGTTGTATATTATAGTAAAGTACATAGTATATTGTTGTATAGTATAGTATAGTACATAGTATAGTATTGTATAGTATAGTACATAGTATAGTGTTGTATAGTATAGTATAGTACATAGTATAGTATTGTATAGTATAGTACATAGTATAGTGTTGTTTAGTATCGCATAGTACATAGTATAGTGTCGTATAGTATTGTTTAGTATAGTACATAGTATAGTGTTGTATAGTATAGTAAAGTACATAGTATAGTGTTGTATAGTATAGTACATAGTATAGTGTTGTATAGTATAGTAAAGTACATAGTATAGTGTTGTATAGTATAGTCCATAGTATAGTGTTGTATAGTATCGTATTGTATAGTACATAGTATAGTATAGTGTTGTATAGTATAGTACATAGTATAGTGTTGTATAGTATAGTCCATAGTATAGTATAGTACATAGTATAGTGTTGTATAGTATAGTAAAGTACATAGTATAGTGTCGTATCGCATAGTACATAGTATAGTGTTGTATAGTGTTGTTTAGTATAGTACATAGTATAGTGTTTTATAGTATTGTTTAGTATAGTACATAGTATAGTGTTGTATAGTATTGTTTAGTATAGTACATAGTATAGTGTTGTATAGTATTGTTTAGTATAGTACATAGTATAGAGTTGTATAGTGTTGTATAGTATAGTACATAGTATAGTGTTGTATAGTATTGTTTAGTATAGTACATAGTATAGTGTTGTATAGTATTGTTTAGTATACTACATAGTATAGTGTTGTATAGTATTGTTTAGTATAGTACATAGTATAGTGTTGTATAGGATAGTAAAGTACATAGTACAGGTAGGGGCAGGCAGAAGCGTAGTCAGGGACGGGCGGTAGATCAGGAAGCAGGCAGGGCGGGCAGGACCAGGGCGGGCAGGACCAGGGCGGGCAGGACCAGGGCGGGCAGGACCAGGGCGGGCAGGACCAGGGCGGGCAGGACCAGGGCGGGCAGGACCAGGGCGGGCAGGGTCGGCAACAGGAACCAGTCCGGGTCCGCTGGGAGTCTGTGTCATGAGGACAATCTGGCAGAGTATGAGTGTGCGGGGTAGACTTATAGGCTGGTTAATTATCATGCGCTGCAGGTGTGGGGAAATGTAAATGCGGGTTGACACTGCCCCCCAGTGGAGGCAGGGTAAATAGCCATTGTGACAAGTACATAGTATAGTGTTGTATAGTATAGTACATAACATAGTATCGTATCATATAGTACATAGTATAGTGTTGTATAGTATAGTACATAGTATAGTGTATTGTGTTAAATTGTAGGACATTCACACTGCAGGAGGGAATGGGGAGGAAGCATTCATTTTACTTGCTGAATTTGGACAATAAAAACATCTTGAATCTTGAATCAAAAGGCTAACATGCAGCCTCCAGACAGCCTTCGTAGGCAGTGAGGCATCAAGTCAGAGTGGGATCTGGATGAATGAAGCCACTCTGGATGAATGAAGCCACTCTGGATGAATGAAGCCACTCTGGATGAATGAAGCCAAAGTGAAGAAGAAGTACAGGTACCTGAGAACAACGAGTCTCTCGAGCCACAAGTCAGTGGAGATGGGCCTCCCGGAAAGCTCAGTGTCATTTCATTCCTTCCCACCGTATCAGCTATCTATCTATCTATCTATCTATCTATCTATCTATCTATCTATCTATCTATCTATCTATCTATCTATCTATCTATCTATCTATCTATCTATCTATCACCTGGAGAGACAACTTGATATCAAAGAACGTCTTGGTTCATATCGATGATTTAGAAATAAGTTATTGATCAATAGTGTCCAGAGGAAGTTCTACACACTTCTGTATTATTATTATATTATTATTATATTATTATTCACTGCTGGAACTGCTACCTCCGCGACCCGGTTTCGGATAAGCGGGAGAAGATGGATGGATGGATGGATTATTATTCACCAAGATGTTAGAGATATTAAGTCACTAAGGGACCACCTGATGTTAAACTGATCTGAGGATCAGCAGGCGCCCCCTGCTGGCCATGATCGCAAGCAACAGATGGACAATAACCATTAAGGGTTAGTTAACCTTTACCATTAAGGGTTAGTTAACCTTTACCATTAAGGGTTAGTTAACCCTAATCATTAAGGGTTAGTTAACCTTTACCATTAAGGGTGATGTAGGAGCCATTCTTGAGTTATTTAATCTTTGAGTTTGTATCATGCAATTATTTGAATTATGAAAATGCTTTATGGATTACGAAATATGAAAACGAAAACTGATAATTTGATTGACAAGTCATGATATTATTTACACTGATTATGGTTATTGTAACTATTCTTATGATTTGAAACTATGTGTACTTTCCCTTTAAGAGACCTACCTGAGCTATTCACCTGTATGGTTTACCTTGATAAGGGCTGGTGGCCTGCGTGGGAGGGTGGACCGGGAAAGCAAACCGTTTTTGTACCGCATGTATTAGATATACGAGTTTTGTTTGTTATGCAGCTTGGAAATAAATGATTGATTCATTGTGACAGCCAAACGGATGGATCAGAATCTTTATTATGTGCGCGTAGACTAAAGCTATCCCCGGAGTGGAAGTGGCAAATAAGAAATACGAAATAGTTTGTAAATTGCCACTATAGGTTAGTTAACTCTTAATGACATTACGACTTGCTGAGCGTCTTATGGTTCACCTGCTGTGGTTGTTTTTCAATGTCTTTTTAATATCAGTGGTCGCAGTTAGACAGGATGGAAGGAAAGGTTCAAGGTTAGA
Organism: Muraenolepis orangiensis; assembly: GCA_027704905.1. NCBI lineage: Eukaryota > Metazoa > Chordata > Actinopteri > Gadiformes > Muraenolepididae > Muraenolepis > Muraenolepis orangiensis. The sequence goes on along the minus strand of CM051014.1, from coordinate 4,232,930 downwards.
AGGGTTAGCTAAGAACGAAGAGTTAGACAAGTAGGAAGGGTTAGACAGGTAAAGAAAAGACAAGCATCTTGTGTATGTAATTCTCCCGTGTGGCCACCAGAGGGCAGTGAGCAGCATGAGCAAAGTGTCCCATTACAGCAGGAAGTTAAAGGTCCTGATGATTTATTGATTATCTGGTCATGAACCGCGCTTCATTGATCCATTCATCATTGATCCATTCGTCATTCGTCATCACGTTGATCAGAACATGGGTAAAAACCAGACACAGTCTCTCTCCGTCCAACGTTTATTAGACAACTACTGTTATAACAACAGGAAGTGGTTTTACATTCACAACAGGAAGTGGGCTTAGGCTCAGGATCCGACGACATGTTGTTCTGATCCTGATGATCGACCTCTTCTGGGTGACTCTGTGGTGTCTACCCTGGGATAGAGATGTTCCTAGACCAGGTTCTAGACCAGGTTCTAACCCAGGTTCTAGACTAGGTTCTAACCCAGGTACCGCCACCAGTAAACACTGGCACCCAACGCACTCAACACTGTGGGTACAAAATGCCTTCAGAATTCATAAACTGTAAAAAATATAAAAAATGTAAAATATAAAATAAATTCTTACAAACGGCCTGCGGAGGAAGAGGAGGAAGAAGGAGGAAGAGGAGGAAGAGGAGGAAGAGGAGGAAGAGGAGGAGCGTTTATACAACCACCGTTCAGTCAATCAAATACCACATTTGTTTGTATATAAAATGTAAAAATCATTTCATAATGCTATGTCCGTAACCCGGGAACAGCTGTGAGCCTGAAACGGCAACACCTGCTGGTGGAGCTGAGGTACTGCAGGCAAGAGACACGACTGACAAGTTGGTTGAAGGTAGTTAATAAAAGGTAGTTAATAAAACCTCCAATGAGATGACAGGCAGAATGACGTGCATTGCGGATATAGACTAGTTTGTTTCTAGAGGCTCTACTTTTTGAGATGAAGAACAGTGGTTAGTTTCTGGTGGGAATAGTTTGTTTCTGGAGAGAGTAGTTAGTTTCTGAGAGGACTAGGTCATTTCTGGAGGGACTAGGTCATGTATGAGACGACTAGTTTGTTTCTGGAGGGACTAGTTGGTTTCCGAGAGGACTAGTTTGTTTCTGGAGGGACTAGTGAGTTTAAGAGGGGTCTAGTTTGTTTCTAACAGGACTAGTACATTCCAGTAGTTAGTTGGTCAGGGTGAAGATAATAAACCTTCAGAAAGAGACAGGAAAGTTAACCAGCAGGTAGTTACGACACCATCCGCTGCTTGGTTAAAGGGGGTTGGTAGAACACAGTAGTTAGATGTAGTTCCTAACTACCGTGTAGATTAGAACATGTAGAAGGTAGGACATTTCTATAAGGGAGTCTGTATGTCGGCGGTAGTTAGTGGGGGAGCAGGTGTGTTTTGGAGGTTCAGGAGGAGTTGAGCTTCATGGATGCAGAAGAAGAGGGCGTGGCTACAGAGACGTCCTCAGGAGGAGGAGGAGTCTTAGGACAGGGTGGTGATGTTGGACCGACCACCGGGGGGCGCTACAATCCGCTGGGTGGCCCGGCGAGGGATGTGGTCATCGATCTGGGTCCCTGGATGAGGTGGATGAGGAGGAGCAGGAGTAGGAGGAGCAGGAGAAGAGAAAGAAGGAGAAGGAGGAGGAGAAGTAGAAGGGTTTAGTTGTTAGTTCCCCTGTGTGTGTCCTGCTGTCGATGCCATCACAGATGATGACATCAGTACCTGCCAGAGTGAAGCCTGATTGGTGGAGGTTGCGCGGGGCCACCAGCGTCTTGGGGCCAGGGGCGCCCCTGGTGGTGGGAGTGGGCGGGACCGACTTGGTCATACTGGTGACGTCGTGGACCGGACCATCGTAGTTCCCACGGGGGACTCCACGGGCCTCGGCCATCTGGACAGAAAGGAAGAGATGATTCTAACCAGTTAACTAACACTAAACCGTACTAACCAGTTAACTAACACTAAACCGTACTAACCAGTTAACTAACACTAAACTTTACTAACCTGTTAACTAACACTAAACCTTACTAACCAGTTAACTAACTAATACTTCTTAAAACGTATCAAATCAAACAAACTATACCAAACATTGGCTTGCTCACTACCCGGAGCTAGCTCAGTACCGATAGCTAGTTCAGTACAGTTAGCTCATCGGTACCGTTAGCTAGCACAGTACCTTGCTCCTAGTTCAGTACTGTTAGCTAGCGCAGTACCTTGCTCCTAGCGTAGTACTGTTAGCTAGCGCAGGACCTTGCTCCAAGCGCAATACTGTTAGCTAGCACTGTACCTTGCTCCTAGCACGGATCCGTTTGTAGACGAAGTCGGGGAAGGCCTTCCTATGGACGAAGCGTCCGGTTCCCTCGGCAACGCTGAGCTTCCCGTCCTCCAGGACGATCCGCCCGCCACTGATGACCACGGCCGGACCGCCACGGACCTCCAGACCCTCCAACACGTTGACCTCCACTGTCTGGAGAGCAACAAACTGCTTTAGCACCGCAACACATTAGTTAAGCACAGCAACTGCTACTTTGCGTAGCAAGACACTGGTTTAGCGTCACAATACACTACCTTTAAGCAAGTTTAGTTACTGTTAGTTAATGAGTTAGTGAGTTAATGAGTTAGTTAGTTAATGAGTTAGTGAGTTAATGACTTAATGACTTAATGACTTAGTTAGTTAATGAGTTAGTTTAATGTTTTTTTTAATGAGTTAGTTAATTAATGAGTTGGTTAATACATTTTATTTGGGGGTGCCTTTCAAAACACCCAAGGGCACCTTCCAGAGTATATATATACTACAGTGTATATGTATATATATATATATATATATATATATATATATATATATATATATATATATATATATATACTGTAGTGTATATATAGACTAAGGTAACATTAAAAACACTGGACTTCACTAAGTGTCCACAGGGTTTAAAACAAGACAACTAAAACTTACAAGAAACAACAAAAATCCAGTTGATATGGAATAGGCCAGTTTGAACAGATGAGTTAGTTAGTTAGTTAATGAGTTTGTTAATGAGTTAGTCAGTTCAGGGGTTCTCAACCTTCTTACAGGGAAAAGATATGTCAAAGGACCCCTCAAAATCATGACACCAATTAACCAAACGCCTGCTAGCATTCTTACTCTCAGATGGAACTATTGGTGTTCTAGAAACTTCCTTCAGACCCCTTACACAGTAACACAGAAACACCCTGGGGGTCCACCGTTTGAGTACCCCTGAGTTAGTTAATGAGTTAGTTAATGAGTTAGTAATGAGTTAGTTAATGAGTTAGTTAATGAGTTAGGAATGAGTTAGTTCATGAGTTAGTTCATGAGTTAGTTAACGAGTTAGGAATGAGTTAGGAATGAGTTAGTTAACGAGTTAGGAATGAGTTAGTTAATGAGTTGGTTAACAAGTTAGTTAACGAGTTAGGAATTAGTTAGTTAATGAGTTGGTTCATGAGTTAGTTAACAAGTTAGTTAGTGAGTTAGTTACCAGGTTGTGAGTTTTGGCTGAGAAGGTCTGCGTCTCTTTTGGGTTCCAGATCACAATGTCTGCATCAGAGCCCACAGCGATACGACCTGCACACGTTGTATTTGTTAGTATGAGAAGTATTTGTAGTAGTATGAGAAGTATTTGTAGTATTTGTAGTAGTATGAGAAGTATTTGTAGTAGTATGAGAAGTATTTGTAGTAGTACCTTTGCGTGGATAGATGTTGAAGAGTTTTGCAGCGTTTGTACTCGTCACGGCAACAAACTCATTCTCATCCATCTTTCCTGTGGACTAAAGACAGACAGACAGACACAGAGACAGACAAGGAGAGACAGACAGGTAGACAGACAAGGAGAGACAGACAAGTAGACACAGAGACAAACAGAGACAGACAGAGAGACAGATGGATAGATACAAGTATCCTTCCAACAGATTGACACTAGTTAATAGTTTACTTTGTACAAAACATATGTAGAGGTTAGCCAAAAGGACAGGTTAGAGGTCAGAAGTCAAACGTCAGAGGTGAGGGCAGAGGTCAAAGGTCAAAGGTGGCTCACCACAGCAGCGTCCCAGACGACGGCCATCCTCTCCTCCACCCCGTTGGTTCCCTCAGGGATCAGCGAGAAGTTGTCTTTCCCCACCGCCTTCTGAGCCGTGGAGAAGCTAGCGTGGGCGCTAGCAGTCACTTGCAGATCCCCACTAAGACACACAGCGTGAGCGAACGTTAACGCTTGCATCACCGGCAAGTAATACTGAAATACAGCAGGTGTTAGCATGCTAAGCTACATAGTGGCAGTACCGACCGGGCTAGCAGGAAAGTGAGGTATATTAGCATGCTAAGCTCCATGGCGCCTTTACTGACCAGGGTAGCAGGGAGGTGAGGTCATTAGCATGCTAAGCTACATGGTGGCGGTACTAACCAGGCTAGCAGAGAGGTGAGGTCATTAGCATGCTAAGCTACATGGTGGCGGTACTAACCAGGCTAGCAGAGAGGTGAGGTCATTAGCATGCTAAGCTACATGGTGGCGGTACTAACCAGGCTAGCAGGAAGGTGAGGTCATTAGCATGCTAAGCTACATGGTGGCGGTACTAACCAGGCTAGCAGGGAGGTGAGGTCATTAGCATGCTAAGCTACATGGTAGCGGTACTAACCAGGCTAGCAGGCAGGTGAGGTCATTAGCATGCTAAGCTACATGGTGGCGGTACTAACCAGGCTAGCAGGGAGGTGAGGTCATTAGCATGCTAAGCTACATGGTGGCGGTACTAACCAGGCTAGCAGGGAGGTGAGGTCATTAGCATGCTAAGCTACATGGTGGCGGTACTAACCAGGCTAGCAGGGAGGTGAGGTACTGGGGTGTGGAAGGGTCGGGGTTGAGGGGCGGGCTCATCACGAAGGCTGCTGCGTGGGCCCAGTCTCTGGACCAATAGTGGCTGCCGTCGGTGGCCAGGCCGGCTGTGATTGGCTCCCCGTACACCACCATACCTGAAAGAGAGGCGGGTCACTAGCGCGGTCTCACATGCGGTGTCCTTTTTCGTTGTCCCAACAGGAAGTAGATCTTACCCTTCTTCCTGGCTTTAGCGATGACATCAGCAGCTGCCTTGCTCATCACTTTGGTGACATAGAGAGGACAGTTGGCCTGCTTGGCGATGGTCAGCGCCCGGAACACTGCCTCCGACTCCACCTGTAGACCCCAACACACCTGAACACACCTGTACACACACCTGTACCCCACAACACACCTGTACACACACCTGTACCCCACAACACACCTGTACACACACCTGTACCCCACAACACACCTGTACCTCACAACACACCTGTACATACACCTAGACACACACCTGTACACACACCTGTACCCCACAACACACCTGTACCCCACAACACACCTGTACACACACCTGTACCCCACAACACACCTGTACCCCACAACACACCTGAACATACACCTGTACCCCACAACACACCTGTACACACACCTGTACCCCACAACACACCTGTACCCCACAACACACCTGTACCCCACAACACACCTGAACACACACCTGTACCCCACAACACACCTGTACACACACCTGTACCCCACAACACACCTGAACACACACCTGTACCCCACAACACACCTGAACACACACCTGTACACACACCTGTACCCCACAACACACCTGTACCCCACAACACACCTGTACCCCACAACATACCTGTACCCCACAACACACCTGTACCCCACAACACACCTGTACACACACCTGTACCCCACAACATAACTGTACCCCACAACACACCTGTACACACACCTGTACCCCACAACATACCTGTACCCCACAACACACCTGTACCCCACAACACACCTGTACACACACCTGTACCCCACAACATAACTGTACCCCACAACACACCTGTACACACACCTGTACCCCACAACATACCTGTACCCCACAACACACCTGTACACACACAACACACTTCGTTCACACCTGTACCCCACAACACACCTGTACACAGACCTGCACCCAACAACACACCTGTACCCCACAACACACCTGTACACACACCTGTACCCCACAACACACCTGTACACACACCTGTACCCCACAGCACATGCCTGTACATACCTTTAGCTCTGTATACACATTTGGACGTGTGTGTGTGTGTGTGTGTGTGTGTGTACCTCATCAGGGTGAGACAGTACGTGTCCCTCAGGTCCGGTGATTCCCAGATCCAGAAGTTTCTTCTGCTCCTGAAATAAAATCGTACTGTTCATCTCATTGTACTTCTATATTTAGGACTGATATTCAATATTTAACTAGCAGGACTTTAGATACAGATTTGGGTTTAAATCGTGTGGGTTCCGATCTCTTCTCTGATTGGTCAGAGAGGCTCTTACCTCACTGATGATGTCACCGTTCTCCGCGTGGACCTGGGCGATGGCCCCGAGATCCCGCAGGGCCTGGAACGCCTCATAGATCTAGAAGAACAAAGAACACTGTCTAACCCTGGAACGCCTCATAGATCTAGAAGAACAAAGAACACTGTCTAACCCTGGAACGCCTCATAGATCTAGATATGTTGTATAGTATAGAAAAGTACATAGTATAGTGTTGTATAGTATAGTACATAGTATAGTGTTGTATAGTATAGTACATAGTATAGTGTTGTATATTATAGCATAGTATAGTACAAAGTAGTGTTGTATAGTACAGTGTTGTATAGTATAGTATAGTACATAATATAGTGTTGTATAGTATAGTATAGTACATAGTATAGTGTTGTATAGTATAGTATATATACACTGTCTAACCCTGGTACAGAATACTGTCTAACCCTGGTACAGAATACTGTCTAACCCTGGTACAGAATACTGTCTAACCCTTGTACAGAATACGGTCTAACCCTGGTACAGAATACTGTCTAACCCTGGTACAGAATACTGTCTAACCCTGGTACAGAATACTGTCTAACCCTTGTACAGAATACTGTCTAACCCTGGTACAGAATACTGTCTAACCCTGGTACAGAATACTGTCTAACCCTGGTACAGGATCATTTCTAACCCTGGTACAGAATACTGTCTAACCCTGGTACAGAATACTGTCTAACCCTGGTACAGAATACTGTCTAACCCTGGTACAGAATACTGTCTAACCCTGGTACAGAATACTGTCTAACCCTGGTACAGAATACTGTCTAACCCTGGTACAGAATACTGTCTAACCCTGGTACAGGATCATTTCTAACCCTGGTACAGAATACTGTCTAACCCTGGTACAGAATACGGTCTAACCCTGGTACAGAATACTGTCTAACCCTGGTACAGAATACTGTCTAACCCTGGTACAGAATACTGTCTAACCCTGGTACAGAATACTGTCTAACCCTGGTACAGAGGCGTTTTCCCACCTGAGCGTCGGAGCTCTGGTATCTGTCTTTATAGGCCATGAAGAGGAGGAAGGAATTCACCCCTAAGACACAAAACACACTCCATGAATATACTTTAGTAGTACAGAATATAATTTAGAATATATACAGTACGGATGAAGAGGAACAGTTCTGATGAAGAGGAACACCTTTGTCCTTGACCAGGCTCTCCATCTCCTCATAGAGTCCCTCGTGCCAGCGAGTGATATCCATGTGCAGGGAGTAGTCGCAGCACGCCCTGCTGTCGGCCGTTTCCCTCCACTGGTCGTACGCCGCCAGTAAACTAGTCCCCGGCTCGGGCAGCACATGGTCGACTGGGGACAGGAGAGGTGGGGACATTCAGCTGATATGAGGGAGGACAGGGAGGTGAGTAGGTGAGTCAGTAGGTCCCGGTAGGTCATCTTACTGATGGTGGTGGTCCCTCCTGCCAGGGCAGCCTTGGTCCCGTGGTAGAAGTCGTCTGCGGGGACCTGGCCGCCCTGAGGGGCCAGCAGGCTGGTGTTGGGGTCCAGGCCCCCGGGCATCACCACCAACCCATAGGCATCGACCGTCCTCACATCCCCGGGGACCAGCAGCTTCTCACCCACCTGCCTGCTCACAAACACGCAGCACTGACCAACAGACACTCAGCACTGACCAACAGACACTCAGCACTGACCAACAGACACTCAGCACTGACAGACACTCAGCACTGACCAACAGACACTCAGCACTGACTAACAGACACGCAGCACTGACCAACAGACACGCAGCACTTCAGTCTTGTAACAGTACAGGAGTCTTGTAATGGATTGGTCTCACACAGGGGTGATAGTTATGTTATGATAGATATGAAGGTATGATATACGTATGATAGTAATGCTGGGATCTATCAGGACTTATTGATGATGTCATGAGTAACTGATGATGTCACGCCGGTGGTCACCTGATCACTCCGTCCTCGATGTAAACGTCGGCGTAGAACGACTGGTCGTCGTTGACGACCTTCCCTCCTTTGATGATCAGGCGGTCGCCCTGGAAACCAAGACAGTGTGACTTACTGTGATAAAGGACAGACTAACTGTGATAGAGGACAGACTAACTGTGATAAAGAACAGACTAACTGTGATAAAGGACAGACTGTAGCTGTGATAAAGGACAGACTAACTGTGATAAAGGACAGACTGTAGCTGTGATAAAGGACAGACTAACTGTGATAGAGGACAGACTAACTGTGATAAAGGACAGACTAACTGTGACAAAGGACAGACTGTAGCTGTGATAAAGGACAGACTGACTGATTAAGGACAGACTGTAGCTGTGATAAGGGACAGACTAACTGTGATAAAGGACAGACTAACTGTGATAAAGGACAGACTAACTGTGATAAAGGACAGACTAACTGTGATAAGGGACAGACTAACTGTGATAAAGGACAGACTAACTGTGCTAGAGGACAGACTGTAACTGTGATAAAGGACAGACTAACTGTGATAAAGGACAGACTAACTGTGATAAAGCACAGACTGACTGATAAAGGACAGACTAATTGTGATAAAGGACAGACTAACTGTGATAAAGGACAGACTGTAGCTGTGATAAAGGACAGACTAACTGTGATAAAGGACAGACTAACTGTGATAAAGGACAGACTAACTGTGATAAAGGACAGACTGTAACTGTGATAGAGAACAGACTGTAACTGTGATAGAGGACAGACTGTAGCTGTGATAAAGGACAGACTGTAGCTGTGATAGAGGACAGACTGTAGCTGTGATAAAGAACAGACTAACTGTGATAAAGAACAGACTAACTGTGATAAAGGACAGACTAACTGTGATAAAGGACAGACTGACTGATAAAGAACAGACTAACTGTGATAAAGGACAGACTAACTGTGATAAAGTACAGACTGTAACTGTGATAAGGGACAGACTAACTGTGATAAAGGACAGACTAACTGTGATAAAGGACAGACTAACTGTGATAAAGGACAGACTGACTGATAAAGGACAGACTAATTGTGATAAAGGACAGACTAACTGTGATAAAGGACAGACTGGCTGATAAAGGACAGACTAACTGTGATAAAGGACAGACTAACTGTGATAAAGGACAGACTAACTGTGATAAAGGACAGACTAAATGTGATAAAGACCAGACTAACTGTGATAAAGGACAGACTGTAGCTGTGATAAAGGACAGACTAACTGTGATAAAGGACAGACTAACTGTGATAAAGGACAGACTAACTGTGATAAAGGACAGACTGTAACTGTGATAGAGGACAGACTGTAGCTGTGATAAAGGACAGACTGTAGCTGTGATAGAGGACAGACTGTAGCTGTGATAAAGGACATACTAACTGTGATAAAGGACAGACTAACTGTGATAAAGAACAGACTAACTGTGATAAAGGACAGACTAACTGTGATAAAGGACAGACTGACTGATAAAGAACAGACTAACTGTGATAAAGGACAGACTAACTGTGATAAAGTACAGACTGTAACTGTGATAAGGGACAGACTAACTGTGATAAAGGACAGACTAACTGTGATAAGGGACAGACTAACTGTGATAAAGGACAGACTAACTGTGATAGAGGACAGACTGTAACTGTGATAAAGGACAGACTAACTGTGATAAAGGACAGACTAACTGTGATAAAGGACAGACTGACTGATAAAGGACAGACTAACTGTGATAAAGAACAGACTAACTGTGATAAAGGACAGACTAACTGTGATAAAGGACAGACTGTAGCTGTGATAAAGGACAGACTGACTGTGATAAAGGACAGACTGACTGTGATAAAGACAAGACTAACTGTGATAAAGGACAGACTAGCTGTGATAAAGGACAGACTAACTGTGATAAAGGACAGACTGTAGCTGTGATAAAGGGTAGACTGACTGTGATAAAGGACAGACTAACTGTGATAAGGGACAGACTAACTGTGATAAAGGACAGACTGACTGATAAAGAACAGACTAACTGTGATAAAGGACAGACTGACTGTGATAAAGGACAGACTGTAACTGTGATAAAGGACAGACTAACTGTGATAAAGGACAGACTAGCTGTGATAAAGGACAGACTGGCTGTGATAAAGGATAGACTGTAGCTGTGATAAAGGACAGACTAACTGTGATAAAGGAGACTGTAACTGTGATAAAGGACAGACTAACTGTGATAAAGGACAGACTAACTGTGATAAAGGACAGACTAACTGTGATAAAGGACATACTGTAACTGTGATAAAGAACAGACTAACTGTGATAAAGGACAGACTAACTGTGGTAAAGGACAGACTAACTGTGATAAAGGACAGACTAACTGTGATAAAGGACAGACTAGCTGGGATAAAGGACAGACTAGCTGGGATAAAGGACAGACTGTAACTGTGATAAATTTGTAAAGGAGACAGAATTGTGTTGGTTGTGTTTGTATAACATAACTTAATAATAGGATGGTTGTGATGTAGGTCACACACACACACACACACACACACACACACACACACACACACACACACACACACACACACACACACACACACACACACACACACACACACTATCTAGGCCACGTCAGAGTTATCCTGTCATTGCTGTCCTGAAAACCGAACACACACACACACACTAAAATAGAGAGAGATACGGACCGACAGGGAGCTAAAGAAAGGCTTCTTAGCCCAAGGACAAAGAGAGAGAGAGAGAGAGAGAGAGAGAGAGAGAGAGAGAGAGAGAGAGAGAGAGAGAGAGAGAGAGAGAGAGAGAGAGAGAGAGAGAGAGAGAGAGAGAGAGAGAGAGAGAAGGAGATGTAGAGAGATGGAGAGGGAGGGAGAGAGAGAGAGATGTAGAGAGAGAGAGAGAGAGAGAGAGAGAGAGAGAGAGAGAGAGAGAGAGAGAGAGAGAGAGAGAGAGAGAGAGAGAGAGAGAGAGAGAGAGAGAGAGGGAGAGAGAGAGAGAGAGGGAGAGAGAGAGAGAGAGGGAGGGACACGGGGAGATGAGACAAAGAGAGAAAGAGAGATTTGTAAACCGATGAAGCGACGCTAAATCCCTGAAATAGTAGACCTATATTCATCACACACACGCACACGCACACACGCACACACACGCAGGTCCAGTAGGCGGGACCACCGGCCGGTTCCCGGTTATTCAGACCTACCGCTGCTTTGCTGCTGGTCTTCTTTGCGGCGGGGAAAGACATGTTTTATAGTCCGGTGACACGGAGGAGGAGAGGAGGAGAGGAGGAGAGGAGGCGAGGAGGAGAGGAGGCGAGGAGGAGACGAGAGGAGGAGAGGAGGAGACGAGAGGAGGAGGAGGCGCTACCGGCAGGATGGCGATTGTTCGACCGGCGAGGCGGGGCGCGATCACGCGAGACAATGTGTCGAGGAGCGGGTGGCCACGCCCCTTATGAGCAGTGTTTAATATTCTAGAGCCGTGCTGGTCTATACTCTATAGCTCTATACTCCTCAACTGGTCTATACTCTATAGCTCTATACTCCTCAACTGGTCTATACTCTATAGCTCTATACTCCTCAACTGGTCTATACTCTATAGCTCTATACTCCTAAACTGCTCTATACTCTATAGCTCTATACTCCTCAACTTGTCTATACTCTATAGCTCTATACTCCCCAACTGCTCTACACTCTACGCCTCAACTGCTCTATACACTATAGCTCTATACTCCTCAACTGGTCTATACTCTATAGCTCTATACTCCTCAACTGCTCTATACTCTATACTCCTCAACTGCTCTATACTCTATAGCTCTATACCCCTCAACTGGTCTATACTCTATAGCTCTATACTCCTCAACTGCTCTATACTCTATACTCCTCAACTGGTGTATACTCTATAGCTCTAAACTCTGTAGCTCTATACTCCTCAACTGGTCTATACTCTATAGGTCTATGCTCTAGACCAGTGGTTCTCAACTGGTCTATACTCTATAGCTCTATGCTCTAGACCAGTGGTTCTCAACTGGTCTATACTCTATAGCTCTATACTTTATAGCGCTATGCTCTAGACCAGTGGTTCTCAACTGGTCTATACTCTATACCTCTATACTCTATAGCTCTATGCTCTAGACCAGTGGTTCTCAACTGGTCTATACTCTATAGCTCTATGCTCTAGATCAGTGGTTCTCAACTGGTCTATACTCTAAAGTTCTATACTCTATAGCTGTATGCTCTAGACCAGTGGTTCTCAACTGGTCTATACTCTATAGCTCTATACTCTATAGCTCTATGCTCTAGACCAGTGGTTCTCAACTGGTCTATACTCTATAGCTCTATACTCTATAGCTCTATGCTCTAGACCAGTGGTTCTCAACTGGTCTATACTCTATAGCTCTATACTCTATAGCTCTATGCTCTAGACCAGTGGTTCTCAACTGGTCTATACTCTATAGCTCTATGCTCTAGATCAGTGGTTCTCAACTGGTCTATACTCTATAGCTCTATACTCTATAGCTCTATGCTCTAGATCAGTGGTTCTCAACTGGTCTATATTCTATAGCTCTATACTCTATAGCTCTATGCTCTAGATCAGTGGTTCTCAACTGGTCTATATTCTATAGCTCTATACTGTAGTTATACTCTTGTTATAGTTTAGTTAGTTCTAGTTAGAGGTCCACGTTTCAGGGTGTTTTTATTCTCCATGTGTAACAAGTACAATGCTTACTCCCCATTCAGTACCACAGTATGAAATACTACAACAATACTATATTATACTACATCTATTTCTGGGGTTAGGAGTTTGGGTTATGGTTATAGTTTAGTTAGTTATAGTATAGTATAGTTATAGTTAGTGTGTTGGGTTAGGGGGTTAGGAGTAGCGTTTAGGGGTTAGCTTACCTCCCGCTTTCCGTGGCTCCATCGCGCTCCACACGCTGAGGCCGTCTCTCCTCTCTGGGCCTCCCTCGGGGAGGAGGAGGAGGAGGCTGGGTCACCGCAGGAGTCTCCATCCTGGCCGGGGGTCTGGGGGGGGTCTCCGTCCCGGGGGGGGGTCCGGGGGGCCCGGCTGGAGGACTCAAAGTTGAGTGTCTTGTTCTCGAAGGCTCCCTCCACGCTGCAGAACATCCCCCCAAACTTGACCCGTGGCCGGGGGGAGTCAGAGCCCAGCCGGGAGAGGAGGGAGCACACATCGTCCTCCCGGGGGGGGGGAACCCTGTCAGACATGGGGAGAGACGGAGGGAGAGAGAGAGACACACACAGAGACACAGAGAGAGACGGAGAGAGACGGAGAGAGACAGAGAGAGACACAGAGAGAGACGGAGAGAGACAGAGAGACAGAGAGAGACAGAGAGAGACACAGCGAGAGACGGAGAGAGAGACGGAGAGAGAGACAGAGAGAGAGAGACAGACAGACAGACAGACAGACAGAGACAGAGAGAGACAGAAAGATACAGAGACACAGAGAGAGAGAATAAGAGTGTAAGATGGAGAGAGATTGAGAGATGAAGATGGAGAAGGAGACGAGGTCAGAATCCTTTGAGGCTGGAGGTGGAGCAAGTTACCATGAGAGAGAGAGAGAGGGAGAGAGAGAGAGAGAGAGAGAGAGAGAGAGAGAGAGAGAGAGAGAGAGAGAGAGAGAGAGAGAGAGAGAGAGAGAGAGAGAGGGAGAGAGAGAGAGGGAGAGAGAGGGAGAGAGAGGGAGGGAGAGGGAGGGAGAGAGAGAGAGAGGGAGAGAGAGGGAGAGGGAGGGAGAGAGGGAGAGGGAGAGGGAGGGAGAGAGAGAGAGAGGGGCTTCCATAGATTTTGTTCTAGAATGGGGTCGTCTGTGCAGTGTACTGTAGACGTGTGTGTGTGTGTGTGTGTGTGTGTGTGTGTGTGTGGGATCTTCTCCTTCCTGTCGGCTTAATAACATCTCCTGGTCTATCAACATCTCACCCAGAACCCCCATCACACACACACACACACACACACACACACACACACACACACACACACACACTCACACACACACACACACACACACACACACACACACACACACACACACACACACTGCTTGTCTGGGTGTCGGTTTAACTCTATAGCTATTGTCATTACATTTATAAACGTTTTTTACAAAACACAAGAAGAAACCAGTCTCAGATCTGTTTATTGTCTTTACATCCCATAATAAAATACCAGTATCTTCTTTATCTCTTCATCCCAGAACCACAGTCTCCTGGTCATTTAAAACAATGTCTTAAGTCACCTCCTCACAGAAGGATGGAGCACCTTGAGGGGAATCGAACTCTTTAAAAATACAACTCGTTTGGCTTCTCCAGGAGTTGAGCACCAATGAGAGAGGAGTGTGGGCGGGGCATATAGTCGAGGGGGGGGGGGGGGGGGGTGGTCTGAGAGGCTCCTCCTTCATGCTCCTGGGTTTCCCCTCCGTTTCCATCAGCACCGGTCCGACCCGCTTCAAACAGGCCGACCCGAGTCCCCCGTGGTCCCCTGGTCCTACTCACCAGCACCAGGGCTGTCAGAGGCGGGTCCTGGGGAAGAGTCCTGGTCCTAGATGGGAACAAAGGTTCTGAACACCTGCACTGATGGAAAAGCAGTAGAGTTTCCTCCTGGAGGGGAGCCATCCGGACCATGGAGCAGCAGTTAACCCCAGGTAGCTGGTTGTCTCTGGGGGTCTCTGCAGGTCTCTGGGGGTCTCTGGGGGTCCCTGGTGGTCTCTGGGGGTCTCTGCAGGTCTCTGGGGGTACCTGGGGGTCCCTGATGGTCTCTGGTGGTCTCTGGGGGTCTCTGCAGGTCTCTGGGGGTACCTGGTGGTCTCTGGGGGTCTCTGGGGGTCTCTGCAGGTCTCTGGGGGTCTCTGCAGGTCTCTGGGGCTCTTTGGGGGTCTCTGGGGGTCTCCCAGGGCGACCCCTCAGGTCCAGGTGGACCTTGTGGTTCTTCTGCATGCTGTGTAAAGACCCTGATGACGGAGGACCTGAGGGGTTTCTGCTCCCGCTCAGAAACCCCTCCGTCACATTTTTGCTCCCATGAACTTTGAGAGGGTCCGCCTCCTCAGGTGTTCGGAATCATTCTCCACAACAAGGCTCTAATACTCTATCAGGTTCTCTGTGCGAAGAACATGAAGCATAGTCTTTATAACCAGGTTCTTTAAGAACCAGGTTCTTTATAAACCACAAGTTCCTTATAAACCACAGGTTCTTAAAGAACCAGGTTTTTTATAGAACCAGGTTTCTTTATAAACCAGGCTCTTTATAAACCAGGCTCTTTATAAACCAGGTTCTTAAAGAACCAGGTTCTTTCTCTGTTTAAACTCTGCAGCAGAACCCTCGCAGTCCTCACAGCAGAACCATTGTGTTATTCTGTCTGTGCTCTGATTGGCTGAGAGAAGTGACAGGAACAGGATTGGCGTCAGCCAGGCTGACAGTGCTTCTGATTGGCCGGTGGTCTTCTGGCCTCAGACCCTTCTCCCGGCTCCTGGAGTCGCTGGTTCAAATCCACACCGTCCTGCAGGCAGCAGACACACAGACACACACATGAACATACAATGGTTGGAGGTTAGTCAGGTTAGAGGTTGGGGATGAGAGGTTAGGGTTAGAGTTTAGAGGTTAGGGGTTAGTCGGGTTAGGGTTAGAGGGTTAGAAGTAAGAGGTTTGGATTAGGGGCTAGAGGTAAGGGGTTAGGGGTTAGTCGCTAGAGGTTAGGGGTTAGAGGTAAGGGGGTAGAGGTTAGGATAATAAATACTCACCGCTGCTTTAGGACCAGAGAATGAAGGCCAGAGAAAAGAACAAAAATAAAAATAAAAACTGAAAGGGAAAGAGAAAGACATTAGTTACCAACATGTTACTAGAGTGATGTGGTAACATGTTATTAGAGTGATGAGGTAACATGTTACTAGAGTGATGTGGTAACATGTTACTAGAGTGATGTGGTAACATGTTACTAGAGTGATGTGGTAACATGTTACTAGAGTGATGTGGTAACATGTTATTAGAGTGATGAGGTAACATGTTACTAGAGTGATGTGGTAACATGTTACTAGAGTGATGTGGTAACATGTTACTAGAGTGATGAGGTAACATGTTACTAGAGTGATGTGGTAACATGTTACTAGAGTGATGAGGTAACATGTTGTTACTAGAGTGATGAGGTAACATGTTGTTACTAGAGTGATGAGGTAACATGTTGTTACTAGAGTGATGTGGTAACATGTTACTAGAGTGATGTGGTAACATGTCACTAGAGTGATGAGGTAACATGTTGTTACTAGAGTGATGTGGTAACATGTTACTAGAGTGATGTGGTAACATGTTACTAGAGTGATGTGGTAACATGTTACTAGAGTGATGTGGTAACATGTTATTAGAGTGATGTGGTAACATGTTACTAGAGTGATGTGGTAACATGTTACTAGAGTGATGAGGTAACATGTTACTAGAGTGATGAGGTAACATGTTACTAGAGTGATGTGGTAACATGTTACTAGAGTGATGTGGTAACATGTTATTAGAGTGATGTGGTAACATGTT
The DNA here is from genome assembly GCA_027704905.1 of Muraenolepis orangiensis. NCBI lineage: Eukaryota > Metazoa > Chordata > Actinopteri > Gadiformes > Muraenolepididae > Muraenolepis > Muraenolepis orangiensis. The sequence goes on along the minus strand of CM051014.1, from coordinate 4,216,022 downwards.
ACTAGAGTGATGTGGTAACATGTTACTAGAGTGATGTGGTAACATGTTACTAGAGTGATGAGGTAACATGTTGTTACTAGAGTGATGAGGTAACATGTTGTTACTAGAGTGATGAGGTAACATGTTGTTACTAGAGTGATGTGGTAACATGTTACTAGAGTGATGAGGTAACATGTTACTAGAGTGATGTGGTAACATGTTACTAGAGTGATGTGGTAACATGTTGTTACTAGAGTGATGAGGTAACATGTTACTAGAGTGATGTGGTAACATGTTACTAGAGTGATGTGGTAACATGTTGTTACTAGAGGGATGAGGTAACATGTTGTTACTAGAGTGATGTGGTAACATGTTGTTACTAGAGTGATGAGGTAACATGTTGTTACTAGAGTGATGAGGTAACATGTTACTAGAGGGATGAGGTAACACGTTACTAGAGTGATGAGGTAACATGTTACTAGAGTGATGTGGTAACATGTTACTAGAGTGATGTGGTAACATGTTATTAGAGTGATGTGGTAACATGTTACTAGAGTGATGTGGTAACATGTTACTAGAGTGATGTGGTAACATGTTACTAGAGTGATGAGGTAACATGTTGTTACTAGAGTGATGAGGTAACATGTTGTTACTAGAGTGATGAGGTAACATGTTGTTACTAGAGTGATGTGGTAACATGTTACTAGAGTGATGAGGTAACATGTTACTAGAGTGATGTGGTAACATGTTACTAGAGTGATGTGGTAACATGTTGTTACTAGAGTGATGAGGTAACATGTTACTAGAGTGATGTGGTAACATGTTACTAGAGTGATGTGGTAACATGTTGTTACTAGAGGGATGAGGTAACATGTTGTTACTAGAGGGATGAGGTAACATGTTGTTACTAGAGTGATGAGGTAACATGTTGTTACTAGAGTGATGAGGTAACATGTTGTTACTAGAGTGATGAGGTAACATGTTACTAGAGTGATGAGATAACATGTTGTTACTAGAGTGATGTGGTAACATGTTACTAGAGTGATGAGGTAACATGTTGTTACTAGAGTGATGAGGTAACATGTTGTTAGAGTGATGAGATAACATGTTGTTACTAGAGTGATGTGGTAACATGTTACTAGAGTGATGAGGTAACATGTTGTTACTAGAGTGATGAGGTAACATGTTGTTACTAGAGTGATGAGGTGACATGATAATAGAGTGATGAGGTAACATTTTACTAGAATGATGAGGTAACATGTTGTTACTAGAGTGATGAGGTTACATGTTGTTACTAGATTGATGAAGTAACATGTTGTTACTAGAGTGATGAGGTAACATGTTGTTACTAGAGTGATGAGGTAACATGTTGTTACTAGAGTGATGAGGTGACATGATAATAGAGTGATGAGGTAACATTTTACTAGAATGATGAGGTAACATGTTGTTACTAGAGTGATGAGGTTACATGTTGTTACTAGATTGATGAAGTTACATGTTGTTACTAGATTGATGAGGTAACATGTTGTTACTAGATTGATGAAGTAACATGTTGTAACTAGATTGATGAAGTAACATGTTACTAGAGTGATGAGGTAACATGTTGTTACTAGAGTGATGAGGTAACATGTTACTAGAGTGATGAGTTAACATGTTGTTACTAGAGTGATGCGGTAACATGTTACTAGAGTGATGAGGTAACATGTTACTAGAGTGATGAGGTAACATGTTACTAGAGTGATGAGGTAACATGTTACTATAGTGATGAGGTAACATATCACTAGAGTGATGAGGTAACATGTTGTTACTAGATTGATGAGGTAACATGTTGTTACTAGAGTGATGAGGTAACATGTTACTAGAGTGATGAGGTAACATGTTACTAGAGTGATGTGGTAACATGTTACTAGAGTGATGAGGTAACATGTTGTTACTAGATTGATGAAGTAACATGTTACTAGAGTGATGAGGTAACATGTTGTTACTAGAGTGATGAGGTAACATGTTACTAGAGTGATGAGGTAACATGTTGTTACTAGAGTGATGAGGTAACATGTTACTAGAGTGATGAGGTAACATGTTACTAGAGTGATGTGGTAACATGTTACTAGAGTGATGAGGTAACATGTTGTTACTAGAGTGATGAGGTAACATGTTACTAGAGTGATGAGGTAACATGTTACTAGAGTGATGAGGTAACATGTTACTAGAGTGATGAAGTAACATGTTACTAGAGTGATGAGGTAACATGTTGTTACTAGAGTGATGAGGTAACATGTTGTTACTAGATTGATGAAGTAACATGTTACTAGATTGATGAAGTAACATGTTACTAGAATGATGAGGTAACATGTTGTTACTAGAGTGATGAGGCTACATGTTGTTACTAGATTGATGAAGTAACATGTTGTTACTAGATTGATGAGGTAACATGTTGTTACTAGATTGATGAAGTAACATGTTGTTACTAGATTGATGAAGTAACATGTTACTAGAGTGATGAGGTAACATGTTGTTACTAGAGTGATGAGGTAACATGTTGTTACTAGAGTGATGAGGTAACATGTTACTAGAGTGATGAGTTAACATGTTGTTACTAGAGTGATGCGGTAACATGTTACTAGAGTGATGAGGTAACATGTTGTTACTAGAGTGATGAGGTAACATGTTACTAGAGTGATGAGGTAACATGTTACTAGAGTGATGAGGTAACATGTTACTAGAGTGATGAGGTAACATTTTACTAGAGTGATGAGGTAACATGTTACTATAGTGATGAGGTAACATATCACTAGAGTGATGAGGTAACATGTTGTTACTAGATTGATGAGGTAACATGTTGTTACTAGAGTGATGAGGTAACATGTTACTAGAGTGATGAGGTAACATGTTACTAGAGTGATGTGGTAACATGTTACTAAAGTGATGAGGTAACATGTTGTTACTAGATTGATGAAGTAACATGTTACTAGAGTGATGAGGTAACATGTTGTTACTAGAGTGATGAGGTAACATGTTACTAGAGTGATGAGGTAACATGTTGTTACTAGAGTGATGAGGTAACATGTTACTAGAGTGATGAGGTACCATGTTACTAGAGTGATGTGGTAACATGTTACTAGAGTGATGTGGTAACATGTTACTAGAGTGATGAGGTAACATGTTACTAGAGTGATGAGGTAACATGTTGTTACTAGAGTGATGAGGTAACATGTTACTAGAGTGATGAGGTAACATGTTACTAGAGTGATGAGGTAACATGTTACTAGAGTGATGTGGTAACATGTTACTAGAGTGATGAGGTAACATGTTGTTACTAGATTGATGAAGTAACATGTTACTAGAGTGATGAGGTAACATGTTGTTACTAGAGTGATGAGGTAACATGTTGTTACTAGATTGATGAAGTAACATGTTACTAGATTGATGAAGTAACATGTTACTAGAGTGATGAAGTAACACGTTACTAGGGTGATGAGGTAACATGTTGTTACTAGAGTGATGAGGTTACATGTTGTTACTAGAGTGAGGTAACATTTTTCTAGATTGATGAAGTAACATGTTGTTACTAGAGTGATGAGGTAACATGTTGTTACTAGAGTGATGAGGTAACATGTTGTTACTAGAGTGATGAGGTAACATGTTGTTACTAGAGTGATGAGGTAACATGTTGTTACTAGAGTGATGAGGTAACATGTTGTTACTAGAGTGATGAGGCTACATGTTGTTACTAGAGTGATGAGGTGACATGTTACTAGAGTGATGAGGTAACATGTTGTTACTAGAGTGATGAGGCTACATGTTGTTACTAGAGTGATGAGGTGACATGTTGTTACTAGAGTGATGAAGTAACATGTTACTAGAGTGATGAGGTAACATGTTACCAGAGTGATGAGGTAACATGTTGTTATGAGAGTGATGAGGTAACATGTTAATAGAGTGATGAGGTAACATGTTACTAGAATGATGAGGTAACATGTTACTAGAGTGATGAGGTAACATATCACTAGAGTGATGAGGTAACATGTTGTTACTAGATTTATGAAGTAACATGTTGTTACTAGAGTGATGAGGTAACATGTTGTTACTAGATTTATGAAGTAACATGTTGTTACTAGAGTGATGAGGTAACATGTTGTTACTAGATTGATGAGGTAACATGTTACTAGAGTGATGAGGTAACATGTTGTTACTAGAGTGACGAGGTAACATGTTGTTACTAGAGTGATGAGGTAACATGTTGTTACTAGAGTGATGAGGTAACATGTTGTTACTAGAGTGATGAGGTAACATGTTACTAGAGTGATGAGGTAACATGTTACCAGAGTGATGAGGTAACATGTTGTTACTAGAGTGATGAGGTAACATGTTGTTACTAGAGTGATGAAGTAACATGTTACTAGAGTGATGAAATAACATGTTACCAGAGTGATGAGGTAACATGTTGTTACTAGAGTGATGAGGTAACATGTTACTAGAGTGATGAGGTAACATGTTGTTACTAGAGTGATGAGGTAACATGTTGTTACTAGAGTGATGAAGTATCATGTTGTTACTAGAGTGATGAGGTAACATGTTGTTACTAGAGTGATGAGATAACATGTTACTAAAGTGATGAGGTAACATGTTGTTACTAGAGTGATGAGGTAACATGTTGTTACTAGAGTGATGAGGTAACATGTTGTTACTAGAGTGATGAGGTAACATGTTGTTACTAGAGTGATGATGTAACAAGTTACTAGCGTAACTTCTAGTAACATGTTGTTACTAGAGTGATGAGGTAACATGTAACTAGAGTGATGAGGTCACATGTTACTTGAGTGATGAGGTCACATGTTGTTACTAGAGTGATGTGGTAACAGGTTACTAAAGTGATGAGGTAACATGTTGTTACTAGGGTGATGAGGTAACATGTTATTAGAGTGATGAGGTCACATGTTATTAGAGTGATGAGGTCACATGTTGTTATTAGAGTGATGAGGTAACATGTTATTAGAGTGATGAGGTCACATGTTGTTATTAGAGTGATGAGGTCGCATGTTGTTATTAGAGTGATGAGGTCACATGTTGTTATTAGAGTGATGAGGTAACATGTTATTAGAGTGATGAGGTCACATGTTGTTATTAGAGTGATGAGGTAACATGTTATTAGAGTGATGAGGTCACATGTTGTTATTAGAGTGATGATGACGTCAAACCTTCTCTTCTAGTTCTTTGATCTGTCGTTTCTGTGCTTCCATCCATCCCTCCAACTCCTTGTTCCTCTGGACACACACACACACACACACACACACACACACACACACACACACACACACACAATTTCAGTATACCATTAGTGTAGCGCTACCAGTCATGAATATGTATACAGATACATATAGCATTAGCAGTATAGCGTAGCCTATCCTAGCTGCTGTGTTGTATAGCATTAGCAGCATCAGCGCATCATACCAGCTGTGTTGTATGGTGTGACTAGTATAGCGTAGCCTATCCTACCTGCTGTTTTGTATAGCATTAGCAGTATAGCATTAGCAGCATAGCGTTAGAGTAGCCTTCCTACTGTGTTGTATAGCATTATCAGTTTAGCATTAGCAGTGTAGCGGTATCGTAGCCTACCTGCTGTGCAGTATCGCATTAGCAGTGTAGTGTTAGTGTAGCCTACCTGCTGTGTTGTATAGTATTTGCAGTATAGTGATAGCAGCATAGTATTAGCGTAGCCTACCTGCTGTGTTGCATAGCGTAAGCAGTGTAGCGGTAGCGTAGCTCATCTGCTGTGTTGTATAGCATTAGCTGCATAGAATTAGCAGCGTAGCATTAGCGTAGCCCACCTTCTGTGCTGTATAGCATTAGCAGTGTAGCATTAGCGCAGCGTTAGTGTAACAGACACCATCAGGTGGTGCTGTGCAGTGGTAAACCTCACCACAGCTGGGGCCAATTGGATTCAGCTTCTCACATTAGAATGCCGCCTCTCATGCTGAAGGTCGTGAGTTCGAGCCCAGTGTGGGACGCTCACTGTTACATTAGTGTAGCCCACCTGCTGTGCGTGCTGCAGCAGGTCCATCCTCTCCCTCAGTATCTGGACGTCTCTCTCTCGTAGCTCCACCATCAGCGCTCTCTTCCACTGCTCCATGGCCCTCTGAAGCCCCTCCCTCTCCTCCTCCATCAGCACCTCCGACAGGCGACATCCCTCCACCTTCCATCCCTCCATCCTCCACCCCGCCCCGCCCTCCCTCCACCCGCCCATCGCCGCCCCGCCCTCCTGCTGCAGGACGTCAAACAGCATCGCCTCCAACTCCATTATCCTCTGGACAGGTGGACAGACAAACAGGTAAACAGACAGGTAGAAATACAGACAGGTGGACAGACAGGTAGAAAGACAGACAGGTGGACAGACAGATGGATGGACAGATAGTGTGACAGACAGAGCGGTTGACAGACAGAGCGGTAGACAGACAGAAAGGTAGAAAGACAGGTAGAAAGACAGACAGGTGGACAGACAGATGGATGGACAGATAGTGTGACAGACAGAGCGGTTGACAGACAGAGCGGTAGAAAGACAGAGCGGTAGAAAGACAGGTAGCCAGACAGACAGGTAGCCAGACAGACAGGTAGACAGACAGACAGGTAGACAGACAGACAGGTAGACAGACAGACATAGTAGACCAGTGAATGTCACCTAGTTAGAGCATTAGGACAGGAGAGAAGACAGGTGAGGACAGATGAAGACAGGGAGGGACAGGTGAGGACGGGTAAGGACAGGTGAGACAGGCCAGGGGAGGACTAACCTTGTGTGCCTGGTCCATAGACTGCTTCCTGTAGTCTAGTTCCTCGTCCAGATAGCCCTTCTGTTTACTGAAGAGATCCTTTGACACACACACACACACACAGTAGGGTGATCAATATGAACGTCGGACTAGTTTGTTGATACAACATAAAGTCGCGTACCTTTTCACTCTCGATGTCGAACATCTTCTGTTGGAGAGCAGACTTGGTCCCTTCAATTGACTCCAACCACTGAGAACAACGCACAGACTTTAGTTACTTGAGCTACTTCAGTTACTTTAGTTACTCTCACATTTGACCAGGCTATCTATCAGCTGTGTGTTGGTCAGCTTAAAGGAGTCACCTTCTCAGCCAGCGTGAGAACCGTCCTGGCGTGAATCACAACCACCTGCTCTTCATTGGACAGGTTCTGAAACAGAACATCACCATGTAACATACATAACATCACCATGTAACATACATAACATCACCATGTAACAGACATTACATCACCATGTAACAGACATTATAACACCATGTAACATCACCATGTAACAGACATAACATCACCATGTAACATACATAACATCACCATGTAACATACATTACATCACCAAGTAACAGACATTACATCACCATGTAACATACATAACATCACCATGTAACATACATAACATCACCATGTAACATACATTACATCACCAAGTAACAGACATTACATCACCATGTAACATACATAACATCACCATGTAACATACATTACATCACCAAGTAACAGACATTACATCACCATGTAACATACATAACATCACCATGTAACATACATTACATCACCAAGTAACAGACATTACATCACCATGTAACAGACATTACTTCACCATGTAACAGACATTACATCACCATGTAACATACATTACAACACCATGTAACATACATTACATCACCATGTAACAGACATTACAACACCATGTAACATACATAGCATCACCATGTAACATCACCATGTAACAGACATATCATCACCATGTATCAGACATAACATCACCATGTATCAGACATAACATCACCATGTAACAGACATTACAACACCATGTAACATACATAGCATCACCATGTAACATCACCATGTAACAGACATATCATCACCATGTATCAGACATAACATCACCATGTATCAGACATAACATCACCATGTAACAGACATTACATTACCATGTAACATACATTACAACACCAAGTAACAGACATTACAACACCATGTAACATACATAACATCACCATGTAACATCACCATGTAACAGACATATCATCACCATGTATCAGACATAACATCACCAAGTAACAGACATTACATCACCATGTAACATCACCATGTAACAGACATTACATCACCATGTAACAGACATTACATCACCATGTAACAGACATTACATCACCATGTAACAGACATTACAACACCATGTAACATACATTACATCACCATGTAACATCACCATGTAACAGACATTACATCACCATGTAACAGACATTACATCACCATGTAACAGACATTACAACACCATGTAACAGACATTACATCACCATGTAACATCACCATGTAACAGACATATCATCACCATGTATCAGACATTACATCACCAAGTAACAGACATTACATCACAAGTAACAGACATAACATCACTATGTAGCAGACATTACATCACAAGTAACAGACATTACATCACCATGTAACAGACATTACAGACATAACATCACCATGTAACAGACATTACATCACCATGTAACAGACATAACAACACCAAGTAACCTACATTACATCACCAAGTAACAGACATTACATCACCATGTAACATACATTACATCACCATGTAACATCACCATGTAACAGACATAACATCACCATGTAACATACATAACATCGCCATGTAACATACATTACAACACCATGTAACATACATAACATCACCATGAAACAGACATAACATCACAAGTTACAGACATAACATCACCATAAAAGAGACATTACATCACAAGTAACAGACGTTACATTACATAGTTACAGATAAACAGTATAGGTACAGTAGATTATAGAAGAGATACAGTAGATCATAGTATAGATCAGGGGTTCTCAAACTTTTCGAGGCAGGAACCCCTTACAGAGAAAACTATTTTACAAGGACCCCTCAAAATCGTAACAACAATTAAACAATTAAACAATTAAACGCTTACTACCATTTCTACTCATAGATGCCAGTGGAACTATTTGTATTCTGAAAATGTTCAACCTAAATACCCGTTTCATAGTAACAGAAACACATTTAAATTTGAATCATGTTAATACCACTTATATACTTTGTATATTGTATATATATATTGTATGTTTATATATATATATATATATATATATATATAGAACAGTTACAAGATAAACAGTAACAAGACATAATCCTATGACTGAACTGTAACAAGATGAACAGTAACAACAGTAACAAAACATAGTCCTATGACTTTGAACAGTAACAAGATGATCAGTAAAAGTAACAAGACATAGTCCTATGACTATGCACAGTATCAAGACAGTCCTATGACTGAACAGTAACAAGACATAGTCCTATTACTATGCACAGTATCAAGACAGTCCTATGACTGAACAGTAACAAGACATAGTCCTATGACTATGCACAGTAACAAGACATAGTCCTATTACTATGCACAGTATCAAGACAGTCCTATGACTGAACAGTAACAAGACATAGTCCTATGACTATGCACAGTATCAAGACAGTCCTATGACTGAACAGTAACAAGACATAGTCCTATTACTATGCACAGTATCAAGACAGTCCTATGACTGAACAGTAACAAGACATAGTCCTATGACTATGCACAGTAACAAGACATAGTCCTATGACTGAACAGTAACAAGAAATAGTCATATGACATGCACAGTAACAAGATGAACAGTAACAACGATAACAAGAGATAGTCCTATGACTATGAACAGTAAGAAGAAATAGTCATATGACATGCACAGTAACAAGATGAACAGTAACAACGATAACAAGAGATAGTCCTATGACTATGAACAGTAAGAAGATGACATAGTCCTGATAAACCTCTAAAGCTGACTTTCATAAGTGCTTCAACTTTCAAATAATGAACATTTTGCTCCTTATTAAAATCATTGGCAGAAAGCTCTCAACAAATCATAACAGAAGTTATCATAACAGAAGTTATCATAACAGAAGATGTGACATGTCACAATCACTTCAGAGTTTCTATTGGCTAAAGCTAACATGAGTGGGACTAATGAACACAATATGCTTGTTTGATTGATGCAAATGATCTCCGTCTGTAGATATGCTACTATATTGTTTTTTAAATTAAATTAAATTAAAATTTCTTAATTTTACTAATTATTTCGCAGACCCCCTTATGGCCCCCTGGGGGTCCGCGGACCCCAGTTTGAGAACCCCTGGTATAGATACACCAGAGACACAGTACAGTAGATCATAGTAGAGATACAGTAGATAACAGTAGAGATAAAGTAGATAACAGGAGAGATGCAGTAGAGATACAGTAGATCACCGTAGAGATACAGAAATTATAGTAGAGATACAGTAGATAACAGTATAGATACAGTAGAAGTACAGTAGAGATGAAGTCAATCATAAAAGCGATACAGTAGCGATACAGTAGATCATAGTTGAGATACAGTAGACAACAGTAGAGATACAGTAGATAACAGTAGAGACACAGTAGATAACAGTATAAATAAAGTAGATGACAGTAGAGATACAGTAGAGTGAATAGTGATACAGTAGATGACAGTATAGATAAAGTAGAGATACAGTATAGAGAATAGTGATACAGTAGAGATACAGTAGATGACAGTAGAGATACAGAAGAGAGGATAGTGATACAGTAGAGATACAGTAGATGACAGGAGAGATACAGTAGAGAGAATCGTCATACAGTAGAGATACAGTACATGACAGTAGTGATACAGTAGAGAGAATAGAGATACAGTAGAGATACAGTAGATGACAGTAGAGATACAGTAGAGATAATATATATACAGTAGAGATACAGTAGATGATAGTAGAGATACAGTAGAGAGAATAGAGATACAGTAGAGATACAGTAGAGAGAATAGAGATACAGTAGATGACAGTAGAGATACAATAGAGAGAATATTGATCCAGTAGAGATACAGTAGATGACAGTAGAGATACAGTAGAGATAATATAGATACAGTAGAGATACAGTAGATGACAGGAGAGATACAGTAGAGAGAATCATGATACAGTAGAGATACAGTAGATGACAGTAGAGATACAGTAGAGAGAATAGAGATACAGTAGAGATACAGTAGAGATACAGTAGATGACAGTAGAGATACAGTAGAGAGAATAGAGATACAGTAGACACCCATACTAAGGAAATGCAACATACACTTACGGCGTTATCCCCCAGAATATCCAACTTCTTCATCAGCTCACAAATCACGATATCCTACCAGAGACAATAGATATGATTATATTATTATATCATAAAACATCATATCATATATACATATGATTAGATTATCATATCATAAAACATCATATAATATATACATACACATATATATTATTATATCATAGATGATTCTATTATAATAGAATAATATCAAATATGATGTTTTATGATATTATAATAATATAATCCTATATATATGATATGATGTTCTATGATATAATAATATAATCATATATATTTATAATATGATGTTTTATGATATTATAGTAATATAATCCTATATATATGATATGATATTTTATGATATTATAATAACATAATCATATATAGATAAAACATCATCATAAAACATCATATTATATATATATATATGATTATAATATTATATCATAAAACATCATATATATGATTATTTTATTATCATGATATCATAAATCACCATATATATATATTTTTTATAAATATGATTATATTATAATCAAACACATCATACCATATCATATATCTTATATATCATATAAATATTATACTATCATAAAACATCATATTATATGTATATACAGTATATATGACTATTATTTAAATATTTAAAAAACATCATATTAGGTGATAGTGCCCCCAGTGGCCACCTTGAGTCATCAC
>CM051014.1:4184118-4199118 GCA_027704905.1 Muraenolepis orangiensis | reverse complement strand
TTCTTCCTGCTCAGTCTTTTGTTTTTGTCCAGAAGAGGAAGGAACTGACTCTCCGCCTCACGGAGACGCTTCAGCTAGCGGACAGATGATGATACATGTTACTAACACCTTATTACCATTATTAATACATTACTTACATGTTACTAACACCTAATTACCATTATTAATACATTACTTACATGTTACTAACACCTAATTACCATTATTAATACATTACTATCATGTTACTAACATCTTATTACCATTATTAATACATTACTAACATGTTACTAACACCTAATTACCATTATTAATACATTACTAACATGTTACTAACACCTTATTACCATTATTAATACATTACTAACATGTTACTGCCAATTTGCACTATACGTATTGTTGTGTATTGTATATACCTACGTACTACTGTTATAATACTGTAAATTATCTTCACTTATCAATACATTTAGACTTCATTTAGAATTATTTTAACTATTTTTGTTTATAATAGTTTTATTTTAGTTAGTTGTTGTTTTGTTTTTTTTAGCTTAGGTTTTAGTATTCTTGTGTGTGCATTTATTCCCCCTGTGTCAACTGTTGCACCTTAATTTCCCTCGGGATTAATAAAGTTTTCTGAATCTGAATCTGAATCTGAATGTTACTTACACCTTATTACCATTATTAATAAATGACTAACATGTTACTAACACCTAATTACCATTATTAATACATTACTAACATGTTACTAACACCTAATTACCATTATTAATACATTACTAACATGTTACTAACACCTTATTACCATTATTAATACTTACTAACATGTTACTAACATCTTATTACCATTATTAATACATTACTAACATGTTACTAACACCTTATTACCATTATTAATACATTACTAACATGTTACACAGTATTAACATTATAGGGTTAGGGTTAGATATACAAACACATACACATGTGTGTGTGTGCGTGCGTGCGTGTGTGTGAGTGTGAGTGTGAGTGTGTGTGAGTGAGTGAGTGAGTGAGTGAGTGAGTGAGTGAGTGAGTGAGTGAGTGAGTGTGTGTGTGTGTGTGTGTGTGTGTGTGTGTGTGAGTGAGTGAGTGAGTGAGTGAGTGAGTGAGTGAGTGAGTGAGTGTGTGTGTGTGTGTGTGTGTGTGTGTGTGAGTGAGTGAGTGAGTGAGTGTGTGTGTGTGTGTGTGTGTGTGTGTGTGTGTGTGTGTGGGAGGGAGGGAGGGAGGGAGGGAGGGAGGGAGGGAGGGAGGGAGGGTGGGTGGGTGGGTGGGTGGGTGGGTGGGTGGGTGTGTGTGTGTGTGTGTGTGTGAGAGCACCAGTTCGTTCCTCTCCTCAGACAGTAGTGCGTTGCGGTCCTCCAGTTTCCTCACGACGGCGCTGAGTTCAGCGATCTTCAACTGAAACCTCCGGGTCTCCCTGTCCTCCTGCACCTTCACACACACACACACACACACACACACACACACACACACACACACACACACACACACACACACACACACACACACACACACACACACACATGAATGTACCCCTACTACTACAGTACTCATGTACTCATTGAGGAGATCTGTAGGACCAGATGTAGGAAGAAGGCCATGTCCATCACTAAGGACCTCAACCACCCTGGGCTCCATCTCTTCTCCCCCATCTCCATCACTAAGGACCTCAACCACCCTGGGCTCCATCTCTCCTCTCTACCGTCTGGTCACTGGTTCCTCAGCATCCGTACAGCAAGGACTACCAGGTTTAAGGATAGTATTTATCCACAGGCAGTGACCTACTGAACTGCTAGGAGTGCTGCCACCATCATAACATGTCATTAACATGACACTATCATAACATGTCATTAACATTACACTATCATAACATGTCATTAACATTACACTATCATAACATGTCATTAACTTTACACTATCATAACATGTCATTAACATGACACTTTCATAACATGTCATTAACATTACACTATCATAACATGTCATCCATATTACATTACACTATCATAACATGTCATTAACATTACACTATCATAACATGTCATTAACAGTACACTATCATAACATGTCAGTAACATTACACTATCATAACATGTCATTAATATTACACTATCATAACATGTCATTAACATTACACTGTCATTAACATTACACTATCATAACATGTCATTAACATTACACTATCATAACATGTCATTAACATTACACTGTCATAACATGTCATTAACATTACACTACCATAACATGTCATTAACATTACACTATCATAACATGTCATTAACATTACACTGTCATACTTTGATGGACTTTCTGGACTCATCACAGTTACTGCTCTGTACTGCACTGGATTCATGATGCAGCTGCACTACTGGCACTTTAAATTATTTTAAATCTGTTTGTACAATTTAACACATCATCCATCAGTCCCTTTATGGTTATTTGTATGTTTTAGAAATTCATACTGCAGGAAGGGATGGGGTGTAGGCATTCCAGTGTACTTGCAAATGAAAAATACAAATCTTGTATCTTGTATTTGTAAAGTACCCCTACTACTACAGTACTACAGTACTTCTACTACTATAGTACTATAGTACTACAGTACTACAGTACAAATGTACTCCTGCTACTACAGTGTTTGTTTCAACTACTGGAGGGATTGTGAAATTCTTGACTCATCTGGAATAGTCTGAGTATACTTTTGTTGCTTATCAGGTTGATACTAAGTGTAACTAGAGTGTTGCAAGTAAGTTATGCTTCACTCATTGGTCTATTGTTAGTCAAGTGGTCAGGTAGTGCTTAAGTGTTGTGGCCCATTGAAGGCGGTTTCACCCAATCTAGGTCAACTGCCTTGTTAATTGTGTGGGAGGGGCCTGATCTCCTATCAGACAATAAACAACCAGTGGTTCTAAGCTACATCCTGAAAGCGGCAGCTTTGGAGCGGCAGGCAAACAAAGGCGAAATAAGGCTACAGTCGACTTTTTCAAGTTCGATTTCTTCTCAGGTTGGAATTGTATCTTACTGTAATGTATCATGTGTGGCATTCTTCTTTGCGGAGGTCACACAGACGCTGGGTCACACCCAGGCGCCGCCGTGATCCCGTGATTTACCCTACTCTGTCTACCCATGTCCAGCTAGTTGTCACTGGGCTGCATTGGAATTGCCAGTCAGCAGTGCAGTTCATCTCAGGCTATGCATCCTTGCTCACCCTGAACTTCCTTGCTCTTACTGAGACTTGGATCAGCCCAGAAAACACTGCCTCGCCCGCTGCTCTGTCAGATGTGTCCTCTTTTTCTCACATTCCCAGAGCTGCAAGACGAGGCAGTGTACTGGTCTGCTGATTTCCCGCATCTGGAAATACTCCCCGTTTCTATTCCACAGTTCTCCCCGTCCTCCTTTGAATTTAATGCTGTCACTGTTGTTTTAAGTCAAGCTCATCATTGCAGTTGTTTATCGTCCACCCGGCCCAGCTGGTGACTTCCTGGAGGAGCTTGACACTTCTCCCACTTCCCTGATGATGGTTCCGGACTCATCCTTCTTTGCGACTTCAACATCTTGACTGAGAAGCTGGACTCTCTTCTCTATATCTTCGCCTCCTGGCAACTAGCTGGCAACCAAGGACATGATCTTCACCAGACACTGCGATACAGTAAACCTTTCAGTTACTCCTCTCCACCGTTCTAACCACTTCTTCATGTTGGAGGCGGAGCCTCAGAGAGGCAGAGCGCAGGTGGAAGAAAGGCAAAACCCCAGAGAACCTTCTCCATCTTCAAGGGCTCCTGTCAAACTTCTCCTTGTCGCTTTCAGCTGCCAAATCTGCCTTCTACTGTTCTAAATTCAAATGACAAATTGACAAGAAGGTCAATGACAAGGTCAACCCTCCTTCCCTGAGCCCCCGGCTGATGCTCGCATCAACCACCCATGTCTTCCTCCCACCCTCCCTTACCTGTTTCTCTCCACAGATGATGTTCTTCACCTCATCACATCCAGCCACCCTACCACATGCTCTCTGGATCCAGTCCCCTCACCTCTGCTTCAGTCTACTGACACACTGACACACATCATCCATGCATCTCTGACGTCTGGATGCTTTCCCGCTGCTTTCAAGACTGCCAGAGTCACCCCCCTCCTGAAGAAACCAACACTCTACCCTGCTGAACTGAAGAACTACAGAACCAGTATCCCTTTTACCCTTCTTATCCCAAACTCTTGAACGTGCTGTCTTTAACCAATTGTCCCTGTACCTCCACCAGAACTGCCTCTTGGATCCCCACTAATCTGGTTTTAAGGCAGGTCACTCAACAGAGACTGCCCTTCTGGCAGTGGAGGAGTCGCTCCATGTTGCTAGAGCGAATTCTCTCTCCTCGGTCCTGATACTCCTGGACCTGTCTGCAGCATTCCACACTGTGAACCACCAGTCTCCTCTCCACCCTTGAGGGAATGGGTGTCTCGTGCTCTGCTCTCTCCTTGTTTGCATCCTACCTGACATTTTGCTTCTACCAGGCACTGATGCCTCGTTTCCACCAAGGCATTTTGAGGGCCGGTTCGGAGCCTAATTTCTCACATCAATGTTCGTATCATCAGAAATTAGTAGCTATGATTGCTAGGCTTCTGTTAGCCGCTAGCATCGCCTTGGTAACAAAAGCTAACGTTAGGATGCTACTTTCTAAAAACAGTGAAGTGTAGTGTAATGGAGACATGTTTTTAATGCACTTTTCTCTTGTTTTAGTTGTTTATGGAGTCGTCTGCCCTCCACGATGTCGATGCGGAGCTACCGTCACCACTGGGCTGCAGCTCGCCCAGGATCCCCTTGGAGCTTTATTGACATTGACTTATTGCACTGCACTCTACACTTTCACATTTTGTGATTATTGTATATTGTGTATTTTTCTGTTTTAATGTTTCATGTCCTGTAAAGACATGATGTAGTCCGCCATTGTTGTTACTGTGCTTGAAATTGGCGCTAGCGATGCTGGGAAAGCAGAGACGTATCCAGACGTGAACAGTGACATAATGATGTGGCTCTCTAGTCAGTGGAAACACAAACCGGTTCTTAGACGGTTCACCAGTTGAACCAACTGAAAACTGGCTCTAGCACCAGCCAAGAACTAGAACTAGGTTTGCGTTAGTGGAAACAAGGTATCAGAGGGTCTGTGTCAGAACCACGCAGACTGACTACTGGGATCCACAAGGATCGGTCCTCTTCTCTTCTCCCTCTACACAACATCCCTTGGTTCCGTTATCCAATCCCATGACTTATCCTACCACTGCTATGCTGACGACACCCAACCGGTCTTGTCGTTTCCCCCCTCGGACACGCAAGTGGAAACACGCATTGCTGCGTGCTTAGCAGACACCTCAAAGTGGATGTCGATGCACCACCTAAAGCTCAACCTGGACAAGACTGAGCTAGTGTTTTTCCCGGCAAAGGGCTGTCCTCACCGAGACCTGGCTGTCACCATTGATGATGCTGTGGTGACACCTACTCTGACCGCAGGAATCTGGGTGGGACCCCGGACGACCAACTGACGTTTTCTGCAAACATTGCGTCGGTGACACGCTCCTGCAGATTCCTCCTTCACAACATCAGGAGGATTCGGCCTCTTCTCACTGAAAAGGCTGCGCAGGTGCTCATCCAGGCTCTGGTAATCTCCCATTTGGACTACTGCAACTCCCTCCTTGCTGGTGTCCAGGTGTCTGCCATCAGACCCCTGAAGCTCATTCAGAAAGCTGCAGCTCGTCTGGTGTTCAACTAAGTTCTCCACACATCTAACCTTCTCCAGCCTCAAAACCCATCTCTTCAGGAAACACTACCCGGATCCTTCCTCCTAGCGCATCCTGTTATCACTTTTTACTAGCCAACTAGCGTCTTTATAAGTAGTTTACATTACATTAGATTCCAGTCATTTAGGAGATGCTTTTATCCAAAGCGACTTACAATAGTGTGTTTCAACAAAGAACAACTCGTCACCAGAAGTCAAAAGTGAATTTTATTTCTAACACGTCTCCAAGAACTGAACCAGTGCTCAGGTAGAAGTACAATAATTCAGGTAAAAGTGTAAGGGAAAAAGTACAATAGTAGATTGTTTGCTTGTTAGTGAGTTAGATATTGTCCAACTTATTGTACTTTTACCTGAGTACTGGTTTAGTTCATGGAGGAATGAAATGCACTTTTGACTTCTGGTGACAAGTTGTTCTCTTACCTTCCTTTGTTGAACACACTGTAAGTCGCTTTGGACAAAAGTGTCTGCTAAATTACTATTATGTAATGTAATGAACAGTACTACAGTACTAATGTACCCCTACTACTACTGTACAACAGCACTACATTACTACAGTACTACAGTACTACAGTACTACAGTACTACAGTACTATTTGTCCTATAGATAACCAGCCAAGACCCATTCATAGTTCAGTGTTGTTATGATGATGGGTAAGGGAGCTATATGGTAAACATTAGTATAGTAGTAGTAGTAGTAGTAGTAGTAGTAGTAGTAGTAGTAGTAGAAACAGTAGTAGTAGTAGTAGTAGTAGTAGTAGTAGTAGTAGTAGTAGTAGCAGCAGTAGTAGTAGCAGAAGTATTACATTAGTAGTAGTAGTAGTAGTAGTAATAGTAGTAGTACAGTCGATAAGAGTAGTAGTAGTAGTAGTAGTAGTAATAGTAGTAGTACAGTAGATAAGAGTAGTAGTAGTAGTAGTAGTAGTAATAGTAGTAGTACAGTAGATAAGAGTAGTAGTAGTAGTAGTAGTAATAGTAGTAGTACAGTAGTATTACATTAGTAGTAGTAGTAGTAGTAGTAGTAGTAGAAGTAGTCGTACAGTAGTAGAGTAGTTGTAGTTGTAGTAGTAGTAGTAGTAATATACGGGCTGTAAGGTAGCAGCAGTAGTAGTAGAAGTCGTACTTGTAGTATTAGTAGAAGTCGTACTTGTAGTATTAGTAGAATTGTACTCATAGCAATGCCAGCTTATCAGAAATTGAAAGGGATGGGGCCTTACAGGAAAATGGGTGTGGTTAGGGGTGGAGTTAGGGGTGGAGTTAGGGGTGGGGTCTGGCTGGTTTGGCCCCGCCCCCCGTTGGGCATCCCTCAGGACTGCTATCTGCTGCTCGGCCGCCTGTGTCTGCAGCTGGAGGCGGTGGGCGTGGCCTGCCTGCAGCCCCAGGGCCTTGTCCAATACACTGACAGCCCTGTCCTTCAGACGGATCTCATCCATCTGAGAGAGAGAGAGAGAGAGAGAGAGAGAGAGAGAGAGAGAGAGAGAGAGAGAGAGAGAGAGAGAGAGAGAGAGAGAGAGAGAGAGAGAGAGAGAGAGAGAGAGAGAGAGAGGGAGCAGGGAGAGGGAGAGAGAGAGAGAGAGAGAGAGAGAGAGAGAGAGAGAGAGAGAGAGAGAGAGAGTAGTTGTGTGCTGACCAGAGTACTAGTATCAGATTAGTGTGTGTATTTCTGCATTTAACTATTGTACCAGTCTGTGTATCTGTCTCTCTATATATTTAGTATATATTCAGTTTGTATTACAGTGTGTACAATCATAACTTCTTCATAATCATAATCTTGCCTTTATTGTGTATTAAGTGTGTATAAGTGTATATTTAGTGTGTATTAGTGTGTACTATATTATTGTGTATTAGTGTGTATTAATCAGGGCCTTCACGGTATTCAGAGAACATCCTGGAACCCTCAGATGAAACAAAAAAAATCGAATTAATTAAATTAATACAATTTAATACAATTGAAATAAAATGAATAAATGAGAATAGTATGTGTTGTAGATCTGTAATATTACAGTGTTACGTTGATTTGTTAGTCTTTCTTGATAGAAGGCTTTGGCCCTTAGACTGAATAACAGCGTATGTTTGGTTTGACTATTTGATCACCCAATCATGTATTGGTTTGTGGTCAATGGGCGTATTCTTTCAGATTTCCCCACAGTTCCAGGGTACGCTAGAAGACCCGTTAGTTCACTGGCTAGAGACAGAGAATCTAGCTTAGTGCTAAGTAGCAATTAATTTGAAGTTGTATTGGTTTATTACAATTATATTGTGTATCGATCTAAGTATAGTAGAGTCAGCGTATGGAAGTCGGGCAAATCAGCGGTACATGGCTCTAGCTAGTCCGACGATGGGGCCCCATGTCGGACCCCACTCAGCAACGTCCCGGTCCCTCTCTGGAGCCCTGGAGGTCCCGGTCCCTCTCTGGAGCCCTGGAGGTCCGGTCCCTCTGGAGCCTGGGTCCCGTCCTCTCTGGAGCCCTGGAGGTCCCGGTCCCTCTCTGGAGCCCTGGAGGTCCCGGTCCCTCTCTGGAGCCCTGGAGGTCCGGTCCCTCTCTGGAGCCCTGGAGGTCCCGGTCCCTCTCTGGAGCCCTGGAGGTCCCGGTCCCTCTCTGGAGCCCTGGAGGTCCCGCAACAATAAACCCCATTGGTGTATTGTTTTATTGGCCTCTTTAAGTGAACATCATTGGTGAGTGAGACTCATTAGTCTTTGCTGGTTTTGTCTCAGTGTTGCGTCTCGTTGGGCTGGTTGTTGCATTTTGTTTCAACACACTTGTTGACTGATTAGTTAATGGCTGTCTTGAGTTTGTTAAGCATTGTTGTGCATTTAAATTGAGAGTTACCTACAGAAGGTCCAGTTGTGATAGACACGGTTTGCCACTGGTATTAGTGTGTATTAGCGTGTATTTGTTTATATTATTGTGTATTAGTGTGTATTCTAATAGTGTGTATTAGTTTATATTATTGTGTATTCTTGGGTATTTAGTGTCTACTAAATAGTGTGTATTAGTTTATATTATTGTGTATTAGTGTGTATTATTGTGTATTATATTCTTGTGTGTTTGTGTGTATTAATGTGCATTAGTGTGTATGATATTATTGTGTATTAGTGTGTAATAGCGTGTATTTGTTTATATTATTGTGTATTAGTGTGTATAGGTGTATTATTGTGTATTAGTGTGTATTAGTTTATATTATTGTGTGTTACTGTGTGTGTATTATTGCCTATTAGTGTGTATTAGTTGATATCGGTGTGTATTGTTGTATATTTAGTGTCTACTATCCTACCAGTCGGCGTATCTCTCTCTCACAGTCTCTCTTGGTGCGCTGCAGCTCCTCCTGGTGGTGGTGGAGGGCAGAGCGGAGCTCCGCTGCTCTGGTCTGACAGGCCTGCTGAGACGAGCCCAGAGTCTCCTCCAGACCCCGTTTGGACCCTCTCAGCTCCAGCAGCTCCTGCTGGAGACGAGTCCTCTCTCCATCCCACCCGCGACGAGCCTCCTCATGAGCCTCCACCAGCAGCACACTCCTCACCTGGAGGAGGGACAGGACCACACACTGTAAAGATACACACTGTAAAGATACACACTGTAAAGATACACACTACTATGAAGATACACACTGTAAAGATACACACTGTAAAGATACACACTGTAAAGATACACACTGTACAGATACACACTGTACAGATACACACTGTAAAGATACACACTACTATGAAGATACACACTACTGTAAAGATACACACTGTAAAGATACACACTGTAAAGATACACACTACTATGAAGATACACACTGTAAAGATACACACTGTAAAGATACACACTGTACAGATACACACTGTACAGATACACACTGTAAAGATACACACTACTATGAAGATACACACTGTAAAGATACACACTGTAAAGATACACACTATGAAGATACATACTGTAAAGATACACACTGTACAGATACATACTGTACAGATACACACTGTAAAGATACACACTGTACACATATACACTATAAAGATACACACTATAAGATACACACTGTACAGATACACACTGTACAGATACACACTGTAAAGATATCAAGATACACACTATGAAGATACACACTGTAAAGATACACACTGTAAAGATATAAAGATACACACTGTAAAGATACACACTATAAAGATACACACTATGAAGATACACACTGTAAAGATACATACTGTACAGATACACACTGTAAAGATACACACTATAAAGATACACACTATAAAAGTACACACTGTAAAGATACACACTATAAAGATACACACTATAAAGATACACACTATAAAGATACACACTGTAAAGATACACACTATAAAGATATAAAGATACTCACTATAAAGATACACACTGTAAAGATACACACTATAAAGATATAAAGATACTCACTATAAAGATACACACTGTAAAGATACACACTATAAAGATATAAAGATACTCACTATAAAGATACACACTGTAAAGATACACACTATAAAGATATAAAGATACTCACTATAAAGATACACACTGTAAAGATACACACTATAAAGATATAAAGATACTCACTATAAAGATACACACTGTAAAGATACACACTATAAAGATATAAAGATACTCACTATAAAGATATAAAGATACACACTAGAAAGATACACACTATAAAGATACACACTATAAAGATACATGCTATAAAGATATAAAGATACACACTATAAAGATATAAAGATACACACTATAAAGATATAAAGATACACACTATAAAGATATAAAGATACACACTATAAAGATACACACTATAAAGATATAAAGATACACACTATAAAGATACACACTATAAAGATATAAAGATACACACTATAAAGATATAAAGATACACACTATAAAGATATAAAGATACACACTATAAAGATACACACTATAAAGATATAAAGATACACACTGTAAAGATACACACTATAAAGATATAAAGATACACACTATAAAGATATAAAGATACACACTATAAAGATACATGCTATAAAGATATAAAGATACACACTATAAAGATACACACTGTAAAGATACACACTGTAAAGATATAAAGATACACGCTGTAAAGATACACACTGTAAAGATACACACTGTAAAGATACACACTATAAAGATATAAAGATACACACTGTAAAGATACACACTGTAAAGATACACACTGTAAAGATATAAAGATACACACTGTACAGATACACACTGTAAAGATACACACTGTAAAGATACACACTATAAAGATACACACTATAAAGATATAAAGATACACACTATAAAGATATAAAGATACACACTATAAAGATACACACTATAAAGATATAAAGATACACACTGTAAAGATACACACTATAAAGATATAAAGATACACACTATAAAGATATAAAGATACACACTATAAAGATATAAAGATACACACTATAAAGATACATGCTATAAAGATATAAAGATACACACTATAAAGATACACACTGTAAAGATACACACTATAAAGATATAAAGATACACACTGTAAAGATACACACTGTAAAGATACACACTGTAAAGATACACACTATAAAGATATAAAGATACACACTGTAAAGATACACACTGTAAAGATATAAAGATACACACTATAAAGATACACGCTATAAAGATATAAAGATACACGCTATAAAGATATAAAGATACACACTATAAAGATACACGCTATAAAGATATAAAGATACACACTATAAAGATACACGCTATAAAGATATAAAGATACACACTATAAAGATATAAAGATACACGCTATAAAGATATAAAGATACACACTATAAAGATATAAAGATACACACTATAAAGATATAAAGATACACGCTATAAAGATATAAAGATACACACTATAAAGATACACGCTATAAAGATATAAAGATACACACTATAAAGATATAAAGATACACGCTATAAAGATATAAAGATACACACTATAAAGATATAAAGATACACACTATAAAGATATAAAGATACACGCTATAAAGATATAAAGATACACACTATAAAGATACACGCTATAAAGATATAAAGATACACACTATAAAGATACACGCTATAAAGATACACACTATAAAGATACACACTATAAAGATATAAAGAAGGATACAGACAGACAGACAGACAGTTAGACATTAAGAGTGATAGACAGGTATACAGGTAGTCAGACAGGTAAACACACAGTCAGACGGACAGGTAGACAGGTAGACAGAAATACAGGTAGTCAGACAGGTAAACAGACAGACAGACGGACAGGTAGACAGGCAGACAGAAATACAGGTAGTCAGACAGGTAAACACACAAACAGACGGACAGGTAGACAGGCAGACAGGTAGTCAGACAGGTAAACAGACAGGTAGTCAGACAGACAGGTATACAGGTAGACAGACAGACAGGTAGTCAGACAGACAGGTAGTCAGACCTTGTCTGTGGGCCCGTCCCTCAGCGTCAGCACCAGTCCGTTGAGTCTCTGGATTTCGCCATCTTTGATCTTGATGACTCTCATCAGCTCCATCTCATGTTGCCGTAGCAACGTCTCCCTGGTAATGGCCACCTCCTTGACCTTGTCGTCATGGAGTTTGGTCCGGAGCTCCGTCAGGGCGACGGTGGATCGGTGATGCTCCGCCTTCAGGTCCTGAGTCCGGTCCCGCTCTAGACGACTCACCTGGACAGAGAATAGATATATTATATATATATTGTATATATTATATATATATTATATATATAATATATATATATTATATATATATATGGTGGAGAGGTTTGGGTGTCCCTGTGAACCTGAGAGCTGTGTTGTCTGGAGCCTAGTGCTCCTGGTAGGGTCTCCATGGCAGATTGGTCTCAGGGGAGGGGCCAGACTAAGAATGGTTCAAAGACTTCAATGGACAAACAAACAAGAAGAAGTGAGGATACCCTGCCCGGAGGAAGCCCGGGGCCCCTTTCCGGAGCCAGGCCTGGAAAGAGGGCCCGTAAGCGAGCGCCTGGTGGCCGGGTTAGCCACGGAGCCCGGTCGGGCATAGCCCGAAAAAGCAACGTGGCCACTTCTCCTTCCCGCGGACCCACCACCTACGGGAAGAACCGCTGGGGTCGGGTGCACTGCCAGTTAGGAGGCAGTGAAGGCAGGGGGCATCGACGGACCAAACCCAGCCAACAGAGACTGGCTTTGGGGACATGGAATGTCCCCTCTCTGGGGGGGAAGGAGCCTGAGCTTGTGCGGGAGGTGGAGCGCTACCAATTAGATCTGGTGGGGCTTACCTCTACGCACAGCACTGGCTCTGGAACTAAACTCCTGGATAGGGGTTGGACTCTTTCGCTTCTCTGGAGTTGCTCAGGGTGTGAGGCGCCGGGCGGGTGTGGGGATACTCACAAGTCCCCGGCTGAGTGCCGCTTTGTTGGAGTTTACCCCGGTGGACGAGAGGGTCGCCTCCCTACGCCTTAGGGTCATGGGAGGGAAAACTCTGACTGTTGTTTGTGCCTATTCACCAAACAACAGTTCGGAATATCCCACCTTCTTGCACACCCTGGATGGAGTCCTGCATGGGGCTCCTGAAGGGGACTCTATAGTCCTGCTGGGAGACTTCAACGCACACGTGGGTAACGATGGGGAAACTTGGAGGGGCGTGTTGGGGATGAACGGCCTACCTGATCTGAACCGGAGTGGGGTTTTGTTATTGAATTTCTGTGCTAGTCATGGATTGGCCATAACAAACACCATGTTCAAACATAAGGATGCTCATAAGTGTACATGGTACCAGAGTACCTTAGGCCGAAGGTCAATGATCGATTTTGTTATCGTATCATCTGGCCTGAGGCCGCATGTTTTGGACACTCGGGTGAAGAGAGGGGCAGAGCTGTCAACCGATCACCATCTGGTGGTGAGTTGGGTAAGATGGCGGGGGAAGCCTCTGGACAGACCTGGTAAGCCCAAACGTGTAGTGCGGGTGAACTGGGAACGTCTGGTGGATGCCCCTGTCCGGGAGACCTTCAACTCCACCTCCGGCGGAATTTTTCGGGCATCTCTGTGGAGGCTGGGGGCATTGAGCCAGAGTGGTCATTGTTCAAAGCTTCTATTGCCGAAGCTGCGGTTGAGAGCTGTGGCCTCAAGGTCATTGGTGCCTCAAGGGGCGGCAACCCTCGGACTTCGTGGTGGACACAGGTGGTCAGGGAAGCCGTCCGGCTGAAGAAGGAGGCCTTCCGGGCTATGTTAGCCTGTGAGACTCCGGACTCAGTTGCGAGGTATCGACAGGCCAAGAGGACGGCAGCCTCGGCTGTAGCAGAGGCAAAGCAGCGGGTGTGGGAGGAATTCGGAGAAGCCATGGAGAAGGACTTTCAGTCGGCACCAAAGCGTTTCTGGCAAACAATCCGGCGCCTCAGGAGGGGGAAGCGTGGATCCATCCAAGCTGTGTACAGTAAGGGTGGGACATTGCTGACCTCAACTGAGGAGGTGATCGGGCGGTGGAAAGAACACTTTGAGGAACTTCTTAACCCAACTACACCCTCAATGGTAGAGACAGAGCTGGAGGATGAAGGACGGCAAACATCAATCTCCCTGGAGGAAGTCACTACGGTAGTCAAACATCTCCGCAGTGGCAAAGCCCCAGGGGTTGATGAGATCCGTCCAGAAATGCTAAAGGCTCTGGGTGTTGAGGGGCTGTCGTGGATGACACGTCTTTTCAACATTGCGTGGAAGTCTGGGACAGTGCCTGAGGAGTGGCAAACGGGGGTGGTGGTACCCCTGTTCAAAAAGGGTGACCAGAGGGTGTGTGCCAATTACAGGGGTATCACATTACTCAGCCTCCCTGGGAAAGTCTACTCCAAGGTGCTGGAAAGGAGGGTTCGGCCGATAGTCGAACCTCAGATTGAAGAGGAACAATGCGGATTCCGCCCTGGTCGTGGAACAACGGACCAGCTTTTCACTCTTGCAAGGATCCTGGAGGGGCTTGGGAGTATGCCCATCCGGTCTACATGTGTTTTGTGGATTTGGAGAAGGCATATGATCGGGTCCCTCGGGAAATACTGTGGGGGGTGCTGCGGGAGTATGGGGTGCGGGGGTCACTGTTGAGGGCCATCCAATCTCTCTACTCCCAAAGCAAGAGCTGTGTCCGGATTCTCGGTAGTAAGTCAGGCCTGTTCTCAGTGGGTGTTGGCCTCTGCCAGGGCTGCGCTTTGTCACCCATCCTGTTTGTGATTTTCATG
>CM051014.1:4159118-4181618 GCA_027704905.1 Muraenolepis orangiensis | reverse complement strand
CTGGATTCAATTCAATTGTATTTATTGTGTCGTTTACTTATCAAAGTGGTCGGTTTTTGTTGTTTGTTTAGCTCATCTAAGGGTTAAAGTTATCTCACACATTATTTAGATTAGTAATTTAAAATCTGATAGTAATACAAACGTGTTTCACAGTAGGACTGATCAGAGGTTCTACTAGAACACAGTAGGACTGATCAGAGGTTCTACTAGAACACAGTAGGACTGATCAGAGGTTCTACTAGAACACAGTAGGACTGATCAGAGGTTCTACTAGAACACAGTAGGACTGCTGGATTAGAGTAAACACATCTTAAGGTTAAGGTAAGGGGTTTTGGATTAGACCATGTAAAGGGTAAAGGTTGTTTAGGTTAAGCTGAATGTAAATGATATCCGTATGGCGTTTTTTGTGCCAAGATCCCCGCCAGGACTCAAGAGACAAAGTGTCCAGAGCCGTCTGCCTACTTCGTCATGTTGTGTATTGATGCCGGGGGAAAAAACGAAGCAAAACACGACACCCAGCGCCCCCTGGTGGACCAACCGGCAACGTGCTGCTGAGCTCTGGGAGGTCGTCTACGGAGGGCCGTGGTCGGTGTGGGAGTGACCGGTCTCTGAGTATTCCGATTCGGATTCTTCTTGGTGAATACGTGCGGGATAGAGACGTGTCATTTGGACTTTAGGGTCACTCCAGTTGACCAGTTGCACACGGGGACTGTAATGTAACGTCTACACCACTAGGTGGCGACATATGGCCGTCGACCAGAGTACAGACCGCTAGACACCTGTTACCTCACAGTCGAGGGGTCCTGTGATTGGTCAAATACTGACGTTGAGGATGGCATTTAAAAAACATCGTTTTAAATGATTCCACTAAATCTTAGTTCATCTTGTTATGGTATTTTTGTATACATTTTTTAAGTAATATTTTGACACTGATCACCCTGGTTATTTATGATCTTACTGAATCCCATTCTCGTGTATCTGTTATTTTCTGATGTGCTAATGCTAAGTGATGCTAAGTGATAAATTGTAACATAGTCTATAGAGTATTGATTTATACATAAACATATACAGTCCATAATATACACATATAATACTGGTATATTGCAATTAAGAAGTCTATTTACAGTCTAGCTGTGAACCACACATACACACATACATACACACACACACACACACACACACACACATACACACACACACACACATATACACACACCGGTGAACAAACCAAAAGCGATTTCTCACAGATGGGAAATTATGTCAGGTCTCGTCTCCAAGGAGATGGAAGAAGTTGCTAAGATACTGTGACACTAGGATTTGTCTTTTACTCACACGCACGCATGCACGCACACACACGCACTCACACACACGCACGCACACACACGCACTCACACACACACACACATGGTCACTGGAAATAACTTTAAGTATCTGTTTGTTCTTTTCTATCAGGGACGGAGGTTTGGTTAGCTTCGTTAGCCCTTGAGTTAGCCATGACTTCCAGCTCCTTGTAGTATTGCCATGTAGCTAATAGCTCACTATTTGCTAGCTTGTTCTGGCTAATTGTAAACATGAAGCTAGTGGTACATTAGCTTTTTTACATTAGCATTATTCTGTGTGTGTGTGTGTGTGTGTGTGTGTGTGTGTGTGTGTGTGTGTGTGTGTGTGTGTGTGTGTGTGTGTGTGTGTGTGTGTGTAAATAAGAGAGAAGAGAGAGAGAGAGAGAGAGAGAGAGAGAGAGAGAGAGAGAGAGAGAGAGAGAGAGAGAGAGAGAGAGAGAGACTGAATATCAGTCAGGTTGTGTGTGTGGGGGGTCAGAAATATCCCCTGCACCACTGTGTGACTGGAAATGTAATACACCAGAGAGAGAGAGACGAGGGGGAGGGAGGGAGAGAGAGAGAGAGAGAGAGAGAGAGAGAGAGAGAGAGAGAGAGAGAGAGAGAGAGAGAGAGAGAGAGAGAGAGAGAGAGAGAGAGATGAGGGGAGGAGAGAGAGAGAGAGAGAGAGAGAGAGAGAGAGAGAGAGAGAGAGAGAGAGAGAGAGAGAGAGAGACGAGGGGGAGGGAGAGAGAGAGAGACGAGGGGGAGGGAGAGAGAGACGAGGGGGAGACAGAGAGCGAGAGAGAGAGCGAGAGAGAGAGAGAGAGAGAGAGAGAGAGAGAGAGAGAGAGAGAGAGAGAGAGAGAGAGAGAGAGAGAGAGAGAGAGAGAGAGAGAGAGAGAGACGAGGGGGGGAGAGAGAGACGAGGGGGAGGGAGAGAGAGGGAGAGAGAGAGACGAGGGGGAGGGAGAGAGAGACGAGGGGGAGAGAGAGAGAGAGAGAGAGAGAGAGAGAGAGAGAGAGAGAGAGAGAGAGAGAGAGAGAGAGAGAGAGAGAGAGAGAGAGAGAGAGAGACGAGGGAGAGACAGGGAGAGGAGGGGGAGAGCGAGAGAGGTGTAAGCACAGAGAAGTCATTGCTGTGCAACTTCCAGTTAAAAGCTAGCAAAAAATGCTAACTATGGACAAGAGAGATGGAGGGATAGAGAGAGACAGAGAGAGAGGGAGGGAAAGAGAGAGAGAGAGAGAGAGAGAGAGAGAGAGAGAGAGAGAGAGAGAGAGAGAGAGAGAGAGAGAGACAGAGAGAGAGAGAGAGAGGGTATTCGTTTTTAGTTGTACTACTAGAACCAGAACCAGAACTAAAATAAATTCTACCAGAAGTACAATCAGGAGAAAGGAGTGAGGAGAGGAATGAGAGGAAGGTATATTATTATTATTATTATTATTATTATAATTATTACCCTATATATTATTACCGCTCTATACCCTATATACCATCTATACCAGCTATACTCCCTATAGCCTCTATACCCTCTATTCTCTCTATACCCTCTATACCCTCTATACTCTCTATACCCTCTATACTCTCTATACCATCTATACCCTCTATACCCTGTATACCCTGTATACCCTCTATACCATCTATACCCTCTATACCCTCTATACCCTCTATACCCTCTATACTCTCTATACCCTCTATACTCTCTATACCCTCTATACCCTCTATACCCTATACCCTCTATACCCTCTATACCCTCTATACTCTCTATACCCTCTATACCCTCTATACCCTCTATACCCTCTATAACCTCTATACTCTCTACCCTCTATACCCTCTATACCATCTATATCCTCTATACCCTATATACCATCTATACCCTCTATACCAGTGGTTCTCAAATGGGGGTACGCGGACCCCTAGGGGTACGTTGGAGTACTGCAGGGGGTACGTGAGATTTTTTTTAAATGTTAATTAAAAAAAATCAGTCATGCATAATTCCTAAAATAATGATACTACAATACATTAAATTAAAATGTAAATTAAAATTCGGTAAAAAACATTCGATATTCAATATTTCTGTTTTTAATCGTTACTGCCGTAAACTGTGCTAACAACATAAGGTTAGGCTACGCAATCACGTTCAATTGTGAGCGGGAAGACAGTTTTGAAAAAACGTAGCAGCGATACAGCTGAAAACACTGAGAAAGAAGTCAAAATGAAAGTGAAAACAGAGCCAACAAAATACCGTCAGTATCAGGATGAATATGTTTTAATGGGATTTACCTCATCTAGCTGCAACCCTCCCAAGGCACTGTGCTTTTTTTGCGGGGAGAAATTAGCCAACAGTTCCATGAAGTCAGCGCACCTTCAACGACATCTCGGCACAAAACATCCATGTCATGTTGGTAAGCCACCAGAGTTTTTTAAAAGAACATTTTCGGACTTCAGATCATCTCAAGAAACGATACGAAAAGTCTCCACAACATCAGCCAAAGCACTCCAGGCGTCTTATGCGGTGTCTTTGCTCATAGCTAAAGCCAAAAAGCCATTCACCATAGCTGAAGACCTTTTACTTCCAGCCGCTGTTGTATTGGCCGAGACTATGCTGGACAAAAACGCGGCGGATAAGTTAAAAACTGTGCCTTTGTCAAATGACACCGTTTGTCTCAGAATAGATACCATGGGAACAGACATTGTTGATCAGGTTGTGGGAAAACTCGGCAAATCCTTTTCACTCCAGCTTGATGAATCGACAGATGTCAGTGGAAACGCACAGCTTGTTGCGTTTGTGAGATACGTTGATACTGACGACATTCGCGAACACATACTTTTCTGCAAGAGTTTGGAGGGGAAAACAACTGGGGAGGACATTTTTTATGTTTTTAATGTTGTTTTTTGGTGAAAACGGTCTGAACTGGAAATCCTGCACCAGTGTCTGTACTGATGACCGGCCGCGTGAAAGGACTCATGGCGCGGATTCCAAATGAAAACCCTGAAGTGCAGTGGACTCACTGTGTCATACACAGGGAAGCACTGGCGTCCAAGAAAATGAGTCCTGTGTTGCATGACGTTTTGAACGGCAGTGTAAAAGTAATCAACTTTATTAAGTCAAGGCCACTTAATGCGCGACTGTTTCGCCGCCTGTGTGAAAACATGGGAGCGGAACACACACAACTGCTATTACACACAGAAGTGCGCTGGCTCTCTCAGGGAGAATACTCAACAGGCTGTTGGAATTACGATCTGAAGTGCGCACCTTTCTGTCAGAGCACGGATCTCATGCCATCTTGTTTGAGGACACAGACTGGCTTGCAAAGCTTAGCTATCTGGCAGATATATTCAGCAAACTTAACAAACTGAATGTGTGTCTGCAGGGCAAGGACACCAACATTCTGAACCTGTATGACAAGGTGGGCGGTTTTCTGAAGAAAGTAGAGCTGTGGAAAAGGGCATGTGCAGAGGGGGATTTCACCTGCTTTCCTCAGGTGGATGCTTTCCTTTCTGATGGTGCAGCGCTGTACGAGACCTCTTTATATAGACTTTTTTCCCCTACCAAATTGTTTTTGCGCTGATCAGGGGGTACTTGGCTGACATTTTTTTTCAAAGGGGGTACATTATTGAAAAAAGTTTGAGAACCACTGCTCTATACCATCTATACCCTCTATACCGTCTATACCCTCTATACCCTCTATACCCTCTATACTCTCTATACTCTCTATACCATCTATACCCTCTATACCATCTATACCCTCTATACCGTCTATACCCTCTATACTCTCTATACCCTCTATTCTATACCCTCTATACTCTCTATACCCTCTATACCCTCCAAACCCTCTATACCATCTATACCCTCTATACCGTCTATACCCTCTATACCCTCTATACCCTCTATACTCTCTATACTCTCTATACCCTCTATTCTATACCCTCTATACTCTCTATACCCTCTATACCGTCTATACCCTCTATACTCTATACCCTCTATTCTATACCCTCTATACTCTCTATACCTCTATACCCTCTATACCCTCCAAACCCTCTATACCATCTATACCCTCTATACTCTCTATACCCTCTATACCTCTATACTCTCTATACCCTCTATACCCTCTATACCATCTATACCCTCTATACCCTCTATACTCTCTATACCCTCTATACCCTCTATACCCTCTATACCCTCTATACCTCTATACTCTCTATACCCTCTATTCTATACCCTCTATACTCTCTATACCCTCTATACCCTCCAAACCCTCTATACCATCTATACCCTCTATACTCTCTATACCCTCTATATCCTCTATACTCTCTATACCCTCTATACCCTCTATACCATCTATACCCTCTATACCCTCTATACTCTCTATACCCTCTATACCCTCTATACCCTCTATACCCTATATACCATCTATACCCTCTATACCCTCTATACCCTCTATACCCTCTATACCCTCTATACCATCTATACCATCAAACTACCAGAAAGGACCGATGGGGGATTCAATAGATCAAAGCTTTTATTATATTGTGCAAAAAACTTCTGACACGTTCAACGATGACATGATGATTTCTGTGTGTACATTTAATAAATCATAATAATACTACATTGTCACAATTATTATTATCATCATTATTATGAGGCATGTCAATTAACTTTTCACACGCCACGCACGGGCACGCACAAACTGCGCTTGTGTGTGCGCGCGCACACGCACACGATTCCCCCCCCCCCCACACACACACACACACACACACACACACACACACACACACACACACACACACACACACACACACACACACACACACACTGCTGCGTCATCTCCGCTGATGATCGGGATTCAGGGCCGCGAGGTGCGGAATGAGCGTAACGTCGCGTTACGGTACCCGCGCGCGTCTCCAAGGATGAGAGAAGAGGAGAGGAGGAGAAGGAGGCGCGCGCCGCTCCGCTGAATGAGAACCACAACGACCTCCCTCTCTCTCTCTCTCTTTCTCTCTCTCTCGCTCTCTCTCTCTCTCCCCCCCCCGGTCCCTCCTCTCCCCCTTGCTCCCCCCCCCCCGGTTCTCCTTCTCCGCTCGGACCGTAGTTGTGTGTTTTCCGCGTGCTTTTCCTTGAGCCGTCGTCACTGCGTTGCCGCTGCGGACTATCGTCGGTGTATCGTCGGTGTATCGTCGGTGTATCGTAGGTGTCTCGTCGGTGTCTCGTCGGTGTTACCGGAGACGCGGAGAGGTGCCAGCGGCCGCACGTCGGATGCGCGGCGCGGCGAGGGAAGAGCAAGAAGGGGGAGAGACGCGCGCTGGCGATGCGAGGAGGCGAGGGCTGAGGAGGAGGACCGAGGGCTGAGGAGGAGGACCGAGGGCTGAGGAGGAAGACCGAGGGCTGAGGAGGAGGACCGAGGAGCGAGGAGCGAGGAGCGAGCCGTCCAGGTAACCGGT
The DNA here is from genome assembly GCA_027704905.1 of Muraenolepis orangiensis. Lineage (NCBI taxonomy): Eukaryota > Metazoa > Chordata > Actinopteri > Gadiformes > Muraenolepididae > Muraenolepis > Muraenolepis orangiensis. Next base: position 4,174,859 of record CM051014.1, on the reverse strand, counting down.
AACCGTAACCCTGACCTCCCGTGGGCGCGAGGAGGGACGGCTGCCTTTCATCTTTCCGTCCCAGCCCCGCGGGGGGTCCGCAGGAGGCGCTCATCGCAGCTCGGCCCGTTATGCGTTAAAGCGGAGCCGTTACGGTAACACACGGTAACACACACGGTAACACACACGGTAACACACGGTAACACACACGGTAACACACGGTGTAACCAGGGTAACACACGGTAACACACGGGCCACGGTAACAGAGCGTGTTACCGTGTGTTACCGTGTGTGTTACCCTGGTTACACTGTGTGTTACCGTGTGTGTTACCGTGTGTGTTACCGTGTGTGTTACCGTGTGTGTTACCCTGGTTACACCGTGTGTTACCGTGTGTGTTACCGTGTGTGTTACCGTGTGTTACCGTGTGTGTTACCGTGTGTGTTACCGTGTGTGTTAGCGGGGCTGCGGACTCAAGCCATTTTGTGCAGAAGCGGAGGCCTGCAGACATCAATAGGGCCGCTCCGGTACCGCAGCTCCGCTCCTCGAGGACACGCGCTGCTCCTCACGTACATCATAATAATATAAATATTGTTATTATTATTATTATTATTATTATTATTGTTATTATTCTTATTATTATTATTATTATTATTATTATTATTATTATTAATAATAATAATATTAATAATAATAATAATAATAATGATAATAATGATAATAATGATGATGATGATATATTATAAAGAAACGCGAGACGGTGTTATGATGTTACGGAAGAGAAGGGGGAAGACTTGGCACCCATTTTGAAAGCTAACAGGTTTTTTTGGGGTTTTTTTTTCCTCCTGCGCCTCCTCGCCTCGCGCTCCCTCCTCCTCCTCCTCATCTTCCTCCTCCTCCTCATCCTCTCCTCCTCGTCCTCCTGAATCCATTTGCTGTTGTCATGGTTACAGTAGGAGGATGCTGCTGCTGGCTTCGCTGCACCTGGCTCTTTGTGTTGGGAATGTAAATACATCAGCACATATATAACCTCATATATACATATATATTCAACTATATAGACATATATATATATATATATATATATATATATATATATATATATAACCTCTGTATATATATATATATTAAACTATATACAACTATATATATATATAAATTCAACTATATTCAACTATATACAACTATATATATATCTATATATATAAAATGTAAATACTCAGTGTCAGTGTTCAGTTCTGGTACGACTCTGGGGTAGAAACTGTAAAACAATGTGCATATAGCAGTAGATATATACCAATATAAGGTATATATACATCAGCATTTATATATATATATGAAAATATGCATACATAACAGTATAGGCACGCAACAATACCCAGCTCTGCTCACTGATACACCGGGGATACCACAGGGACCAGGAGTTCTACAGTCAGCACGACGACCTGCTCCACCATCCAGGGTCAGGGAGCTAGGGTGAGACGTGTGTGTGAGACGTGTGTGTGTGTGTGTGTGAGACGTGTGTGTGTGTGTGTGTGTGAGACGTGTGTTTGTGTGAGACGTGTGTGTGTGTGTGTGTGAGACGTGTGTTTGTGTGAGACGTGTGTGTGTGTGTGAGACGTGTGTGTGTGTGTGAGACGTGTGAGACGTGTGTGTGTGTGTGTGAGACGTGTGTGTGTGTGTGAGATGTGTGTTTGTGTGAGACGTGTATGTGTGTGTGAGATGTGTGTGTGAGACGTGTGTGTGTGTGTGTGTGAGACGTGTGTGTGTGAGACGTGTGAGATGTGTGTGTGTGAAACGTGTGTGTGAGACGTGTGTGTGTGTGTGTGTGTGTGTGAGATGTGTGTGTGTGTGTGTGTGTGTGTGAGATGTGTGTGTGTGAGACGTGTGTTTGTGTGAGACGTGTGTGTGAGACATGTGAGATGTGTGTGTGTGACACGTGTGTGTGTGTGTGTGTGTGAGAAGTGTGTGTGTGAGACGTGTGTGTGTGTGTGTGAGACGTGTGTGTGAGAGACGTGTGTTGGATGTGTGTGTGTGAGACGTGTGTATGTGTGAGACGTGTGTATGTGTGAGACGTGTGTGTGTGAGGCGTGTGTGTGAGACGTGTGTGTGTGTGTGTGTGAGACGTGTGTGTGTGAGATGTGTGTGTGTGTGAGACGTGTGTGTGTGAGACGTGTGTGAGACGTGTGTGAGAGACGTGTGTGTGAGAGACGTGTGTGTGTGAGAGACGTGTGTGTGTGAGTGAGACGTGTGTTGGATGTGTGTGTGTTGGTCAGCTGCTTATCTGTCTTTCTCCCGGTTGATCCATAATCAATATCTCCATAATCAATATCTCCATAATCAATATCTCCTGCTGTAATTGCCAGAGACATTCAGATAGAGAGAGAGACTCTGGACCAGTCTCCCACTCCTCACCCTCCTCCTCACCCCTCACTCTCCTCACCCCTCACCCCTCACTCCTCAGTCCTCACCCTCCATCCTCACCCCTCACTCCTCACCCCTCACCCTCCTCCCCACCCCTCACCTCTCCTCACCCCTCACTCCTCACCCTCCTCCTCACCCCTCACTCCTCACCCCTCACCCTCCCTCCTCACCCCTCACCCTCCTCCCCCTCCTCACTCTCCTCACCCCTCACTCCCTCACTCCTCACCCTCCTCCTCACCCCTCACCCTCCTCCCACCCCTCACTCTCCTCCCCCCTCACTCCTCACCCCTCACCCTCCTCCCCACCCCTCACTCTCACCCTCCTCCTCACCCCTCACCCTCCTCCTCACCCCTCACCCTCCTCCCACCCCTCACTCCTCACCCTCCTCCTCACCCCTCACTCCTCACCCTCCTCCTCACCCCTCACTCCTCACCCTCCTCCCCCCCCTCACTCCTCACCCTCCCCTCACCCCCTCACTCCTCACCCTCCTCCCCACCCCTCACTCTCCCTCACCCCTCCTCTCCCTCACCCCTCACTCCTCACCCCCTCACCCTCCTCCCCACTCTCACTCTCCTCACTCCTCACCCCTCACCCTCCTCCCCACCCCTCCCTCCTCCCTCACCTCTCACTCCTCACTCCTCACTCCTCACTCCTCACTCCTCACTCCCTCCTCCTTACTCCTCACCTCTACTCCTCACCCCTCACTCCTCACTCCCCACCCCTCACCTCTCCTCACTCCTCACTCCTCACTCCTCACTCCTCACTCCTACTCCTCACCCTCCTCCTCACCCCTCACTCCTCACTCCTCACCCCTCACTCCTCCCTCCTCACCCCTCCCTCCCCACCCCTCACTTCTCCTCACCCCTCACTCCTCACTCCTCACCCCTCACTCCTCACCCTCACTCCTCACTCCTCACTCCTCACTCCTCACTCCTTACTCCTCACCCTCTACTCCTCACCCCTCACCCCTCCCTCCTCACCCCTCACTCCTCACCCCTAACTCCTCACTCCTCACCCCTCACTCCTCACCCCTCACTCCTCACTCCTCACCCTCTACTCCTCACCCCTCACTCCTCACTCCTCCCCCTCACTCCTCACCCCTCACCCCTCACTCCTCACTCCTCACTCCTCACTCCTCACCCCTAACTCCCTGTTTCTTAAGCTGTGGGTTTTCTTCTGGATGTCGAGGTGTGAGGATCCCTTGTCTTACTGTACTCCTTGTGCACCTCCCCTACTCCTACTCCTCCCCCTCCCCCCCCTCCCCTCCCCTACTCCTCCCCTCCCCTACTCCCCCCCTCCCCTCCCCTCCTCCCCCCCTCCCCTACTCCTACTCCTCCCCTCCCCTTCACCCCCTCCCCTACTCCTACTCCTCCCCCCCTCCCCTCCCCTACTCCTCCCTTCCCCTACTCCTCCCCCTCCCCCCTCCCCTCCCCTCCCCTTCACCCCCCCCCTACTCCTACTCCTCCCCCCCTCCCCTCCCCTACTCCTACTCCTCCCCCCCTCCCCTCCCCTACTCCTCCCCCTCCCCCCCTCCCCTCCCCTACTCCTCCCCTCCCCCCCTCCCCTCCCCTCCCCTACTCCTCCCCTTCCCCCCCCCCCACCCTCCCCCCCTCCCCTCCCCTACTCCTCCCCTCCCCTACTCCTCCCCTTCCCCCCCTCCCCTACTCCTCCCCCTCCCCCCCCCTACTCCTCCCCCCCCACCCCTCCCCTACTCCTCCCCCTCCCTCCTCCCCTCCCCTGCCCTACTCCTCCCCCTCCCCCCTCCCCTCGCCTCCCCCTCCCCCCCTCCCCTCCTCCTCCCCCTCCCCTACTCCTACTCCTCCCCTCCCCTTCACCCCCTCCCCTACTCCTACTCCTCCCCCCCTCCCCTCCCCTACTCCTCCCCTCCCCTACTCCTCCCCCTCCCCCCTCCCCTCCCCTCCCCTCACCCCCTCCCCTACTCCTACTCCTCCCCCCCTCCCCTCCCCTACTCCTCCCCTCCCCTACTCCTACTCCTCCCCCCCTCCCCTCCCCTACTCCTCCCCCTCCCCCCCTCCCCTCCCCTACTCCTCCCCTCCCCCCCTCCCCTCCCCTACTCCTCCCCTTCCCCCCCTCCCCTACTCCTCCCCCTCCCCCCCTCCCCTCCCCTACTCCTCCCCTTCCCCCCCTCCCCTACTCCTCCCCCTCCCCCTCCCCTACTCCCCCCCCCCCCCACCCCTCCCCTACTCCTCCCCCTCCCTCCTCCCCTCCCCTACTCCTCCCCCTCCCCCCTCCCCTGCCCTACTCCTCCCCCTCCCCCCTCCCCTCGCCTCCCCCTCCCCCCCTCCCCTACTCCTCCCCCCCCCCCCTCCCCCCCCCCTACTCCTCCCCCTCACCCCGACAGGAGGAGAGGGGGAGGGGCTGTACTGGGGAGCTGTGAAGCCAGAAGGTCAATGGGGGTCGGGGGAGGAGGGGTCAGAGGTCAGGGCCGCAGTCAAGGTTTCCTAATCACCGCCTCATCACAGTGTGTGTGTGTGTGTGAGTGTGTGTGTGTGTGTGTGTGTGTGTGTGTGTGTGTGTGTGTGTGTGTGTGTGTGTGTGTGTTTGTGTGTGTGGGGATGTGTTTGTGTGTGTGGGGATGTGTTTGTGTGTGTGGGGATGTGTTTGTGTGTGTGTGTGTGTGTGTGTGTGTGTGTGTGTGGATGTGTTTGTTTGTGTGTGGGGATGTGTTTGTGTGTGTGTGGATGTGTTTGTGTGTTTGTGGATCTGTTTGTGTGTGGGGATGTGTTTGTGTGTGTGGGGATGTGTTTGTGTGTGTGTGGGGATGTGTTTGTGTGTGTGTGGATGTGTGTGTGTGTGTGGGGATGTGTTTGTGTGTGTGGGGATGTGTGTGTGTGTGTGTGTGGGGATGTGTTTGTGTGTGTGGGGATGTGTTTGTGTGTGTGGGGATGTGTGTGTGTGTGTGTGTGTGGGTCCGAGGTCATGCGGTAGGAAGCCACACCTCCAGTCTGGAACCAATCAATCGCAGTCTTCTGAGGCAGGGCTGGTCCTGGAGGAGCCTGTGATTGGAGGAGAGACTTTCAAACAATCAATGGCAGTGTTGACGTTTTAGGATATTTATTAATGTATTTATTGATGTATTAACGGATATATTCTTGTAGTCTTAGCCTATGTTGTAGTCTTATGGTGTCTTGTAGTCTTGAGGTATCTTCAAGATTCAAGATGTTTTTATTGTACAATGCAATGCTTACTCCCCATTCCCTCCAGCAGTATGAATTTCGTACAATAATACTACAGTAAACTATACAACACTATACTAAACAATGCTATACTATAAACAACAATATATGACTGACTGATGGATGATATATACATATGGTGAATTGTGCAAAAAGCATTTAAAGTGCCAGTAGTGCAGCAGCATCATGAATCCAGTGCAGTACAGAAACTGTGATGAGTCCAGAGAGTCCAATCAAAGTATAGTGTAATGTTAATGACATGTTATGATAGTGTAATGTTAATGACATGTTATGATAGTGTCATGTTAATGACATGTTATGATAGTGTCATGTTAATGACATGTTATGATAGTGTCATGTTAATGACATGTTATGATAGTGGCAGCACTCCTAGCAGTTCAGTAGGTCACTGCCTGGGGATAAAAACTATCCTTAAACCTGCTAGTCCTTGCTGTACGGATGCTGAGGAACCAGTGACCAGACGGTAGAGAGGAGAGATGGAGCCCAGGGTGGTTGAGGTCCTTTCTGATGGACATGGCCTTCTTCCTACATCTGGTCCTACAGATCTCCTCAATGCATGGAAGTGCACACCCGATGATCTTCTCTGCCGTCCTCCTGACCCTCTGGATGTCTTTCTTGTCCTGTTCAGTGGTGTCTCCGTACCACACGGTGACGCCACCCGTCAGGACGCTCTCTGCGGGGCCTCGTTAGAAGTTCACTAGCCACCTCTGGCCTATTCCGCTTCTCCTGAGGCACCGCAGAGCATAGAGGCTGGTGGGCCTTCTTCAGCATGACCTCCGTGTTGTGGGTCCACGCCAGGTCGTCTGAGAGCTGTAGTCCAAGGAAATGGAAGAAGCTGACGATTACAGCCGGGGACTGAGGCAGCAGCCTTGGGGTGCTCCAGTGTGGAAAACCAGAGTGGATGAGATGTTGTTTCCGGGATGGATCTTTGCCTGGGGCGGCTGCCTTCCCTGCCTTCACCCTAAAGGTTCTGCGGACCTCGAACTCGGACAGTTGTACAATGTAGTTCTCTGGATGTCCAATTTGTTGGTCGGCTCAGAATTCCCCCTTTTAAAGCGAGTGTAGAACGTGTTCAGCTGGTCTGGTGGGTTGGGGTGGTTGTTGGTGACTGTCCCTGAGCTCCCCTTGGAGTGGAGAGGACCCTATGTCTGGTGTCAGAGCCCCCAACTTTAATTCCAGTTTGTTTGTTGTTGGGTTCATACTAGCCTACCTGTAAAAGTGGTTCTGCGTTCCTTAAGTTTGTTCCGTATGTCAGCATTCATCCATGGTTTGCGGTTTGGAAATGAGCGAACAGACCTGGTCGGGATGCATTCCTCCACTAGCCTGTTAATGTATGCTGTGACATGATCTGCATACACATCAAGGTCAGTGGTCTTGAATACACTCCAGTCAGTGATTTCTAGCCCCCCCTGCAGGTGTAGAACGGCATCGTCTGTCGAAGTAGAAGCACGGAGGCGTGGTCTGATTTGCCGAAAGCCGGCCGCGCAAACAGCGCGATAAGCGTGCTTGATGGTGGTGTAACAGGGATCAAGAGTCTTGTTCTGTCTGGTCGGACATGAGATGTGTTGATAGTATTTTGGTAAAACCTTTTTTAAATTGCAGTGGTTAAAGTCCCCCTACAGTGGGGACGGCCTCGGGGCAGCGGTTCTGAACTTTGCTCACTTCAATGTAAAGTTGGTCCAATGCGATGTTCCATCAGCCCGTGGTTGGATGTAAACCGCCGCCATGAGAATAGCCGAGATTTCACTGAGTAAATAAAAAGGGCGACACTTGATAGTATTACACATTATACTACACTAATACTACACTAATACTACATATAATACTACACATACGTGAGAGGGGAGGACATAGGAGAGGGGGTAGATGAAAGGAGAGGGGAGGGGAGGGGGAGAGGAAGAAGAGGAGAGGAGAGAAGGAGTACAGAGCAGAGGGGATTGAAGAGACGAGAGGATGTGGGAGGGGAGGGAAGAAGGGGGGAGGAGGAGGAGAGAGGAGAGGATGGAAGAGGAGAAGGGAGGGTTAGGGAGGAGAGGAGATGAGAATGGAGGAGAAGGGAGAGAAGAGAGGAGGAGAGGCTAGAGGAGGAGGAGAGGATGGAGGAGGAGAGGAGAGGATGGGGGAGGAGAGGAGAGGAGAGGAGAGGAGAGGAGAGGAGATGAGGAGAGGATTGGGGAGGAGAGGATAGAGGAGGAGGGGAGGAGAGGATGAAGGAGGAGAGGATAGAGGAGGAGGAGGAGAGGAGAGGATGGGGGAGGAGAGGATAGAGGAGGAGGGGAGGAGAGGAGAGGAGAGGAGAGGAGAGGAGAGGAGAGGAGAGGAGAGGAGAGGAGAGGAGAGGAGAGGAGAGGAGAGGAGAGGAGAGGAGAGGAGAGGAGAGGAGAGGAGAGGAGAGGAGAGGAGAGGAGGATTGGGGAGGAGAGGAGAGGAGAGGAGAGGATTGGGGAGGAGAGGATAGAGGAGGAGGAGAGGATTGGGAGGAGAGGACAGAGGAGGAGGGGAGGAGAGGATGGAAGAGGAGAGGAGAGGATGGGGGAGGAGAGGAGGAGAGGATGGGGGAGGGAAAGAGAGACGCAGGCCAGTCAGCCACAAGATGGTGAGTGAGCCGGTTGTCATAGCGACCGTGTTTCTAGGAGCGCATGCCGCACAGGAGACGAGCATAGAACTGCACTATATAGAACCCTATTATATAGAACTGTGTAATAGAACCGTCTCATATAGAACCCTGTTATAGAACCGTCTCATATAGAACTGTGTAATATAACCGTCTCATATAGAACCCTGTTATAGAGAATCGTCTCATATAGAACCCTGTTATAGAGAACTGTGTTATAAAACCATCTTATATAGAACCATCTCATATAGAACCCTGTTATAGAACCGTCTCATATAGAACCCTGTTATAGAACCGTCTCATATAGAACCTTGTTATATAGAACCATCTCATATATAACTCTGTTTCGTCACAAACTGATTCTGTATCGACTGTCAGCTGACTCACCAGCAAGGCCAGCGGCACCATGGGAGATGTAGTCTGTAGAGTCTGTTCTCTGGTCTGTAGTCTCTGGTCTCTGGTCTTTGGTCACTAGTATCTGGTCTGTAGTCTCTGGTCTCTGGTCTTTGGTCACTAGTATCTGGTCTGTAGTCTCTGGTCTCTGGTCTTTGGTCACTAGTATCTGGTCTGTAGTCTCTGGTCTCTGGTCTTTGGTCACTAGTATCTGGTCTGTAGTCTCTGGTCTCTGGTCTTTGGTCACTAGTATCTGGTCTGTAGTCTCTGGTCTCTGGTCTTTGGTCACTAGTATCTGGTCTGTAGTCTCTGGTCTCTGGTCTTTGGTCACTAGTATCTGGTCTGTAGTCTCTGGTCTCTGGTCTTTGGTCACTAGTATCTGGTCTGTAGTCTCTGGTCTCTGGTCTTTGGTCACTAGTATCTGGTCTGTAGTCTCTGGTCTCTGGTCTTTGGTCACTAGTATCTGGTCTGTAGTCTCTGGTCTCTGGTCTTTGGTCAGTAGTATCTGGTCTGTAGTCTCTGGTCTCTGGTCTTTGGTCACTAGTATCTGGTCTGTAGTCTCTGGTCTCTGGTCTCTGGTCTTTGGTCACTAGTATCTGGTCTGTAGTCTCTGGTCTCTGGTATCTGGTCTCTGTTATCTGATTACTTGTTACTGATCTCTGGTGTCTAGTCTCTCTAATTGATGGTCTCTAGACTCTAGTCTCTCTGGTCTCCTGTGTCCAGTCACTGGGCTGTAGTCAAGACAGAACCAGGCCAGCTGTAGGACAGAACCAGGCCAGCTGTAGGACAGAACCAAACCAGCTGTAGGACAGAACCAGGCCAGCTGTAGTACAGAACCAGGCCAGCTGTAGGACAGAACCAGACCAGCTGTAGGACAGAACCAGGCCAGCTGTAGGACAGAACCAGCTGTAGTACATAACCAGGCCAGCTGTAGGACAGAACCAGTAGTACCTATACCAGAAGTACCTATACCAGTATGACCTATACTAGAAGTACCTATACCAGTAGGACCTATACTAGTAGGACCTATACTAGTAGGACCTATACCAGAAGTACTTATACTAGTAGGACCTATACTAGTAGGACCTATACCAGTAGGACCTATACTAGTAGGACCTATACCAGTAGGACCTATACCAGAAGTACTTATACTAGTAGGACCTATACCAGAAGTACCTATACTAGTAGGACCTATACCAGTAGGACCTATACTAGTAGGACCTATACCAGTAGGATCTATACCAGTAGGACCTATACTAGTAGGACCTATACTAGTAGGACCTATACCAGTAGGACCTATACCAGAAGGACCTATACCAGAAGTACCTATACTAGTAGGACCTATACCAGTAGGACCTATACTAGTAAGACCTATACCAGAAGTACCTATACTAGTAGGACCTATACCAGTAGAACCTATACCAGTAGGACCTATACCAGAAGTACCTATACTAGTAGGACCTATACCAGTAGGACCTATACCAGTAGGACCTATACTAGAAGTACCTATACTAGTAGGACCTATACCAGTAGGACCTATACCAGTAGGACCTATACTAGTAGGACCTATACCAGAAGTACCTATACTAGTAGGACCTATACCAGTAGGACCTATACCAGTAGGACCTATACTAGAAGTACCTATACTAGTAGGACCTATACCAGTAGGACCTATACCAGTAGGACCTATACTAGAAGTACCTATACTAGTAGGACCTATACCAGTAGGACCTATACCAGAAGTACCTATACCAGTAGGCCCTATACCAGAAGTACCTATACTAGTAGGACCTATACCAGTAGGACCTATACTAGAAGTACCTATACCAGAAGTACCTATACTAGTAGGACCTATACCAGTAGTACCCATACTAGTAGGACCTATACCAGTAGGACCTATACTAGAAGTACCTATACCAGTAGGACCTATACTAGAAGTACCTATACTAGTAGGACTTATACCAGTAGGACCTATACCAGTAGGACCTATACTAGAAGTACCTATACTAGTAGGACCTATACCAGTAGGACCTATACTAGTAAGACCTATACCAGAAGTACCTATACTAGTAGGACCTATACCAGTAGGACCTATACCAGAAGTACCTATACTAGTAGGACCTATACCAGTAGGACCTATACCAGTAGGACCTATACTAGAAGTACCTATACTAGTAGGACCTATACCAGTAGGACCTATACCAGTAGGACCTATACCAGAAGTACCTATACTAGTAGGACCTATACCAGTAGGACCTATACCAGAAGTACCTATACTAGTAGGACCTATACCAGTAGGACCTATACCAGTAGGACCTATACTAGAAATACCTATACTAGTAGGACCTATACCAGTAGGACCTATACCAGTAGGACCTATACCAGAAGTACCTATACCAGTAGGACCTATACCAGAAGTACCTATACTAGTAGGACCTATACCAGTAGGACCTATACTAGAAGTACCTATACCAGAAGTACCTATACTAGTAGGACCTATACCAGTAGTACCCATACTAGTAGGACCTATACCAGTAGGACCTATACTTGTAGGACCTATACCAGAAGTACCTATACCAGTAGGACCTATACCAGAAGTACCTATACTAGTAGGACCTATACCAGTAGGACCTATACTAGAAGTACCTATACCAGAAGTACCTATACTAGTAGGACCTATACCAGTAGTACCCATACTAGTAGGACCTATACCAGTAGGACCTATACTAGAAGTACCTATACCAGTAGGACCTATACTAGAAGTACCTATACTAGTAGGACCTATACCAGTAGGACCTATACTAGAAGTACCTATACTAGTAGGACCTATACCAGTAGGACCTATACTAGTAAGACCTATACCAGAAGTACCTATACTAGTAGGACCTATACCAGTAGGACCTATACCAGAAGTACCTATACTAGTAGGACCTATACCAGTAGGACCTATACCAGTAGGACCTATACTAGAAGTACCTATACTAGTAGGACCTATACCAGTAGGACCTATACCAGTAGGACCTATACTAGTAGGACCTATACCAGAAGTACCTATACTAGTAGGACCTATACCAGTAGGACCTATACCAGAAGTACCTATACTAGTAGGACCTATACCAGTAGGACCTATACTAGAAGTACCTATACTAGTAGGACCTATACCAGTAGGACCTATACCAGTAGGACCTATACCAGAAGTACCTATACTAGTAGGACCTATACCAGTAGGACCTATACTAGAAGTACCTATACTAGTAGGACCTATACCAGTAGGACCTATACCAGAAGGACCTATACTAGTAGAACCTGTACCATTAGTACCTTTACCAGTAGTGATCAAGGACTGGTCAAACAAACCATAAACTTTAATATTGTAATGGAACATTTTGAAGCAGCTTCAAAATGAGTGACGATTTTGTGTGTGATCAATAATTGTTGTGTTTATCCAGTGATTGGACAGACTCAGAGACTACTTGTGATGGTTGTTCATAAAGACAGAACAAAGACAAATAGTTATCCTCCAACTCAATGATAAGCATGTTAAGCTTTCAATTACTCTCACTATATTGCATATTGCCAATGAACATAATGGCTAATTGAATAGCTCACCTAGCAGATGCAACACACACACACACACTCACACACACAGACACTCTCACACACATACACACACACATTCACAAACACACACACGCACGCACACGCACACACACGTAGACACAGACTTACGACAAACCAGCTCACTCAACACAGACACATTAATTTAATTTCCATCCCTTTATAAACCAACTCTCCTGTCCACACCAGTGGTGTTCCAGCAGATATCTCCATCCACAAGAGAACGCAAAAAAATATTTAAAACGCGTCCATAAGCATGCCAGGCCAGCAGGCGGCAATACAACACTAGGACCGTAGCAAGGTAATGCTAGGTTGACTTGTAGACACGTATTTAAAGCTAACAGCGTTAGCCACACGTTCACACACCGCTAGTCCTCCGTCGTTCGATGGTGAACGTCAAGGTCTGGTTAAAAACGTTGTTACAATTCATTGTCTCAGGCTTCTAATCGTTATACCACAGTGGTTTATCTGTTGAGTGAAATGCATACTGTGCCTTTAACAAAAGACACAATGGTGTTTAGTTTGGACTAGTTAAGAATGTAGTTTAGTTTGGACTAGTTAAGAGTGGTGCTTAGTTTGGAGTAGTTAAGAGTGGAGTTTAGTTTGGACTATTTAAGACTGTCGTTTAGTTTGGACTAGTTAAGACTGTCGGTTAGTTTGGACTAGTTAAGACTGTAGTTTAGTTTGGACTAGTTAAGACTGTAGTTTAGCTTGGACTAGTTAAGAGTGGAGTTTAGTTTGGACTAGTTAGTGGAGTCAGGAGCTCAGTATGTTTAGACATAAAGGAGTGTGTAATAAAGGAAATGCCATTTTAACAGAAGGAATCAGTAGATCACTGTTTGCTGGAAGGAGTCAGGACAACTCACTCTCTAACCCTAACCCAACACACTCTATAACCCTAACCCAACTCACTCTCTAACCCTAACCCAACTCACTCGCTAACCCTAACCCAACACACTCTATAACCATAACCCAACTCACTCTCTAACCCTAACCCAACACACTCTCTAACCCTAACCCAACACACTCTCTAACCCTAACCCAACACACTCTCTAACCCTAACCCAACACACTCTCTAACCCTAACCCAACTCACTCGCTAACCCTAACCCAACACACTCTCTAACCCTAACCCAACTCACTCGCTAACCCTAATCCAACACACAACAAACAAGGAGCTGATAATATCATAGACTGTATGATAAAACACACTTAAAACAATGTAATCCAACACATCATCATGTAATAGCTTCAATGTGTTCAACTTAAACTAAGTCATTGAGTTGTGAGTGGTGAGCAGTGATGTTATTCTGTGTGTAATGGGTTAGATCCACGGGTCAGCGTGACTTCATTCTTACTTAATTTAATCCAAGCTGTGATAGTAGAAGAAACGTTTGATTCACGCTGGTTACTCATCACCTCTTTCCCTGCTAGCTGAAGATAGTCTGGTCATATGATATAGTACTGTAATACATATTATAGTAATGTATTATATGTATTAATATAAGCTGATATTTAATATATATTAATAAAACATGCAGGTTGTTTTGTGTCTGTACGAATCTCGAAGCATATGTTTTACAGTAGCCGAGGCGCTGCGTAGCTAGGCTAGCTCTGTATCTCTATGTCTCTATCTCTATCTATCTGTTAGCTGTTAGCTGTTAGCTGTTTGATGCTTATCGGTGAGAACTCTTTAGCAATTCTGATCCTGTGTCTGTATGGTGCTCCCAGTTATCCATATCATAGAGGTTATGTTTCACCCTGTCTGCCTGTCCGTCTGGTTTTGGCACAGATCCGGATATGAGTCCGAATCCAGGAATTTATTGAAGGATTCTTTAGCATTAGGAGATCGGGCAAAACAATCACACAATGTGTAATATTTCACAAAGTTGCTAACATATTTGCATCAAACTTTGGTGGAATTCCGATTTAAGATCTGGACCCCGGATCGGAACCAGGATATAGAACCAGGAACCAGGGTTCTTTATCATTACCCACACAATTAGGAATGGATTGGGTACGATGTGACGGGAGGGCGGACGGGGACCAGGGGGGAGATGATCAGCTATGGGACCACGGACAATTGGTTGGAGTTATTTTTGAAAACTCAGTTATTCAGTTATTACTAATGTAATAATAATAATATTGTAGGTCCATATATACACTATCTAGTATGTTCATATATACACTATCTAGTATGTTCATATATACACTATCTAGTATGTTCATATATACACTATTTAGTATGTTCATATATACACTATCTAGTATGTTCATATATACACTATCTAGTATGTTCATATATACACTATTTAGTATGTTCATATATACACCATCGAGTTACTAAATAGTGTATATATGAACATACTAGATAGTGTATATATGAACATACTAGATAGTGTATATATGAACATACTAGATTCTAGTATGTTCATATATACACTATCTAGTATGTTCATATATACACTATCTAGTATGTTCATATATACACTATCTAAGGTATGTCACTACTGCAGTGATGAAGAAGCAGTTTTTGAATACCTGTTGCTAAAGTGTACTAATACCAATTTTCTCTGTCTGTCTGTCTGTCTGTCTGTCTGTCTCTCTCTCTCTCTCTGTCTGTCTGCCTGTCTCTCTCTCTCTGTCTGTCTGCTGTCTGTCTCTGTCTGTCTGTCTGCCTGTCTGTCTGTCTGTCTGCCTGTCTGTCTGTCTGTCTGTCTGTCTGTCTGTCTGTCTGTCTGTCTGTCTGTCTGTCTGTCTGTCTGTCTCCCCTACATCCAGGAACATCACCCATTAGCGGAACCCCCCCCTCCTCCCTCCACAGGGTTTCTAACCTAACGATGGTTGGCATGGGAACAGGAGACATGTAGAGGCCAAGTAGTCCAGGACCCTGCTCGTCACCTAGAGACCACGCCCTGCTCCCGTCACCGCCAACAGCCGGTTTCCTTGGTGACCAGGCGACCCGTTTCCCATAGAGAAACTGAGGTCATGCCTCAGTTGCCATGCGTGTTGCCATGGTGACCAGGCCCTGCGGCCCCTCCCCCCTCCTCCTGTGGTTGGTCCAGCTCCTGCTGTGTGTGTTCCACCACTATGGGGCCGCCGCCGCCCCGCCCTGCCCCTCCCCCTGCACCTGCTCCAATCAGGCCAGCCGGGTCATCTGCACCCGGAAGACCTTGGACCAGGTCCCCGAGAGCATCTCTGACAACACGCGGTACCTCAACCTCCAGGAGAACTCCATCCAGGTACCCTTCGGAGACGGAAAACCTCCACGTAATGTAAATGTATCCACATGGTGTTTGATGATGACCTGATAACCTTGTCATGGCTCTGTGTGTGGACCTGTCCACAGGTGATCAAGTCGGACACGTTCAAGCACCTGCGTCACCTGGAGATCCTGCAACTCTCCAAGAACCACATCCGGCAGATCGAGGTGGGGGCGTTCAATGGCCTCCCCAACCTCAACACCCTGGAGCTGTTCGACAACCGGCTGACCGTGG
>CM051014.1:4091618-4149118 GCA_027704905.1 Muraenolepis orangiensis | reverse complement strand
TAACACCTGTTAACAGGTTAACAGGTTAACAGGTTAACCTAACACCTGTTAACCGGTTAACAGGTTAACAGGTTAACAGGTTAACCTAACACCTGTTAACAGGTTAACCTAACACCTGTTAACAGGTTAACAGGTTAACAGGTTAACCTAACACCTGTTAACCGGTTAACAGGTTAACAGGTGTTAGGTTAACCTGTTAACCTGTTGACATGACAATAACATGATTACATTATCATGCATACATATACAACATTTGTTGTTTGTTGTTTGAATTTAGGAGATGGATGGGCGGAGCCTCCTCTTCCTCCTCCTCCTCCTCTTCCTCTCAGACCGCCCCCTGGTGGCGGGCCGCCAGCTGCGCTTCGTGGTGGCGGTGAGACCATGTGACCTCATCACAGTAGTGTGTCACTACTGTGATCATTCACACCTCAATGACATACCAATGCCTGTGCGTGTGTACCTGTGTGTGTGTGTGTGTGTGTGTGTGTGTGTGTGTGTGTGTGTGTGTGTGTGTGTGTGTGTGTGTGTGTGTGTGTGTGTGTGTGTGTGTGTGTGTGTGTGTGTGTGTGTACCCGTGTGTGTGTGTGTACCTGTGTACCTGTGTGTGTGTGTGTGTGTGTGTGTGTGTGTGTGTGTGTGTGTGTGTGTGTGTGTGTGTGTGTGTGTGTGTGTGTGTGTGTGTGTGTGTGTGTGTGTGTACCCGTGTGTGTGTGTGTACCTGTGTACCTGTGTGTGTGTGTGTGTGTGTGTGTGTGTGTGTGTGTGTGTGTGTGTGTGTGTGTACCTGTGTGTAGTTATCTCGTCATGGAGACCGGACCCCCATAGAGTCCTACCCCCGGGACCCCCACGGTGAGGAGGTCTGGGCCCACGGCTTTGGACAGCTGACCGAGGTGACGCACCAACATCATATACATGCTTATATATTAATATCTATATGTATATACAGTATACATATAGATATTTATATGTGTGTGAGTTCTTACGGTGGGCAGCAGAGCGGGCGGCAAGGTGGAGGGCAGGGGGGGGGTCTGTCTTCGTGGAGCAGAGTTCAGGGAGATGACAGCTGAGGGGAAGAAGCTGTTCCTAAGCCTGATTGACTTGGAACAGAGGTTTGTATAGCGCCCCCCGGAGGGCAGGAGGGCTAACAGTCAACAGGCAAACTCAGGAAGAAGAGACGCGGGTGAGCCTTCTTTACCAGTGAGGCCGTGTTGTATATATATATGTATATGTATGCATGTGTATGTTTATATAATGTATATGTATGTTTGTAATATATATATGTGTGTATAATGTTTATGTTTGTATGTATACATATACATATATATATACATAAATCTATATATATATGCATATACATATATGTAAGCATATTTATATATGTATGCATATATATATATATATATATAATGTATATGTGTGTATGTATATACACTATAATGTATATGTATGTATATATATGTATGTATATATAATGTATATGTATGTGCGTATGTGTATATATATATACCGTATATATGTATATCAAATGTATATGTACGTATGTACAGTATTCAAGATTTAAGATATTAGCCTTTTAAGTACAATGGCTTACTGCCCATTCCCCCCCGCAGTCAAACATTCTACAACACAAACTATCAGAATGCTAAACACAATCAAATCAAATATGAACATAAAAAGAACAATAAAGTGATTGATGGATGATATTTACGTGTGTTATATTGTGCAAAAAGCATTTAAAAGCTTTTAAAGTGCCAGTAGTGCAGCAGCATCATGAATACAGAGCAGAACAGTAACTGTGATGAGTCCAGAAAGTCCAGCAAAGTATGATAATGACAATGTTATGATAGTGTAATGTTAATGACATGTTATGATAGTGTCATGTTAATGACATGTTATGATAGTGTAATGTTAATGACATGTTATGACAGTGTAATGTTAATGACATGTTATGATAGTGTCATGTTAATGACATGTTATGATAGTGTCATGTTAATGACATGTTATGATAGTGTAATGTTAATGACATGTTATGATAGTGTAATGTTAATGACATGTTATGACAGTGTAATGTTAATGACATGTTATGACAGTGTAATGTTAATGACATGTTATGATAGTGTCATGTTAATGACATGTTATGATAGTGTAATGTTAATGACATGTTATGATAGTGTCATGTTAATGACATGTTATGATAGTGTCATGTTAATGACATGTTATGATAGTGTCATGTTAATGACATGTTATGATAGTGGCAGCACTCCTAGCAGTTCAGTAGGTCACTGCCTGGGGATAAAAACTATCCTTAAACCTGCTAGTCCTTGCTGTACGGATGCTGAGGAACCAGTGACCAGACGGTAGAGAGGAGAGATGGAGCCCAGGGTGGTTGAGGTCCTTTCTGATGGACATGGCCTTCTTCCTACATCTGGTCCTACAGATCTCCTCAATGCATGGAAGTGCACACCCGATGATCTTCTCTGCCGTCCTCCTGACCCTCTGGATGTCTTTCTTGTCCTGTTCAGTGGTGTCTCCGTACCACACGGTGACGCCACCCGTCAGGACGCTCTCTGCGGGGCCTCGGTAGAAGTTCACTAGCCACCTCTGGCCTATTCCGCTTCTCCTGAGGCACCGCAGAGCATAGAGGCTGGTGGGCCTTCTTCAGTATGACCTCTGTGTTGCATGTATATATATATAATGTATATATATTTATGTATATATAATGTATATATATGTATGTATATATAATGGATATATATGTATGTATATATAATATATATATATGTATGTCTATATAATGGATATATATGTATGTATATATAATATATATATATTTATGTATATATAATGTATATATGCATGTATATAAAATGTATATAAAATGTATATATATGTATGTATATGTAATGTATATATATATAATGTATATCTAACTCTGTCTGTCAGCTGGGGATGAGGCAGCAGTTTGAGTTGGGTGTGTTTCTACGGAGACGATATGGACGCTTCCTCAAGGACGACCTGGACCCTAGAGAGGTACTCTCTCTCTCTATAGATTATCTATGTCGCTCTCTCTCTTTCTCTCTCTATCGGTTACCTATGTTTCTCTCACTCTATAGATTATCTCTCTCTCTCTCTCTCTCTCTCTCTCTCTCTCTCTCTCTCTCTCTCTCTCTCTCTCTCTCTCTCTCTCTCTCTCTCTCTCTCTCTCTCTCTCTCCCTATATATATATATATATATATATACATACATACATAGGTAACCTATATTTATATATATATAATATAATATAGTTGACCTATGTCTCTCTTTCTCTCTCTCTATAGATTACCTATCTCTCTCTTTCTCTCTCTCTATAGATTACCTATGTCTCTCTCTATAGATGAACTATGTCTCTCTTTCTCTCTCTCTCTATAGATGACCTATGTCTCTCTCCCGCTCTCTTTAGATCATCTATGTATCTCTCTATAGGTGACCTATGTTTCTCTCTATAGATGACCTATGTCTCTCTATAGATGACCTATGTCTCTCTCCCGCTATCTTTAGATCAGCTATGTCTCTCTCTATACATGACCTTTGTCTCTCTCTCTATAGATAACCTATCTCTCTCTCTCTCTCTATAGATGACCTATCTCTCTCTCTCTCTCTATAGATGACCTATCTCTCTCTCTCTCTATATATGACCTATCTCTCTCTCTCTCTCTATAGATGACCTATCTCTCTCTCTCTCTCTATAGATGACCTATCTCTCTCTCTCTCTATAGATGACCTATGTCTCTCTCTCTATAGATGACCTATCGCTCTCTCTCTCTATAGATGACCTATCTCTCTCTCTCTCTATAGATGACCTATCTCTCTCTCTCTCTCTATAGATGACCTATGTCTCTCTCTCTCTCCAGGTGTATGCTCGTAGTACAGACTACGAGCGGACCCTGATGAGCGCCCAGGCGTGTCTCGCTGGGATGTTCCCACCGGGCCGTCGGCCGCCTCCCATCTCCCCCCAGTTACCATGGAGACCCTCCCCCGTCCACACCGTGCCTCGCAACCTTGACAAGGTGAGAGGTCACAAGGTCACGGGGTCACCTGACCTCTCAACTGATTCCTCATTCCCTACTCCCTCTCTAGTAGTTCCATGTAGAGGACTATATAGTGAAATCCTTCCCTCATTCCCTACTCCCTCTCTAGTAGTTCAATGTAGAGGACTATATAGTGAAATCCTTCCCTCGTTCCCTACTCCCTCTCTAGTAGTTCAATGTAGAGGACTATATAGTGAAATCCTTCCCTACTCCCTCTCTAGTAGTTCAATGTAGAGGACTATATAGTTAGTTAAAACACCACTGGAGTCTCCGTTAATGACGTAATTTCTGTCTCATAATTAAACGTGTCAGATCTTGGTCAGTGGACGTCTGGGTATGATCAGTTAGTGAGCGTGGGTTGCTCACCATGCATCATGGGATACCATGAGAGCCCTCTAGAGGGGGTAGTAACTCTACATCGGGCCATAGCTACAGAATGGTGAAGTCACTAGTGAGCGGTGGGTGATTGTGTTCCAGCTGCTGAAGGCTCCTGGTCCTGACTGCCCGCGCTTCACACAGCTCATGACTGCCACCATGCAGAGTCTGCCCTACCGCAACTTCCTGTTGGCTAACCAGGTCACTTCCTGTTACTCTCACACCACACTTCCTGTCAGTGCAGGAGGTCACTTCCTGTTAGTATCACAATACCGTTCATAAATAATGAATGTGATATATATAATTAAATTGAATTATTATTATTATGATCAGTATAATAATAATAATGATCAGTATTCTTATTATTATTTATTCGTTTTTGTTTTAATGACATTATATTATAATGAATATAATGTCCTTCTTATACTTAGTGTCAGAGACATGTTGAACCAGACGTCACCCTCCCAGGTGTCGAGTTCTCGCTAATTAACGCTGATATTAAATTAGATCAAAGTTACAATCAAGCGCTGCTAATTAAAGGCTTTCCTCTCTGCTCAGTAGCTTGCTGGCATCAGCACCTCTTGGTGTTTAGCGCCCTCTGGTGGTCAGTACACGAACAGCACCTCTCTCAGCACGCTGACACTACACACACTGAAGACACCACAAATGTGTGTGTGTGTGTGTGTGTGTGTGTGTGTGTGTGTGTGTGTGTGTGTGTGTGTGTGTGTGTGTGTGTGTGTGTGTGTGTGTGTGTGTGTGTGTGTGTGTGTGTGTGTGTGTGTGTGTGTGTGTGTGTGTGTGTGTGTGTGTGTGTGTGTGTGTGTGTGTGTGTGTGTGTGTGTGTGTGTGTGCAGGTGTTTATAGAGCAGCTCTCTAACCTGACAGGATACTCCCCCTCAAGCCTGGCAGGAAAAAAGATCTGGAGACTCTACGACACACTCACCTGTCAGGTAACTCACACACGCACACACACACACACACACACACACACACACACACACACACACACACACACACACACACACACACAATGTCAGCAAGACTAAGGATCTTGAACTTCAGGAGCCACCGGGGCCCCCAGCCTGGACGGGACAGTGGTGGAAGTCGTCAGCTGCTTCAGTTTCCTGGGACTACAGCTCCCAGGCGACCTGGTGTTGACCCCCAACACAGAGGTCATACTGAAGAAGGCCCACCAGCCTTTATGCTCTGCGGTGCCTCAGGAGAAGCGGAATAGGCCAGAGGTGGCTAGTGAACTTCTACCGAGGCCCCGCAGAGAGCGTCCTGACGGGTGGCGTCACCGTGTGGTACGGAGACACCACTGAACAGGACAAGAAAGACATCCAGAGGGTCAGGAGGACGGCAGAGAAGATCATCGGGTGTGCACTTCCATGCATTGAGGAGATCTTTAGGACCAGATGTAGGAAGAAGGCCATGTCCATCACTAAGGACCTCAACCACCCTGGGCTCCATCTCTCCTCTCTACCGTCTGGTCACTGGTTCCTCAGCATCCGTACAGCAAGGACTAGCAGGTTTAAGGATAGTATTTATCCACAGGCAGTGACCTACTGAACTGCTAGGAGTGCTGCCACCATCATAACATGTCATTAACATGACACTATCATAACATGTCATTAGCATTTCACTATCATAACATGTCATTAACATTACACTATCATAACATGTCATTAACATTTCACTATCATAACATGTCATTAACATTACACTATCATAACATGTCATTAACATTTCACTATCATAACATGTCATTAACATTTCACTATCATAACATGTCATTAACATTACTCTATCATAACATGTCATCAACATTACACTATCATAACATGTCATTAACATTACTCTATCATAACATGTCATTAACATTACACTATCATAACATGTCATTAACATTACTCTATCATAACATGTCATTAACATTACTCTATCATAACATTGTGTTCTATATTACATCACACTATCATACCTGTCAGGTAACTCACACACACACAAATGCTGGTTATGTTGTTATATCTAATATGGGTTGTTGTGTGTTTCCTCTCCAGAGGGCCCATAACCTGGCCCTCCCCCGCTGGGTGACGGAGGAGCTGATGGAGGCCCTGAGGAGGATGATCTCCTCCCAGATCACCTTCACCCTCCTCAGCCACCACCGCCTGGAGAAGGCCCGCCTCTCTGGAGGTCAGAGGTCACTGCTAGCATGCTGGCACATGTTAACAGTACAGAGCTCGCAATGCTAACCAACCGTACCGTATTTCACAATGCTAATGAAGCGTGATGCTAGATGTGTGTGAATTCTTCTTTAAACGAACCCCTGACCTTACTGTGAGGTAACCCCTGACCTTACTGTGAGGTACCCACTAACCCGAGGTGACCTTGATGTTGATCTGCAGGAGTTCTGCTCAATTCCATCCTTAAGAACTTCTCCAGAGCCATGGAGCAAGGCAGCTCCCTCAAGTTCATCCTGTACACAGCTGTAGGTTTACACACTCACTCACTCACTCACTCACTCACTCACTCACTCACTCACTCACTCACTCACTCACTCACTCCATAACACAGCTGACTGTGAGGTGATCCCTTAAGTCTAACTTCCTGTCCTACTTTGTCTGACTTCCTGTCTAGCATGATTCCGCCCTCCTAACCTTGCAGGCGGCACTGGACATTTACAACGGCCTACTGCCGCCCTACGCTTCCTGTCAGCTGTTTGAGTTCTACCAGGAGTATGATGGGTAATGTAGTCTTTATGATGGGTCATGTAAAGCCTGGATGAGCAACAACTTCCTTCGGTTAAACAGTCATAAAACTGAAGCTCTCTACATCATGTTCAGTCATCCTCCATATCTCATCTCACCTTCAACGGTCAGGTCATCCCCCTATCCTCCTCAGTCACTCATTTGGGTGCCAGGTTTGACCCACACCTGACTTTTAATGACCATATAAAACATCTGTGAAACACCTCCTATCATCCTATCATCTCAAACATATTTCCAAACTCCGCCCTCCTCTAACCCTGTCAGAAGCAGAGAGGCTTGTTCATGCCTTTATCTCTTCTAGGCTCAACTATTGCAATGCACTTTGTGTTGGGATTCCTGGAAAGAGCATCCAGAAGATGCAGTACATTCTAAATAGTGCTGCCAGGATCCTGATGAACATTCATAGAGCTGAGCTGAGAACACCGTCTCTTTTCATCTTTTCATTTCATTGCACTGGCTTCTGGTCTCATGGATCCACTTCTAAATCCTGTTACTTACACACAATGCATAACTGGTTCTGCACCTCCCCATCTACAAGAACTCATCACTCCTCAGATCTGCCAACCTGCCGATCTGCTCCTCAGGGCCCTCAGTACTAAGCCCCGCCCCATGGGGGGGGGTGGAGCCTGGTGAACGGCCGTCCTCATCACCATAGACCCTGGACTCTTTAAGACTTTATTTAGGAAGGCCTTTTTATGTTAATATTAGTGCTCACTATTCATAGTATTTTGATTGTGTTTGTTTGCTATGTTTTTTACTTTGTAGCACTCAGAGTTCTTGCAATATGAATCAAATGTATTATTTTAATGATTATTATTATCAATAGCATGGTTCTTCTCCCAGGTCCTTCTCCCTGGAGCTGTACTTTCGGAACGACTCGAGTCTGGTCCCGTTCCCCACTCCGGTCCCGGGGTGTAACGGCCTGACCGCCTGCCCTCTGACCCGCTTCACCGTGCTGGTCCGGGAGGTCCTGGTGGACGACGTGGACGCAGAGTGTGGAGCTAAGCGTCGATGGGCCAGCGCTGGTACCGTCCACGCACGCACGCACGCACGCACGCACGCACGCACGCACGCACGCACGCACGCACACACACACACACACACACACACACACACACACACACACACACACACACACACACACACACACACACACACACACACACACACACACACACACACACACACACACGCACACATCATCACACACACACACACACGCACGCACGCACACACACACACACACACATCATCACACACACACATCAGCACACACACGCACGCACGCGCACGCACGCACGCACGCAGGCACACACACACACACACACACACACACACACACACACACACACACACACACACACACACACACACACACACACACACACACACACACACACACACACACACACACACACACATACACATATACACACATCAACACACACACACCTATACACACACCCACACACACACACCTATACACACACACACACACATACACATACACATCAACACACACACACACACACACACACACACACACACCTATACACACACCCACACATACACACACCCATCCACCCACGCACGCACACGCACACACACACACACACACACACACACACACACACACACACACACACAGGTACAATGTTGCATTACTGACCTCACACACACAGAACCATCCAGAAAGGAACAACTTTATTCCTAATGGTTCAAGCTTCCAGAAGCAGATAAAGTAATAAACGGTTACTGACGGTTAAGGTAGTGTCACTAACCTAATAAACGGTTTATTAAGGTTAAGATAGTATCACTAACTTAATTAACAGTTTACTGACAGTTAAGATAGTATCCCTAACTTAATTAACAGTTTACTGACGGTTAAGATAGTATCACTAACTTAATTAACAGTTTACTGACGGTTAAGATAGTATCCCTAACTTAATTAACAGTTTACTGAAGGTTAAGATAGTATCACTAACTTAATTAACAGTTTACTGACGGTTAAGATAGTATCACTAACTTAATTAACAGTTTACTGACGGTTAAGATAGTATCACTAACTTAATTAACAGTTTACTGAAGGTTAAGATAGTATCACTAACTTAATTAACAGTTTACTGAAGGTTAAGATAGTATCACTAACTTAATCAACAGTTTAATAAGGAATGGGGAGTAAGCATTCCATTGTAATATCTTGAATTCAAGGTAAAGTAGTATTTATGAGTTAATGTTAATGTTTATTTCAGGCATGGCGACGGCTCTTGCAGTGACTGTGGGCGTCCTGGTGGTGGCACTGTTGGTCACCATCGGAGTGGCTGTCTACAGAAGAACCGAATGAATGAACGTGTGTGTGTGTGACTACTTTAATGTTTAATTAACAACGTTAAGTCTTTGTTAAACTTGTATATGAGCTTGAGTTAAGGATAATACTATTAGATTAGATTATATTAGATTAGATTCTAATGTATTGTCATTTCACAGCACAAGTACAGTACAGCGAAAATAATTTAGCATCTAACCAGAGTGCAAATGTTGCAGTAAAGTGCATGGTAATATATTATAATTTACAGTTTACATTTTTGAATAATAACCTCGTTTTTATAGCAAAGACAACATTAGCTACATAATGAATGCTTTTTAGCTTGAATGGTAAAAAAAAAGATTGACTTCCACAACCTTGAGGGTTCATATATTTTAATTTGTTTTTATTTGAGTTTCCTTACGTGAGGAAATTAAATAATTCTCTCTGCTGCGTGATTCTCTTGCTTCAATGTGTATGCTACACCATGCCACTTTCGGCCACTTTCGGCCACTTCCGGTCACTTCCGGCCACTTGCTGTCACTTCCGGTCCAGTCCCATCCCTCCTACTTCTCTGCGGTGGGGTCTGTTGGGACTGGGATGAGGGAGACATCGCTATTAATTAATGACTATTAGATTTAACCCATTACTTTTATGACATATTATTCTAGGTTCGATTTTATTTATTGAAATTAAAACTTACTTAAATAGAACAATGTAGACTAATAAATGCATGAATAAATACCAATAAAATAACTAATATTACAATTTAAAAAATTCTCTACCAGGAGCATGCTGGGTAATGTAGTCTCTAAACCACCACCTGTGGGCTCTACCAGGAGCATGCTGGGTAATGTAGTCTCTAAACCACCACCTGTGGGCTCTACCAGGAGCATGCTGGGTAATGTAGTCTCTAAACCACCACCTGTGGGTTCTACCAGCAGTATGCTGGGTAATGTAGTCTTTAAACCACCACCTGTGGGCTCTACCAGGAGCATGCTGGGTAATGTAGTCTCTAAACCACCACCTGTGGGTTCTACCAGCAGTATGCTGGGTAATGTAGTCTCTAAACCACCACATGTGGGCTCTACCAGGAGCATGCAGGGTAATGTAGTCTTTATTAGGGTTAGCATTGAGTCTTACGGCGGATCACCAGCTTGCACTCGGCGTGGGCCTCCCCCAGGGCATTGACGGCCTTGCAGGAGTAGCGCCCCCCGTCGAAGGCACTGGGCTTGCGGATGTTGAGCGTCAGGACGCCCTGGTTGTTCAGCATGATGAACTTGGGGTCGTCACAGATGATCATCTTGTTCTTCATCCACACGATCTTAGGCTGCAGGCGGAGAGCAGGTTAGCCTACAAGGGGTTAGCCTACAGGGGGTTAGCCTGCAGGGGGTTAGCCTGCAGGGGGTTAGCCTACAGGGGGTTAGCCTGCAGGGGGTTAGCCTGCAGGGGGTTACCTACACGGGGTTAGCCTACACGGGGTTCTACAGACTAGAACAGTACCATGGACTGCTTACTCCCCATTCAGTCCTGCAGTATCAATTTACTACAATTTTACTCGATATACTTTACTATGTACTATACTTATACTATACAACACTATACTATGTACTATACTTATACTATACAACACTATACTATGTACTATACTTATACTATACAACACTATACTATGTACTATACTTATACTATACAACACTATACTATGTACTATACTTATACTATACAACACTATACTATGTACTATACTTATACTATACAACACTATACTATGTACTATACTTATACTATACAACACTATACTACAACGATACTGTACACAATAAATAAAGTAACTTATGGATGATATAAGGTAGGAGGGCTGGTTTAGTCTGGTGGGGAACCCCTTCACAGAGCAGCTGATGGCGGTACTGTATCAGTGTGTATAGAATGTATCAGTGTGTATTAGAACCTTGGGGAACCCTTTCACAGAGCAGCTGATGGCGGTACTGTATCCGGCCACCACCGAGCGGTCCTGCAGCGGCTGGGTGAAGGAGGGAACACACGTCACGTCCTTCTCCTTGTAGTCGTTGGACTTGTGCTGCAGACCTGGGGAGGGGAGGGGCTAGTACTTACTACTAGTACTACCTTACTGTACTACCGTACATACATACATACACACTCTTTACAATGCTGAATACCAGGGCCTGAATGAACACGAGAACACACATACAAACACACACACACACACACACACACACACACACACACACACACACACACACACACACACACACACACACACACACACACACACACACACACACACACACACACACACACACACACACACACACACACACACACACACACACACCTCCCCCTCACCTGTCTTGACGATGACAGCAGTGTTCTTGCTCATGCACGGTTCCTCGCTCAGCCCACAGAGGTTCTCACTGTACACGCGGAACATGTACTCGTTCCCAATGATGAGGTCTGAGGACGTGCAGTGTGTCTTTCTGTTGTGCTCATAGATGGTGTACCAGTCCTGGTAGAGAGACATAGACACACACAAGGAGAGAGAGTGAGGGTTTGGAGGGAAAGAAAGAGAGAGAGAGAGAGAGAGAGAGAGAGAGAGAGAGAGGAGAGAGAGAGAGAGAGAGAGAGAGAGAGAGAGAGAGAGAGAGAGAGAGAGAGAGAGAGAGAGAGAGAGAGAGAGAGAGAGAGAGGAGAGAGAGAGAGAGAGAGAGAGAGAGAGAGAGAGAGAGAGAGAGAGAGAGAGAAGAGAGAGAGAGAGAGAGAGAGAGAGAGAGAGAGAGAGAGACCTTGGTCTTCTTGTCAGCCTTCTGGATGGTGTATCCGGTGATCTCACAGTTCCCATCATCCCTGGGGACGTCCCACTCCAGCGCTGCGTTGAAGCCCCAGACCTCGGCCACCCGGACCTTCAGGGGAGCGCTGGGTTTCTCTGGGGGACCAGACACACATCAGGGCCCCTCACACCCTCAAGGACAACACTAGGAGTAGTAGTAGTAGTTGTAGTAGTAGTAGAAGTAGTACTACAGTAGCCGTATATTAGTAGTAGTAAAAATAGTAGCAGTATATTAGTAGTAGTGCAGTAGTAGTAGTAGTAATAGTAGTATATTATATACTAGTAGTACAGTAGAAGTATTAGTAGTACTAGCAGAAGTAATTGTAGTTTAGTAGCAGTAAGTAAGTAGTATAGTAGTAGTACTATAGTATTAGTAGTAGTATAGTAGTAGTAGTACTATAGAAGTAGTAGAAGTACAAAAGTAGCACAGTAGTAGTACTAGTAGTATAGTAGTAGTATTGTTTATTGGTAGTAGTAGTAGTACAGCAGTAGTAGTAATAAAATAAGTATATTATATTAGTAGTATAGTAGTAGTAGTTCAGTAGTAGTACTATAGAAGTAGTAGTAGTACAAAAGTAGTACTATAGTAGTAGTAGTACTAGTAGTATAGTAGTATTGATTATTAGTAGAAGTACAGCAGTAGTAATAGTAAAATAAGTATATTATATTAGTAGTAGTACAGTAGAAGTAGTAATAGTAGCAGCAAAAGTAACATTTGGAGGTCATTTGTTGTTCTTGTTCTCTGATGTGCATATGACCAGTAACCTAGAATATAGCAGTAGTAGTAGTGGAAGTACTAGCTTTGTAGTGGTTTGAGCTCAAGGGAACTCTGCCCACGGCATCGTACCGACAATCCTGATGTCAACGGTAGCGCGGTCCTCCATGTTCTCGATCTGGACCACCAGCTCGTACTTCCCGGAGTGGTCTCTCTCCGCCGATCGGATGAACAGGATGGAGTCCACTGTGGAGTTCCTTACACCCACCAACTTTTCGTCCACTGGCTGGCCGTCCTTGTACCATTTTAACACGGGGCGGGGCTTTCCCTGTGAGAGACATCCCCTGGTCAGGTAACCTCACTCGGTCAAGTAGCCTCACCTGATCTATTATCACCTGGTCTACCCTCCCCTGGTCAGGTAACCTCACCTTGTCCTATCTCACCTGGTCAGGTAACCTCACCCGGTCAAGTAACCTCACCTGATTTACCATCAACTGGTCTACCATCACCTGGTTGGGTAACCTCACCTGGTCTACCCTCACTTGGTCTATCATCATCTGGTCTACCCTCACCTAGTCTACTCTCACATGGTCGATTCACACTACCTGGGTCTTCTCTAACCTTTTCAGGTAAACTGGTCTACCATCACTTGGTCAGGTAACCTGATCTGCCATCACCTGGGTCGTGTTCCAAATGGTCAACTTGTGCCCTATATAGTGCACTATTTTCACTATCATTGTGGTTCCATATATATTGCACTACTTGACCATGCTTCTACTTATTTAAAGTGGATGGTTAATGACATGACATGATTGATAATGTTCGTTATATTTATAACGAACATTATCTATCTATATATATATAATGAATGAGGAATAACCACCTCACCTGGAAGGGGATGACCAGGTTGAGTTTGTCTCCGACCTTCCGGATGTATTTGGTTCTGAGGTCGCGGGGGAGTCGGATCTTGGGAAGTTCTGGAAGAGGGGAGATTCTGGTTACCTGTTGCTAGGATTATTAGTTATTATTATTACATATATACATATATTACATATATACATTATTGCACTTGGGATCTTGGATCCATAAAAGCTAATATGGAATGGATAAGTAGCTTAGCTTGACTTCATGTAAATACTTTGATATATATCCTGCGTCATGTATAATGTAGTCAGTTGATGTACTGTCAATATAATGGATAATGAATCTTCACATTGGTACCCATGAACCCATCGGTTCCCTATGTGATTACCTAGACCCCAGACCCAACCTACAGAGACCCCAGACCCAACCTACAGAGACCCCAGACCCAACCTACAGAGACCCCAGACCCAACCTACAGAGACCCCAGACCCAACCTACAGAGACCCCAGAACCCGGGAGGGAACCCACCCACGATCTCCCTGATGGTGACGGGTTGGGTCAGAACTGCAGGAAGACTACAGCCTGCGATGTTCTTGGCCGTGACCCGGAAGTTGACCTTCTCCCCGACAGGAAGTCCTCGGACCACGAAGTTCTGGCGCTCACACAGCTCCTCATTGGCCACCACCCACTGGGTGTCTGAGGAGGAGAGAGCTACGTCAGTAGAGCTACATCATTAGAGCTACGTCATTAGAGCTACGTCAGTAGAGCTACGTCATTAGAGCTACGTCATTAGAGCTACGTCAGTAGAGCTACTTTATTAGAGCTACATCATTAGAGCTACGTCAGTAGAGCTACGTCAGTAGAGCTACATCATTAGATCTAAATCAGTAGATCTACATCATTAGATCTACATCATTAGATCTACATCATTAGATCTAAATCAGTAGATCTACATCATTAGATCTAAATCAGTAGATATGTGGACAAATTCAAAATAGATAATATATGCAAATATATGATATATTATTTTAAGTTTTGTTCTGAAAACTCTCTGGAGAGCCTAGCATGACAGGACCAGGGGGATCGAACCGAAAAGCTTTCGGCTGGGAGTTAAACCCCCTGAGGGGTCGAGAGACGATCCTGACCCAGAGTTACCGATCCTAACTGGAGCTTGTCCACCAGAGGTCAGAGGTCACGCGGGAAAAACGGAGAGACTGACCTCCATCTTTGCAGTACTCGATGATGTACCCGTCCAGCCCTCCTGCTCCGATCCTGTCTGGCGCCAGCCACTTGAGGGTGCAGGTGTGGTCGGTGACGTCGTCGACCAGCAGGCGGGTCGGCTCGCTGGTCGGGGCTGCGTCGTCCAAAACAACCCGGGGGGTCAAAGGTTAGTGAGTGCCGAGCCAACGTTTGCATAATTCTACCGGCGTGTTGTTAGCGGAGGAACAGACCTATGGGCATGAAGGGCTTGGAGGTGAGGCTGGGCTGCGAGAGGCCGATGCTGTTGACCGCGAACACCCTCATCTCGTACATCACGCCCTCGATCATCCTCTTGGCCTCGTAGTTCGTTGACTCGTACACGTCGAAGTTCAGCTTTGTCCACCTGGACGAGCCCTTCTTCTTCCTCTCCATAAAGTAGCCTGACAGAGAGAGAGAGAGAGCACACGTGTGAGGGAGAGAGGGAGAGAGGGAGAGAGGGAGAGAGGGAGAGAGGGAGGTCAGTAGCGCTACATCGCGGCGGAGTGGCTCCTACCTTTGACCGGCGCTCCTCCGTCGTAGGCGGGCGGCTGCCAGGTCATGCTGGAGCTGTCCTCTCCCACCGACAGACACTGCACATTCTCAGGAGGGTCAGGTACGTCTGGAGATTCATAAAGGTTATATTAAGAATTTAAAGTCTTAAATATAGAGTCACAAAGGTTATATTAAGAATATAAAGTCATAAATATAGTCACAGGAGAGGCGGAACGACACCCACCTACGATCTTGACGAACAGCATGGCTTTGTCCTCTCCGGCCGGGTTGGTCACACATATGGTGTAGTTGCCCTCATCCTCCCTTTCCGCCCCCTCGATCACGAAGGAGGTCAGGTCCTTCCTGGACTCCACGCGGATGCGCCCCTCGGTGGATGAGATCACCTGGCACAGAAAACACAATTCTGAGTGGGTTGGATGAACCGGGCCGCTCCCACCACTCCTGACCGCCCACCGTTCATCACCTCAGGCTGCTTTCACAAGCACACCGACTGAATCCCTGATATGGTTTGAAACAAAGTTAGTGTAAGCTGTATGATATTGCTAAATACTGCATTAACTAATGTTATTTCATGTTTTATTAATGTACCCTTATTGTAAAGCACTGCTAGTTAGGTTTGGGAGCAGTGGCCAAAATAGCCAGTCTGAGACCACAGTGAGAACAAGATCAGGAGCTCAACCAAAGCCCAAACAGTTATGGGATGTCCATCCAGAGGGACCAGGTGACAGGTGACAGTAGAGAGGACTGGCCTGGACTGAAGCACAATGTCCCATGTTTGACCATCTGGGCCAAACATGGGACCAAAAAGCACATCAGAAGTGTAGTGTAGGTACCTATAGACCAGACTAGTGTAGGTACCTATAGACCAGACTAGTGTAAGAACCTGGTCTCCTCTAGACCACACTAGTGTAGGTACCTTTAGACCAGACTAGTGTAGGTACCTATAGACCAGACTAGTGTAAGAACCTGGTCTCCTCTAGACCAGACTAGTGTAGGTACCTCTAGACCAGACTAGTGTAGGTACCTCTAGACCAGACTAGTGTAGGTACCTCTAGACCAGACTAGTGTAAGAACCTGGTCTCCTCTAGACCAGACTAGTGTAGGTACCTCTAGACCAGACTAGTGTAGGTACCTTTAGACCAGACTAGTGTAGGTACCTATAGACCAGACTAGTGTAAGAACCTGGTCTCCTCTAGACCAGACTAGTGTAGGTACCTCTAGACCAGACTAGAGTAGGTACCTCTAGATCAGACTAGTGTAAGAACCTGGTCTCCTTTAGACCAGACTAGTGTAAGAACCTGGTCTCCTTTAGACCAGACTAGTGTAAGAACCTGGTCTCCTTTAGACCAGACTAGTGTAGTTACCTTTAGACCAGACTAGTGTAGGTATCTTTAGACCAGACTAGTGCAGGTATCTTTAGACCAGACTAGTACAGGTATCTTTAGACTAGACTAGTGTAGGTACCTGGTCTCCTCTAGACCAGACAAGTGTAGGTACCTCTAGACCAGACTAGTGCAGGTATCTTTAGACCAGACTAGTACAGGTATCTTTAGACTAGACTAGTGTAGGTACCTGGTCTCCTCTAGACCAGACTAGTGTAGGTACCTCTAGACCAGACTAGTGTAGGTACCTATAGACCAGACTAGTGTAGGTACCTCTAGACCAGACTAGTGTAGGTACCTTTAGATCAGACTAGTGTAAATACCTTTAGACCAGACTAGTGTAAGAACCTGGTCTCCTTTAGACCAGACTAGTGTAGTTACCTTTAGACCAGACTAGTGTAGGTGCCTTTAGACCAGACTAGTGTAGGTATCTTTAGACCAGACTAGTGTAGGTACCTTTAGATCAGACTAGTGTAAATACCGTTAGACCAGACTAGTGTAAGAACCTGGTCTCCTTTAGACCAGACTAGTGTAGTTACCTTTAGACCAGACTAGTGTAGGTGCCTTTAGACCAGACTAGTGTAGGTATCTTTAGACCAGACTAGTGCAGGTATCTTTAGACCAGACTAGTACAGGTATCTTTAGACTAGACTAGTGTAGGTACCTGGTCTCCTCTAGACCAGACTAGTGTAGGTATCTTTAGACCAGACTAGTGTAGGTACCTTTAGATCAGACTAGTGTAAATACCTTTAGACCAGACTAGTGTAAGAACCTGGTCTCCTTTAGACCAGACTAGTGTAGTTACCTTTAGACCAGACTAGTGTAGGTGCCTTTAGACCAGACTAGTGTAGGTATCTTTAGACCAGACTAGTGCAGGTATCTTTAGACCAGACTAGTACAGGTATCTTTAGACTAGACTAGTGTAGGTACCTGGTCTCCTCTAGACCAGACTAGTGTAGGTACCTCTAGACCAGACTAGTGCAGGTATCTTTAGACCAGACTAGTACAAGTATCTTTAGACTAGACTAGTGTAGGTACCTGGTCTCCTCTAGACCAGACTAGTGTAGGTACCTCTAGACCAGACTAGTGTAGGTACCTATAGACCAGACTAGTGTAGGTACCTCTAGACCAGACTAGTGTAGGTACCTATAGACCAGACTAGTGTAGGTACCTTTAGATCAGACTAGTGTAAATACCTTTAGACCAGACTAGTGTAAGAACCTGGTCTCCTTTAGACCAGACTAGTGTAGTTACCTTTAGACCAGACTAGTGTAGGTGCCTTTAGACCAGACTAGTGTAGGTATCTTTAGACCAGACTAGTGTAGGTGCCTTTAGACCAGACTAGTGTAGGTATCTTTAGACCAGACTAGTGCAGGTATCTTTAGACCAGACTAGTACAGGTATCTTTAGACTAGACTAGTGTAGGTACCTGGTCTCCTCTAGACCAGACTAGTGTAGGTATCTTTAGACCAGACTAGTGTAGGTACCTTTAGATCAGACTCGTGTAAATACCTTTAGACCAGACTAGTGTAAGAACCTGGTCTCCTTTAGACCAGACTAGTGTAGTTACCTTTAGACCAGACTAGTGTAGGTGCCTTTAGACCAGACTAGTGTAGGTATCTTTAGACCAGACTAGTGCAGGTATCTTTAGACCAGACTAGTACAGGTATATTTAGACTAGACTAGTGTAGGTACCTGGTCTCCTCTAGACCAGACTAGTGTAGGTATCTTTAGACCAGACTAGTGTAGGTACCTTTAGATCAGACTAGTGTAAATACCTTTAGACCAGACTAGTGTAAGAACCTGGTCTCCTTTAGACCAGACTAGTGCAGGTATCTTTAGACCAGACTAGTACAGGTATCTTTAGACTAGACTAGTGTAGGTACCTGGTCTCCTCTAGACCAGACTAGTGTAGGTACCTGGTCTCCTCTAGACCAGACTAGTGTAGGTACCTTTAGACCAGACTAGTGTAGGTACCTGGTCTCCTCTAGACCAGACTAGTGTAGGTACCTCTAGACCAGACTAGTGTAGGTATCTTTAGACCAGACTAGTGTAGGTACCTCTAGAACAGACTAGTGTAGGTACCTTTAGACCAGACTAGTGTAGGTACCTCTAGACCAGACTAGTGTAGGTACCTCTAGACCAGACTAGTGTAGGTACCTCTAGACCAGACTAGTGTAGGTACCTTTAGACCAGACTAGTGTAGGTATCTTTAGACTAGACTAGTGTAGGTACCTCTAGACCAGACTAGTGTAGGTACCTGGTCTCCTCTAGACCAGACTAGTGTAGGTACCTCTAGACCAGACTAGTGTAGGTATCTTTAGACTAGGCTAGTGTAGGTATCTTTAGACCAGACTAGTGCAGGTATCTTTAGACTAGACTAGTGCAGGTATCTTTAGACCAGACTAGTACAGGTATCTTTAGACTAGACTAGTGTAGGTACCTGGTCTCCTCTAGACCAGACTAGTGTAGGTACCTCTAGACCAGACTAGTGTAGGTACCTCTAGACCAGACTTGTGTAGGTACCTCTAGACCAGACTAGTGTAGGTACCTTTAGACCAGACTAGTGTAGGTTCCTCTAGACCAGACTAGTGCAGGTATCTTTAGACTAGACTAGTGTAGGTACCTGGTCTCCTTTAGACCAGACTAGTGTAGGTTCCTCTAGACCAGACTAGTGCAGGTATCTTTAGACCAGACTAGTGTAGGTACCCCTAGACCAGACTAGTGTAGGTACCTGGTCTCCTCTAGACCAGACTAGTGTAGGTACCTCTAGACTAGACTAGTGTAGGTATCTTTAGACCAGACTAGTGTAGGTACATGGTCTCCTCTAGACCAGACTAGTGTAGGTACCTCTAGACCAGACTAGTGTAGGTATCTTTAGACCAGACTTGTGGAGGTATCTTTAGACTAGACTAGTGTAGGTACCTCTAGACCAGACTAGTGCAGGTATCTTTAGACTAGACTAGTGTATGTACCTGGTCTCCTCTAGACCAGACCACGGTTGGTGGTGGTTCTCCACTGATCTCCACGTCGAGACGAAGCTTGTTTCCTGCCACCACAATGATGGTGTTCTGGGAGACCATGTTCCCTGTGGTGTCCAGGTGGATCTTGGGAGGGTCTGGGGAAGGGGGAGACGTGGCCGTTAGACTGGATGGGATCCACACCAGTGGGGAAAGGTTTCACGGTGTGTTGAAGCTGTGTGTAACCCACCCTGCCGGGGCACGTAGTCGACCTTGATTTCTGTTTGGATGGAGAGAGTTGTGTCAATGGGGTCATACGTGATACATGCTATATACACTTCATTATGTTTGACCAAATGAGACAGAGAAAGATGTGCTCCTAGACTTCAGAGTTCAAAGGTTCCTTACCCAGGAAGTTGAGTTTGGCAGACAGCGACAAGGCGTAACCCTCGGGAATGAAGGTGTAGTCTCCAGCATCTTGTGGCTTCACGTTGTCGATGACCAATTTATGGAACCTGAGAGATCACACAGAGAGAGTGTCAAGACGTGCTTCACCTGATGATCCAAACAAACAAACACAAAATAAAATGACAAACAATAGTGAACAATAATTCTAACATGAAAAGGCCTTCCTCAATAAAATAAAAAGTGATGGAGAGTGATGGCCTCTGTCTCCTGAGCTCATGATGCTGCGTGTGTATTTCTCACCTTCCGATGTGGGTCATCTTGTGGCGTTCGCTGGCCAGAACCTCCACGCCATCTTTAAACCACTTCCCGGTGACCTTCTCGTCCGAGACCTCACACTTGAACACGGCCTGGTCGGTAGCTCTCACGGTGAGGTCAGCGATATCCTGCAACACCAGCAATTCCTTCTCTGGAGAGAGCAAAGAAGACTTCAGTCTTCTGCAATAGCCAGTTTCTGCACATTCAACTTAAATGTGTCCCGATGTTCTATACAGCTACAGTTTGTGTGGTTTAGGTTAACAGTAACTTTTTGTTTGGTATTTGGGCGTTGCAGAAGCAAGCCTGGGCTAGACCGAGCAACTACCCAGAAGCCTCTGTTCCAGTCTATCAACGGTTAGTACCTTCAACCTCCAGCTCTCCCTTGGTATGACCCCCGTTGGTCCAGCAGTGGTACATGCCGATGTCGTTCAGGGTGGCCTCGAGGATGATCAGTGTGTGTTTGCGACCATCCTTCTTCATGCGGAACTTGGCCGGGTCGGTGTCCTTGTGGAGCTCAATATCCTCAAAGAACCTGGCAGTGCAAACAGTCATGTCAACAGTGTCCTCGTCCTTCTCCCCGACACACCAGATACCACGTCATCTGTTGACTCTGTGGAACCATCTAGAACCCCCTTATCCTTCACATACCTGCAACATCTAGAACCCTTTCCGTCATAAAACCTGTACAACTTCATGTCTAGAGGGCAAGATAGAGGGTTAAGGGTGTGTGACTACTGGCCGAAAGGTTCTGGATGTCATCCTTGGTATGGTTTTAATGTGGGAATGAGCAATGTTTAACTGTCCTCCATGTTGCACCCTGTTCTCCAGATGAGGCCTTTCATATCATCACCCACCCTCCATCACAAGAGGGATTTGGGGTCAGATTGTTCATCTGTGTTCTCACACTGTATCCCTAATGAGGACAGATAGCGTTCAGGGTCAAATCTGTTAAGTTATCCTTTAAACCACTACCTGCCTCACTGCCTGCTTAATGACATGCCAATAGATGAATGCTAATACTTATATAATATACTTACACTTAATAGTGATTTAAGATTCTAAAATCTAAAAATCCCCCAAAAAAATTGTAATGGTATTTTATCCTTCAAGTTCCAGTAGCCAACAGGTGAATGAGGCCTAAGGGAAGTCGTGCTTCCCCAAACTAAATCAGATTCTGTTGAAGAGATGAAGGAATGTGGTGTTCACTGACCACATGGCGTTAGCACCCTCCTCGGACACCTCCACCTCAAACTCCACCCGCTCCCCCACCACCACGTGGTAGTCATCCATCAGCTTGGTGATGGTCACTGGGGGCTCTGATGGTACAAACAGACATCAGATACATACAATACGTATGTACACAATTATAGAAGTGTGACTACTGGTAAATGGCCTTAGAGTCTTCTCCAGGCAGTGGTGCTTTACGGACCACATTCCACAGCCGTTGGGCTGGGGCTCCATATAATAAACTAATGATTCATCTTTCTGAAGTTCCGGTGAGCCAACCTTTGATGAACACCTCGGTGAAGCACTTGTCCTCCCCCACCACACACTCGTAGGCAGCGTCGTCTGCCAACGAGGTCCTGTTGATGGTCAGGGTCCGGATGTTTCCGTTACACTCCATGATGTACCTGTGGAGCAAGAAGAGACCTCTGAATAACAGGTACTTCATCCTGTAGTTTCTACCTTTAGTTTCTGTGCGTTTGTGAAGAAACTACAGGAAGTTCTGTTGTCTAAGAGATCCAAGTGAATGCTTGGTCTTCAACCAAAGCTTCTCAATGTTCCTCATGCGCGTCATCTGAACTGTCATGTAAATATTTTGATGATAAGAGCACTAATGGGAATAGTGTTATTATTACAGC
Organism: Muraenolepis orangiensis; assembly: GCA_027704905.1. Classification (NCBI taxonomy): domain Eukaryota; kingdom Metazoa; phylum Chordata; class Actinopteri; order Gadiformes; family Muraenolepididae; genus Muraenolepis; species Muraenolepis orangiensis. Next base: position 4,126,494 of record CM051014.1, on the reverse strand, counting down.
ACTAATCATGGGAATAGTGTTATTAGAGCACTAATCATGGGCATAGTGTTATTATTAGAGCACTAATCATGGGAATAGTGTTATTAGAGCACTAATCATGGGAATAGTGTTATTAGAGCACTAATCATGGGAATAGTGTTGTTATTATTAGAGCACTAATCATGGGAATAGTGTTGTTATTATTAGAGCACTAATCATGGGAATAGTGTTGTTATTATTAGAGCACTAATCATGGGAATAGTGTTATTAGAGCACTAATCATGGGAATAGTGTTATTAGAGCACTAATCATGGGAATAGTGTTGTTATTATTAGAGCACTAATCATGGGAATAGTGTTATTAGAGCACTAATCATGGGAATAGTGTTATTAGAGCACTAATCATGGGAATAGTGTTATTAGAGCACTAATCATGGGAATAGTGTCATATTGATTCCAAGCTCTACTGAAGGCTCTGTGGCGCCACTTGGTGGTTCTGATGAGCTCTGACCTTCTATAAATACTCCCGGAGGGGCAAAAAGCGTACCCCGACCAGCAACTGGAGTCTGACCTAAGAGCTTGTAAATAAATACTGGTGGAAACTGATTCTCAAATCAGCAGGGGATGTGCTGTGGTCCTACTTGGCAGACGGCTTGATCTCCTGGCCGTTCCTCAACCATTTGACCTGAACGTTGGGGTCGAACACCTCGCAGGTTAGCACGATCTTCTTGCCCTTCTCCACCGAGTAGCAAGCCTCCAAACGCTTCAGGAAGGCTGAGGAGAGGAGAGAAGGTCAGCTACTGCATCTACACACCTCCATGTGAAGTAAAGTCACATCTACATTACCCTTACATCTACACCCCCCCTCCCTCCCCTCCCCCCTCAGCTCCCCGTACCCTCGCTGTGTTTGGGCTCTACTTTCATCTTCTTCAGCCGTTTGAGCATGCCCCGCAGGTCGGTGATTCCGTACTCAAAGGCGATCTTCTCATACTCGCTGGGGTGGGCGTGTTTCAGCAGCTCCCACACGTCAATCTCAGGCTCCTCGCTCTTCTTCTTCCTGGGACCAGGAGAACATACGGTAGTCAAATAATAACTAGAATAATACTATGAGGAATATATAATAGAATGAATCTATAATGAATAAAAGAAAACGTATCTTTATCGGCCCTTTATAAATGGGTTGAACACCTGCAGACCAGGTGACCCCCACCTGTACACCAGATGGACCCCACTTGTACACCAGGTGGACCCCACCTGTACTCTAGGTGGACCCCACCTGTACACCAGATGGACCCCACTTGTACACCAGGTGGACCCCACCTGTACACTAGGTGGACCCCACCTGTACACCAGATGGACCCCACTTGTACACCAGGTGGACCCCACCTGTACACTAGGTGGACCCCACCTGTACACTAGGTGGACCCCACCTGTACACCAGGTGGACCCCACCTGTACACCAGATGGACCCCACCTGTACACCAGGTGGACCCCACCTGTACACCAGGTGGACCCCACCTGTACACCAGGTGCACCCCACTTGTACACCAGGTGGACCCCACCTGTACACCAGGTGGACCCCACCTGTACACTAGGTGGACCCCACCTGTACACCAGGTCCTGTGGGTCTCCTCACTTCTTAGCGGCCTTCAGGAGGGCGCTGAAGTCCAGGTTACCATCATCCTCACCACCGTCGCTGTAGTGACGGAGACAAGGACACGTCAGGAGAAGAGAGACTGACCTGATCTCGGAGACCATTAACACATACTGAGTCTCCATCAATAAACACACACAACCACACACACACAGGAGGGGTACTCACGCTCTCTTGAAGCTGGAGAGGATGTCCACGTCCTCTTGCTCAGCAACTGAGAGGAGAGAGGAGAAGGAGAGAGGTCAGAGGTCAGAGGAGGAGAACGAACATGAGGAGAGAATGAGGAGAGACAGATAAGAGACAAGATCTGGGGAGTAATGGTGGTTAGAATCAGGGTGACTCACTCCATAGAGAGAGAGGTGAGAGAGAGTAAAGGGTGATGGAGGGTGAGGGGGGGGTGAGAGAGTGAGAGAGGGGGGGGTGAGAGGGTGAGAGAGGGGGGGGGGTGAGAGGGTGAGAAAGGGGGGGGGGTGAGAGGGTGAGAGAGGGGGGGGGTGAGAGGGTGAGAGAGGGGGGGGGTGAGAGGGTGAGAGAGGGGGGGGGGGTGAGAGGGTGAGAAGGTGAGAAAGTGGGGGAGGGTGAGGAGGGGGAGGCGTCCTACCCTCCACGGTGATCTCGAAGGTGATGCTGTCAAACTTGTCCTTGGAGGTGACCTCACACCTGTAGCCCCCTGCCGCTCCCACTTTGGCCTTGATGACCTTCATCTCGAAGGTATACACCTGTACACACACACACATGTTTACACGCACACACACACACATGTTTACACACACACGCACACACACACACATGTTTACACACACACGCACACACACACACACATGTTTACACACGCACACACACACACATGTTTACACACACACGCACACACACACACACATGTTTACACACACACGCACACACACACACACACATGTTTACACACACACACACACATGCTTACACACACACACACACGCACACACACACACATGTTTACACACGCACACACACACATGTTTACACACACACACGCACACACACACACACATGTTTACACACACACGCACACACACACACATGTTTACACACACACGCACACACACACACACATGTCTACACACATGTTTACACGAACACGCACACACACACATGTTTACACACATGTTTACACACACACGCACACACACACATGTTTACACACATGTTTACACACACACGCACACGCACACACACACATGTCTACACACATGTTTACACGAATATGCACACACACACATGTTTACACACGTGTTTACACACACACGCACACACACATTAACAGACACACATACACACAGGTGTCTCTCTACCTTGGTCTCCCGGTCGTAGGTCTCTTTGAACTGCAGGTGTTTCCCAGCCTTGCTGGCCAGGTCCAACCACTTCCCCTTCAGCCATTTAATGCTGGGCTTCCTGGTCAGAGTGGTAGAGTCCACCTTGGCTATGAACACCATGTCTGTGCCTGCCAATCACACGCCAGTGTTACCAACCACCGGCCAATCACAGGCAAGTTCACTGTTGCTCTCTCTCTGTCTGTGTGTGGACATGCATGTCTGCCTGTACATATGTATGTATGTGTGTATACATGCCTACCTGTCTGTCTGTCTGTCTACCTCTCTGTCTACCTGTCTGTCTACCTGTCTACCAGCCTGTCTACCTGTCTGTCTGTCTACCTGTCTGTCTTTCTGTTTACCGGTCTGTCTGTCTGTCTGTCTGTTTGCCGGTCTGTCTGTCTGTCTGTTTACCGGTCTGTCTGTCTGTCTGTCTGTTTACTGGTCTGTCTGTCTGTCTGTCTGTCTGTTTACCGGTCTGTCTGTCTGTCTGTCTGTCTGTTTACCGGTCTGTCTGTCTGTCTGTCTGTCTGTCTGTTTGCCGGTCTGTCTGTCTGTCTGTTTACCGGTCTGTCTGTCTGTCTGTCTGTTTACCGGTCTGTCTGTCTGTCTGTCTGTCTGTTTACTGGTCTGTCTGTCTGTCTGTCTGTCTGTTTACCGGTCTGTCTGTCTGTCTGTCTGTTTACCGGTCTGTCTGTCTGTCTGTCTGTTTACCGGTCTGTCTGTCTGTCTGTCTGTCTGTTTACCGGTCTGTCTGTCTGTCTACCTGTGGTGATGACATTGCTCTCTGGTGGTCGCTCGATGAAGAGCCCAGTTAGCTCCGTCTTCTGGGTCTCTGTTAGAGAGAGAGACAGAGAGAGAGACAGAGAAAGACAGGGAGACAGGTACCGTAAAAACACATGGGAGACAGACAGCACCCGGGTTAGACAGACAGTTAGAAAGAGATCTTAGCACCGCCAACAAACAAAATCAAAAAGGATGCACCACATTAACATCTAGAAACAGATATCAACTGGACACTGTTAAACATATGAATACATATGTAACGTAACACATATGATCACATATGTAACCTAACACATATGTAACCTAACACATATGATCACATATGTAACCTAACACATATGTAACGTAACACATATGATCACATATGTAACCTAACACATATGTAACCTAACACATATGTAACGTAACACATATGTAACATAATCCAAATGTAACTTCATACATATGTAACTTCAATAACATGTAACGTAACACATATGTGATTTAATTCACATGCAACGTAACACATATGTAATTTAATACATATTTTACTTAACAAGCACCTAACGTAACACATTTTTAACCTGATAAGAATGTAGGGTAGCACATATATAGCTTAACAGATATGTAACTTAATACATATGTAATTTAATACATATGTAACTTAATATGTACGTACGGTAACACATATGTAACTTAACACATATTTAACTTAATACATATGTAACTTAATACATATGTTACTTCATATATATGTAACTTAATAAGTACGTAAGGTAACACATATGTAACTTAATAAGTATGTGAGGTAACACACATGTAACTTAATACATATGTAATTTTTACGTAAGGTGCATAAGTAAGACATAACATAACATAACACACTGGGCTGGGCTATCCTCATGCTAGGCAACGTCCTCACAGTTGGGTTCAGGGGTCACGTATGCAAGTATGTAACAACCCCCCAACCCATTGTTACACTGTACCCCAGGTCAGAGGTTAACACAGCAGGTCAAACACAGAGAGATGAAGAATTAAAACCAGGGGCTTCGTCAGCAGACTGGAACATTGGATTTGAAATCACCAGGACTATCATGACTAGTTACTGTAGTGACCTGCAGAGCCTGGTGATGAGCAGGTCCAAGAAGACTACAGTGGGACCAGACCCTCTAGGGTGGAACCAGACCCTCTAGAGTGGGACCAGACCCTCTAGAGTGGGACCAGACCCTCTAGACCAGACCCTCTCAGAAGACTAGAGTGGGCACAGTAGCTCAGGAGCTCAGGAAGGAGAGTGGTCCTCTCACAACCGGAAGGTTGCTGGTTCGATCCTCCGGCTCCTCCTAGCAAAAACTGTCTGGACTGAGGTGTCCTGAGCAAGACCCCCTAACCCTAACTGCTCCTGACCTGCTGGCTGTCTCCTTGATGGCTGACTCCACCGTCGGTGGTTGAATAAGTGTATGAATGTGAGGCATGACTTGTAAAGCGCTTTGGATAAAAGCGCTATATAAATGCAGTCCATTTACCATTACCATTTACCGGACCCTCTCGGAAGACCGGGGTGGGACCAGACCCTCTAGAGTGGGACCAGACCCTCTAGGGTGGGACCAGACCCTCTTAGAAGACTAGGGTGGGACCAGACCCTCTCAGAAGACTAGGGTGGGACCAGACCCTCTAGAGTGGGACCAGACCCTCTAGAGTGGGACCAGACCCTCTCACAAGACTAGTGTGTCACCAGACCCTCCTCAGAAAACTATGGTGGGACCAGACCCTCTCAGAAGACTAGGGTGGGACCAGACCCTCTAGAGTGGGACCAGACCCTCTCAGAAGACTAGGGTGGGACCAGACCCTCTAGAGTGGGACCAGACCCTCTCAGAAGACTAGGGTGGGACCAGACCCTCTCAGAAGACTAGGGTGGGACCAGACCCTCTCAGAAGACTAGGGTGGGACCAGCAACTGTTCACAAAACATGCCATAGGAGGACTTTTACTTTGGCGTCCTGGAAGCAGGCAGTGAGTGAGTAAGGGGTCCTAAGTGATGGTGTTCCTGTGTGTGTCCTTCCTTCCGTGTAGTGGACAACATTTCAAATGAAAATGTCCTGCGAGTCTGAGCGACGGCGTGTACCTGGTGTTATGTAACACGTCCTAATGAGCAGATGGTGCGGATGGTACACTACAGACACACACTAGTACACACTATTAGAGACTAGTCTAGACCTTTCAGACCAGTCCAGACTAGGTCTTACCCTCGTCTCCAGAGTCTGTGGTGGACGAAGCAAAATACAACTCAACGTAATACACACAATACACACCTTTACTGTGATATACACACATCCCAATACACACCTTTACTGTGATATACACACACACACACACACACACATAATACACACTTTTACTGTGATATACACGCATACAAAACTCAACAAGTAGAGGCACTCACACAAACATCATAATACACTCATACACTGAAACACACACTTGTATACATATGCTCAAGTATGTGCATCCACACATACTTACACATACATGCATGGTCAACATTTAATACCTTTGGGGTCATTTAAATGGACGTTATTATGTGAACCATATGTCTCATCCGTCATAAGTAAATGCACTAAATCCTTAGCCCAGGGTCAGTCCGTTAATGCATAGGTTATTCTCCAAGTCACTCACGGAACAGGCTCTTCTGGGCGTCAACATATATATTTATATATGTATATATGAAAACATGAATATATATGTATAACATGAATATATGAGAACATGAATATGTATTTATAACATGAATATATATATGAGAACATGAATATGTATTTATAACATGAATATATATATGTATAACATGAATATATGAGAACATGAATATGTATATATGGGAACATGAATATATATTTATAACATGAATATATATGAGAACATGAATATGTATTTATAACATGAATATTTATTTATATATGTATATATGAGAATATGAATATATATTTCTATACTGTATGTATATGTGAGAATGTGAATATATATTTATATACTGTATGTATATATGACAACATGAATATATATATATATATATATATATATATATATATATATAAGAACATGAATATATATGTATAACATGAATATATGAGAACATGAATATATAGTATAACTTGAACATATATTTCTATATGTTAATAAGAGAACATCAATATATATATTTATAACATGAATGTATATTTATATATGTATATATGAGAAGATGAGATCAATATATATGTATACATGTTGAATACGGCAAGTCCCATAGAATGAAGAATTATTCCACACAAAGTATTATTTAACGTGTTACAGACCAGAAAACACATTTTTTTTAGATGGATGTATTACTATTATTAGCGTTCATATACATGATCTATTCCTAGGTTAATCACACAGGCACATGTATACACCTGGGTGTGGATACATGGGAGGTGAAGTCAGGCCTGAACCACAGGCCTTCATCTTACCTTCGTCTGCTGGGGGCAAATCCCCTGGAGAGGATGACAACAGTTAGCTTAGCTCCATGCTAACGCTGTATCAAATACACTTTATTGGTTGATGGGACAGAAGCTGCCCCACAGCTCTGAGATCAGAGCTTCAGGTCTTTAATGATCCAGACCAGACATGTTCACAAGTACCAGAAACAGTTAACAATTCAAATAAAATAAGATGAAGAATACAAACAAATATAAAAAGTATTGACACCCACAATTTGTAGCGGAAATACAATGTAAACAGAATGTTATTGTACACATTATTAAGTTATACTATTAACTTATTAAGTTGACGTGTCAACTTCTTGGATCTTGTTACGTTAAGACATACTACATATATCATTGTACACCCAAGTCCACCAGGGTTACCTGTGCAGGTATGTGACCTTGATATGAACAGGTATGTGACCTTGATAGGAACAGGTATGTGACCTTGATATGAACAGGGATGGGACCTTGATATGAACAGGTATGTGACCTTGATAGGAACAGGTATGTGACCTTGATATGAACAGGGATGTGACCTTGATATGAACAGGGATGTGACCTTGATATGAACAGGGATGTGAAAACAGGGATGTGTTTTTCCTCAGGTTCTCTACAGGGGTTTAACAGCTTGGTCCTACAGCCTCAGTCCTGTATCTATATGTATATATACAGTATGTTTCTATACCCACAATTTGTCAAATGTAAACCCAAAATGTAAATGTGAACATTATTGAGGTGTCAGAAGGAGGACCAGGCCCTCTAGGGTGGGACCAGGCCCTCTAGGGTGGGACAAGACCCTCTAGAGTGGGACCAGGCCCTCTAGGGTGGGACCAGACCCTCTAGGGTGGGACCAGACCCTCTAGAGTGGGACCAGGCCCTCTAGTGTAGGACCAGATCCTCTAGAGTGGGACCAGGCCCTCTAGGGTAGGACCAGACCCTCTAGAGTGGGACCAGGCCCTCTAGGGTGGGACCAGACCCTCTAAAGTGGGACCAGGCCCTGTAGTGTAGGACCAGATCCTCTAGTGTAGGACCAGACCCTCTAGAGTGGGACCAGGCCCTCTAGTGTAGGACCAGATCCTCTAGTGTAGGACCAGGCCCTCTAGAGTGGGACCAGGCCCTCTAGTGTAGGACCAGATCCTCTAGTGTAGGACCAGGCCCTCTAGAGTGGGACCAGGCCCTCTAGAGTGGGACCAGGCCCTCTAGAGTGGGACCAGACTCTCTCAGAAGTATATTATTGAGGTGTCAGAAGAGCGTTGTGTTTGTTAGCATATTTTACATCATCTAACAGCCAGTGTGAGATGATACAGAATCTGTTGTGGTAACATATTCTGTATCATCTATCATCCAGTCTAGCAGGTGGAGACACGCCCAGGGAGCAGCAGTGGTTCATAAAAGGACCTGCAGCTAAAAGTATCACTAAAGACCCCCAGTAAGCAGAATAATGGAACAGCTGAACAAACACACTTTAGCACCACATGATCCACACACACATCTCCTGTTACACCCAGGAGACACACACACACACACACACACACACACACACACACACACACACTTACATCCACACACAAATAGTACTCTCAGTAGGTCACATGTCACTGTGACTGCACAAAACAGAAACAGATGACAAGGACTACTACTACTAACCATGTGACCACTACCTGTACAGGTAACCATGTGACCACTTCCTGTCCAGGTAACCATGTGACCACTACCGTACAGGTAACCATGTGACCACTACCGTACAGGTAACCATGTGACCACTACCTGTACAGGTAACCATGTGACCACTACCTGTACAGGTAACCCACATGTGCCCACTTTAGATTCAGTGTTTCATGACGCTGCTACATTGTATTCTATTACGCCATAAAATGCACCTTTGTAGTGGTAATGAAGGCTGTATTTTACCCCAGTCTTTCCCTTCCTCATCTAATCATACCACAGTCTGCTTCTGTTTTCCAGTGTGCTGCACAACAGCACCACAGACACAATTGATTTCTCATTTTACTATTTGTACTTGATTTCTTCCTCCATAATTCAGGGAGTTTTTTCTTGCCCTTAGGGGGGCTAGGCTTTGGGGGGTGTTGTAAACATGTTGCCTGGGAAGCCCTTTGAGACTGGAACTGGGATTCAGGGATAGACTAATACAATTGACTTGACTTTAAACATTTCTCCTGTCTGATGACAGAGCAGAGGATTGTTGGGGGCCGAAGGCCATGAAGGATAGACCAGACACTAACCACAAGGAGACACCAACCACTAACACCCAACAAGGAGACACCAACCACTAACACCCAACAAGGAGACACCAACCACTAACACCCAACAAGGAGCCATCAACCACTAACACCCAACCAAAGTTGGCCAACACAGAGTCAACCTGTTTGCCAACAACAAACTTAATCTGCCAACAACCACCAACTCTGGCGCTTGATGCAAGTAGCTTCACACCAGGACAGCCTTGACCCGTGGTCTACCGCTGCATGTGTGTTGAGTGTAGGTTCTCTACAGACTTTGTGTCTTCTAGTGTGTTTACTTAGTGTAGATTGTTTTCCTCCCCATCATCGGCAAGGTCAAGGTGTAGCCCCCTGAGGTGTCTGCTGAGAACATTCTCTGTGAAACAGAAACCGTTTATCACGCATCTCGACTCTGACCTCCGGGGTCGATTTATGGACCAGAATGCGAGGAATGACCTGTGCTGGTCCGCAGGCCGGAGGATGGAGAGCTTAGGGAACGCTACTCTTCTTGAGCTTGCAGAAAATTCTGAAATAGATTGGAGGTCCGCCGCCAAGCTCCCAGGAGAGAGTCTTGGTATGACAGCTTTACTGGGGCGGTGAGGAAAGGCCACGGTCGGTGTCTTGTAGCCCCGCTGAAGTCCTGCCAGACGGCCCGAGATGTTCATATTACCTTTAATAGCCCGTCTAGAACCCCCACCTTCCCCCACCCTCCTCCACCCTCCTTCACCCCCCTTCACTCCTCCACCCTTCACCCCCCTTCACCCCTCCACCCTTCACCTCCACATCCTGACGGTATTCATCTGACTTGTTATCGTAAATGCTTACAGAAACCACCAGATTACTGTCAAGTTCAAATGATAAGGCTATGCTAACATTGTCATCTTAACACTACGAGGTCATGCTAACGCAATGATGCTATCACTACCAGGCTATGCTAACACAGAGGCTCTATCACAACACAGCTGTGTGGAGCGTCAAGGTCCCTCCAGATGGTTTGGCTGTTCTGCTGATGTTAATCTGCGCTTAACTTTCATCAAGTTGGGTGTCACACTGTTGGTAACCATGATAGCACTTTAGGCTAGGAAGCTAGCATAAAAAGTAAAGCTGTTTTAGGAGGTATCACCTAGTCGTCACCGTTACCCCTTTTTAAGCCTGCTAAGTGATAACTTTGCACGCTAAACATGATCCACTTGCGATGAGGACATACTGTAAATACACCCAGACCCACAAGGTCCAACTGGGTTGTCCAGGGTCTATAATTAGCTCCCACCGACAGCACCAAACACAGCCACATAACAGGGACGTGTGGGGCTGCTTCTGAGGACTAGAGATTATGCAATTCACCAGGAATCACCTGACGACACGGGGCATCGTTACTGAAGGACAGGTTCAACCATCTACCTGGAGCCTGCAGATACCTGGGAGGATGTTCTCAGCAGGTTTATAATATGTCTGTCTCACAGGTGATATATATAAATATATATACTGTAAATATACTGTATATATATACTGTAAATATACTGTGTATATAAACAGTATATAGTTATATATGTGTCTCACAGATTAGGGTCAAATTGTGTATGAATTCCAAGCAACAAACTACACACACCCTGATATGTTTGCACCCTGACCCTAATCCCTTCCTCATGACTATAAAGGATCCAAAGATAAGATCAGTGAACCGGATCATGGCTCTCGCTGGCCAGTGTCTTTATATAGACTCAAGTCCTGGAGGAAATGTGATGCCACAAATATATGTTTTATTGTCCCTTTGATGAAAGGAATTAGAGCACATGATTTGAAGACGACTTCAGTCAAACAGACTTCAGATAAACAGACTTGAGCAGATGGCCGGACGACCAACTGAGGGAGGATTAATTCAAGATGAGATGATAAATCAGATAAAGCAGCACAGCTTCTCTGATGTTAAAAGAGTCAAAAGACATTTAGTCCAGAGGTAATTCATGTGTTTATAATCCAACACAACCTCGACCCTAATCACCCTCACCTTAATCCACACACTCCAACCCAACCCTAACCCCGGCTAATGCTAACTCCTACCCTAACCCCAGCCTTTGCCAACCTAACCTCAATCAGGTTGATCCTAACCCCTACCCCCTAACCCGGGTAACCCCTAACCCAGGTAACCCCTTACCCAACCCTAACCCCGGGTTACCCCTAACCCAACCCTAACCCGGGTAACCCCTACTCCCTAACCCAACCCTAACCCCGGGTTACCCCTACTCCCTAACCCAACCCTAACCCGGGTTACCCCTAACCCAACCCTAACCCCGGGTTACCCCTAACCCCGGGTTACCCCTAACCCAGGTAACCCCTTACCCAACCCTAACCCCGGGTTACCCCTAACCCAGGTAACCCCTTACCCAACCCTAACCTGGGTGAACCCTAACCCCTTACCCAACCCTAACCCCGGGTTACCTCTAACCCCTAACCCAATCCTAACCCAACCCTAACCCGGGTGAACCCTAACCCCTAAGCAGCCCTGAAGTTCACCGGAGACCTAGCCGCCAGATGGACGATGGAGGCAGTCAGGAGCTTCATCTTCAATGTAAGAAGGGAGCCGGAGATTCAAGATCCAACATCTTTATCGTCATATGATCATGAACAATATGAACAATAACAGGAAGCAGTCATTGGCGATGAATTCTTGAATCCCAGCCCCCCAAATAGTACATATATAAAGGGTGAGCCAGAATAGACCACTTCTATTCCCAAGCTGCTTCCTAATCAGCTAGATTATTGATTAGCCGGGTTATTGAGTGCATGAGTTAATCAACTGCCTTATTGGCCAGCTGATGTGTGTAGATGTGTGTCAGAATTGTCATCACACCAGTTTCCCCCTAGATATCATCTCTGTCTCCTCAGGGGAGGATAGCATTACAACACACTCTCACACCGTTAGTGTGTAGATGTTAGCCGCGGCGCTACGTTGACATCCATCTCTCCTCACCGGGGTTAAGGCGAGGTGCTAGCTTACCCCCCAAGGAAGAACCAGCAACCCACAGCTCATTACTGCTGCCTTGGCCCCAGGCCTGCAGAGCAGGTCCCCGGCCAAGATACTGACCAACCCCATACCCCACCTCCCCACCCCCACCACCACCCACCACCCACACCACCACCCACCACCACCCTTAAACCTACAGCTGCCACATGAAACCAGATGACTCCTCCTGCTGAGGTCTTCTTTCAGACGGATTTAAAACTATTTAATAAAACCATCAATCAAAAGGACGCATGCAGGATCCACCGGAAGACCTGACAAGGCTATTGATTATTGATTATGTATTAACCTAGTATTTGTATTGAAGTCATGGCACTGATCACTTTATCTTCTGTCTCTGAGGTGAACCCACTGACATCACACCCCAACACACACTCATCAGAGACCAGAAGGCTCCAAGAGGAGCAGGGGAGAGGGGCCGCAGGAGGAGCAGGAGAAGGAGAGGCAGGAGAGAGGAGGAGTAGTAGGAGCAGTAGGAGCAGGGGAGAGGGCAGCAGGAGAATTAGGAGCAGGAGAAGGAGGAGCAGGAGAGAGGAGGAGCAGGAGAAGGAGGAGCAGGAGAAGGATGAGAAGGAGGAGCAGGAGAGAGGAGGAGCAGGAGAAGGAGGAGAGAGGAGGAGCAGGAGAGAGGAGGAGCAGGAGAGAGGAGGAGCAGGAGAAGGAGGAGCAGGAGAAGGAGGAGCAGGAGAAGGATGAGAAGGAGGAGCAGGAGAGAGGAGGAGCAGGAGAAGGAGGAGCAGGAGAGAGGAGGAGCAGGAGAGAGGAGGAGCAGGAGAAGGAGGAGCAGGAGAAGGAGGAGCAGGAGAGAGGAGGATCAGGAGAAGGAGGAGCAGGAGAGAGGAGGATCAGGAGAAGGAGGAGCAGGAGAGAGGAGGAGCAGGAGGAGAAAGGTGTGCGTTCTTACCTGCGTCTACAGGCTCCGGCATGATTCTGTTGATCTCTCTTCACAGTCTTCTGCTGTGAAGAGATCCTGCTGAGACCCTTATATCCCCCCCCCCCCCCCCCCCCATCCTCACCCACACGCCCCCCCCCCCATCCTCACCCACACGCCCCCTCTCCGGCCCGCACTCTGTTATTAAAGGAATCACCACACACACACACAACGCATGGGGTTGGGGAATAGAGAGTAACGTCAAACTCTTGGAGAGGGAGGGAGAGAAAGTGAGACAACAAATGAATATGAATCACCTCTAAACTAACATACTAATACGATACTAATATATAACTGATAGAACTAATTAACATTATTCTACTCTCCCCATTAGGTTGACCCAGCATTGACAGCACCTGGTGACCCAGTAACAGGTAACTCATGTAACAACAGCATTTACCCTCCAGAGGGCCATTTGAGTAGATTGAAACGTAATCTGCTTTTGAGTGGAGATTTGGATCAGGATCAGGGAGATAAGGACCAGGATCAGGGAGATAAGGAACAGGATCAGGGAGATAAGGAACAGGATCAGGGAGATAAGGACCAGGATCAGGGAGATAAGGACCAGGATCAAAGATATTTGGACCAGGATCAAGGAGATTTGGATCAGGATCAAAACGATTTGGACCAGGAGCAATCCATAACACGACTATGTAACCCAGTACATCACTGTTCATCCTTTATTTAGAAAGACATCCATGTTGTTCTAATGGAGCCAAGCACAACTTCCTTCCCTCGTAGACTCAGGTGTGTTCTCAATGCGTCAGTCCAACACGACCGCATGCTTTGGGCTTTAGTCTTATAAAAGATCAAATGATGAAAGTATCCTAAATGTTATACATGAAGACCTGGGGTCGTATTCACAAAACATCTCACCTCTCACAGAGGTCTCCCAAATAGCAGTAAAGGTTCATAGCTAAGAGATTCCTCTTAAAACCTGTGAGACCAACTTCTACGAAGGAACCGAGAGAGATCTGAAGCAAAGAGAAGGGTTGAACCCGTTGCTATGGAGGATGTTGTGTTTCATTAAGAAGCTTTCCCACAGTGATCGGCTGATGGGGATGGGTCTCTGTCAGTGATTGGCTGATAGGGGATGGGTCTCTGTCGGTGATTTCATCATAGTAATACTGTAGACTGTAAGTATCACTTCTGGCACAAGAGTAATTTAAGATACTGACTAGTCAAGCATTTCAGGATTGATTTTGGCTTGAATTAGGAGTCTTCTTGACTACCCCTAACTCTTAGATTTAGGAGCTGGTTTAAGTGCCACTTTGTGAAATACTTTTATAGACCGAGGATTGAAGAGTCCTAAAATAAGGACTGACACACCCATTATTTATACTATTTATAAGAGATTCTCCTAAATCAAGTGGGGAGCTACTTTTAGCCTCACATTGTTCTGTGAATACGGCCCCTGATCGTTAACATCTGATTGATTTATGTATTGATTGATAAAGAAATTGTACAGCTTGACCAGAACAACAACAAGGCAGACGACAGCATGGAGCGGGTCCCTGGTACCACCAGGTGACGTCACGCTCCAGGAGGTCTGGGTGTCCGGTGTCTGGAGGAGCTTCCTTAACCTCCTCTGGTCTATTCTGGTCCACAGCGGGAGCTCCTACTGTAAAGGACCAACCATGCCCAAGGGGACGCTTCCTCCTCTTCCTCTTCTTCCTCCTCCTCCTCCTCCTCCTCCTCCTGTGCCTTATACTCCTGCTCCTCCTCCTCTATGACTGCTCTACAAAGAACTGGTTTAGGGCTCCGTTAAACCAAATCAAACATTCTTTACAAAGTGCTTCACAAGGGAAAAGACAGGAGTAGAAAGGAGTGCGTGTAGAAGTGTGTGTGTGTAGAAGTGTGTGTGTGTAGAAGTGTGTGTGTGTGTAGAAGTGTATGTGTGTGTAGAAGTGTGTGTGTGTGTTTAGAAGTGTGTGTATGTGTGTGTGTGTGTGTTTAGAAGTGTGTGTATGTGTGTGTGTGTGTGTGTGTGAGCGTGCGTGCATGCGTTTAGAAGTGTGTGTAGAAGTGTGTGTGTGTGTGTGTGTTTAGAAGTGTGTGTATGTGTGTGTAGAAGTGTGTGTGTGTGTTTAGAAGTGTGTGTATGTGTGTGTAGAAAAGTGTGTGTGTGTGTGTGTGTGTGGTGTGTGGTGTGTGTGTGTGTGTGTGTGTGTGTGTGTCCAGCTGTCAGCCTTGGGGTTCTCCCCAGTCCAGTCCCTCCACCTCAGGTGGTCAGAAGCAACCCTGGAGCCCCTGGTACTCACACACTGGTCCCTCACTTCCTCTGGCTGAGGCCAGGACCAGACACTAAAGGTCGTAAAACTCTCAGGTCATAGCTCTGGGGTCGGAGGTCGAGGGGCCGGTGTCTGGAAGGAGCAAACACATTTTTCATGTTTTCTTTTGTTGTTTTGATGCACCTTATTTTTTAATGACTTATTACTGTTTATTCATTTCCATGTAAACTCATCTTTGTAAAGAACATGTTAATGACCCAAATAGATTTCCTTAATTTCCCTCGGGATTAATAAAGTAATCTGAATAGATGATATATCTAACTAAAGGCAGATCTGACCAGTATTCAAGTATGCAGGCGCTTGTCTATTGGATGATTTCAAAACCAAGATCTTACAACGGGTTCTAGAACTGAGGGTTTAGGATGAGCCGTAGCTAACATGAGACCTGAATCTAACTACAGAGGCGCAGTCCACCAGAGCAGACATAAATGAACATTTCTCTCAATAACAGCTCACGGTTGGCTATGGTATTTATTTTTCTGTACATTTTTTTGTTATGGTATTTCTAAAGTACACTTTAGTTATAGGCCAATGGCTCCGAAACCGTTACATCACATATTATATTCATTGTATCATGAAATATAAAGATTATAGCGAAGTCCATTTGATTAGTTTAGCCCTTAATCACAGTTCCAGTCTGGAAGGGCTTCCCAGGCCTCATGTTAACACCACCCCCCAAACCAAGAAAAACCTCCCTTAATGAGGGAGGAAGAAACCCTGAGAAGGAACGCAGAGTGGAACCATCCCTCCTTCCAGGGAT
Organism: Muraenolepis orangiensis; assembly: GCA_027704905.1. NCBI lineage: Eukaryota > Metazoa > Chordata > Actinopteri > Gadiformes > Muraenolepididae > Muraenolepis > Muraenolepis orangiensis. Next base: position 4,110,005 of record CM051014.1, on the reverse strand, counting down.
GGTTCAGGAGTGACATGGGTGCCATAAGTGACTTTTAGTAATGTACATAGTAGTACAAAGAAAATATACATATTATATACACAATATACAAATACTAAAATGTGAATATAATTTGTGTGTGGTGCTGGCCGGTATCCTTCAGGTAGGGATCACAGCAGCACACTGGAACACAGAAGCAGACTGCGGTATGGTTAGATGGGGTAGAGTGGACCAGGAACATGTAGAGAACCTCTAGTCTGGTACCTATCAGTCTGATGGTTAGATGGGGTAGGGTGGACCAGGAACATGTAGAGAACCTCTAGTCTGGTACCTATCAGTCTGATGGGTAGATGGGGTAGGGTGGACCAGGAACATGTAGAGAACCTCTAAACTGGTACCTATCAGTCTGATGGTTAGATGGGGTAGGATGGACCAGGAACATGTGGAGAACCTCTAGTCTGGTACCTATCAGTCTGATGGGGTAGGATGGACCAGGATCATGTAGACAACCTCTAGTCTACCTAACCTACTAAGCATCAATTTATCCCACTAAACTAACTGTCCCTGACCTGGTCCCAATAAATACATGAGGTGGTACCCGCCTGGGGAAACTTACCTAGTGTATCTATACAAAGAATACCTGCGTGATGTAAAATGTAGGCCCATGGGCATCTTACCTGCAAACTACCTCGCCCTCCCCAGGGTATTACAAGGAGGAACAAGACCGACCGGCAAAACAACCAACTACCAACAGGCAGGACTACAAACAATGGACTCTAACCAAAATTAGATAGCATTCACGGAAGCAACACTAACACACAAGCACACAACAAAATGCCACCCCCCCTCTTGGAACAAACGCAGGAAGTTTAAATAGGCAGCCAATTAGGACAGTTCCAGATGCAGCCACTTGAGGTTAACGATGACCACCAACACCTGGGTAAAAAGCATTAGGAGAGGGAGACAGAAAGGAACACAAAACACAACACAAACAGTAACAAGAAACGGATCATACGGTGTACGTAACCATCAGTCTGATGGTTAGATGGGGTAGGATGGACCAGGAACATGTAGACAACCTCTAGTCTGGTACCTATCAGCAACAGGGGTAGGCTAGTGCTGGCTAACGGGTCGATTTAGCTGTAATGAGAGCTGAGGGACACTCCTAGGCGCCAAACAACAATGTAATAAGTTAGGTTTTAAGTTTAGATTTAAATATTTCAACAGTCTTTTTCCCTGATTACAGGGATTACTGTTTACTGATTACTGATTACTGATTACTGTTCCAAAAATAGGGCACGAGTAGGAGAACGCTCTATTCCCTGCTGAGTTCTTTATGACTTTTGGGATTGATAGAAGGCCGGCTCCTGAAGACCGGAGGGGCCCAGAAGGACAATAGGGAACAATAAGGTCCTTCAGGTATGAGGGTGCTAATCCGTGTAGGATTTTATAAGTAAGTAGTAGCACCTTGAAATCTGACCTCGCATTAATTGGAAGCCAGTGGAGCGAGGACAGAATTGGAGTAATGTGGTCAAACTTTCTGGTCCTCGTCAAGAGTGCATTGGTCTAATTCTAGCAATGTTTCTAAGATGAAAAAATGCAGTTCTGGTTATACATTTTACACGTTGATCTAAAGATAGCGTCAGGTCAAACAAGACACCAAGATTTTCGACACAAAAGCTTTGGGCCACATGTTCTTGTCTTGCAGCGCCCTCTTGTGGAAGGAAAAATAACTGCGGCTGTGTGCGTGTCGCAGTCGCTTGCGGAGTAAAGTTATAATAGTAGACCCTACGTGTATTTATTCTTTAAAAGGAAAATACTTGTTGCAATGTATTAATAAATTCGCTGTATGGTTGTTATTCGATGATAAAGACATGAGGTACGCTAATTTATCAAAAGCGATGTTTCTCAAGACGTCACGTCAGTCAAAGTCACGTGTGTTTGTTATGTGTTCCGGTTGGCAGAAAGCGAAGTGTGACCTGAACTTTACACACTAATGAAGGATTGTCAGGACTAAAGTAACCATTGTTTTAGGCATAACGCCAGCAAGGTGTTGTGTTCTTGGTTTCAAAAGTGTTCTAGTAAACGTTTCCTGAGGATTCCAGACGGAGGAGCAAAGCGAGAAGCCTGAAGAAATGACATTCATAGAAAGAACTGGAAGCCTTGGGGTCACACCTTGGGGTCACACCTTGGGGTCATTCAAAATTTATATTGTCCATGTGCAACAAGTACAATATAATTAGAATAGCTTACTCCCCATTCCCTACCACAGTATTATAAGTAATAGTAGTTTTCTAAACGGAAAAAGGCCTACTATAAAGATACTGTACCGGTCAAACATAACAATAAAGTGACTGATGGATGATGGAGGTCAGTATTGATTGGGTAACGACTATGTTCAGTTTATTAACTTTTGATGACAGTTTTCTTTATTCAATGTTTTGGTACGAATGATCTCAGTTATTGGAATTGAAACCGTTCGAAAAGTCATAATAAATGCATTTAGCATGAAATAACTGTTAAATAGCGGTTTACCGTGACCACTAAGGAAGAACTGATCAGATCCATTGATTGTAAAGCCTTGAGAGAGACTCCTTCGTGTCGATCCCTAACGTATCGATCAGGTGTACATATCGCAGAAGCTCACATCCGGCCAAAGAGTCGGTTATTTAGCCATCCGTTCAATCCACCTTTATCATACGTTAGTTTAGAAGAATATCTAGAACTAGAGACTTGATTGAGAGTTGTTACGTATTCAGAGACCAGAGCGTCATGAAGTAGTCGAGCACGCCGTCCTTTCTATAAACTACACATGAACTGCTACAGTTGCAGTTCCACGGATTTCCACAAGAGGGCAGCGTTGGGCAGTCTCTGTCTTCTAGCGTCTCTCCACACATACCGACACTAACTAACTAACTAACACTAACTAACCTCCAAACATCATATGGAGGGACACATACCGACACTAACTAACTGACTAACACTAACTAACCTCCAAACATCATATGGAGGGACAGATACCGACACTAACTAACTAACTAACACTAACTAACCTCCAAACATCCTATGGAGGGACACATACAGTGGTGGGACCCCGTTCTTGTGTATTGTTGTTTATTTGATACGTGACACTTTTACTTTGTACATTCAATTTGTAGTGTAAACTTTTAGTCATTGAATTGAATCAGCTTGAGTGTTGTGTTGTCAAGCCGCCACACGGCGGAGACAAAAACAAACATTAACAGACAATCCACATATTCATGTTTAAACCGAACGTGAACTCCAATGTAAACCGCTGGTTTCCTTTGGATTACAAAGTTGTTCCAGATCCTCAAAGTAGATGGTGGGTGTATAATTAAAAATGAATCAAGAGGGTTTAGATGTAGTCAGGGCTTGGCATTAACTCTGTGGCTCACCAGCCACTGTGGCCAGTAGTTTTCCAAAGTCACTGCCACCCCCCACCCACCTTACAGTGAACACTTATTATGATCAGGTTATTCTGTCTGCATGTGTACTAATTAATATTTTTAGACCCGGGGGACAGACGACACCTCCAACAGGGAAACATCAGGGAAATTATGTGAATATTTTTGTCTCTCTGGCAACACATTGGTCTCACACACACACACACACACACACACACACACACACACACACACACACACACACACACACACACACACACACACACACACACACACACACACTGGTTGTGTTGCAGGATGGGTGCTGATGGCGTCCACCTAATCCTGAGCGATGGCGTCATGGCGTGATGCGGAGCTAACAGATGTAGCAGCTGTCTGTGAGCCCAGCAGCTCACATGGACCTCTCTGTGTATCTCCTGCAGAGTGTGTGTGTGTGTATTTATATATACATACACACACTGCTACCCAGGACTGGACTTCACATGTTGCACTGTGTGTGTGTGTGTGTGTGTGTGTGTGTGTGTGTGTGTGTGTGTGTGTGTGTGTGTGTGTGTGTGTGTGTGTGTGTGTGTGTGTGTGTGTGTGTGTGTGCTCCATTCCCATTCACCTTCCCCTAGCGCTCTGTCCTAAGGCTTGGAGCTCTAGTGGTCAGGAGGTGGAATGCGGCTGCAGATCTGCTTCATGCTGTTTGGGATCTGGACAGTTTGGTCTTTCTGTGGAACTCGAAGGCCTTGGCATCCGATTGTCTCTGGACTCCCCCAGGCTCAGGGTGAGGGTCCCACCCAAAGCCTGACCCTGGAGACCGGCTGGGAGTCGCTGTCCAGGGTACAGTTTGGACGGCGTCTCCTTTAAGGGCAGCCAGACGGCCTAGTTCCTCCCCCAGAACAGACGGATCAGTCCTCCTGGGCCTCCTGGGTCTCCTGGGCCTCCTGGTCCTCCTGGTCCTCCTAAAGAATTCCACCAAAACAGAAACAGGAACTGATATCCCGCGATGGGAAGTCCCTCTCCCAGCAATAACACAGGAGGTTACAAACCATCACCTCCTCAAGACTATGAGGAGGTGATGGTCTGTCTCAGGGTCTGATAGTCCTGGACAGGGTCTGATGGTCCTGGACAGGGTCTGATAGTCCTGGACAGGGTCTGATAGTCCTGGATAGGGTCTGATGGTCCTGGACAGGGTCTGATAGTCCTGGATAGGGTCTGATGTTCCTGGACAGGGTCTGATAGTCCTGGACAGGGTCTGATAGTCCTGGATAGGGTCTGATGGTCCTGGACAGGGTCTGATGGTCCTGGACAGGGTCTGATGGTCCTGGACAGGGTCTGATGGTCCTGGACAGGGTCTGATAGTCCTGGATAGGGTCTGATGGTCCTGGACAGGGTCTGATGGTCCTGGACAAGGTCTGATGGTCCTGGACAGGGTCTGATAGTCCTGGATAGGGTCTGATGGTCCTGGACAGGGTCTGATAGTCCTGGATAGGGTCTGATGGTCCTGGACAGGGTCTGATAGTCCTGGATAGGATCTGATAGTCCTGGACAGGGTCTGATGGTCCTGGACAGGGTCTGATAGTCCTGGACAGGGTCTGATAGTCATGGACAGGGTCTGATGGTCCTGGACAGGGTCTGATAGTCCTGGATAGGGTCTGATAGTCCTGGACAGGGTGTCCTCCTCAGACCTCCTTGTAGTCAGAAAGGGGTCAGGGTGTCGCTGCATCACTTCAAGTTCAAAGTTCAAAAAGGTTATTATCCCTAAGGGGAAACAACAGTACACCCAACACACATCCACCGTTAACAAGGAGTCACAGCCTCATTAAAGGTTAGATTGTTAGCTAATTAGAATGTTAGCTAATTAACAAATTAGAATGTTAGGTAATTATCTAATTAGAATATTAGCTAATTAGAATACGAAAAAGTTAGCTAATGCTGCTTTTTCTTTTATCTTTTCCCACCCATGTCTACTGTCCCCTGCTAATGGCTAGTCAATGTGTTATCCCTCTCCCGTACTAACGTCTAGCAGCGTGTTAGCCCTGTCCAAGACTAAAAGCTAGCAGCTCTTTAGCCATGTAGCCTGCTAACCGCTAGTAAGTGTGTTATCCCTCTCCCATACTAACATCTAGCAGCAGGTTAGCCCTGTCCCAGGCTAACGGCCCGTTAGCGTGTGAGTTCTGTCCCCTGTGTGGCATGCAGGCCAGCCAATAAACACGTCACAAATCACAGCTTTTACGATGTGGGGTGTTGTGACCCCCCACGGCCATCGCGGCGTGACAATGCTAAATAGCTCCAGCGCTAATGCTGCAGTACCACCTTGTTTATTCCTGAGCTTCACAGCTCAGGAATCTGGAGGACTCTATAGTAATCATTTAAAGTAAGATGTAGTGTGTGTGTGTGTGTGTGTGTGTGTGGTACTGGACTGATGGGGTTGTGGTCGGTTCACATACAGTGGACTTCCCTCCCTCCCTTCCTCCCTCGTTCCAACAAGCAAGGCACTAGGACCCAGTCTCCCAGCAGGAGGTCACCACACCCTGAATGCACATGGACATGCGTGCACATGCATCTTCAATGTGTGCATGTGCCCATACACATGCAAACATGTGCCCATACACATGCAAACATGTGCATACCAGCTCACACACACACACACACACACACACACACACACACACATACACATACACATACACACACACACACACACACACACACACACACACACACACACACACACACACACACATACAAGCACGTACAAACACATACACAACATATACAAACGTGTACACACACACACATGCAAGCACGTACACACATGAAGTCACGCCAACTGGTGGCTCATCAGTCATTGTCCCTGCTGTCCTTCATCCTGACACACACATCAAGACTTTTTATGGACAAACCGAGGAGACGGAGGTCCTGTTACACCCCAGCCCTCATGCTGCACCTTTTGTCTCAGCTCCTCCCAGTGGGGTTATAAGGAGCAAGGAGGGACCAGGAGTCACCAGGAGGAACCACGAGGAACCAGAGGTAACCAGGTGTGACCAGGAGTGACCAGGAGCAATCAGGAGTGATCAGGAGCGACCAGGAGCGACCAGGAGCGACCAGGAGTGATCAGGAGCGACCAGGAGCGACCAGGAGCGACCAGGAGCGACCAGGAGCGACCAGGAGTGATCAGGAGCGACCAGGAGTGACCAGGAGTGATCAGGAGCGACCACATTGCAGCAGGAGGGAATCGAACCTGTGACCAGTCTGGATAATGTCCACCACCTCAAAGATCGTTTGTCCCGGCAGGAAACTCTGTGAGAAATACCATGTACTAATATAATAATATACACGTTTACTACAAAACTAATATGTAGTATACACGTTTACTGCAAAACTAATATGTAGTATACACGTTTACTGCAAAACTAATATGTAGTATACACGTTTACTACTAAACTAATTTTGTTTTTTACCGTGTCCAAGAAATTGAAGAAAGAAAACATTTAACATTTAGATTGACTAAGCTTCTTCAATCTTATCAATGTAACCTTAATCAATTGAGACTGATAAAGGTTAATCAATCCAACCAATTGAACCTAAATCAATTGAGTTTGCTTCAGGTTAGATTGGTGAATTGAAGTTGATAAACTCAAGGTTGTTTCTGATTGGAAGGAGACCGGTGATACCTGACCAATAGAATGACAGCACTCAAGTGACGTATTAATAGGAACAGTTTAATGTTTATAACCGTCATATTAATAGCAAATGTGTAAAATGATTAAGAACAGTGGCTTGTCCATTACTTATGGTTACTTATGGTTATGTGTTTGGTTGGGTTTGAAGGGATTATATTAGAGTTATGGTTTGGTTTAGAGAATCATTATAACACTAATGTTAGTTTGGGTTATGAGTTATTCTAGTTCTGGTATTTCAAGGTGTGAACAAGGTGTTCAGAGATGTTCGAAACCATACTTTGTTACTTAATCTTAACCGCGTTTGGACGGTTACTTAATCTTAACCGCGTTTGGACGGTTACTTAATCTTAACCGTGTTTTCAAGATTCAAGATTCAAGATTCAAGATAACTTTATTTATCCCGAGGGAAATTAAGTTGAAACAGGGGGAATAAATGCACACAAAATATACTAATACCTAAAAACTAAAACTAAATAACAACAAACTAGTATAAACAAAATATAACTAAATGAACTCTAAATGAAATCTAAATGTATTGATAGATGAATTGCACAATTTACAGTATTATTACAGTAATACGTAGGTTTATACAATACACAACAATACGTATAGTGCAAATTGGCAGTAATAAAATACTAATAAATAACTCAGATTTGGACGGTTACTTAATCTTAACCGTGTTTGGAAGGTTACTTAATGGTAACTGTGTTTGGAAGGTGACTTAGTCTTAACCTTGTAGTAGCGTGGCTGTAATGAGCAGACTTAAGGATGTTCCAGAAGGACGTCCCTCGTCTCTTTAGCAGTCAGCCAGCCGAGTCTTGGGGGAGCGCTTGTTTTCACCACCTGCTCCGTTCAGACATCCCCTTAACATTCTCAGTGCTCCTCAGTGGGCCTCCCACATGCCTCTGAAGAGACCCCTCAGACCCCATCACAACTATTAACATCACCCTTCACTACAAGGTGATACTGTTATACCCTGACCTAATTACTGATATATTACCTCCTAACAATACCTCATAGCCCTAACTAACATTAGTATTATAATGATTCTCTAAACCCAAACATTACTCAGTATAATCCCTTTAAACTCAAACATATCTCTAATATAATCCCTTTAAACCCAACCATAACTATTAATATTTTAGCTTACCATAACTATTGGAATACCTATAAACATATTACTATTAATATAATAGCTCTAAACGTCACTATTAATATAATATCTCTAAACATCACTATCAGTATAATATGTCTAAACATCACTATTAATATAATATCTCTAAACATCACTATTAATATAATATCTCTAAACATCACTATTAGTATAATATCTCTTAAAATCACTATTAGTATAATAGCCCTAAACATCACTATTAGTATAACATCTCTTTACATAACTATTAGTATAAAAGCGCTAAACACCACTATTAGTATAATAGTTCTAAACAACTATATCAGAATAATATCTCTAAACATTATTCCAATAATAGCTCTAAACACCACTATTAGTATAATGGCTATAAAAATCACTATTTAATAGCTAAACATCCCTATTAGCATGTGAACATCACCATTACAGACAGCGGGTGTGGGCCTAGCTCTAACATCAACAATAGAACTAATAGAACCTCCGGTGGTCTCCTGTTGGAACCAGAGACTCATCACGTATCCACAAGTCCTCCATCAGTGAGGGCTCAGCCTCTCAGGGCTGGAGCTCAGCCTCTCAGGGCTGGAGCTCAGCCTCTCAGGGCTGGAGCTCAGCCTCTCAGGGCTGAAGCTCAGCCTCTCAGGGCTGGAGCTCAGCCCGTCTCTCAGGGCTGGAGCTCAGCCTCTCAGGGCTGGAGCTCAGCCTCTTAGGGCTGGAGCTCAGCCCGTCTCTCAGGGCTGGAGCTCAGCCTCTCAGGCTGGAGCTCAGCCTCTCAGGGCTGGAGCTCAGCCCGTCTCTCAGGGCTGGAGCTCAGCCCGTCTCTCAGGGCTGGAGCTCAGCCTCTCAGGGCTGGAGCTAAGCCCATCTCTCAGGGCTCACCCCATGGGTTCATAAAGAATATCAAACACACACACCTGTCTTACATGATGTTCTCCTGAGATATGGAGATATATAGATCACTTATTTTAGAGACAGGGAGACTTTGTAGATTTGACACATTTCAGTGCCGCCTGCAGCGCTGCCATGGAGCCATGGAGCCATGGAGCCATGGAGCCATGGAGTCATGGAGCCATGGAGCCATGGGGCCATGGAGTCATGGAGCCATGGCTCCATGGCCCCATGGCTCCATGGAGCCATGGGGCCATGGAGCCATGGAGTCATGGAGCCATGGAGCCATGGAGCCATGGAGCCATGGAGCCATGGGGCCATGGAGCCATGGGGCCATGGAGCCATGGGGCCATGGAGCCATGGAGCCATGGAGCCATGGGGCCATGGAGCCATGGGGCCATGGAGCCATGGAGCCATGGAGCCATGGAGCCATGGAGCCATGGGGCCATGGAGCCATGGAGTCATGGAGCCATGGAGCCATGGAGCCATGGGGCCATGGAGCCATGGAGCCATGGGGCCATGGAGCCATGGAGCCATGGGGCCATGGAGCCATGGGGCCATGGAGCCATGGAGCCATGGAGCCATGGAGCCATGGGGCCATGGAGCCATGGGGCCATGGAGCCATGGAGCCATGGAGCCATGGGGCCATGGGGCCATGGAGCCATGGGGCCATGGAGCCATGGAGCCATGGGGCCATGGAGCCATGGGGCCATGGAGCCATGGAGCCATGGAGCCATGGAGCCATGGAGCCATGGGGCCATGGAGCCATGGAGTCATGGAGCTGTGGTATGTGGGGATGAGGGAGCAGAGGGCTTTAGTAATAGGAGCTACTAGGGGACCCACACACCACAGGATACCAGCAGAGACCACAGCACCACTATAGTATGTACTAGGCACACTGCCCTGATGTAATAATACTTAGTTCACGCTACAGTACTGCTCTAGTGCTTCATAAAAGTGGTGCCTCATGATCAGTGATGATGAAGGTGTGGTAACACTGACGTGGTCCACAAGCCTCCGTCACCTGCTCCTCCTGGGCGCGTGGAGAGGGGTGTGGCTTAAGGAGGAGTTGGGTGTTTGTGGAGGTGAATGGACCCCCTGGTCTTGTATGTTCACCTCCTGGGAGAAGGTGAGGGGTAACTCTACACTTGTGACCTGATGGTTCTATGTTTACGTTGATTTGAGCTAAGACATGACAGCCCAAATACTGGAGAGCAATATATAGACAGCACCTCCTCCTACTGCACCTCCTCCTACAGCACCTCCTCTAGCAATATATAGACAGCACCTCCTCCTACTGCACCTCCTCCTACAGCACCTCCTCTAGCAATATATAGACAGCACCTCCTCCTACTGCACCTCCTCCTACAGCACCTCCTCTAGTAAAATATAGACAGCACCTCCTCCTACAGCACCTCCTCCTACTGCACCTCCTCCTACAGCATGTCCTCTAGCAATATATAGAAAGCACTTCCTCCTACAGCACCTCCTCTAATATATAGACAGCACCTCCTCCTACTGCACCTCCTCCTACAGCACCTCCTCTAGCAATATATAGACAGCACCTCCTCCTACTGCACCTCCTCCTACAGCACCTCCTCTAGCAATATATAGACAGCACCTCCTCCTACTGCACCTCCTCCTACAGCACCTCCTCTAGTAAAATATAGACAGCACCTCCTCCTACAGCACCTCCTCCTACTGCACCTCCTCCTACAGCACCTCCTCTAGTAAAATATAGACAGCACCTCCTCCTACAGCACCTCCTCCTACTGCACCTCCTCCTACAGCACCTCCTCTAGCAATATATAGAAAGCACTTCCTCCTACAGCCCCTCCTGCTACAGAATCTCCTCTAATATATAGACAGCACCTCCTCCTACTGCACCTCCTCCTACTGCACCTCCTCCTACAGCACCTCCTCTAGCAATATATAGACAGCACCTCCTCCTACTGCACCTCCTCCTACAGCACCTCCTCTAGCAATATATAGACAGCACCTCCTCCTACTGCACCTCCTCCTACAGCACCTCCTCTAGCAATATATAGACAGCACCTCCTCCTACAGCACCTCCTCTAACAATATATAGACAGCACCTCCTCCTACAGCACCTCCTCTAACAATATATAGACAGCACCTCCTCCTACAGCACTGGTGCAAAAAGCTTGTTTAGAGTGGTAGCAGCATGAATACAACAGAACAGTAATAAGGTTATAAGTCACGGTAATATAAAGACAGTACAGTAATAAGGTTATAAGTCCAGTAAGAAGTGTGATAGTGTAATGTAATATGGATGACATGTTATGATAGTGTAATGTAATATGGATAACATGTTATGATAGTGTAATGTAATATGGATAACATGTTATGATAGTGTAATGTTAATGACATGTTATGATAGTGTAATGTTAATGACATGTTATGATAGTGTAAAGTTAATGACATGTTATGATAGTGTAATGTTAATGACCATGTTATGATAGTGTAATGTAATATGGATGACATGTTATGATAGTGTAATGTTAATGACATGTTATGATAGTGTAATATTAATGACATGTTCTGATAGTGTCATGTTAATGATATGTTATGGTAGTGTAATGTTAATGACATGTTATGATAGTGTCATGTTAATGACATGTTATGATAGTGTAATGTTAATGACATGTTATGATAGTGTCATGTTAATGACATGTTATGATAGTGTCATGTTAATGACATGTTATGATAGTGTCATGTTAATGACATGTTATGACAGTATCATGTTAATGACATGTTATGATAGTGTCATGTTAATGACATGTTATGATAGTGTCATGTTAATGACATGTTATGATAGTGTCATGTTAATGACATGTTATGACAGTGTCTTGTTAATGACATGTTATGATGGTGGCAGCACTCCTAGCAGTTCAGTAGGTCACTGCCTGTGGATAAAAACTATCCTTAAACCTGCTAGTCCTTGCTGTACGGATGCTGAGGAACCAGTGACCAGACGGTAGAGAGGAGAGATGGAGCCCAGGGTGGTTGAGGTCCTTAGTGATGGACATGGCCTTCTTCCTACATCTGGTCCTACAGATCTCCTCAATGCATGGAAGTGCACACCCGATGATCTTCTCTGCCATCCTCCTGACCCTCTGGATGTCTTTCTTGTCCTGTTCAGTGGTGTCTCCGTACCACACGGTGACGCCACCCGTCAGGACGCTGTCTGCGGGGCCTCGGTAGAAGTTCACTAGCCACCGTGTGCTAATGCGGCTTCTCCTGAGGGTTCTGAAGTACTATCTTACCATACTTCTATCATAATACATAGCACCTCCTTCTCCTACATCTTCTCTTGCACCACCTTTAGCATGTACACACAATACACAAGCAACACACCTCCATCTTTATCTCCTAACAGATGTTGTTCTTCCTCCTCAGCCAAGAGGTCCAAAGACGGAAGGCCCCCGGCAGGTACCTCCTCTAGATATCTAAACCCTAAACCCTGAACCCTCACACGGTGACTGGTTACATTCTGTCAGTTACTGTTTACAGTCAGTTACTGTTCACAGTCAGTTACTGTTTACAGTCAGTTACTGTTCACAGTCAGTTACTGTTTACAGTCAGTTACTGTTTACAGTCAGTTACTGTTTACAGTCAGTTACTGTTACTGTTTACAGTCAGTTACTGTTTTCATCTTTTATAATATGGTGATGACCTGTTAGTTGATCTTTTGGTCTGTTATGTATCTAATAGGGATCTAGTGAGTTATCCTGTTCACCTCTGTTCTCCTCTGTTCTCCTCTGTTCTCCTCTGTTCTCCTCTGTTCTCCTCTGTTCCCCTCTGTTCCTCTCGGTTCTCCTCTGTTCTCCTCGGTTCTCCTCGGTTCTCCTCTGTTCTCCTCGGTTCTCCTCTGTTCTCCTCTGTTCCTCTCTGTTCTCCTGTTCTCCTCTGTTCTCCTCTGTTCCTCTCTGTTCTCCTGTTCTCCTGTTCTCCTCTGTTCTCCTCTGTTCTCCTCTGTTCCTCTCTGTTCTCCTGTTCTCCTCTGTTCCTCTCTGTTCTCCTCTGTTCTCCTCTGTTCTCCTCTGTTCTCCTCTGTTCTCTAGAGGTGATCCCAGTGTATGAAACTGACATCCCAGAACCCAAGAGTCGTGACGACCTCATGAAATGTAACGTCTATAAATCCTAATACTGCTGAATATACTGTATGTTTTTATATATTACTATATATAAACTATACTATACTACAATGTTAGTAAGAGTGACATCATCTTTTCCAGATTGGATGAAGCTGAGTCTGGACGATAAGACGGCCAATAAGACTCTCTGGATCACAGAGGGCGGAGCCAAGGTCACACGCATGACAGACACCGCCACATGCCCCGTCCTCGATCGCCCCGAGAGATACGAGCACACGCCACAGGTACATAACATGTACACAACTACACAACATATACACAACTACACAACATGAACACTACACAACATGAACACAACTCACAACCGTGCGTTAAATATACACTATAGCAAGAGTGAGAGTTGAGAGTTTCCGGATGTCTAAAACCATCTGAAAGATAAATACCATCCAAACAAACTAACTAAATAATCTCTACATATATTATCATAATACATTATTATTACATTATTAATATATTATATTATTCATATATTGTTCTGAATCGTGTTAAACGGTGTGAAGTTCCACTTCCACCAGCCCCTGTCCAGCGCCTGATTGGCTGAAACTGGCATTGTGTTCAGAACACCTGTTCAGAACACCTGTTCAGAACACCTGTTCAGAACTCCTGTTCAGAACACCTGTTCAGAACACCTGTTCAGAACACCTGTTCAGAACACCTGTTCAGAACTCCTGTTCAGAACAGGTCTCAGGTTGTAACTCTAAGGACCTTGAAGAACCTTGAGGTTCTTCAAGGCCTCATCAGCTCCTCTGCTGTGTTGCAGGTTCTCTGCAAGGAGGCCATCGCGGGTTTCCGTGGTTACTGGGAGGTGGAGTACTCGGGCTGGGTGGTGGTGGGCGTGGTCTACGAAGGAGCAGGGAGGAGGAGCGGCCAGGGGTCCTGCGGCCTGGGGGAGAACGAGGAGTCGTGGGGTCTGGGCTGGGCGGGCTCCTGCTACCACTCCTGGCATGACGGGCAGAGTGAGGAGATCTCCCACCCCAAGAGCTCCCTGCTGGGCCTCTACCTGGACCAGCCGGCCGGACTGCTCCACTTCTACGCTGTGGAGGAACTGGGGGACGGACAGAAGGAGGCGCACCTGCTGAAGAAGATCAAAACCTCCTTCAAGCAGAAGATTCTGCCCGGCTTCTGGGTGGGAACCCAGTCCTACTGCCTGATCCGCAGCCAGCAGCAGAACCAGCTAGCCAACTAGAACCAGTCAGACCACCGCAGAACCAGTCAGTCAACGAGAGAAGGGGTTAGAAACGGCAAACAGCTATAAACCGGGTTACACTCCTGTTATGATAATGTGCATTGTATGATTGTTTTGATAATGTACATTGTATATGATTGTTTGTTGTGATCATTTCTATATATATGTAGCTCTCTGCTATATACCTAATATAAACTAGTATTTTAAAGAACTATTAAATAATATAACTGAATATTTTAATTAGCATTGTGCTTATTTTGACCTCTGCCATTGAAGGGGCGGAGGTTATGTTTTTGCCCTTGTTTGTCTGTCTGTTTGTCTGCCTGTTTGTCTGTCTGTCTGTCTGTCTGTCTGTCTGTCTGTTTGTCTGTCTGTCTGTCTGTCTGTTTGTTTGTCTGCCTGTCTGTTTGGCTGTCTGTCTGTTTGTTTATCTGCCTGTTTGTCTGTGAGCAAGACAACTCAAAAAGTTTACATTGACGAAACTTGGCGGTTAGATTCCTTCTGGGGATGAGGGGCTCCCATGAGGGCGAACCTTGTATTGTACAAACTGTATTTAATGTACGACTATACTGTATTGACTGTATTGTCTTGATTGCACACTCAGGCTAATACTAAAAACTATAGTTTGTATAACTATACTTTTGATGAACTATGGTGTGTATATTTTTGTATCTCCCAGTAATGTAATGTTCAATAAAAGGTCCAAAGTGCTGAAGGTGTTGTCTCTGGTTGTGTGAGATGCTCGGTGGTTGTCACAACACACACCGCCTGCCGATCGGGACCCAATCTCTTCGCATCTCACAAACGATAAATCGTGACGTGACAGATCAGATGACTGAGGCTGAGGTTCCTCCCGCTGTTCTTCCAGGAGGTCATATGATATCCACCCGCCCATCTCCGCCAACACCTCCTCTTTCTCCTCCTCTCCTATAATAACCACATTTAAAGCAAACACCTCATCAGTCCTCAGGGGACACTCTACAGAGCATACTGTCACCATGCCCAATCCACCCAGCGCTGCCACTGGCAGCGCCAAATCAAGTAAGGAGCGTTTCCTTCCTTTAGGGACGTCTTGTCGCTCTGTGTTTCTGCTGTTGATGGAATCATAACTCATGTTTTGGTTCCAGATCATTCAGTCCATCTGAGATCTGTTTTATTCTTCTGGTTCTTGGCCGTCTGTTTTAGGTTTCCTCTTTATGTATTTATCTGTCGCCTTCTGTACTACCCGTCTTGGACTCAAGAACATTTACGATTCTGTCCCGGTTTAGGATAGTTGCTTAAGGACTGTTGACCCCTGTGTGTTTAACCTTTGACCTTTTTCCCTTTCAGGGAGGAGGTCCATCAAGAACGAACAGAAGAAACCAGGTAAGTCCTTATCACGACTCTGTGGTTGTTTGAACACGTTGTGAAGACGAGTGTCTCTTTCCAGATATCCCAGTCTATGTCCCCAACGTCCCGGAGCCCACATGCAGAGCGGAGCTCCTCCAACGTAAGAACCGCTTCACCAATACTCCACACAATGAGCTGCTGTGTGTGTCGGATTACCCCTAAACACTGCTGAAATCTGTCCAGACTGGGTGGACCTCTCACTGGACGACAAGACGGCCAATAAGATGCTTTGGATTTCCGAGGGCGGGTCTAAGGTGACTCGCAGGACGGAGGAAATTTGTCCAGTTTTTGACCGACCTGAGAGATACGAGTACTCACCTCAGGTTAGTGTACTGGTAATAAATACTAAATGATCATCTATATATTATGCTCTATAATCTATTTTCTATATTATACCCTGTGTTCCACATCATATTCTTTATAATAACCTATATTCTATATTATATTCTAATATTGTATATTATCCCCTCTATATTGTGTAATGGGTCTCCTCCCAGGTGCTGTGTAAGGAGGGTATCTGGCAGGCTCGAGGCTACTGGGAGGTGGAGTGTTCGGGCTGGGTGGCGGTGGGGGCCAGCTACGAGAGGGCCGGTCGTAGGGCCAGTGCGGGAGAACCAGGAATCCTGGGGCCTGTGCTGGTCTCTCAGCTCCTACCAGGTGTGGTACGACGGGGTGTACCAGGACATCCGGGACCAGGCTTTCTCCTCCACACTGGGGATGTACGTCGACCAGCCCGCCGGCGTCATCTGCTTCTACGCCGTCCACGGGGAGGGACCGGACCGACGGAGCACCCTGCTGCACCGCGTGGACAAGCCCCTCCCCCACAAGATCCTGCCGGGCATCTGGGTCGGGATCCAGTCCACGGGCACCCTGCTGAAGAAGACTAAGGCAGAGAGTCCCGACGGAGCCTCTTCTCCTCCCTGAAGGAGAACCCAACCTCCTCTCCTCCCTGAAGAAGGACCCAACCTCATCTCCTCCCTGAAGGAGAACCCAACCTCCTCTCCTCCCTGAAGGAGAACCCAACCTCCTCTCCTCCCTGGAGGAGAACCCAACCTCCTCTCCTCCCTGAAGGAGAACCCAACCTTCTCTCCTCCCTGAAGGAGAACCCAACCTCCTCTCCTCCCTGAAGGAGAAAGAGGCAGAGTTTGGTTCTTCATAATGATAAATAATTCTCCTGTTCTTCTGGTCAGCGTGACACTAGAGAACCTTCAATGACCGGAAGAATGTTCTCTACCCAAGGTTCATCATTTTTCCATTTTTCCCTATTTGAATATATTTGACTTCCTGTTGTGGCTTTTATCTGATAAATGTATTGTCACTGTCTGTGTTTGTACGATGTATTTGTAATGTCTCCTGAAATAAAGCATATTTCCGTAAGTGTGATGTGCAGTAACTGAAATTTTCTTTAATTACTGGTGATTTTGTCATAGGTGTGACTTTTTTGATGTTGTTCAAGATTCAAGAATTTTATTTGCAGTACAATGGAATGCTTACTCCCCATTCCCTCCCGCAGTATGAACTTCTGGAACACAAACTATCAGAATGCTTTACACAATCAAATCAAACATGAACATAAAAAGAACAATAAAGTGATTGATGCAAAAAGCATTTAAAAGCTTTTTAAAGTGCCAGTAGTGCAGCAGCATCATGAATACAGTGCAGAACAGCACAGTAACTATAATGAGTCCAGAAAGTCCAGCAAAGTATGACAGTGTAATGTTACAGATACAGATACAGATTACAGATACAGATTACTTTATTAATCCCGAGGGAAATTAAGGTGCAACAGTTGACACAGGGGGAATAAAAGCACACACAAAAAATACTAATACCTAAGCTAAAAAACAATAAAAATGGTATAAACAAAAATATAGTTAAATGAAATCTAAATGTATTGATAAATGAAGATAAATTTACAGTATTATTACAGTAGTACGTAGGTATATACAATACACAACAATACGTATAGTGCAAATTGGCAGAATAATATATTAATAAATAAATCAACTGAAAGTGACATGTGTAAAGTGAAAAAGTGAATTTGAAGACTGATTTGCAGTGCGTTGACCAAAAAAATAATAATATTTAAGTACGTTGGCCTCAGGTCACTGAGTCGCCACTGTCCCTCTCACGACCCGAGGTAGATGAGTTAAAAAGTCTAATTGCCACAGGAAGAAAGGACTTCCTATGGCGTTCTGTGGTGCACCTGGGTGGAATGAGTCTGTTGCTAAAAGTGCTTCTATATATATTAATGACATGTTATGATCGTGTAATGTTAATGATAATGTTATGATCGTGGCATCACTCCTAGCAGTTCAGTAGGTCACTGCCTGAGGATAAAATTGAACCTGGTAGTCCTTGTAAGGACTACGGTAGGGGGGAGAAGAGATGGTGCCCAGGGTGGTTGTGGTCCTTGGTGATGGACATTGCCTTCTTCCAATTTCTGGTCCTACAGATCTCCTAAATGCATGGAAGTGCAAACCTGAGGATCTTCTCTGCCATCCTCACGACCCTCTGGATGGCT
>CM051014.1:4081618-4086618 GCA_027704905.1 Muraenolepis orangiensis | reverse complement strand
CTCATGTAGACCTACCTCCTCTCTCATGTAGACCTACCTCCTCTCTCATGTAGACCTACCTCCTCTCATGTAGGCCTACCTCCTCTCTCATGTAGACCTACCTCCTCTCTCATGTAGACCTACCTCCTCTCATGTAGACCTACCTCCTCTCTCATGTAGACCTACCTCCTCTCATGTAGACCTACCTCCTCTCATGTAGACCTACCTACTCTCATGTAGACCTACCTCCTCTCTCATGTAGACCACCTCCTCTCTCATGAAGACCTACCTCCTCTCTCACGTAGACCTACCTCCTCTCATGTAGACCTACCTCCTCTCTCATGTAGACCTACCTCCTCTCATGTAGACCTACCTCCTCTCATGTAGACCTACCTCCTCTCTCATGTAGACCTACCTCCTCTCATGTAGACCTACCTCCTCTCATGTAGACCTACCTACTCTCATGTAGACCTACCTCCTCTCTCATGTAGACCACCTCCTCTCTCATGAAGACCTACCTCCTCTCTCACGTAGACCTACCTCCTCTCATGTAGACCTACCTCCTCTCTCATGTAGACCTACCTCCTCTCATGTAGACCTACCTCCTCTCATGTAGACCTACCTACTCTCATGTAGACCTACCTCCTCTCTCATGTAGACCACCTCCTCTCTCATGAAGACCTACCTCCTCTCTCACGTAGACCTACCTCCTCTCATGTAGACCTACCTCCTCTCTCATGTAGACCTACCTCCTCTCATGTAGACATACCTCCTCTCATGTAGACCTACCTACTCTCTCATGTAGACCTACCTCCTCTCATGTAGACCTACCTCATCTCTCATGTAGACCTACCTCCTCTCTCATGAAGACCTACCTCCTCTCTCACGTAGACTTACCTCCTCTCATGTAGACCTACCTCCTCTCTCATGTAGACCTACCTCCTCTCATGTAGACCTACCTCCCCTATCATGTAGACTGACCTCCTCTCCTCTCTCATGTAGACCTACCTCCTCTCATGTAGACCTACCTCCTCTCTCACATAGACCTACCTCCTCTCATGTAGACCTACCTCCTCTCATGTAGACCTACCTCCTCTCATGTAGACCTACCTCCTCTCATGTAGACCTACCTCCTCTCTCATGTAGACCTACCTCCTCTCATGTAGACCTACCTCCCCTCTCATGTAGACCTACCTCCTCTCATGTAGACCTACCTCATCTCTCATGTAGACCTACCTCCTCTCTCATGAAGACCTACCTCCTCTCTCACGTAGACTTACCTCCTCTCATGTAGACCTACCTCCTCTCTCATGTAGACCTACCTCCTCTCATGTAGACCTACCTCCCCTATCATGTAGACCGACCTCCTCTCCTCTCTCATGTAGACCTACCTCCTCTCATGTAGACCTACCTCCTCTCTCACATAGACCTACCTTCTCTCATGTAGACCTACCTCCTCTCATGTAGACCTACCTCATCTCTCATGTAGACCTACCTCCTCTCTCATGAAGACCTACCTCCTCTCTCACGTAGACTTACCTCCTCTCATGTAGACCTACCTCATCTCTCATGTAGACCTACCTCCTCTCATGTAGACCTACCTCCCCTATCATGTAGACCGACCTCCTCTCCTCTCTCATGTAGACCTACCTCCTCTCATGTAGACCTACCTCCTCTCTCACATAGACCTACCTCCTCTCATGTAGACCTACCTCCTCTCATGTAGACCTACCTCCTCTCATGTAGACCTACCTCCTCTCTCATGTAGACTTACCTCCTCTCATGTAGACCTACCTCCCTCTCATGTAGACCTACCTCCTCTCATGTAGACCTACCTCCTCTCATGTAGACCTACCTCCTCTCATGTAGACCTACCTCCTCTCTCATGTAGACCTACCTCCTCTCATGTAGACCTACCTCCTCTCATGTAGACCTACCTTCCCTCTCATGTAGACCTACCTCCTCTCTCATGTAGACCTACCTCCTCTCTCATGTAGACCTACCTCCTCTCATGTAGACCTACCTCCTCTCATGTAGACCTACCTACTCTCTCATGTAGACCTACCTCCTCTCATGTAGACCTACCTCCTCTCTCATGTAGACCACCTCCTCTCTCATGAAGACCTACCTCCTCTCTCACGTAGACCTACCTCCTCTCATGTAGACCTACCTCCTCTCTCATGTAGACCTACCTCCTCTCATGTAGACCTACCTCCTCTCTCATGTAGACCTACCTCCTCTCATGTAGACATACCTCCTCTCATGTAGACCTACCTCCTCTCTCATGTAGACCTACCTCCTCTCATGTAGACCTACCTCATCTCTCATGTAGACCTACCTCCTCTCTCATGAAGACCTACCTCCTCTCTCACGTAGACTTACCTCCTCTCATGTAGACCTACCTCCTCTCTCATGTAGACCTACCTCCTCTCATGTAGACCTACCTCCCCTATCATGTAGACCGACCTCCTCTCCTCTCTCATGTAGACCTACCTCCTCTCATGTAGACCTACCTCCTCTCTCACGTAGACCTACCTCCTCTCATGTAGACCTACCTCCTCTCATGTAGACCTACCTCCTCTCATGTAGACCTACCTCCCCTCTCATGTAGACCTACCTCCTCTCATGTAGACCTACCTCCTCTCATGTAGACCTACCTCCTCTCATGTAGACCTACCTCCTCTCATGTAGACCTACCTTCCCTCTCATATAGACCTACCCCCTCTCATGTAGACCTACCTCCTCTCATGTAGACCTACCTCCTCTCATGTAGACCTACCTCCTCTCATGTAGACCTACCTTCCCTCTCATATAGACCTACCCCCTCTCATGTAGACCTACCTCCTCTCATGTAGACCTACCTCCTCTCATGTAGACCTACCTCCTCTCTCATGTAGACCACCTCCTCTCATGTAGACCTACCTCCTCTCATGTAGACCTACCTCCCCTCTCATGTATACCTACCTCCCCTCTCATGTAGACCTACCTCCTCTCTCATGTAGACCTACCTCCTCTCATGTAGACATACCTCCTCTCATGTAGACCTACCTACTCTCTCATGTAGACCTACCTCCTCTCATGTAGACCTACCTCATCTCTCATGTAGACCTACCTCCTCTCTCATGAAGACCTACCTCCTCTCTCACGTAGACTTACCTCCTCTCATGTAGACCTACCTCCTCTCTCATGTAGACCTACCTCCTCTCATGTAGACCTACCTCCCCTATCATGTAGACCGACCTCCTCTCCTCTCTCATGTAGACCTACCTCCTCTCATGTAGACCTACCTCCTCTCATGTAGACCTACCTCCTCTCATGTAGACCTACCTTCCCTCTCATATAGACCTACCCCCTCTCATGTAGACCTACCTCCTCTCATGTAGACCTACCTCCTCTCATGTAGACCTACCTCCTCTCTCATGTAGACCACCTCCCCTCTCATGTAGACCTACCTCCTCTCATGTAGACCTACCTCCCCTCTCATGTATACCTACCTCCCCTCTCATGTAGACCTACCTCCTCTCATGTAGACCTACCTCCTCTCATGTAGACCTACCTCCCTCTCATGTAGACCTAGCTTACCACTGCTCTACTGTATCTATTGTATTCTATTGATGTATAAGTGTACTCACTGTAATCCTCTCCTATAAATCCTCCTGTCTGTCCACATGTCCAGCCAGGCCTCCACAGGATGTGTAGCATCAGCGTAGCGTAGCTTAGCTTCTACAGTATATGCTGTGATTTACGGCCTTGAGAAGGAAGGATGTGTGACGTGTGTGAAGTGTAAACAAAGTCTTAATGGACAGGAGATGTGAGGTGGTGAGGGGCAGACAGCCCTCCTCTGTAACTCATCTATACGACTGTTGATGTATGAGCTCTATATTTACCTCCCATACGCACTCTGCTCTATATGTGTTGGATTATGCTTGGCATGTTGGGGGTAACTGTATGCTCATGTCATTGGTGAAGCCCTGAAGTAATGCCACACACACGCACACACACACACACACACACGCACACACACACACACACACACACGCACACACACACACACACACACGCACGCAAATAGACACACGCACACACACACACACACTTATCATGCACTTTACGGGCAGGAGGAAGCACAGATGTGTGTCACAGTACAGGGCAGTAGTAGTAGTAGTAGTAGTAGTATAATAGTAGTATAGTAGTAGTATTATAGTAGTTGTATAGTAGTAGTAGTAGTAGTAGTAGTAGTAGTATAGTAGTAGTAAAAGTACCACTTACTACTGCAAGTAAAAAAGTGTGTAATCTAGAATTCCTCCTCCTATATATAGATATATATATCTATATATAGATATAGATATATATATATCTATATATCTATAGATATATATAGATATATATATTATATATATTATATATATATTTATTTATATATATATATATATAGATATATATATATATATATATATAATATATATATATCTATATATATCTATAGATATATAGATATATATATTATATATATCTATAGATATATAGATATATATATTATATATTATATATATTATATATATATTTATTTATATATATATATATATATCTATATATATATATATATATATATCTATATCTATATATCTATATATAGATATAGATATAGATATCTATATATAGATATAGATATATAGAGAGATATCGATATATAAACGTAAATATACCTCCTGTACCGTAAGAACCTCTTGTTGGTTCTCATCCTGGTACGAGCTAGAAAGCACGCCCACCTCTGTATCCTTCAGGGGTGAGTGACGATGCTGCCTTGTTGCCTTGACGACCCCGGTCCGGTGGGTGCCACCAGGTCGACCCCGGTCCCCCCTAAAGACATTGCCCACCCCAGCCACGAACTGTACTCACTGTTACCGTCAGGCAGGCGATACCGCAGTATCAAGTGTCGTACAAATAGGCTTAGAGATAGCTTCCACAGTCAGGCCATCAGGCTGCTGAACAAGGGCGTATAACATATAACAATGTATATT
>CM051014.1:4059118-4076618 GCA_027704905.1 Muraenolepis orangiensis | reverse complement strand
ATCCTGAGCTCTGTACCCCCAAGCTGGTTAGTCCTCTGGTTAGTCCTCTGGTTAGTCCTCTGGTTAGTCCTCTACAAGCTGGTTAGTCCTCTGGTTAGTCCTCTGGTTAGTCCTCTACAAGCTGGTTAGTCCTCTGGTTAGTCCTCTACAAGCTGGTTAGTCCTCTGGTTAGTCCTCTACAAGCTGGTTAGTCCTCTGGTTAGTCCTCTGGTTAGTCCTCTGGTTAGTCCTCTGGTTAGTCCTCTGGTTAGTCCTCTACATGCTGGTTTGGGGTGAACCTCCAGACCTCCACAAAGCTCCCAGTGTTGAGGACAGAGCTGGTGTTCATCGGCCCTCTGGACGTCCCCAGCATGTTAAATCTCCTGCCCACACACACACACACACACACACACACACACACACACACACACACACACACACACACACACACACACACACAGGGTCACTCCGCCATCAGCGGGATTCTCTAAATATTTCCCTCCACCCACAGACCCTGGTGGGCTGGGAGGTCGGGATCTGCTGGGTCTCTTCTGTTGTTCTGAGGGGGGAGGGGGGGGTGGGGGGGAGGGGAGGGGAGGTGGGGGAGATGAGGTGGAGGGAAGATGAGGTGAATACTCCATCGTGGGGAGGCTGGTGGAGGTCCTCTGTCACCACAACATGGGGAGTGGGAGAAGTTCCACACAAAGACCTGATGTCTCCACCGTCTGCATGAAGAGTTATTCATCAATTAAATTAAATATACATAGTTTGTTAGATTGCTTAGTGTGTTTGATAGTTAAGTGTGTTAGTGGTAATGAATGCTTTTATAAAGCGCTTTTATCCAAAGCGCTTAACAAGTCATGCATCACATTCACCCATTCATACACACATTCAACCACCGAGGGCAGAGTCAGCCATCAAGGAGACAGCCATCAAGGAGACAGCCATCAAGGAGACAGCCCAGGAGGAGCACAGCTCAGTTAGGGTTAGGGGGTCTTGCTTAGGGATTTGCTAGGAGGAGCCGGGGATCAAACCAGTGAGGTTCAACCGCTCCACCTCCTGAGCCATACTGCAGCCCTGTTAGAGTGTTAAGTGTGTAAAGTGTGTTGGATTGTTAAGTGTGTTAGATGTGAAGTGTGCAGGTAAAGTGTGTTAGCTTGTTAAGTGTGTATCTCTATATTTTATATCTCCACTATATCTTTATATCTCTACTATAGGTTACAGATACATTAGATCTAGCTAGTAGTGATGTGCTCAATAGCGTTATAGAGCATGTTAACTCACCAATATAACCTGCTAGATTTAGTGGGTTAGATGAGTGTTTAGCAAGATTTAAGATTGAAGAATTTGCAACAAGTCCAATGGAATGCTTCCTCCCCATTCCCTCCAGCAGTATGACTTTCATAAAACAATACTATAGTAAACTATACAATACTTTACTATACTAAATAATACTATAAACACCACTATATACAACCTACTATATATTATACTATATACTATAAACACCACTATATACTACCTACTATATACTACACTATATACTATAAACAACACTATATACTACCTGCTATATACTATACTATATACTATAAACAACACTATATACTACCTACTATATACTATACCATATACTATAGACAACACTATATACTACCTACTATATACTATAAACAACACTATATACTACCTACTATATACTACACTATATACTATAATCAACAGCCTATACCAGCCTGTTGTTTTAGGGATCTGATTTGATCATGAAGTGCCTGAGGTCTGCTTCTATCACATGGGGATAGAGAGTCTCTTTCTCTTCCTCCCACATGGCCCAGCCCCCTCCCCCCAGGCTCTGGACACACCCACTGCCCTGTAGAGACACGCCCCCCAGGCTCTGGACACACCCACTGCCCTGTAGAGACACGCCCCCCAGGCTCTGGACACACCCACTGCCCTGTAGAGACACGCCCCCCAGGCTCTGGACACACCCACTGCCCTGTAGAGACACGCCCCCCAGGCTCTGGACACACCCACTGCCCTGTAGAGACACGCCCCCCATGCTCTGGACACACCCACTGCCCTGTAGAGACACGCCCCCCAGGCTCTGGACACACCCACGGCCCTGTAGAGACACGCCCCCCAGGCTCTGGACACACCCACTGCCCTGTAGAGACACGCCCCCCAGGCTCTGGACACACCCACTGCCCTGTAGAGACACGCCCCCCAGGCTCTGGACACGCCCCTCACATGTCTCTCATTCCTGAGCGGGTGCCAGGTTGGCTTTCACCCGCTCCCTGCCCTGCCCGTTACCACGGAGATGCAGCTGTCACCTATCACATTACACAGCAGGGGGGAGCCCAGAATAGACCACAGAGGAGGAGGAGTGAGGAGGAGGAGGAACATAGAGAGGAGAGGAGGAGAGAGGAGGAGGAGAGAGGGAAAGGGAGGAGATGAGATGAGAATGAAGGAGAGGAGGAGAGAAAAGGAAAGGGGAGAGGTGGAGAGAGGAGTAGGAAAGAAGAGAGAAAAGGAGGAGAGAAGAGAGAAGGGAGGAGAGGAGAATGAAGGAGGGAGTGGAGGAGAGAGGAGAGGAGCGATGGGAGGGAGGGAGGAGAGGGAGGGAGGAGAGGGAGGGAGGCCATATGTCACCTGGTTGTGTTTGTTCAACTGAGTCTTCAGTAGGACGGCCATTACTCTTCTACTGTGCTTTATCTATACTATATCTACTAGAATGTAATATAATAGTATATAATAAAATACAACTATATCTACTATATGCGCTATATCTCTATGCTGAATTTCCCCTATATATTTCTCTTTATCTGTGCTATATCTCTACGAATGAATTGTAGTGATTAGCAGTGAATAGGGGTGAATATTGTATCGTATTTAATTGTGAATAGTAGTGCATAGTAGTGAATGGTGGTGAATACCAAAGAGTCAAAACGGAGACTCAAGTTTCTCCATTAAGATATTCGTATCTTCATATCTCCTCTAATGATCTTGTTTTCCTCCTCTCTCCTCCTTCTCTGTTCTCTCCTCTCCTCTCCTCCACTCCTCCACTCCTCATTTCCTCCTCCTCTCCTCTCCTCTCCTCTCCTCTCCTCTCCTCTCCTCTCCTCTCCTCCTCTCCTCTCCTCTCCTCTCCTCTCCTCTCGTCCTCTCCTCCTCTCATCTCCTTTACTCCTCTCCTCTCCTCCTCTCATCTCCTCTCCTCCTCCCATCTCCTCTCCTCCTCTCCTCCTCTCATCTCCTCCCTTCTCCTCTCTTCCTCTCCTCTCGTCCTCTCTTGCTCTCCTCCTCTTCTTCTCTCTCTCCTCCTCTAGGATGGAGGATCAGGACAGAGTAAGCCAGTCGTCCAGCATTGCCACCGTCTCCTCCCTCCCGCTCCACAAAGTGTGTTTTCTTTGCACGGCTTCACCTGTCATTGTGTCCGGTTACCACGGCGACCGGAGTGTCACACCGTCATGAATGGCCATCACCTGGTTACTGTGGTGACCAAAGTGTGACTTTGTCATGTAGGGCTGTCACCTGGTTACCATAGCTACCGGAGTGTCACATTGTCATGAATGGCTGTCACCTGGTTACCACGGCGATCAGAGTGTGACATCTTCATATACGGCTGTCAACTGGTTACCGTAGCTACCGGAGTGTCACACCATCACATACGGCTCATCATGTTTGGCTGTCACCTGGCCTCATGCTACACCCACTGCTCGGACCACATGCTCACACATGCATCTGTTGGATGATGATGATTATAGTTATGGTGATGTTGATTGTTGCCATGGTTCCCCAGTCCAGTGGAGTTGAGAGGCTGCAGGCGTTTGGGAAGAGGCTCCGGTCCTCCAGGAGGGACCCCAACTGTCCGGTGGTCATCAGGGGCTGGCTCAACAAGAAGGTACTTGCTGCACCTCCTCCCTCACACCTCCTACACCTCCAACACCTTCTACACCTCCTACCTTACACCTCCTTCACCTCCTTCACCTCCTACACCTCCTACACCTCCTACACCTCCTACACCTCCTCCCTCACACCTCTTACACCTCCTACACCTCCTACACCTCCTACATCTCCTCCCTCACACATCCTACACCTCCTACACCTCCTACACCTCCTACCTCACACCTCCTACACCTCCTACACCTCCTACACCTCCTACACCTCCTACATCTCCTCCCTCACACGTCCTACACCTCCTACACCTCCTACACCTCCTACCTCACACCTCCTACACCTCCTACCTCACACCTCCTACACCTCCTACACCTCCTGCACCTCCTACACCTCCTACCTTACACCTCCTACACCTTCTTCACACCTCCTCCCTTCCCTCCTCCCTCCTATGACTCCTACGTGCACCTCCTCCCTCCACCTCCTACACACACCTCCTAGCTGCACAATGCCCCTTCCTCCGACCTCCTACACCCTTGTCTCATCAAACAGTCTTAATAGTTCTCTATGTTCTCCATAGAACATAGATTAGATAAATGTGATATGAGCATTATAACAGGTATATGTATATACAGGTAAGTGATCATTTAACGTAGTGATCAGGGGTATGCTATTATTGAAGCAGGATACAAATATATAGATCTAAATGTATATACAAGTGAAAATATATAAATGTATGGCAAATATAAATGTATACGTATATACAGGAGAAGGAGCAGTTCTATCAACAGATTTAAATCTATATGGCAGGTACAGTAAACAGGTATCTTAGTAAGTACAGTACAGTTAGTCAGAGACATTGGTGGTGATTGTTATAGGTGTGGGGGGGGGGGGGGCTGTCTTCGTGGAGCAGAGTTCAGGGAGATGACAGCTGAGGGGAAGAAGCTGTTCCTAAGCCTGCTTGACTTGGAACAAAGGTTTCTATAGCGCCTCCCGGAGGGGAGGAGGGCTAACAGTCCATGGTTGGGGTGAGAGGGTCTTTCACTGTGTTGTGCCTTCCTCAGACCCGTTTGTGGTGCGTAGTGTTTATTGCAGGGAGGGGTAATCCAACGATGCGTTGGGCGGTTTTCACCACCCTCTGCAGCGCTTTCCAGTCGGAAACAGTGCAGTTGCCGTACCACACTGTGATGCAGTTGGTGAGGATGCTTTCATTACATTACATTACAGTCATTTAGCAGACGCTTTTATCCAAAGCGACTTACAGTAGTGTGTTTCAACAAAGGAAGGTAAGAGAACAACTCGTCACCAGAAGTCAAAAGTGCATTTAATTTCTAACAAGTCTCCAAGAACTAAACCAGTGCTCAGGTAGAAGTACAATAATTCAAAAGTGTAAGGGAAAAAGTACAATAATTTGGCAAACAATATGCAACAATATCTAGAACAATATATACCTATCTATAATATGTAATCTACTTTTGACTGACTTAATTGACGCTACGAGGAAGTCCTGAAGAGATGGGTTTTCAGCCTGCGGCGGAAGATGGGGAGTGACTCTGCAGTCGTGACCTCCGTGGGGAGTTTGTTCCACCAAATTGGGGCCAAGACGGAGAAGAGCCGTGACCGCGTAGATCGGCCCCACGGCCCCTAAGTGAGGGGGCAAGCAGACGGCCCGAAGAAGCCGAGCGAAGTGGACGGGTTGGGATGTAGGCCTTGACCATTGCCTGGAGGTAGGATGGAGCAGTACCTTTTACTGCCTTGTAGGCTAGCACCAAAGTCTTGAACTGGATGTGACCAGCTACAGGGAGCCAGTGTAGAGACCGAAGGAGGGTAGATGTGTGGGAGTACTTGGGGCGGTTGAACACCAGGCGAGCTGCAGCTTTCTGAATGAGCTCCAGGGGCCTGATGGCAAATGCCGAGGCGCCAGCAAGGAGGGAGTTGCAGTAGTCCAGCCGGGAGATGACAAGAGCCACCTTTCAATAGCACACCAGAAAAAGTTCACCAGAATCTGAGGTGACAGGTGGGCTTTCCTCAGTCTCCTCAGGAAGAAGAGACGCTGGTGAGCCTTTTTTACCAGTGAGGCCGTGTTGAGGGACCAGCAGAGGTCCTCGGAGATGTGGACCCCCAGGAATTTGAAGCTGGAGACACGCTCAACCTCCACTCCGTTGATGAGGATGGGGGTGTGTGCGCCAGCTCTGGTCTTCCTGAAGTCGACGATGAGCTCCTTGGTCTTCTTGGTGTTGAGGGCCAGGTTGTTGTCAGCGCACCACGCCACCAGGGGCTGGACCTCCTCCCTGTAGGCTGCCTCATCGTTGTTCTTGAGGCCTGTGGTGGAAATCTACGTGAATAAGAAGGCAAATTATCAATCAATAAGAACTGTCACACATGAACTCAATTAAATTTGAAGATTTATCAAGCAAGCAGAACACAATGAACAAATACAAGTAGACAAGTGGCCAAACAGACAAATTGACAGACAGTCAGACAACAGACAGACAAAGCTTTGTCGGGAGCCCCGAATCCTATGAGGTGAGGATAGGGAAGTCCACCGTAATGCTGGCAACACTCAGTATTTATCCCTTCTTAGGACTGCCCCTAAGACACTGTCTTTCACTTCAATGATGCAAGTCTTGACCACCTGGCTCCACCACCCCCATCTCCAGCACAGGAACAGAGGAACTCTCATGCAGGCAGAGGAAGCCAGAGGTGTTGAACCAGGAGCGGCCAAGCCTTTGATCCAGCTCAATAGTTGTATGCCAACCCCCCCTTAACAGCTGTAGGCTGCAATAGCCACTGTCCCCCGCTGTGAGATAAACATTATAGTTGGTCAAACAGGATAAGGACAAGACAAGACCCCTCAGGACAATAGGACAAAAGGGTGATAGGGAGAACTACATTTGCATTCTCTACTAGAACCCTGAGGTCAAAAAACAGAGTGATAGAAGGGACAACATATGATTTTTCCATTACAGGCCCACCACCGTTGTGTCGTCAGCAAACTTGATGATGGTGTGCAGTCGTGGGTGAAGAGGGAGCAGAGGAGAGGGCTCAGTACACAGCCTTGTGGAACGCCGGTGTTTAGGGTGAGGGTGGAGGAGGTGAGATGGTCTAACCTGACTGACTGGGGTCTGTTGGTTAGGAAGTCTAGTAACCAGCAAACTGAGGGGTTGATGTCAAGGTTCTTCATGAGGTCACCAAGTTACCTCGATCAGCTGCTCAGCGCAGTTCCTGAGCACGCCACCGGAGATGTCATCAGGACCAGTTGCCTTATGCGCATTTGTTCTACTCGGTGCCGCACGCACGTCTGTGGGGGATAGGGTGAGGGGTTGGTGGTCAACGGGGAGAGTAGCCCTGGTGGGCCGTTCGGGGTTGTTCCGGTCGTAGCGGGCAAAAAAATGATTGAGTTTGCCAGGGAGGGATGAGTCGGTGGTTGGGGTTGAGTTGTTGGAGGGTTTATGATCCGTGATAGCCTGGATGCCCTGCCACATCCTGATGGTCCTGTTCTGTGTGTGTTCTCCAGGACAGCTCAGGCCTGAAGCTGTGGAAGAGGAGATGGTTTGTCCTCTCAAACTACTGTCTGTTCTACTATAAAGGTGAGTTAGCTCCCAGCGCTAGCACCCTAGCAGACTAGTCGAGTTAGGATATAGTGTTGTTTACAGTATGGTATTGTTTAACATAGTATTCTATAGTTTAGTATTGTTGTATAAATTCATACTGTGGTAGGGAATGGGGAGTAAGCATTCCACTGTACTTCAATCATACTGTCATAGCTGTACTGACTTGTGTGTGTGTGTATGTGTGTGTGTGTGTGTGTGTGTGTGTGTGTGTGTGTGTGTGTGTGTGTGTGTGTGTGTGTGTGTGTGTATGTGTGTATGTATGTGTGTGTGTGTGTGTGTGTGTGTGTGTGTGTGTGTTGTGTGTGTGTTTGGTGTATGTTTTGTGTGTGTGTGTGTGTGTGTGTGTATGTATGTGTGTGTGTATGTATGTGTGTGTGTGTGTGTGTGTGTGTGTGTGGCAGACAGCAGAGAGGAGTGTGTGTTGGGTAGTATTCCTCTTCCCAGCTACAACATCCTGTTCTGCTCCACCTGGGAATGCAAGAACAGGAAGTATACCTTCAAGGTACTGTGACCTTTGACCTTTGTCAAAGTGATGGTGATAGTGATGGTGATGGTGATAGTGATGGTGATTGGTGATGGTGATAGACCATAGTGATAGTGATGGTGATAGTGATAGTGATGGTGATGGTGATAGTGATGGTGATTGGTGATGGTTATAGACAATAGTGATGGTGATGGTGATAGTGATGGTGATGGTGATAGACCATAGTGATGGTGATTGGTGATGGTGATGGTGATAGTGATGGTGATAGTGATGGTGATAGTGATGGTGATTGGTGATGGTGATGGTGATAGTGATGGTGATAGTGATGGTGAGTGGTGATTAGTGATGGTGATAGTGATGGTGATAGTGATGGTGAGTGGTGATTAGTGATGGTGATAGTGATGGTGATAGTGATGGTGATTGGTGATGGTGATAGACCATAGTGATAGTGATGGTGATTGGTGATGGTGATAGTGATGGTGAGTGGTGATTAGTGATGGTGATAGTGATGGTGATAGTGATAGTGATGGTGATGGTGATAGTGATGGTGATAGTGATAGTGATGGTGATGGTGATGGTGATAGTGATGGTGAGTGGTGATTAGTGATGGTGATAGTGATGGTGATAGTGATAGTGATGGTGATAGTGATGGTGATGGTGATAGTGATAGTGATGGTGATAGTGATGGTGATAGTGATAGTGATGGTGATGGTGATAGT
Organism: Muraenolepis orangiensis; assembly: GCA_027704905.1. Lineage (NCBI taxonomy): Eukaryota > Metazoa > Chordata > Actinopteri > Gadiformes > Muraenolepididae > Muraenolepis > Muraenolepis orangiensis. Next base: position 4,067,928 of record CM051014.1, on the reverse strand, counting down.
GATGGTGATTGGTGATGGTGATAGTGATGGTGAGTGGTGATTAGTGATGATGATAGTGATGGTGATAGTGATGGTGATAGTGATAGTGATAGTGATAGTGATGGTGATAGTGATGGTGATAGTGATAGTGATGGTGATTGGTGATGGTGATAGTGATGGTGATAGTGATAGTGATGGTGATGGTGATGGTGATGGTGATAGTGATGGTGATGGTGATAGTGATGGTGATGGTGATGGTGATGGTGATGGTGATGGTGATGGTGATGGTGAGTGGTGATAGTGATGGTGATAGTGATGGTGATGGTGATAGTGATGGTGATAGTGATGGTGATTGGTGATGGTGATAGTGATGGTGAGTGGTGATTAGTGATGATGATAGTGATGGTGATAGTGATGGTGAGTGGTGATTAGTGATGGTGATAGTGATGGTGATAGTGATGGTGATTGGTGATGGTGATAGTGATGGTGAGTGGTGATGGTGATAGACCATAGTGATGGTCCTGTTGTGTGCAGGTGGTGCACCAGGGCATGCGGCCGTACCTCTTCAGTGCGGACACCCAGGAGGACATGCTGGGCTGGGTCAGAGCCCTCCGGCAGGCAGCCTCCATGGAGCAGGACGGCTCCCTCAGCAGGTGTGGAACCAGCAACCCTTCACATTCCTACAGGAATAGAATTCAACTGTATTGTAACTGTATTATAACAGGATTTAAACTATTTCACAGTATTCAAAAGTATTTAACAGCATTGTGCATTATATTTGTGGCCCTCTAGACGTTGCTGTAGTTTTCAGGACTTCTCCCAGCTAAGAGGCAGCAGTGAGTCAGTGGTGGGCCCCCCCTCCGAGGGAGATGGTTTCTTCCAGAAGCCCAGACACGTCAGCAGAGCACTGAGCGAACCAAGTCCCCTGGTGGGGGGGAGGACCTCACACCCCAATGCAGAGCAGAGGACTAGACGACCAAGGTACTGTACTACTACAAATACTATTATGCTACTAATAAACTACTAATACTACAAATACTACACTGTTCTACTACAATACTACATTACTCTTCTACAAATATTATATACATATATAATATTATTATATTATACACACATATATATATATATATATACTGTATATATATATGTATTTATTGATATATATGTGTGTGTATTAACAGTGTCTCTGCCCTCAGCCCCTCCCCAAGCAGGGGGCGGTGTGATCCAGAGGACACGCCCCCCTGTGGAGGCTCCCTGACCCCTAGAGGTCAGTTGGGGTCACGACCTCACACTCCTGTCGGGAGGGTGGACATCCGACCCCAGAACGACCCCTTCGTGACCCCGCAGCCCCTCTTCTACACGCCCCCCTCCCCCAATCACCAGAACAGGCCACGCCTCCCCACGCCGGTCCTGGAGAGATGGCTCAACAAGGTGACTACAATACTACTGTTACCATGACTACAATACTACTGTTACTATGACTACAATACTACTGGTACTATGACTACAATACTACTGTTACCATGACTACAATACTACTGTTACTATGACTGCAATACTACTGTTACTATGACTACAATACTACTGTTACCATGACTACAATACTACTGATACTATGACTACAATACTACTGTTACTATGACTACAATACTACTGTTACCCTAACTACAATACTACTGTTACCATGACTACAATACTACTGTTACTATGACTGCAATACTACTGTTACTATGACTACAATACTACTGTTACCATGACTACAATACTACTGATACTATGACTACAATACTACTGTTACTATGACTACAATACTACTGTTACCATGACTACAATACTACTGTTACCATGACTACAATACTACTGTTACTATGACTACAATACTACTGTTACTATGACTACAATACTACTGTTACCATGACTACAATACTACTGTTACTATGACTACAATACTACTGTTACTCTGACTACAATACTACTGTTACTATGACTACAATACTACTGTTACTATGACTACAATACTACTGTTACTCTGACTACAATACTACTGTTACTATGACTACAATACTGCTGTTACTATGACTACAATACTACTGTTACTATGACTACAATACTACTGTTACTATGACTACAATACTACTGTTACTATAACTACAATACTACTGTTACTATGACTACAATACTACTGTTACTATAACTACAATACTACTGTTACTATGACTACAATACTACTGTTAGTATGACTACAATACAACTAATAATACTGTTACTATGACTACAATACTACTGCTATTATGACTACAATATTGAATACTACTGATACTATGACTACAATACTACTGTTACTATGACTACAATACTACTGTTACTATGACTACAATACTACTGTTAGTATGACTTCAATACAACTAATAATACTGTTACTATGACTACAATACTACTATTACTATGACTACAATACTACTGATACTATGACTACAATATTACTGTTACTATGACTACAATACTACTGTTACTATGATTTTTAATACTAACTCATAATACTGTTACTATTACTACAATACTGCTGTTATTTTGACTACAATACAACTAATAATACCATTACTATGACTACAATACTACTGTTACTTTGGATACAATACTAATGATACTGTTGCTATTACCACAATGCTACCACTATGTATGTGTGTGTGTGTGTGTGTGTGTGTGTGTATATGGTTGTGTGTGTGTGTGTGTGTGTGTGTGTGTGTGTGTGTGTGTGTGTGTGTGTGTGTGTGTGTTTAGCCTGTAGCCACGTACGGTCAGGTCCATCAAGGCTCCAGCGGACGCAGACCAATAGCAAAGGTACAACAACACAACACAACAACACAACAATATAAAACAACAACGCAACACAACACAACACAACACAACAATATAAAACAACAACACAACACAACACAACACAACAATATAAAACAACAACACAACACAACAATATAAAACAACAACACAACACAACACAACAACACAACAATATAAAACAACAACACAACACAACACAACACAACAATATAAAACAACAACACAACACAGCTCTAAGACACCGTGTGTTAAACACAACAGTCGTACACACAGTAGTATTATATTACTATCACAGTGCCTCTCTCTCCTCAGTCTCACTCTACAGGGGGGTTCCCGGAGGCCCTCCCCCCGTTGCCGCGGACAACCAGGGTGGGACACGCCCCCCGCCCCGCCCACCACCACCATCACCATCACCACGGCAACCACGTCTCTGTGTGTGTGGTTCCCACGGCGACGGTAACCAGTGTAATTACTTACATTACATTACTTTTACACTAGTTTTACAATAAAGTATTTTTCACATGTTTTACATGAAAACACTTTTACGCTAGTTTTACAATAGTACTTCCACTTTCCAGCCTGTTAAGGGGGAGCTGAGAGAGACTCCGCCCCTTCGGCCTCTGGAGAGCGACGCAGACGTGAGTTCAACAACCAATCAGCACGTCGGCCGATCCTCCATAAACTGCCTCACATTTCAAAATAAGAGCCCTGAGGGTTACAGCACGTTAGCCCTCCAAAGAGCTCAACCAACATGAACATTTCCATGATTTGATTTTATACTAGTCCTGAAATACTAGTTTCACTCGTTCAGCCTAGCATGAATACTTTTAAACGACATGGTGTGTGTGTGTGTGTGTGTGTGTGTGTGTGTGTGTGTGTGTGTGTGTGTGTGTGTGTGTGTCTGTGTGTGTGTGTGTGTGTGTGTGTGTGTGTGTGTGTGTGTGTGTGTGTGCAGGCTGTGTTGACCAGGTTGTGTGGCTGTGACAAGCTGCTCCAGGCTCTGTCCATGGAGCTGGCCCAGCTGCAGGTGGACAAGGTCACACTCACCATCCCCCACTTCCACCTCTAAGACTTAATAACATTAAGACATGTTAACAGTTTAGTTTGTCTAATAACATCTTAATAGGTTAAAAATAAGTTGCCAGTAAGTGCTCTTATGAGCTCTTTGTCTGTTATTGAGTTTAATAATAATATGTTAATAACGTGTTAATAACATGTTAGTAATGTGTTAATAACACGTTTGTAATGTGTTAATATATGTTATTAACATGTTAATAACATGTTTAATAACATGTTAATACCATGTTAATAACGTGTTAATAACGTGTTAATAACGTGTTTATAACATGTTATAAACATGTTATTAACATGTTATTAACACGTTATTAACATGGTATTAACATGGTATTAACATGTTATTAAACATGTCATGTTAACTTGTTAATAACTTGTTAATAACAGCTAATGAAGAGCTCTCATGTCCTCTCAGATCTCTGTGGCCGTGTTGCAGGACAGTGTCCAGGTTGCCATGGATATGGGCAGGATGCAGGTTGCCATGGAGACCAGCAGGGTGCAGCTGGAGGAGTGGAGGACCCAGGATGCGGCGCTTACCCAGAAGGCCTTGCTGCAGGAAGAGCTGCTCACCATCCGGGGCAGGATGTGTGATGTGTCTCTGGTAGGGTTGAGGACCTGAAGGAGAGCAGACTAGTATGGCCTCCATGTGTTTGAGGTTGGAGGCTGAGTGTGTGTTAATGTGTGTGTGTGTGTGTGTGTGTGTGTGTGTGTGTCTGTGTGTGTGTGTGTGTGTGTGTGTGTGTGTGTGTGTGTGTGTGTGTGTGTGTGTAGGAGATGGAGAGGGTGTGGTCTCAGTATGAGAGGATGGAGAGTGAGCTGTCAGTCATCAGATCTCACCTGCAGCACATTACCGACTTTGGATCACCTCAGGTAACACACAGCGCGGTACACACTGTGAACTACACACCTCAGGTAACACACAGCGCAGTACACACTGTGAACTACACACCTCAGGTAACACACAGCGCAGTACACACTGTGAACTACACACCTCAGGTAACACACAGCGCGGTACACACTGTGAACTACACACCTCAGGTAACACACAGCGCGGTACACACTGTGAACTACACACCTCAGGTAACACACAGCGCGGTACACACTGTGAACTACACACCTCAGGTAACACACAGCGCGGTACACACTGTGAACTACACACCTCTACACATCTCAGGTAACACAAACACACACACATTTTTGCATCTATTGTGTGTATGAAATGCGTGTATTTTGCTTTGTGTGTAGTGTGTATAAACAGGTGTATTTTGTGTTGTGTATCTTGTATAATGTGTATAAAAGTGTGTATTTTGTGTTGTGTATCTTGTGTATTGTGTATATAATGTGTGTATATTGTGTGGTGTGTGTATAAGTGTGTATATTGTATTGTACATCTTGTATAGTGTGTATTTAAGTTTGTATATTGTGTGTCTTGTAGCACCAGTCTCAGGCCCAGAGGGATCTGTGGATGATGGAGGACGTCCTGTCAGCTCTGAAGCCCAACAGAGATCACCATGCTGCTCTACTGAGACTACACGCGCACGGTACACACACACACACACACACACACACACACACACACACACACACGGTACACACACACACACACAGTACACACACACGCACGGTACACACGCGCGCACGCCCACGGTACACACACACACACGCGCGTGCACGGTACACACACACACACACACACACACACACACACACGCGCGTGCACGGTACAAACACACACGCGCGCGCACGGTACACACACACACACACACGGTACACACACAAACACGGTACACACACACACACGGTACACACACACACACGGTACACACACACACGGTACACACACACACACACGGTACACACACACACACACGGTACACACACACACTCACATGGTGTACACACACACACACACACACACAGAACACACACACGGTACACACACACACACGGCACACACACACGCACGGTACACACACACACTGTGTACACACACACACGGTACACACACACATGGTACACACACACACACACACACGGTGTACACACACACACACACACACGGTGTACACACACACACACGGTACACACACACACACACGGTACACACACACACGGTACACACACACACGGTACACACACACGGTACACACACACACACACGGTACACACACACACACACACGGTACACACACACGGTACACACACACACGGTACACACAGTACACACACACACACACACACGGTACACTCACACACACACGGTACACACACACACACAGTACACACACACACACGGTACACTCACACACACACACGGTACACTCACACACAAACATGGTACACACACACACGGTACACACACACACACGATACACACACACGGTACACACGCGGTACACACATACACACACACACACATGTGGTACACACACATACACCAGGGTTTCCGTTAGCCGGTATTTACCGGTTTTTAGCGGGTAAAAATTATAAAAAAACGGTAATTTAAAAACCTGCCGGTCAAAATGTCCGGTAATAAGGTTGGGTTTTGGTCATGAAGTGACCCAATGAAGTGACCAATCAGCTGCCGCTCCTCTCATGACGTCAAGCCGCCCGGCGAGATGCAGGTGCAGTGATGGCCGCTCCACGGCTATGGGGCTTTAATGTTAGCGCTCCACGGCTATGGGGCTTTAATGTTAGCGCTCCACGGCTATGGGGCTTTAATGTTAGCGCTCCACGGCTATGGGGCTTTAATGTTAGCGCTCCACGGCTATGGGGCTTTAATGTTAGCGCTCCACGACTATGGGGCTTTAATGTTAGCGCTCCACGGCTATGGGGCTTTAATGTTTGCGACAGCTTGCCAAGTGCTAATGTCTGAGTTCAGCGAGCTGTACCCCGACTGGGCCACTCGGGCTAAACTGCCTGTGTTGTGCCCGTGTGAAGCGACCAGCAGAGAGGGGCTTCTCCCTCAGAATGGTTTGAAAACATCACTGCGGAGTTGTCTGGAGGAGGAGAGAGTGATGATCTTATGCGGATTGCAAGCTGCAAAGACACATTAGACACCTTTGATTTCAGCTCGGCAGCAGAGGACTTTCAGAGGACTTTGCTGCAATGAAATTAAGGAGAAAGCAAAAAGTTGCCTGGTAGCCTACAGGGTGAATGTGATGCCATGTAGCCTATGTTAAAACGGACTACAGATGTTACAGGTGTTTTGAAATAGCCTAGATTTTTGCGGCTAACGAGGTTTTGCTCAATCGTTCTTGTTCGTTTTGTTGTTCATTAAATAGTCAAATTTCTTTGAGGTCTTTGTCATTCTTTCGTCAATCTAGGTGTACATTATAGTTGCGTTTGTAATATAGACTGTTTTTGAAACATGACCGGTAAGTTTAGAATTTGTCCGGTAAAATAAAATCTGTCCAGACACTTGACCGGCAAGAAAAGATCCTAGCGGAAACCCTGACATACACATGGTACACACACACACACATGTTACACATATTACACACATTCCACACACACACACACACACACATATACACACACACATACAGACACAGTACACACACACACAAACACGCACACAGTTCACACACACACACACTGTACGACATGGTGTTGTTATTGTGATATAGATCTGATGATACTGATATGTCTACTTATTCAAATGTTCTTCCAGAGCCCCACGGGGTGAGAGACCTCCACCCCCCCTCCTCCACACCCCCTCCTCGGCCTCTACCCGAGGCCCTGCAGACCTCAGACCACCTGGTAGGCCATGTCTGTCTGTCTGTCTGCCTGCCTGTCTGTCTGCCTGTCTGTCAGTCTGTCAGTCTGTCAGTCTGTCAGTCTGTCAGTCTGTCTGTCTGCCTGTCTGCCTGTCTGTCTGTCTGTCTGTCTGCCTGTCTGCCTGTCTATCTGCCTGTCTGTCTGTCTGTCTGTCTGCCTGTCTGCCTGTCTGTCTGTCTGTCTGTCTGTCTGTTAGCAGAATACTGAATACTCAACGATACTAACCTGTAGTAACAGTTTGAATGCTGCAGGGGGCGGAGCTGCAGGCCCCGGCCCGCCCCCCTTTACCTCAGGAACTACAGGATGCAAATCAGAATAGGACTCCGCCATACGACTGGACGAATCCGACCAATCAGGTGAGAGCTGCTGATTCTACTCGACAATCAGAGACAATGAGGAGGGGAGGAGAGAGGAGGGAGAGAGAGAGAGGAGAGAGAGAGAGAGAGAGAGAGAGGAGAGAGAGAGAGAGGAGAGAGAGAGAGAGAGAGAGAGAGAGAGAGAGAGAGAGAGAGAGAGAGGGACAGAGAGGGAGAGAGATTGAGAACATATTAGCATCCCCACCTGGGTGGATGTGGGAGGAGTCCTGTGCAGGGAGGTGGGGTTGAAGTCTTCAGGGTCCAAAGTCTGTGGTGACAGAGGAGGGGGCGGTGCTGCCTGAGGGTGGAGGAGGGGGCGGTGCTGCCTGAGGGTGGAGGAGGTGACGGTGCTGCCTGAGGGTGGAGGAGGGGGCGGTGCTGCCTGAGGGTGCTGCCTGAGGGTGGAGGAGGTGACGGTGCTGCCTGAGGGTGGAGGAGGGGGCGGTGCTGCCTGAGGGTGGAGGAGGTGACGGTGTTGCCTGAGGGTGGAGGAGGGGGCGGTGCTGCCTGAGGGTGGAGGAGGTGACGGTGTTGCCTGAGGGTGGAGGAGGTGACGGTGTTGCCTGAGGGTGGAGGAGGTGACGGTGTTGCCTGAGGGTGGAGGAGGGGGCGGTGCTGTCTGTCACGGTGCGATGCCCGGGGCTGCAGAGACGCTCCTCCTCCGTCACAACGGGACCCGTACACCACCATCTGGTATTCAAGTCCTCCGTCATGGAGGGAGTAGGGAATGAGGGAAGGAGTTCACTATATAGTCCTCTAGATTGAACTACTAGAGAG
>CM051014.1:3999118-4054118 GCA_027704905.1 Muraenolepis orangiensis | reverse complement strand
TCGGGGGAAGCAGGAGGAGGAGGAGGAGGATGCCTCCCACCTTTGGGACTTACCAGGCGTGACGAAGACCTCTGAGGAGTTAGAAATCTTGGAGGAGGTAAAGAGGGACCAGGAGGCTGAGCACAGGGACCAGCAGGAGGTGAAGATGAAGAGGGACCAGGAGGAGGTGAAGATGGAGAGGCACCAGGAAGAGGTGAAGATGGAGAGGCACCAGGAGGAGGTGAAGATGAAGAGGCACCAGGAGGAGATGAAGATGGAGAGGCACCAGGAGGAGGTGAACAGGGACCAGCAGGAGGTGAAGATGGAGAGGCACCAGGAGGAGGTGAACAGGGACCAGCAGGAGGTGCAGAGGCGCCAGGAGCAGACCAGGATGTTCAGGAAGAGCAGCAGTTTGAGTGACAGCAGAGAGACGCTCCCCGGTGACATCACCGTGCTGAGAGGGGCGGGCTTAGGGAGCACCAGAGTGACCGTCTTACGGACCAGTCTGTAGAGAGAGGAGAGAAAGAGGAGAGGAAGAGGAGAGGAAGAGGAGAGGAAGAGGAGAGGAAGAGGAGAGGAGAGGAAGAGGAGAGGAAGACTTTGTGAATGTGGACATTTATACTAATTCATTCTTGGACCAACATCCCAGTCCTTAAAGTTCTGCTAACGTGTGGCTCGTGATAAATGGTTCTAACGTGGACAATAAACCTGTGTTCTATGTGTGTGTGGTACCAGGGGATGGCTTTGTCATGTGTTCACCTGTAACATGTGTTCACCTGTAACATGTGTTCACCTGTAACATGTGTTCACCTGTAACATCTGTTCACCTGTAACATGTGTTCACCTGTAACATGTGTTCATCCATTCATGTGTTCACCTGTAACATGTGTTCATCCGTTCATGTGTTCACCTGTAACATGTGTTCACCTGTAACATGTGTTCATCCGTTCATGTGTTCACCTGTAACATGTGTTCATCCGTTCATGTGCTCATCCGTAACATGTCAGCGTGTTTCCTTCTTGTTTAATAAAGGTGGCGTGTGCATTGCCACATCTCTGGCATCAGTGATGTGTTTATTTATAGACTTCAGGGGTTGTGTGTGTACTTTAGGAGGAGAGGATGGTCCTCCACAAGGAGCCAGGAGGAAGAAAGGAGGAGAAGGAGAGGAGGAGGAGAGGATGGTCCCGAGGACAGTCTCCTCTCCCCTTACTCTACCCTCCTCGTGGAGGACCATCCACTCCTCCTGCTCTCCTCTTTCCTCCTCTCCTCCTCTCCTTCTCTCCTCCACGAGGAGAAGGAGGGGAGGAGAGGAAGAGAGGAGGAGGAGGAGGAGGAGGAGGAGGAGGAGGAGGAGACAACACACAGTAAAAGCCTTTGTCACTTTAAATGCTGCCCGTGTCTCAGAGGATGACATCATCGTCTGAGAACACATTACATCATCTGCTTCTCTTAAAGCGAGCAGCGCCTCCTCGCGAGGAACCGGACGTTAGGAGGACCGGAGGAGACAATACGCGGGATGACGTCATCACACCTCCTAATGAATCATTAAACATCTGCTGCTCTCTCTCTCTCGCGCGCGCCGGTCTCTCCAGCTGTTTTCGGAGCCATTACGTCATTGTCCGCCCGGTGCACCGGTCTCCTCTCGTGCTACTTTTTGACACGTCTAAATGTTATTTAATGATGACTTGTCGCGCTGGGCCTAACCCGAGTTAGATGACGTCATACACCGGTGATGGAGACTCAGCGCGCCGCGTCTTCTAGAATAAAGCACCGCTCAGCTGCGCGTGGTCACGTGACCACGCGCACCTTTAAGAACACGTTACCAATTGGACGTACACCGCGCCTCGCGCTCGATTATTAATCAATTATTTGATTGGCTTGCGCGCGCGCGCGAGTGTGCGTGCGTGTGTGCATGCGTGTGTGCGTGTGTGGGTATGCGCGTGCGTGCGAGCGTGCATGTGAATCACGGAGGAGAGAGGAGAGAGGAGCGAGTGTTCCTTTAAGAAGAGGAGCCTTCGGAGGGGAGGAAGAGGGAGGAAGAGCGAGGAAGAGGGGAGAAAACACATCGGCGGCTCGGCGCGCGAGGGGGAGCGGACACACCAAGCGGAATATCCCCGGTAAACACGGCGGGACGGGACGGGCTCCACGCGGGGATGACCGAAGGTAAGGCGCGGAGCATCCTCGCTTCCTCCGGACGGAATTAGACGTCAAATATGAACACACGGCTGCAAACATGTCTCGTGCGCGTGCGCGCGAGTGCGTGTGTGTGCGCGCGTGCGTGTTGGTGTGTGTCTGAATACGAGGCTATTTAAGATGGTTAATGTCACGGTTTCTGACGTGCACGTCAGCGACGAATTCAGGGCGCGCTCTGCCGCCGTACCTGCACGGGGAGGATGGAGGACGGTAGGATGGAGGATGCTAGGGTGGTAGTGTGAAGGGTGTAGGGTGTAGGGGGTAGGGTGGTAGTGTGTAGGGTGTAGTATAGGGAGTAGGGGTAGGGGGTAGGATGGTAGTGTATAGGGGGTAGGGGGTAGGATGGTAGTGTATAGGGGTAGGGGGTAGGATGGTAGTGTATAGGGGGTAGGGGGTAGGATGGTAGTGTATAGGGTGTAGGGGGTAGTGTATAGGGTGTAGGGGGTAGTGTATAGGGGGTAGGGTGTAGGGGGTAGGATGGTAGTGTATAGGGGGTAGGATGGTAGTGTATAGGGTGTAGGGGGTAGGGGATAGGATGGTAGTGTATAGGGGGTAGGGGGTAGGATGGTAGCGTATAGGGGGTAGGAGGTAGGGGGTAGGAGGTAAGGGGTAGGAGGTAGGGGGTAGGATGGTAGTGTATAGGGTGTAGGGTATAGGGTGTTAGTGTATAGGGGGTAGGAGGTAGGGGGTAGTGTATAGGTTGTATGGTATAGGGTGTTAGTGTATAGGGGGTAGGAGGTAGGGGGTAGTGTATAGGGTATAGGTTGTATGGTATAGGAGGTAGGGGGTAGTGTATAGGTTATATGGTATAGGGTGTTAGTGTATAGGGGGTAGGGGGTAGTGTATAGGGTATAGGTTATATGGTATAGGGTGTTAGTGTATAGGGGGTAGGAGGTAGGGGGTAGTGTATAGGGTATAGGTTGTATGGTATAGGGTGTTAGTGTATAGGGGGTAGGGGGTAGTGTATAGGGTATAGGTTGTATGGTATAGGGGGTAGTGTATAGGGTATAGGTTGTATGGTATAGGGTGTTAGTGTATGGGTGTAGGGGGTAGGAGGTAGGGTAGTGTGTAGTGTATAGGGTATAGGTTATATGGTATAGGGTGTTAGTGTATAGGGGGTAGGGGGTAGTGTGTAGTGTATAGGGTATAGGTTATATGGTATAGGGTGTTAGTGTATAGGGGGTAGGAGGTAGGGGGTAGTGTGTAGTGTATAGGGTATAGGAGGTAGGGGGTAGTGTATAGGGTATAGGTTATATGGTATAGGGTGTTAGTGTATAGGGGTAGGTAGGGGGTAGTGTATAGGGTATAGGTTGTATGGTATAGGGTGTTAGTGTATTGGGGGTAGGAGGTAGGGGGTAGTGTATAGGGTATAGGTTATATGGTATAGGGTGTTAGTGTATAGGGGTAGGAGGTAGGGGGTAGTGTGTAGTGTATAGGTTGTATGGTATAGGGTGTTAGTGTATAGGGGGTAGGAGGTAGGGGTAGTGTGTAGTGTATAGGGTATAGGTTGTATGGTATAGGGTGTTAGTGTATAGGGTGTAGGGGGTAGTGTATAGGGTATAGGTTATATAGTATAGGGTGTTAGTGTATAGGGGGTAGGAGGTAGGGGGTAGTGTGTAGTGTATAGGGTATAGGTTGTATGGTATAGGGTGTTAGTGTATAGGGGGTAGGGGTAGGAGGTAGGGGTAGTGTGTAGTGTATAAGTTGTATGGTATAGGGTGTTACTGTATAGGGGGTAGGAGGTAGGGGTAGTGTGTAGTGTATAGGGTATAGGTTGTATGGTATAGGGTGTTAGTGTATAGGGGGTAGGAGGTAGGAGGTAGGGGTTGGGTTCCGTGTGTGTGAACCATCCCAGGATCATCCGTCTCCTCCGACCCGCACACGGCGCCAGCTGCTCATCACCTCTCGTCTCAGGACCGTTCATTGAGAGATCTACTTGTGTGTGTGTGTGTGTGTGTGTGTGTGTGTGTGTGTGTGTGTGTGTGTGTGTGTGTGTGTGTGTGTGTGTGTGTGTGTGTGTGTGTGTGTGTGTGTGTGTGTGTGTGTGTGTGTGTGTGTGTGTGTGTGTGTGTGTGTGTGTGTGTGTGTGTGTGTGTGTGTGTGTGTGTGTGTGTGTGTGTGTGTCGCTCCTGTACGATTATTACTTATTGATCACACCGGTGCGCCTCGTGCCGTCCGGAGACGCACAATATATTTATAGATGCTCTCTCTCTCTCTCTCTCTCTCTCTCTCTCTCTCTCTCTCTCTCTCTCTCTCTCTCTCTCTCTCTCTCTCTCTCTCTCTCTCACACACACACACACACATAATGTATACTCATGATGTACTGGATCACACACACATACAGTGCAACACACACACACACACACACACACACACACACACACACACACACACACACACACACACACACACACACACACACACACACACACACACACACACAGTATGCAGGAGAGAGCCCCTGGCAGCACATGGTTCACCCTGACGTCATGTGCAGAAAACATACATTCAATAATGAATATCTTTACAGTATACAGTATATACTGTAAATATATCTATCTATCTATATCTTTACAGAATATACTGTATATATATCTATACAGTATACAGTATATACTGTAAAGATATACATATATATAGTATATACTGTAAAGATATAGTTATATACAGTATATACTGTAAAGATATAAATATATATATATACATTATTCTATGTAGGCCTTACATGTGATATATGATGGAGGCCTACTGCGACACTGTATGCTATCACATGTTGGCCTACTGTCATATAATATATGATTGGATATATTGAGTTCTTTGTACAGTAGAACCTTAGTTTGGTTCTAGAGGGTTCAGAAGGTCCCACAGGAAGGATGTCGTTGATGTGGGGATAGTGTGTTTTGCTCTCATAGAAACTTAAATCACATAAAGTACTAACAGAACATCTAGAACATCTAGGAACATGACTTTAATGTCCATGTACCAAACAAACCCCCTATCAGGTAGTGTTTGATTCCTCTGACCCCCTAGGTGACCCCCTAGGTGACCCCCTAGGTGACCCCCTAGGTGACCCCTAGGTGACCCCTAGGTGACCCCCTAGGTGACCCCTTAGGTGACCACCTAGGTGACCGTAGATGACCCTCTAGGTGACCCCTAGATGACCCCTAGATAACTCCCTAGGTGACCCTAGATGACCCTCTAGGTGACCCCTTGATGACCCCTGAGGTGACCCCCAAGGTGACCCCCTAGGTGACCCTCTAGATGACCCCTTAGGTGACCCCTAGGTGACCCTAGATGACCCTTTAGGTGACCCCCTAGGTGACCCCTAGATGACCCCCGAGGTGACCCCCTAGCTTCATCTGTAGACATGCTACGCTACACTGTAGTAATTGAATGTTTGCTCTTCCATTCAGTGACTCCAACCAGTGTGTTGAGGACTCCAGTGTGACACCCTCCTCTTCCTCACGCTGCCCCCCCGCCCAGACACCCCCACCCTCAGCTCCTCCCAGGAGACCAGGGGGAGGAGCCATGCGTCTGAAGCAGTAGGAAGGACAGACGCTTGTTTGGGTTTTTTGTTCCATGGCACTTTGTGGAACATCTGACAGAGACCCGAGACTCACACATACACTAACTGTGGGACCCAGGGAACCTAGAAGAACCTGGAAGAACCTGGAAGAATCTGGAAGAACCCGGAAGAACCCGGAACCCAGGCGGGACCAGAGACAAGCTGTTAGGAACCCGTGAGGACACCGGCGTCTCATGATGATGTGCGAGGTGATGCCCACCATCTCCGAGGACGGGCGGGGAGGTTCCGGAGGCGGCCTGTCGTCCCCAGCGGGAGGCGGGGGGCCGGGGGGGGCCGCGGGGGGAGGCGGCTACGGCGGCCGGGAGCCCAGAGGGGGAGGCGACGAGGGGGGGAGCACGGGGAACCTGGAGTCCCTCATGGTCAACATGCTGACGGAGAGGGAGAGGCTGCTGGAGAGCCTCCGGGAGACCCAGGACACCCTGGGCACCGCCCAGCTCCGCCTCCGGGACCTGGGCCACGAGAAGGACTCCCTGCAGAGACAGCTGTCCATCGCCCTGCCTCAGGTAGGACTACAGAGACTACTAGTACTATATACATACTGGGAGTATTATATATGTTCTACTAGTACTGTATACATACGGGGAGTATTATATGTACTACTGTACTATATACTACGGAGTATTATATATGTACTACTAGTACTATATACATACCGCTAGTATTATATATGTACTACTAGTACTATATACATACTGCTAGTATTATATATGTACTACTAGTACTATATACATACCGCTAGTATTATATATGTACTACTAGTACTATATACATACTGCTAGTATTATATATGTTCTACTAGTACTGTATACATACTGGGAGTGTTATATATGTACTACTACTACTATATACATACTGCTAGTATTATATATGTTCTACTAATACTGTATACATACTGCTAGTATTATATATGTACTACTAGTATTATACAGATAATGGTAGTAGAGACAGCTGTCCATCGCCCTGCCTCAGGTACTTCTAGTATTAAATAGATATTATATAGATACTGGCAGTATTATATACAAACTGGTAGTTTGTATAGATACTGGTAGTATTATATGTACTACTAGTATTGTATTGATACTGTATTATATATATATATACAAGTATTAAGTATTATAGATACTGGTAGTATTATATAGATAATGGTGGTATTATATAGATAATGGTAGTATTATATAGATAGTCATAGTATTATATAGATAATGGTAGTATTATATAGATAGTCATAGTATTATATAGATAATGGTAGTATTATATAGATAGTCATAGTATTATATAGATAATGGTAGTATTATATAGATAGTCATAGTATTCTATAGATAATGGTAGTATTATATAGATATTCATAGTATTATATAGATAATGGTAGTATTATATAGATAGTCATAGTATTCTATAGATAATGGTAGTATTATATAGATAGTCATAGTATTCTATAGATAATGGTAGTATTATATACATAGTCATAGTATTCTATAGATAATGGTAGTATTATATACATAGTCATAGTATTATATAGATAATGGTAGTATTATAGAGGTAGTCATAGTATTCTATAGATAATGGGAGTATTATATAGATATTCATAGTATTCTATAGATAATGGTAGTATTATATAGATATTCATAGTATTCTATAGATAATGAGAGTATTATATAGATATTCATAGTATTCTATAGATAATGGTAGTATTATATAGATATTCATAGTATTCTATAGATAATGGGAGTATTATATAGATATTCATAGTATTCTATAGATAATGGTAGTATTATATAGATAGTCATAGTATTCTATAGATAATGGGAGTATTATATAGATATTCATAGTATTCTATAGATAATGGTAGTATTGTGGTCAGATGAGGACCAGAATAGAACAGAGTACAGAGCAGCTAACCGTTAGCCAACAGTCCCACTGAGAGACCATCTGTAAAGTTGTCTGTCCAGCGTTCCTCTGTAGTCCTTATCTGGTTCCTTTTCTTATAGTGCTGCTAGGTTCTGTTCATGTTTCTAGGTTCTGTTAAAGTGCTGCTAAGTTCTGTTTGTGTTGCCAGGTTCCCTTTGGTGTTTGGTTAACGTGTTTCTAGGTTCTGTTAACGTGTTTCTAGGTTCTGTTAATGTGTTTCTAGGTTCTGTTTCTAGATTCTGTTTCAGAGCGTCTGATTGGTCTAGAGCGGTTAACTCCATGTCTCAGAGGGTCTGATTGGACTAGAGCGGTTCCATGTCTCAGAGGGTCTGATTGGTCGAGAGCGGTTATCTCCATAGAGTGTCTAATTGGTCTACAGCTGTTAACTCCATGTTGCAGAGGGTCTGATTGGTCTAGAGCGGTTATCTCCGTAGAGTCTGATTGGCTGTCTCTGCAGGAGTTTGCGGTGTTGACCAAGGAGCTGAACGTGTGTCGGGAGCAGCTCCTCGAGAGGGAGGAGGAGATCTCTGAGCTGAAAGCGGAACGTAACAACACGCGGGTAAGACCTACTCCTCCTCCACCTCCCAACACCTCCTCCTCCTCCAAACACCTCCATCTACTTCTCCTCCAAACACCTCCTTCTCCTCCAAACACCTCCTCCTCCTCCTTCTCCCAACACCTCTTCTTACTCCTCCTCCTCTTCCTCCCAACACCTCCTCCTCCTCTTCTTATACTACTCCTCTTCATTATTTCTGTAGATGCTTTATCCTTACACTCCCTTTGTCTTCCTCCTCCTCCTCCTCCTCCTCCTCCTCCTCCTCCTCCTCCTCCTCCTCCTCCTCCTCCTCCTCCTCCTCCTCTCCTCCAGCTGCTGTTGGAGCATCTGGAGTGTCTGGTGTCCCGCCACGAGCGCTCCTTGAGGATGACGGTGGTGAAGCGCCAGGCCCAGTCCCCCGCTGGGATCTCCAGTGAGGTGGAGGTCCTCAAGGCCCTCAAGTCCCTGTTTGAGCATCATAAGGCCCTGGACGAGAAGGTGGGTTCTGCTGTACACCCACCAGTTTACTGGCCAATTGGGTGGGTTCTACTGTAGACCAATGAGCTTACCGGCCAATCAGAAGAGGGACGGTTGTTTCTTAACACTTCTACTTCCAGCTACTATCAGCCACATATCACTGTAGTATCTCTATCTTTCATATATATATATATCAGTGGCGGATAGGGGTTGTAGTAGTAGTATGGGAGGAAGGAAGGTGCTCTTGGGTGTAGTTTGGTGCTGGGTGGGGTGGTGGTGGGGGTGTTAGTGAGGGCATATGAGAGCATGTAAAACCCAGACAGTAGAAGCAGCATAAGTAGTGTAACTAGTGAGCTATCCCAAAGGAAAACTGCTGCTTATAACCGTCGCTTCTTTGTCTTATCAGAAAATAAGTCAGCTGTTATTTAGAGATGACTAAAGTCTGACCTGGTATCCTAAACCTTAGGACTGCAAAGAGCTAAAAAATAGATCAATCTAAGACCTAAGTTTGAGAAACGTATAAGCCAACCAAGTTTTCTTTTGGATCTTACTGCTGATTTTTTCAGACAAAAATAAAGATCAGTTCAGTGAGAGAAATCATTGATCTTGAATTGGGATTGTGGTGAGGCAAAAATAAGTCTTTCTTAGAAGCTGAATTTAAGAAAATGGTCAAAATCTCGTTCTGATCTTAAATTGAGCTCAGTTGTGTCTGGCAGAAATAGGCTTGACAAAGATTAGATCTTATTTAGAATTTCCCTTTTCTCTGGGAGTAAGCACTGATTAAAGCTTGCTAGAGTTATATATATATGATACATATGATATGATGGTTGGCAATTTGTGCTGTGAAAGCTCTACCGGCCACTGGGGTCCTTCAATGGGGAGCTTGGGGAGGACGGACCTCCGTACGGACATTATTGTTGTTCCTTCAAAGTGTTAAAATAGTAATATTATCAGTACTTTCACAGATAATTCTGTTAAATTGATGTGTATGTTATGCCACACACGGATGGTTGCTTGCGGAACCCCAGGGTAGTACAGACAGAGTCGGAGGCAAAAGGAGTTCAATAACCCATATGTGTCTTTATTGGATATTGCTCCAATGAATCACCTGAAATGAGGTGTGAACAATCAACTATGTGTGTGTAAATTACTGAAGTAATTATACTATGTGTAAAGCGACTTGGAGTGCGAAATGGAAATCCAAACAGGGGGTGTTGTAATAATGTGCTGCGGGGAAAAGGCTGAAGTCCAACAAATGAAACAAACAAGCAAAATAGTCCAACGGGGGAAAAACCAGGAGTACACAGGAGATTGCAAACGGGTCTTCACGGGGAATCACGGAGGAATTGGCCAGAGAGTCTCAGGTTGTTACAACAGGAAAGTTCTGGCAACGAGTGACACGGGAGAGGAGTCCAAACAGGGAGCCTGATGGGAAATGGGAACAGGTGTGCTGACACGACTACGGTCTTCTGTGACGGAGTGTTCTCCTGGGTGTAGTAACCCAAGGTGGCAGAGAGGGGGAGGCAGAGGAGTGGCGTGATACTGGCATCACAACAGTGTATTTATTTTTCTCTGAAATTTTAGGGAAGATGGTCCTCCCTTTCTTCAATGGATGAGCGTCCTCTTATTGCTAGTGTGTGTGTCTAATTATAATATATAACATAATTCCATATCTGTGTGGGCAGGTCCGAGAGAGGCTTCGTGTGGCTCTGGAACGAGTGTCCTTGTTGGAGGACCAGCTGGCATCGTCTTCTCAAGAGGTACGTGGTCCTGCTACAGTATACAGCTCTACTAAATGAATAACTAACTAATTACTAACAATCTAACTATCTAATGAACTATCGAACTAACTAACTACCTATCGTACTAATTAACTAACCATCTAACTAACTAACCATCTAACTAACTAATTAACTAACTATTGAACTATCAAACTAACAAACTTACTATCTATCTATCTATCTATCTAACTAACTAACTAACGTTGTGTTTGTTCAGGTGGTCTGTCTCAGAGACCAGATCAAGAGACGGCAGCAGGGCATTGAAACCGGGAAAGACGTAAGGATGCTTATGTTTCATTGTGACGCTGTTTCACTCTGACATCCGTGACCTGAACTTCTGCTGTGATTGACGCGTCCATCTTCTTCCTCTTGTCTCCCGTTGCGCCCAGCGGCTGCCCAACGGCCCATCGTCGGGAGGCCTGGAGGACGGCGAGATGGAGCGCCAGAGAGAGGGCGAGATAGAGCGCCAGAGAGAGGGAGAGATAGAGCGACAGAGGGCCGAGCTGTCACAGCTCAAGGAGAGGCTGGCTCTCATGTGTCGACAGGTCAGTGTGTTGGGAACCACCAAAATATACAGACTGGTGACCTAGAGACCTGACTGATACCTCCTCTCTAGTGACCTAGAGACCTGACTGATACCTCCTCTCTAGTGACCTAGAGACCTGACTGATACCTCCTCTCTAGTGACCTACAGACCTGACTGATACCTCCTCTCTAGTGACCTAGAGACCTGACTCATACCTCCCCTCTAGTGACCTAGAGACCTGACTGATACCTCCTCTCTAGTGACCTAGAGACCTGACTGATACATCCCCTCTAGTGACCTAGAGACCTGACTGATACCTCCTCTCTAGTGACCTAGGGACCTGCCTGATTGTGCCTCTCTAGTGACCTAGGGACCTGACTGATACCACCTCTCTAGTTACCTAGAGACCTGACTGATACCTCCCCTCTACTGACCTAGAGACCTGACTGATACCTCCTCTCTAGTGACTTAAAGACCTGACTGATACCTCCTCTCTAGTGACCTAGAGACCTGACTGATACCTTCTCTCTAGTGACCTAGAGACCTGACTGATACCTCCCCTCTAGTGACCTAGAGACCTGACTGATACCCCCTCTCTAGTGACCTAGAAACCTGACTGATACTTCCTCTCTAGTGACCTAAAAACCTGACTGATACCTTCTCTCTAGTGACCTAGATACCTGACTGATACCTTCTTTATAGTGACCTAGAGACCTGACTGATACCTCCTCTCTAGTGACCTAGAGACCTGACTGATACCTCCTCTCTAGTGACCTAGAGACCTGACTGATACCTCCTCTCTAGTGACCTAGAGACCTGACTGATACCTCCTCTCTAGTGACCTATAGACCTGACTGATACCTCCTCTCTAGTGACCTAGAAACCTGACTGATACCTCCTTTCTAGTGACCTAGAGACCTGACAGATACCTCCTCTCTAGTGACCTAAAAACCTGACTGATACCTCCTTTCTAGTGACCTAGAGACCTGACTGATACCTCCTCTCTAGTGACCTAGAGACCTGACTGATACCTCCTCTCTAGTGACCTAGAAACCTGACTGATACCTCCTTTCTAGTGACCTAGAGACCTGACAGATACCTCCTCTCTAGTGACCTAAAAACCTGACTGATACCTCCTTTCTAGTGACCTAGAGACCTGACTGATACCTCCTCTCTAGTGACCTAGAAACCTGACTGATACCTCCTTTCTAGTGACCTAGAGACCTGACAGATACCTCCTCTCTAGTGACCTAAAAACCTGACTGATACCTCCTTTCTAGTGACCTAGAGACCTGACTGATACCTCCTCTCTAGTGACCTAGAGACCTGACTGATACCTCCACCTGTAGGGTGAGATAGAGCGACAGAGATTAAATGTAGAGAAACAAATGTCCCTGTGTGTATGTGACCAATAAAGAGGATTTAGACTTGAATTAGGTTTACAGTAGTAGTGACATTCAGTCTATACCAGGTCAGAACCTGATCAAGTCCAGGCAAGAACCAGGGATCAGTACCGAGGGTCAGTACCAGGTCAGGTTCAGGCCAGTACGGTGGGTCATATTAACTGCACTGTGTTTTTGTAGCGACCCGACCTGGGGAGCTGGTGTTCAGCTCCCCCTGGTGGTCGGACGACATCACTGCAGTTTGGGCTCATAGTCTGCATTAGCAGTATTACTGGAGATTGAAATCCACTTTTGACTTCTGGTGACGAGTTGTTCTCTTGCCTACCTTTGTTGAACGTATTATTTTAAGTCGCTTTTGACAAAAGTGTCTGAGAAGATCATCTCCCTTAGGGATAGGGTGAGAAGCTCATCTCCCTTAGGGATAGGGTGAGAAGATCATCTCCCTTAGGGATAGGGTGAGAAGATCATCTCCCTTAGGGATAGGGTGAGAAGATCATCTCCTTAGGGATAGGGATAGGGTGAGAAGCTCATCTCCCTTAGGGATAGGGTGAGAAGATCATCTCCCTTAGGGATAGGGTGAGAGGCTCATCTCCCTTAGGGATAGGGTGAGAAGATCATCTCCCTTAGGGATAGGGTGAGAAGTTCAGACAAAGGTCCAGCTGGGAGGAGACCAGGGGGTAGACAAAGGTCCAGCTGGGAGGAGACCAGGGGGTAGACAAAGGTCCAGCTGGGAGGAGACCAGGGGGCAGACCGAGGTCCAGCTGGGAGGAGACCAGGGGGTAGACAAAGGTCCAGCTGGGAGGAGACCAGGGGGCAGACAAAGGTCCAGCTGGGAGGAGACCAGGGGGCAGACCGAGGTCCAGCTGGGAGGAGACCAGGGGGTAGACAAAGGTCCAGCTCGGAGGAGACCAGGGGGCAGACAAAGGTCCAGCTGGGAGGAGACCAGGGGGCAGACAAAGGTCCAGCTGGGAGGAGACCAGGGGGCAGACCGAGGTACAGGTGGGGTGATTACATCTCCACACTGGCCTGGGAACGCCTCGGGATCCCCCAGTCAGAGCTGGTCCATGTTGCCAGGGAGAGGGAAGTTTGGAGTCCCCTGCTGGAGCTGCTACCTCCGCTACCCGACCCGGATAAGCGGTAGACGATGGAGGGCTGGCTGGAGGGATGGATGGTAATGTAATTATTCTTGGTACTGTGTCCTCAGGTGGGAGAGATCGAGGAGCAGCTCGCTGCCGCCAGGAGGGAGGTAACCAAGTCAGAAGAGGCCAATCAGAAGCTGCAGAGGGACGTGAAGGAGGTGAGCTCAGCCAATCACATACCTAGATGGCGTTAGATAATGTTTATAGATGGTACTTTATACTATATATATTAAAGCTATATTATATTAGATTAATATTGTGTGGTTTGTTGTCCAGGCACTGTGTCAGAGAGAAGATATGGAGGAGAGAATTACTACTCTGGAGCGCAGGTAACCTTCATAATATTAATACATAATAATGGTATTAATATTGATGTTAAATAATGGTATTCATATTAACTTTATTTTATGGTATTAATATTAATTTTATATAATGTTATTCATATTAAAGTTATTTAATGGGGTAATGTTATATAATGGTTGTAATAATGGTTCTTTAAACATGTGTGCAGGTACCTGAGCGCCCAGAGAGAGGCCACCTCCCTCCATGACACCAAGGACAAGCTGGAGAACGACCTGGCCAGCAAGGAGTCCCTCTACAGACAGGTCAGTCTAAGTCTAACTGTTTTTAACTCTAGATGTAACTGTCTGTAACTCTAGGTGTAACTGTCTGTAACTCTAGATGTAACTGTCTGTAACTCTAGGTGTAACTGTCTGTAACTCTAGATGTAACTGTCTGTAACTCTAGATGTAACTGTCTTTAACTCTAGATGTAACTACCTGTAACTCTAGGTGTAACTGTCTGTAACTCTAGATGCAACTGTCTGTAACTCTAGATGTAACTGTCTGTAACTCTAGATGTAACTGTCTGTAACTCTAAGTGTAACTACCTGTAACTCTAGATGTAACTGTCTGTTACTCTAGATGTAACTGCCTGTAACTGTAGGCGTAACCATATCTGTAACTCAGGGTGTAACTGTAGGTGTAACCATATCTGTAACTGTAGGTGTAACTCTATTTATAACCAGATGTGTAACTCTCTTGTTGTAACCTATGTATTTTATAACTGTGTGTGTGTGTTCAGAGCGAGGAAAAGAACCGGCAGCTCCAGGAGCGTCTGGACGATGCCAAGCAGAAGCTCCAGCAGACCCTTCAGAGGGCGGAGACCCTCCCTGAGATCGAGGCCCAGCTGGCCCAGAGGGTAGCGGCGCTCAACAAGGTACACCCGCTTAGGCTGGGTCACACTAGGTTGGACTGGGTTAGACTGGGTTAGACTGGGTTAGACTAGGTTAGACTGGGTTAGACTGGGTTAGACTAGGTTACACTAGGTTACACTAGGTTACACTGGGTTAGACTGGGTTACACTAAGTTAGACTGGGTTAGACTAGGTTAGACTGGGTTAGACTGTGTTAGACTAGGTTACACCAGGTTAGACTGGGTTAGACTAGGTTACACTGGGTTAGACTAGGTTACACTGGGTTAGACTAGGTTACACTGGGTTACACTAGGTTAGACTGGGTTAGACTGGGTTGGACCAGACTCAATAGCAAGTGTGTGTGTGTGTGTGTGTGTGTGTGTGTGTGTGTGTGTGTGTGTGTGTGTGTGTGTGTGTGTGTGTGTGTGTGTGTGTGTGTGTGTGTGTGTGTAGGCCGAGGAGCGTCATGGTAACTTTGAGGAGAGGCTGAGGCAGATGGAGGCTCAACTAGAGGAGAAGAACCAGGAGCTACAGAGGGTAACTACTCTCTCGCTCTCACTCTCGCTCTCTCTCTCTCTCTCTCTTGGATGTCTATGTTGATTGTTTAGCAAGATGGTAAAAAGCAGATTTGATTCAAACGTTCAATGGTTGGGATGTGAGTGAATTAAAACAATCTGTAAACATTTTATGTTACGGTATCACTCTCTCTCTCTCTCTCTCTCTCTCTCTCTCTCTCTCTCTCTCTCTCTCTCTCTCTCTCTCCCCCAGGCGAGGCAGAGAGAGAAGATGAATGATGAGCATAATAAGCGTCTGTCTGACACGGTGGACAAGCTTCTCTCTGAGTCCAATGAGAGGCTGCAGCTGCACCTGAAGGAGAGGATGGCAGCGCTGGAGGAGAAGGTAGATCTGGGATCACAATAGACCCCACTGTACCCCACTGTACCCAATAGACCCCACTGTACCCCACTGTACCCAATAGACCCCACTGTACCCCACTGTACCCAATAGACCCCACTGTACCCAATAGACCCCACTGTACCCCAATAGACCCCACTGTACCCCACTGTACCCCAATAGACCCACTGTACTCCACTGTACCCCAATAGACCCCACTGTACCCCAATAGACCCCAATAGACCCCACTGTACCCAATAGACCCCAATAGACCCCACTGTACCCAATAGACCCCACTGTACCCCATGACCCCACTGTACCCCAATAGACCCCACTGTACCCCACTGTACCCCACTGTACCCCAATAGACCCCACTGTATCCAATAGACCCCACTGGACCCCACTGTACCCCAATAGACCCCACTGTATCCAATAGACCCCACTGGACCCCACTGTACCCCAATAGACCCCACTGTACCCAATAGACCCCACTGTACCCAATAGACCCCACTGTACCCAATAGACCCCACTGTACCCCAATAGACCCCACTGTACCCAATAGACCCCACTGTACCCCAATAGACCCCACTGTACCCAATAGACCCCACTGTACCCCAATAGACCCCACTGTACCCAATAGACCCCACTGTACCCCAATAGACCCCACTGTACCCCAATAGACCCCACTGTACCCAATATACCCCACTGTACCCAATAGACCCCACTGTACCCAGTAGGCCCCACTGTACCCCAACAGACCCCACTGTACCCAATATACCCCACTGTACCCAATAGACCCCACTGTACCCAATATACCCCACTGTACCCCAATAGACCCCACTGTACCCCAATAGACCCCACTGTACCCCAATAGACCCCACTGTACCCAATAGACCCCACTGTACCCCAATAGACCCCACTGTACCCAATAGACCCCACTGTACCCCAATAGACCCCACTGTACCCCAATAGACCCCACTGTACCCAGTAGACCCCACTGTACCCAATAGACCCCACTGTACCCCAATAGACCCCACTGTACCCCCCCTGTACCCAATAGACCCCACTGTACCCCAATAGACCCCACTGTACCCCACTGTACCCAATAGACCCCACTGTACCCAGTAGGCCCCACTGTACCCCAATAGACCCCACTGTACCCAGTAGACCCCACTGTACCCCAATAGACCCCACTGTACCCAATAGACCCCACTGTACCCAATAGACCCCACTGTACCCAGTGTGTGTGTGTGTGTGTGTGTGTGTGTGTGTGTGTGTGTGTGTGTGTGTGTGTGTGTGTGTGTAACACACTCTCTGTGCTCCAACAGAACTCCCTGTCTGAGGAACTGTCCAACATGAAGAAGATTCAGGATGACCTGCTAGCCAACAAGGTACCCCTACCAGTCCTCTGATTGGTCCACTGTCTGGTTGGTCCACTGTCTGGTTGGTCCACTGTCTGATTGGTCCACTGTCTGGTTGGTCCACTGTGTGATTGGTCCACTGTCTGGTTGGTCCACTGTCTGATTGGTCTACTGTCTGGTTGGTCCACTGTGTGATTGGTCCACTGTCTGGTTGGTCCACTGTCTGGTTGGTCCACTGTCTGATTGGTCCACTGTCTGGTTGGTCAGTTCAACACGTGTGTGTGTGTGTGTGTGTGTGTGTGTGTGTGTGTGTGTCCACAGGACCAGCTGCTGGCAGAGCTGGAGAGGATCCAGTTGGAACTGGACCAGCTGAGGGGCCGGTCTGGCTCCTCCTACTCCAGGTCAGCTGCACAACCTTTGAACTTTGACCTTTTTCCATACCTTACGTGTACCGCCAGGCTAGCTGCTTACCCTGCTGTTTAGCCTTTAGCTCATAGTCTGTGAGTTAGTGAGCTGTTAGCTGTTTGGCCGTTAGCTCATAGCTTTTGAGTTAGTTAGTTGTTAGCCTGTTAACCACAGGTCAAACAAACAGTTTGGAAGTTTCCTAGCGGTAGTTTCGTAAGGTAATGAGCACCTTTAGCCTCAGCTAGTGTGAGCGGTGTAAGGTGATCTTTGGTGCTAACTGTGTTTTTGCCCCCCCACAGGGCGGGGAGTGTGAGCTCCCTCCCCTCCACCCTGTTCAGGAGGTCATTACCGGGCAGCGCATCAGAGCTCCGCTACCCTCAGGGAGGATCCCTGCCCTCAGGGGGCTCTGTGGTCCGACGGGCCCACAGGGGGCGCTGGGGGCCCAGGGATGACAATAACAAGGTGAGGATGAAGACGGTGATGATGGTGATCCATGTTGTTTATGACCCTATACCTCTAACCCCTCCTTCCTCTCTCTCTCTCTCTCTCTCTCTCTCTCTCTCTCTCTCTCTCTCTCTCTCTCTCTCTCTCTCTCTCTCTCTCTCTCTCTCTCTCTCCCCCCCCAGTATGGGGAGTGGGACAGCCCCTCCATGCTGACTCCCGGGTACGAGGGAGGAGTGGAGGGCAGCTGCTCAGACGAGGAGGAGGAGAACCTGTTTGGCTCGGAGCTCCTGTCCCCCAGCGGACAGACGGACGTCCAGACGCTCGCCATCATGCTGCAGGAGCAGCTGGAGGCCATCAACAAGGAGATCAAGTAGGTCTAGTTAATGGAATATTATTATTATAAATATTATAAGTAGTAGTACTTCACTCGGGTGAAGAGAGGGGCAGAGCTATCAACCGATCACCATCTGGTGGTGAGTTGGGTAAGATGGCGGGGGAAGCCTCTGGACAGACCTGGTAAGCCCAAACGTGTAGTGCGGGTGAACTGGGAACGTCTGGTGGATGCCCCTGTCCGGGAGTCCTTCAACTCCCACCTCCGGCAGAAGTTTTCGGGCATCTCTGTGGAGGCTGGGGGCATTGAGCCAGAGTGGTCATTGTTCAAAGCTTCTATTGCCGAAGCTGCGGTTGAGAGCTGTGGCTTCAAGGTCATTGGTGCCTCAAGGGGCGGCAACCCTCGGACTTCATGGTGGACACAGGTGGTCAGGGAAGCCAGGTGGTCAGGGCTGAAGAAGGAGGCCTTCCGGGCTATGTTAGCCTGTGAGACTCAGCGGACTCAGTTGCGAGGTATCGACAGGTCAAGAGGACGGCAGCCTCGGCTGTAGTGAAGGCAAAGCAGCGGGTGTGGGAGGAATTCGGAGAAGCCATGGAGAAGGACTTTCAGTTGGCACCAAAGCGTTTCTGGCAAACAATCCGGCGCCTCAGGAGGGGGAAGTGTGGATCCATCCAAGCTGTGTACATTAAGGGTGGGACATTGCTGACCTCAACTGAGGAGGTGATCGGGCGGTGGAAAGAACACTTTGAGGAACTTCTTAACCCAACTACACCCTCAATGGTAGAGACAGAGCTGGAGGCTGAAGGATGAAGGACGGCAAACATCAATCTCCCTGGAGGAAGTCGAGTAGTAGTCAAACATCTCCGCAGTGGCAGTATCACATTACTCAGCCTCCCTGGGAAAGTCTACTCCAAGGTGCTGGAAAGGAGGGTTCGGCCGATAGTCGAACCTCAGATTGAAGAGGAACAATGCGGATTCCGCCCTGGTCATGGAACAACGGACCAGCTTTTCACTCTTGCAAGGATCCTGGAGGGGGCTTGGGAGTATGCCCATCCGGTCTACATGTGTTTTGTGGATTTGGAGAAGGCATATGATTGGGTCCCTCGGGAAATTCTGTGGGGGGTGCTACGGGAGTATGGGGTGCGGGGGTCACTGTTGAGGGCCATCCAATCTCTGTACTAACAAAGCAAGAGCTGTGTCCGGATCTGTGTTCTCAGTGGGTGTTGGCCTCCGCCAGGGCTGTGCTTTGTCACCCATCCTGTTTGTGATTTTCATGGACAGGATATCAAGGCGTAGTCATGGAGGGGAGGGGTTTCAGTATGGTGGGCTCAGGATTGAATCGCTGCTGTTTGCAGATGATGTGGTCCTGTTTGCATCAGTATGTGACCTTCAGCACTCACTTGGATCGGTTTGCAGCAGAGTGTGAAGCGGCTGGGATGAGGATCAGCACCTCCAAATCTGAGGCCATGGTTCTTAGCAGGAAACCGGTGGATTGTGTACTCCAAGAAGGGAGGGAGTCCTTATCCCAAGTGAAGGAGCTCAAGTATCTCGGGGTCTTGTTCTCGAGTGAGGGGAGGATGGAGTGTGAGATTGACAGGATAATGTGCAGTGGGAGCGGGAACTGTGTTCTACTAGAACACAGTAGGACTGATCAGAAGTTCTACTAGAACACAGTAGGACTGTATAATAATATTATTAATAATGATTATGAACCTTGTGCTCCAGGTTGATCCAGGAGGAGAAGGAGAGCACGGAGCTCAGGGCGGAGGAGATCGAGAGCCGGGTCAGCAGCGTGGCTCTGGATGCTCCCTCCCTCCCCCCCACCTCCCTCGGGGGCCGGGGCTACATGACCCCCTCCCTCACCTCCTCCACCCTTGCCTCCCCCTCGCCTCCCAGCTCCGGACACTCCACCCCGCGCCTCCCCCACTCCCCTGCCAGGGACAGCGATAGACAGGTACCCTCCCCCTCCTCCTCCTCCTCCTTCTCCTCATCCTTGTCCCTTCTCCTCCACCCCTCTCTCAGCCTTCCATGAAGGGTTATGGATAACCAAGTCATTTCATTTGATGTTTATGTTGTATCTGGTTGGTCTGAGTCTGTTTCTCCTCCTGCTGCAGAACAGCAAAGATGGAGAGGAGTGCAGGGCTCTGGCCCTCATAGACTCCACCCCTCCGGTTCCACGGGCGCTGCGATTGGACAGAATGACCCACACACACCCGGGGGCGGGGCTTGACGACCACCGTGAATATCGCAGGTAGCGTCACACTAGCATCTCTCGGAGCAGTGGCTTACATGACTGTCCTTTAGCTCGTTATGGTTCTCTCATCCGGCTTTCCGTCTGCTAGCTTTAATCTGTTAGCTTCAACATGCTAGCTCTGGTTAGCGTCAGTAAGCTCTATGCTTCCGTGTGTCCAGTCTGTCTGCAGACGGCGCCATCACCGCTAGCCAGGACTCGCTCCACAAGGCCAGCAAGAAGAAGAGCATCAAGTCATCCATCGGCCGACTATTTGGCAAGAAGGAGAAGGGAAGGATGGCAGGGACCGGCCGGGAGTCCCCCTCCCTAGGTCAGTCTTCACCTGGTCTCACACACCTGGTTTCATACCTGGTCTCACACCTGGTCTCACACACCTGGTTTCATACCTGGTCTCACACCTGGTCTCACACACCTGGTTTCATACCTGGTCTCACACATGGTCTCATACACCTGTTCTCATGCACCTGGTCACACACCTGGTCTCATACACCTAGTCACACACCTGTAACATTATTACCATGGTAACATTGTTTCCATGGTAACAGTGTCGATGGTAACAAAGCATCCATGGTAAAAGTGTCACCGGTTTTGTGTTTCGACATTGCCTTGGTATGTTTCCATGGTAACAACAGTCTTTCTACAGTCACAACATTCCCATAATAACAGTGTTGCCATAGTAACGGTGTTTCCATGGTAACCATTCTGACACGTCTGTGTAGTATTTAGAGGATAGTGTTAAGACTTCTCCATATATCTATATATATATCTATATATATCTCTCTCATATCTCCCCAGCTTCCACCCCGTCTGATGAGCTGGGCTCTGACCCTCTGAGCCTCAAGATGGGGACAGGAACCGTGGAGAAGGACCGGCGCAGCAAAAAGAAGTAAGGAGTCGCTCTAGTGTGGAGAAAAACCTAGTTAGATATACTATGAATATAAGACCTCATCATGAGGTAACGAACCATGTACACTGTACATGTATAGATAGTACTGCTAGTAATGTATAGATATGGTATTTATATAAGTTCTCCCTCCTCCTCCTCCTCCAGACATGACCTCCTGGAGGAGGCGTGTCGTCAGGGTCTGCCCTTCGCCTCCTGGGACGGCCCCACTGTCGTCACCTGGCTGGAGGTACGGTCTGGTCCGGTCCGGTCCGGTCTAGTCCTAATGGTTTGGTCTGGTCTGTCCTAGTCTGGTCCGGTCTAGTCCTGATGGTCTGGTCTGGTCTGTCCTAGTCTGGTCTGGTCTAGTCCTGATGGTCTGGTCTGGTCTAGTCTGGTCCGGTCTAGTCCTGATGGTCTGGTCTGGTCTGTCCTAGTCTGGTCCGGTCTAGTCCTGTTGGTCTGGTCTGGTCTAGTCTGGTCCGGTCTAGTCCTGATGGTCTGGTCTGGTCTAGTCTGGTCTGGTCTAGTCCTGATGGTCTGGTCTGGTCTAGTCTGGTCCGGTCTAGTCCTGATGGTCTGGTCTGGTCCGGTCTAGTCCTGATGGTCTGGTCTGGTCTGTCCTAGTCTGGTCTGGTCTAGTCCTGATGGTCTGGTCTGTCCTAGTCTGGTCTGGTCCTGATGGCCTAGTCTGGTCAGAATCAAGATATGATTGTATAGTTAATGTGATCTGATCCTGGTTAACCTGATTAATCTGGTCCTGGTTAATTAGGTTAATATGGATGATGTGGTTAAAATGGTCATAGTTAATCAGGTTAACCTGGTCCTTGACCCGGTGTGTCCCAGCTGTGGGTGGGCATGCCAGCCTGGTACGTGGCGGCCTGCCGGGCCAACGTGAAGAGCGGCGCCATCATGTCCAACCTGTCGGACACGGAGATCCAGAGAGAGATCGGCATCAGCAACCCGCTGCACCGCCTCAAGCTGCGCCTCGCCATCCAGGAGATGGTGTCCCTCACCAGCCCCTCGGCCCCCGCCAGCGCCCGCTCGGTTAGTGCACACAGGGATACTACTAGTACTGCTACTGCTGTACTACTTACTTATATACACATACACTGTAACTGTATATACTACTGTACTCAACAACAATACAGTATACATACACTCACACACACAGCTCTGTAAGTATACCTAATAGATACACATGTACTGTTACTGTACTACTAATATATATATATATATATATATATATATATATACAGATTCAAGATTCAAGATAACTTTATTTATCCCGAGGGAAATTAAGGTGCAACAGTTGACACAGGGGGAATAAATGCACACAAAAATATACTAATACCTAAAAACTAAAAACTAAATAACAACAACTAACTAAACAAAACTAGTATAAACAAAATATAACTAAATTAACTCTAAATGAATTGACAGATGAATTGCACAATTTACAGTATTATTACAGTAATACGTAGGTATATACAATACACAACAATACGTATAGTGCAAATTGGCAGTAATAAAATATTAATAAATAACTCAGATGAATACTGAAAAAGTGACAAGTGAAAAGTGAAATTGAATTTACAGTGTAAATTATATAAATGTATATAAGTAAGATGTACTGCACTGCTAAGATACACATACACTGTTACTGTACTAGTCCTATACTACTCTGTACTCCCTGGTCTGACAGTAGCCTGTTGTTTACAGTCCACCAGTAACATCTGGATGACACACGCAGAGATGGAGTCGCTCACCACGGCAACCAAACCAGTAAGCCCTCCACCTCCTCCTCCTCCTCTCTCCCCTTCCTCTCTCCTCCCTCCTCATCTTCCTCCTCCCCCCCTTTCTCCTCCTCCTCTTCCTCCTCTTCCTGGACCAGTATCTATACATACCCATTACCATTAGAGGGCTGGGAGAACACACATGTCATGTGATGACAACACAGGACAGAGTGCCTCGTTGTGATTGGTTGGTACTGATGATGTCATGATGTTGTTGATGATGTCGTGTTTTCTTCTCCTTGTGTTGGATTAGGATTCTGTCTGTCTCCTCCTTCTCCTCCAGATCTGTAGTTACTGTCTGTTTCCAACTAACGACCTCACTAACCACACTCTGCCACTCCTGCCCTCTCTCCTTCTTCTCTCCTCCTCCTCCTCTTCCATGCTCCTCCTTCTCCTCCTCCTCTTCCGTGCTCCTCCACCTCCTCCCATTCCATGCTCCTCCTCTTCCGTGCTCCTCCTCCTCTTCCCGTGCTCCTCCTCCTCTTCCATGCTCCTCCTCCTCCTCTTCCATGCTCCTCCTCTTCCGTGCTCCTCCTCCTCTTCCATGCTCCTCCTCCCCCTCTTCCATGCTCCTCCCCCTTTCCATGCTCCTCCTCCTCTTCCATGCTCCTCCTCCTCCTCTTCCATGCTCCTCCTCCTCTTCCATGCTCCTCCTTCTCCTCCTCTCCTTCCATGCTCCTCCTCCTCTTCCATGCTCCTCCTCCTCCTCCTCTTCCATGCTCCTCCTCTTCCGTGCTCCTCCACCACCTCCTCCTCTTCCATCCTCCTCTTCCATGCTCCTCCTCCTCCCCTTCCATGCTCCTGCCCCTCTTCCATGCTCCTCCTCCTCCTCCTCCTCCTCCTCCTCCTCCTCCTCCTCCTCCTCTTCCATGCTCCTCCTCCTCCTCCTCTACACACAACACTCTTCTTCCTTCCTTTCAACCCCAACTTTCCGAATGTTCCTTTTCCTTCCTATCTCTCTCTCTCTCTCTCTCTCTCTCTCTCTCTCTCTCTCTCTCTCTCTCTCTCTCTCTCTCTCTCTCTCTCTCTCCCCCCCACCTGGGCTGTGTTGACCAATAGGAGCAGAAGGAGTTCAGCTGGGACCAGGTGAGTGAAGCCCTATCCCCTCTGTACGGCTGCTATGTAGCATGTAGCACAAAGTCATAGACACTTAGACACTTCTGTATTGTTCTTAATTGTTATTATTACTATTTATCACTTTTTATTTTATTTTTCCATTTGTTTATTGGGAAGTGTAACTTACTATCTATTTAACTGTGGGAGTGAATGGGGAGTAACCATTCCATTGTACTTGTAATGTAGAATGAGGTCACATGACCAGCCCTAAGCCCCTCCCCTCTACCAGATCCTGGCCTATGGGGACATGAACCACGAGTGGGTGGGCAACGAGTGGCTGCCCAGCCTGGGGCTGCCTCAGTACCGCTCCTACTTCATGGAGTCCCTGGTCGACGCCCGCATGCTGGACCACCTCACCAAGAAGGAGCTCAGGGGCCAGCTCAAGATGGTGGACAGCTTCCACAGGTGGGACCGCTGGGATACGCTCTTATTGTTGTCATGGTAACAGGGTTGTCTCCCTGGTAACGGTCTTATTGTGGTCATGGTAACAGGGTTGTCTCCCTGGTAACGGTCTTATTGTGGTCATGGTAACAGGGTTGTCTCCCTGGTAATGGTCTTATTGTGGTCATGGTAACAGGGTTGTCTCCCTGGTAACGGTCTTATTGTGGTCATGGTAACAGGGTGAGCCTCCACTATGGCATCATGTGCCTGAAACGTCTGAACTACGACCGTAAGGAGCTGGAGAGACGACGAGAGGAGAGTCAGCACCAGAACCACGGTGAGACCAGACCAGGGACCACACATTCAAGATCAGAGATACATAATGGATCCTTGATAATAATTATATTTCCTGTCCCTCCCCCCCCCCTCTCCAGATGTGATGGTCTGGTCCAACGAGCGTGTCTTGTGCTGGGTGCAGACCATCGGTCTGAAGGAGTTCGCAGACAACCTATTAGAGAGCGGCGTCCACGGTGCGCTACTGGCCCTGGACGACACCTTCGACTACACAGACCTGGCCCTCCTCCTCCAGATACCCAATCAGAGCACACAGGTGGGTGGCTGCCATTGGTCCAGAGCACCTGTCACTCAACCTGCTCCAAGCCGCGCAACACACACCATATCACCATCCCAGAAAGAAAATGTTTATTAAGTTGTTTTACCTGAAAATACTTGATATGTTTATTATACAACATATAATATGAATATATAATGAGGTCATCGTTTAGATACCCTGATGTCAGGATTTTAGTTTTGATGATGATGGTTTTAAAAAGAATGTCATGCTTTTAGATATAATGATGTCATGGTTTAAGATATAATGATGTCATGGTTTAAGATATGATGATGTCATGGTTTAAGAAAGGATGATGTCATGGTTTAAGACAGGATGATGTCATGGTTTAAGAAAGGATGATGTCATGGTTTAAGAAAGGATGATGTCATGGTTTTAGTTATGAGGTCATGGTCACAGTGCAGAGTTAGTGGGACCAGAACGCAGACCAACGACCAGTGAAGCCATAAGTGAAGCTTTATTACAGGAAGCAGTACACTAGGAGGGAGGGACGGGCCAGGGGTCAGGGTATCAGGGGTCTGGGTACCAGAGGTCGGGGTACCAGGGGTCTGGGTACCAGAGGTCGGGGTACCAGGGGTCTGGGTACCAGGGGGTCGGGGTACCAGGGGTCGGGGTACCAGGGGTCTGGGTACCAGGAGGTCGGGGTAGCAGGGGTCGGGGTACCAGGGGTCGGGGTACCAGGGGTCTGGGTACCAGGGGGTCGGGGTACCAGGGGTCGGGGTACCAGGGGTCTGGGTACCAGAGGTCGGGGTACCAGGGGTCTGGGTACCAGGGGGTCGGGGTACCAGGGGTCGGGGTACCAGGGGTCGGGGTACCAGGGGTCTGGGTACCAGGAGGTCGGGGTAGCAGACAGGAGAGAAGTCCGGGACGGGAGAGGAGTCTGGATACCGGGAAATCGATCGGAACGATTCCATCCAGAGAGCACAAAGTGCGACCTAGCCCCGGTGTTAGGGAACGCCAGGGTATATATACCCCCAGATGAGGTCGTTAACATAATCGGCAATTGCCGACAGGTGTGTGGGTGCGCCACCAAAGCCCGCGCCTTGGCCACGCCCCCTGTCACCCACCGTAACCGTGACATCATGGTTTAAGATATGATGATGTCATGGTTTTAGTTATGAGGTCATGGTTTTAGATATGATGATGTCATAGTTTTAGATATGACGATGTCATGGTTTATGATGTCATTGTTTCTCCTTCAGGCTCGGCAGCTGTTGGAGCAGGAGTACAACACCCTCATCTCCATGGCAACCGAGAGGAGGCCAGACGAGGTAAGGGAGGAGCAGCAAGTAGCAGAACCCGACCCAAAGCTTTTAGGTGCTACATGTGTTGTGCTAAGCGCTAGGTGTGTTGTGCTAAGCGCTAGGTGTGTTGTGCTAAGCGCTAGGTGTGTTGTGCTAAGCGCTAGGTGTGTTGTTCTAAGCGCTAGGTGTGTTGTGCTAAGCGCTAGGTGTGTTGTGCTAAGCGCTAGGTGTGTTGTGCTAAGCGCTAGGTGTGTTGTTCTAAGCGCTAGGTGTGTTGTGCTAAGCGCTAGGTGTGTTGTGCTAAACGCTAGGTGTGTTGTTGACAGGACGGTTCCAAGACGTTCACCCGCTCCCCCTCCTGGAGGAAGATGTTCCGGGAGAAGGACCTGAGGGGCGTGGCCTCCGACTCGGAGACGCTGCCTGCTAACTTCCGCGCCTCGGCCATCGCCACGTCCTCCGTCACCCTGAGGAAGGTCCAGAGTGAAGGTCAGCCGCCCGAGCAAGGCACTAACGCTGCAAGGTTAGGGGTTATATTCCATGTGTCTAACGTCTGTCTCGTGTCTGACAGCAAACTCGGGTCCCAGGGGGGAGTCAGCCTCCATCAGGACCTACTCCTGTTAGAAGACAAGCACACCAGGTGAGGACCAACCGCCACACCTGGGCCCCCTGTGGTCCGGGACCCACCTGGGGATCCTCTAACCGCATCACACCTGGGCCCCCTGTGGTCCGGGACCCACCTGGGGATCCTCTAACCCCATCACACCTGGGCCCCCTGTGGTCTGGGACCCACCTGGGGATCCTCTAACCCCATCACACCTGGGCCCCCTGTGGTCCGGGACCCACCTGGGGATCCTCTAACCCCATCACACCTGGGCCCCCTGTGGTCCGAGACCCACCTGGGGATCCTCTAACCCCATCACACCTGGGCCCCCTGTGGTCCGGGACCCACCTGGTGATCCTCTAACCCCCTGCTGCTCTCCTCCCCAGGGTCCTGTCCTCCTCCCAGTCCCGGAGAGCCAGGATCCGCTTCCACACAACATGGAAGACCGTCTGAAAAAGAAATCTTTAAAAATGAGTGATTGTGTGTTTTCCCTCTCTCTCTCTCTCTCTCTCTCTCTCTCTCTCTCTCTCTGTCTGTCTGTCTGTCTCTCTTTCTCTCTTTCTCTCTCTCTCTCTCTGTCTCTCTGTCTCTGTCTCTCTTTCTCTCTCTCTCTCTCTCTCTCTGTCTCTCTCTCTCTCTCTCTGTCTCTGTCTCTCTCTCTCTCTCTCTCTCTCTCTCTCTCTCTCTCTCTCTCTCTCTCTCTCTCTCTCTCCTCTCTCTCTCTCTCTCTCTCTCTCTCTCTCTCAGTGTGTGTGACGCTGTAGAAACTCCATATTGTGACATCATCATTAGTCTTGAGCAAATGGGATGGCAATACTGACTGGTTGGGGTTAGTAAGTGTTTCACAATAAAAGCTCTTAATTAAAAGCTCTTAAGGAAGTTGGGGTTAGTGAGTGTTTCACATCAAAAGCCCTTAGGGTGGTTGGGGTTAGTGAGTGTTTCACATTAAAAGCCCTTAAGGAAGTTGGGGTTAGTTGGTGTTTCACCATAAAAGCCCTTAAGGAAGTTGGGGTTAGTTGGGGTTTCACATTAAAAGCCCTGAGGGAGGTTGGGGTTAGTTAGTGTTTCACATTAAAAGTCCTGAGGGAGGTTGGGGTTAGTTAGTGTTTCACATTAAAAGCCCTGAGGGAGGTTGGGGTTAGTTAGTGTTTCACATTAAAAGTCCTGAGGGAGGTTGGGGTTAGTTAGTGTTTCACATTAAAAGCCCTGAGGGAGGTTGGGGTTAGTTAGTGTTTCACATTAAAAGTCCCGAGGGAGGTTGGGGTTAGTTAGTGTTTCACATTAAAAGTCCCGAGGGAGGTTGGGGTTAGTTAGTGTTTCACATTAAAAGCCCTGAGGGAGGTTGGGGTTAGTTAGTGTTTCACATTAAAAGCCTTGAGGGAGGTTGGGGTTAGTTAGTGTTTCACATTAAAAGCCCTTAAGGAGCTCCATGATAACCAGTTCAGTGCAAGGACGTTTATTAAGCCATACGACCACCAGGAGACGCACAACAGACAGACATGCTGGGTGAGGTGCATTATGGGAAACTCCCATCCAAACTCCAAGAGAAAAGAAGTTAAAAGAAGCAGCCGTAGAAGGTGAAGGTTGTCCATAGTTCATAAGCATGCTCCCCAACATGGACCACTGAGGACTTTGTAAAACGTCTGTCTTTGATTTTGAAAAAATATATCATTTTTTATGATACTACTACTATTGTGTGTATGTGTGTACAGTATGTGTGTGTGTGTGTGCGTGCGTGTGTGTGTGTGTGTGTTTATTTCATAATTAGTTAACACTGGCTGTGGTCTGAGTTAAGGTTGAGGAGTAAATAAGTTTTCCATGATGGACGTTAAGATATGCTATGTGTAACGTGTACATTTTGAAGAAAAAAACATGAAATTGTGTTGATTTAAATGTTAATATTCTTAACAGAGAGAAGTGGTGATTATTGGATATATTATGATTACAATAATGATGATAATGATGATTGTAAAAGATGTAATTAAAAAAAGTACCTCTAACACGTTGAGAGTTTGTCTTCAGAGGCAAAGGAGGAGTAGGAGGTGAGGTTAGGAGGTGAGGAGGAGGAGGAGGGGAGGTGAGGAGGAGGAGGGGAGGTGAGGAGGAGGGTGGGAGGTGAGGAGGAGTGTGAGGTGAGGAGGAGGGTGGGAGAGGATCAGGAGGGGAGGTGAGGAGCAGGAGGTGAGGTTAGGAGGTGAGGTGAGGAGGAGCAGGAGGTGAGGTTAGGAGGTGAGGTGAGGAGGAGGAGGAGGAGGAAGAGGGGAGGTGAGGAGCAGGAGGTGAGGTGAGGAGGAGGAGGAAGAGGGGAGGTGAGGAGCAGGAGGTGAGGTGAGGAGCAGGAGGTGAGGTGAGGAGGAGGGTGGGAGGAGGGGAGGTGAGGAGGAGTGGGAGGTGAGGAGGGTGGGAGGTGAGGTTAGGAGGTGAGGAGAAGCAGGAGGGGAGGGGAGGAGGTGCAGCAGGAGGTGAGGAGGAGCAGGAGGGGAGTGGAGGAGGGGAGGGTGAGGAGGTGCAGCAGGAGGTGAGGGAGCTGAGGAGGAGCAAAAAGTCAAGGTAGGAGGTGAGGAGGAGCAGGAGGAGGTATTGCTCAACACTTGGTTGATCTGGTTCTCTTGGCAGCCCAGCAGACCATCAGCTGATGACCGGAAAACACAACAGATGGTGACACACACTCACACACACACACACACACTCACTCACTCACACACACACACACTTACTTACACAAACACACACATACCGTAAACACACACGCTGTCTTCACTGTCTGTGTGTGTTTTGGTTATGGAATGTGGGTGTTTAAAATGTGTGTGTGTGTGTGTGTGTGTGTGTGCGCGCGCGTGTGTGTGTGTGTGTGTGTGTGTGTGTGTGTGTGTGTGTTTCAAATGTATGTGTGTGTGTTTAAAGTGTGTGTATGTTTATAGTTATAAAATGTGTAGTCTGCGTAGGCGCCCGGTTTGACAGGAAGTGACCCGCTGTGGTCATGTGACCTTGTTTACTCTCAGGTCTTTTAAATACGTTTCAAACCCTCACACACGAGAGGAAACACTCGGTTCATGATGTACACTCCAAGAAAGAAAATATCCGGACCGACCCAAAGTCACCAGAACAGTTCAATCACCTACAGACAATTCAAATAAATCTAAACTGTACGAGATTATAGGATAAAGAAGAAGCTATATTTAGAATTATCTTTTAAATTATCTTCACCTGATCTTTTACTTTGATGAATCTGAAGCAGCTTGCTGTCTCCAAGGAATCAAGGAATTAAGGAATCAAGGGAAAACTTTCGGAATTCAAGTTATAACCCTTCGAAGAGACACCTGAGGTGTTAGGGAGCATAGCAAGGTGTTAGGGAGCATAGCAAGGTGTTAGGGAGCATAGCAAGGAGTTAGGGAGCAAGGTGTTAGGGAGCATAGCAAGGTGTTAGGGGGCATAGCAAGGTGTTAGGGAGCATAGCAAGGAGTTAGGGAGCAAGGTGTTAGGGAGCATAGCAAGGTGTTAGGGGGCATAGCAAGGTGTTAGGGAGCATAGCAAGGAGTTAGGGAGCAAGGTGTTAGGGAGCATAGCAAGGTGTTAGGGGGCATAGCAAGGTGTTAGGGGGCATAGCAAGGTGTTAGGGAGCATAGCAAGGAGTTAGGGAGCAAGGTGTTAGGGAGCATAGCAAGGTGTTAGGGGGCATAGCAAGGTGTTAGGGGGCATAGCAAGGTGTTAGGGAGCATAGCAAGGAGTTAGGGAGCAAGGTGTTAGGGAGCATAGCAAGGTGTTAGGGGGCATAGCAAGGTGTTAGGGGGCATAGCAAGGTGTTAGGGAGCATAGCAAGGTGTTAGGGAGCATAGCAAGGAGTTAGGGAGCAAGGTGTTAGGGAGCATAGCAAGGTGTTAGGGGGCATAGCAAGGTGTTAGGGAGCATAGCAAGGAGTTAGGGAGCAAGGTGTTAGGGAGCATAGCAAGGTGTTAGGGGGCATAGCAAGGTGTTAGGGAGCATAGCAAGGAGTTAGGGAGCAAGGTGTTAGGGAGCATAGCAAGGTGTAAGGGGGCATAGCAAGGTGTTAGGGAGCAAAGCAAGGAGTTAGGGAGCATAGCAAGGTGTTAGGGAGCATAGCAAGGTGTTAGGGAGCATAGCAAGGTGTTAGGGAGCGTGACACAGCATGACGTTCTCGGAGCGACCAGAGAAACCCTTTGGTCCCTTTGGAAACACTTGGTCCGTAAACACGCAGCTTTAGTCCTGTTTTATTTGAACCAACAACCTGTCAGACGGAGAGGAGACGCAGAACCTCCGGTAAAGCTTCTCTGACTCATCTTCCACCCCCCCACTAACCCTTTAAAAGGAACAGACCTTTCCTCCCCCATGGAACCTGTGGACACCCTGGAGTCACTAGTCTCCTAGTGAACATCGAGTGTGGTTCTTCCTCCCCGTGGGTCTGTGTCCTCCTCCTCAATGCCCGTTCACACGCCACCCTTCTCTCCTCCGCTCTCCACCCTCCTCTTCCTCACCGCCCTCCTCTTCCTCACCGCCCTCGTCCCACTGGGCCGAGCGCGCTACATCCCGGACGCCAACCCCCTGCTGTGGCTGGGCGACCAGGTCAGAGAGAGACACCTGTACACAGGTAACCACACCGCTGGCTCCGCCCACTCTGTCTGACCCCCCCCCCCCCCCCCCCCCCCTGAGCCACAGCTGACGGTGAGTGTTGTGTTGCTGTTGGATTCCCGTAGAGAGCCAGCGGAGGGGGCTGTTCCTGGAGATGAGCCCGGACGGTCAGGTGACAGGAAGTGCTGCTCGGACACCTGACAGTAAGTTGTGTGGCGCCAACCAACTAGGTGGGAGGGGCATACTGGCTTGCACCCTAATCTACAGGAAGGAAGGACGATGCAGCTGACGCAGGATGTGTGTGTGTGTGTGTGTGTGTGTGTGTGTGTGTGTGTGTGTGTGTGTGTGTGTGTGTGCAGGTGTTCTGGTACTGAGGTCGGTCAGACCAGGGGATACGGTCATCAGCTCCCGCCTATCATCTCTCTACCTCTGTGTAGACAGGACAGGTCTGCTGACCGGACAGGTGAGTCCAACCCCTACCTGCTCCTTAATGACCTCTAACCCCTACCTGCTCCTTAATGACCTCTAACCCCTACCTGCTCCTTAATGACCGCTAACCCCTACCTGCTCCTTAATGACCTCTAACCCCTACCTGCTCCTTAATGACCTCTAACCCCTACCTGCTCCCTAATGACCTCTAACCCCTACCTGCTCCCTAATGACCTCTAACCCCTACCTGCTCC
This sequence comes from Muraenolepis orangiensis, assembly GCA_027704905.1. Lineage (NCBI taxonomy): Eukaryota > Metazoa > Chordata > Actinopteri > Gadiformes > Muraenolepididae > Muraenolepis > Muraenolepis orangiensis. The sequence continues at coordinate 4,021,789 of CM051014.1, read as the reverse complement.
TTAATGACCTCTAACCCCTACCTGCTCCTTAATGACCGCTAACCCCTACCTGCTCCTTAATGACCTGTCTCTGTACTGTCTAACCCCTACCTGCTCCTTAATGACCCGTCTCTGTACCGTCTAACCCCTACCTGCTCCTTAATGACCCGTCTCTGTACCGTCTAACCCCTACATGCTCCTTAATGACCCGTCTCTGTACTGTCTAACCCCTACCTGCTCCTTAATGACCCGTCTCTGTACCGTCTAACCCCTACCTGCTCCTTAATGACCCGTCTCTGTACCGTCTAACCCCTACCTGCTCCTTAATGACCCGTCTCTGTACTGTCTAACCCCTACCTGCTCCTTAATGACCTGTCTCTGTACCGTCTAACCCCTACCTGCTCCTTAATGACCTGTCTCTGTACTGTCTAACCCCTACCTGCTCCTTAATGACCTGTCTCTGTACCGTCTAACCCCTACCTGCTCCTTAATGACCTGTCTCTGTACTGTCTAACCCCTACCTGCTCCTTAATGACCTGTCTCTGTACTGTCTAACCCCTACCTGGTCCTTAATGACCTGTATCTGTACTGTCTAACCCCTACCTGCTCCTTAATGACCTGTATCTGTACTGTCTAACCCCTACCTGCTCCTTAATGACCCGTCTCTGTACTGTCTAACCCCTACCTGCTCCTTAATGACCCGTCTCGGTACTGTCTAACCCCTACCTGCTCCTTAATGACCCGTCTCTGTACTGTCTAACCCCTACCTGCTCCTTAATGACCTGTCTCTGTACCGTCTAACCCCTACCTGCTCCTTAATGACCTCTAACCCCTAGCTGCTCCTTAATGACCTGTCTCTGTACTGTCTAACCCCTAGAGACAGTACACAGAGTCTGACTGCACCTTCAGAGAGGTCATCCTGGAGGATGGGTATACCCACTTCCTGTCTATGCACCATGGACTTCCTGTTTCTCTGGCCCCCAAGCGTTCCCCGGGGAGAGTGGGGTCTCCCTTCAGCCGGTTCCTCCCCCTGAGGAGCTCTCCCCCGGAGGAGAGGGACCCGGATCCCCCCCAGACACCTCAGATCCTGGACCTGGACTCTGGAGACCCCCTGGGGATGGGTCTGGGTTCAGTGCTGAGCCCGGCGTTCTCACTGGACACCTGAACAGTGCCCAGGACCCGGCTCTTATTACAACACATTGTTCCTGATACCCCCTGATACCTCCTACTGGAATTAAGTTATTCCTATGTTTTTAATAAGAAATAATTTATAGAATTATGTATATGTTTATTTTATTATTTATGCTCTCAATGATTGGTTATTGTCGTTGTATTTCTGGTTTTGTAAGAATTGTGTTTTGTTTGTATGCTGAGGTTTCTACACATTAAACATTCGTAAAGGTTGTACGTGACATCTTAATGCTCCTTTAAAAGCTCTCTGGTGTACACTTTGCCATACAAAAACACATTAATACACAATAAAAATATTATATAACATATATTATTATTATTATTATTATTATTATTATTATTATTATTATTGTATATCATATGATATACCGACCGTATAACGAAGCGTCGCGAGATCTGGGGACTTGTCATCTATTTAGGAGACGTGGGGCGCGCGGGGATTTAGCGCCCTCTGGCGGGAAAACAGTCACGTTAGTATTCTAATGTCACTGGGCGCGAGGGCACCCACGGGCCAATCATAGCGCAAAATTCCTTCTCGTGTATCTAGTTTGAATAAGTGGTTTAATCTGATTGGCTGTTGGCTGTGGATGAGACGGCCTGGGGCGGGGCTAGTCTAACTTTTAACATATATAACTTTTAACATGTATAACTTTTAACATATATAACTTTTAACATGTATAACTTTTAACATGTATAACATACCACGACGATTAAAGTTAATCTATGAAATTACTCCTGGCCGAGGAGTCCCGTCTCTTTAATGGTGAAGCGAATGTTAGCCGGTAAATGATGAATGTCGAAGAAGACAAAGTAGGACTATGCAATATGCCCCGCAATAGTAAGTCTATATGTCTGTGTTGTGTACCGTCTGTCTGTCTGTCTGTCTGTGTTGTGTACCGTCTGTCTGTGTTGTGTACCGTCTGTCTGTGTTGTGTTGTGTGCTGTCTGTCTGTGTTGTGTACTGTCTATCTTTCTTTGTTGTGTACTGTCTATCTGTGTTGTGTACTGTCTGTCTGTGTTGTGTACTGTCTGTCTGTGTACTGTCTGTCTGTGTTGTGTACTGTCTGTCTGTGTTGTGTACCGTCTGTCTGTCTGTGTTGTGTACTGTCTGTCTGTCTCTGTTGTGTACTGTCTGTCTGTGTTGTGTACTGTCTGTCTGTCCGTGTTGTGTACTGTCTGTCTGTCTGTCTGTGTTGTGTACTGTCTGTCTGTGTTGTGTACTGTCTGTCTGTTGTGTACTGTCTGTCTGTCTGTTGTGTACTGTCTGTCTGTGTTGTGTACTGTCTGTCTGTCTGTGTTGTGTACTGTCTGTCTGTTGTGTTGTGTACTGCCTGTCTGTCTGTGTTGTGTGATATCTACCTCAGTATACCTTCTAATGAAGGTAACATAGGAGTTGTGTTGACTGTATTACTGATCACATTGAACTGACCTAATAACAGTTGATATTCAACTGATACTCAGTTGAGGTTTAACACTCATATCTAATATCAGTTGAGGTTTAACACTCATATCTAATATCAGTTGAGGTTTAACACTAATATCAGTTGAGTTTACACTAATATCTAATATCAGTTGAGGTTTAACACTAATATCTAATATCATTGTTCAAACTTTCCTTTGTTCTGGAAGTGACTTCTTGCTGCCCTCTTCAGAACCGAGAGACCTAGTAAGTGATCTCTCTCTCTCTATGTCTGTCTGTCTATATATGTATATATGTTGGTGAGTCTATCTATGTACATCTGCCCAGCAGGTGGTGGACATGGTACACTAGTGTGTTGTTTAAAAACGTCACATGTTTTTTTAATTACTATATCAAAAGACTGTATATCAAAAGTTAAAGTATACTTTACATGCTGTCAAAGACTTTTTGATGTTCATATACTGTAAAGTGTGTGTTGTTGGTGTCTAGTTGAAGCAGCCTCACCTGGCCCCAGTCAGACTGATTAGAGTCTGGTTGAAGCAGCCTCACCTGGCCCCAGTCAGACTGATTAGCGTCTGGTTTCAAGATTCAAGATAACTTTATTTATCCCGAGGGAAATTAAGGTGCAACAGTTGAAACAGGGGGAATAAATGCACACAAAAATATACTAATACCTAAAAGCTAAAAACTAAATAACAACAAGTCAAGTCAAGTTTATTGTCACTTCACAGTTTACACAAGTATAAAGCAGTGATGTGAAAATCTTGTGTGCAATACCCGACGACAGACAGCAGTTATAAAATAAGATAAAATAGATAAAAATTGAATGAAAATAGAATAAAGTCATAAAAGACATTGCCCACCCCAGCCACGAACTGTACTCACTGTTACCGTCAGGCAGGCGATACCGCAGTATCAAGTGCCGTACAAATAGGCTTAGAGATAGCTTCCACAGTCAGGCCATCAGGCTGCTGAACAAGGGTGTATAGCATATAACAATGTATATTTTTATACATTATACAGTGGCTCTGATGTGGTGCTGCCCATCCTCACCACCTGGCGGCGGTCCGACAGGAGGTCCAGTATCCAGCTGCACGTGGATGGGGGTACGCCTAGACCTCTCAGCTTGGTGTCGAGCTTGGCAGGAACTATTGTGTTGAACGCTGAGCCCACAAACAGCATTCGCACATAACAGTTCTTTCCCTCCAGGTGGGAAAGGGCAATGTGGAGGGCCATGGCAATTGTGTCGTCCGTGGATGTATTTTGACGATATGCAAATTGCCATGGGTCCAGCGTGGCAAGTAACACGAAGCAAATAAAGTCCTTGACCAACCTCTCGAAGCATTTGCTAACGATCGAGGTGAGGGCTACAGGTCTATAGTCATTCAGGCATGTTACCTTGGGTTGTTTAGGGACAGGCACGATGGTGGACATCTTGAAGACCGCGGGGACAACAGCCTGGGACAGGGAGAGGTTGAAGATGTCTGCAAAGACTCCTGCCAACTGGTCTGCGCATGCTCTGAGGACGCGGCCCGGGATGTCGTCAGGGCCTGCCGACTTACGGATGTTCAGCCGCTTGAAGGTGCGGCGCACATCCGCCTCCGAGATGCGCAGCAGGCTGGTCTCCTCAGTCGGTGATGGCTTCGGCGGGCTGCCGTTTACGTCGAACCGAGCAAAAAAAGTATTTAGCTCTCCTGGGAGGGAGGTAGAGGAGTTCTCTACACAACTGGTTCTCCCTCTGAAGTTCGTTATCGTCTGCAGCCCCTGCCACATACCCCTCGCATTGTGGTTCTTGTATTTATCTTCCACTCTGTCCTTATACTCCCGCTTGGCAGTGACGATGGTCTTACGGAGGTCGTAACGGGCTCTCGTATATTCCTCCGTATTCCCGGAGCCAAAGGCGGCGTTACGCGCATGTAGGGCAGCGCGAACATCGCCGTTAATCCACGGTTTTTGGTTGGGATATATCCGAACCGACTTAGTCGGAACAACGTCATCTATGCACTTCTTGATGAACCCGGTGACCGACGACACGTACTCGTTGATGTTATTGTCCGAGGCAACGCGGAACATGTGCCAGTCAGTGTGATCAAAACAATCCTGCAGCATAGAGTCTGATTGGTCCGACCAGCATTGGACCTCCCTCACAGCGATCGGTTGCTGCTTCAGTCTCTGCCTATAGGCGGGGAGTAGCTGGATAGAGCGGTGGTCTGATCGGACGATCGGATCGACGTCTCAGCCTGACTAGCACGCCGGCTCGCTTCCCTCGCTTCCTCCGGCGACGCTTGCGTGTAATCGTGCCCAAGATGGTCGGAGATAATCCAGCTGTGACTTCGGGCGGGACGTCCGAGTCGAAAGAATGAAAAAACTCCGGTAGGTGCGAGCGACTGTCGATCTGATCTCCCGAAGTGTGCAAAAGTTATAAGTGAACGTGCTGCTAACTTCCTGAACTAAAATAGTTGCGATAAAAAGAATAAATAACAAAAAACTGCATCGTTGTGCGGGAGCTCGCGACACGGCAGCCATCTCGTACGGCGACATACTCCCAGACTACTCCCAGACAACTAACTAAACCAAACTAGTATAAACAAAATATATTATATATTATAACTAAATTAACTCTAAATGAAATCTAAATGTATTGATAGATGAAATAGATGAATTGCACAATTGACAGTATTATTACAGTAATACGTAGGTATATACAATACACAACAATACGTATAGTGCAAATTGGCAGTAATAAAATATTAATAAATAACTCGGATGAATACTGAAAAAGTGACATGTGAAAAGTGAAATTGAATTTACAGTGTAAATTACAGTGAAAGGATTTACAGTGTGTTGACTTCAGGTCACTGAGTCTCCACTGTCCCTCTCACGACCCGAGGTTGATGAATTAAAGAGTCTGATGGCCACAGGAAGAAAGGACTTCCTGTGGCGTTCTGTGGTACACCTGGGTGGAATGAGTGTTGCTGAAGGTGCTTCTGTATGAGGTCAGCACCTGATGGAGAGGGTGAGAGTTGTTGTCAAGGATACTACGCAGCTTGCGCAGCATCCTCCTCTCAGACACTACCAACAAGGAGTCCAGCTGGACCCCCAGGACAGCGCCAGCCTTCCTGACCATCCTGCTGATCTTGTTGGCGTCTGCTGACCTCAACCTGCTTCCCCAGCACACGACACCGGAGAAGATGGCACTGGCTACCACCGACTGGTAGAACATCTTCAGCATCGTGTTACAAACGTTGAAGGACCGGAGCCTCCGCAGGAAGTAGAGACGGCTCTGGCCCTTCTTGTACACAGCTTCAGAGTTCTTGGCCCAGACCAGTTTGTTGTCCAGGTGAACTCCCAGGTATTTATATTCCTGAACAACTTCTGCGGACACACCCTTGATGGAAATGGGTGTGGGGGTAGATTTCCTCCTGCGGAAGTCCACCACCATCTCCTTCGTCTTGTCTGTGTTGAGCTGCATGTGGTTCATCTCACACCACTCAACAAAGGAGTCCACGACGCCCCTGTACTCCTCATCGTTTCCCTCGCTGACACAACCAACAACTGCAGAGTCGTCCGAGAACTTCTGCAGATGGCAGGACTCGGAGTTGTACTGGTTAGTCTGAGGTGTAAAGGGTGAACAGGAATGGGGAAAGAACCGTTCCTTGTGGAGCACCAGTGCTGCTGACCACAGTGTCAGACACACAGTCCTGCAGTCTGACAAACTGTGGACGACCCGTCAAATAGTCAGTAATCCAGGAAACCAGGGAAGAGTCCACCTTCTTCACCGTCAGCTTACTCCCCAGCAGGGCAGGCCGGATGGTGTTGAACGCACTGGAGAAGTCGAAAAACATGATTCTCACAGTGCTCCCGGGTCTGTCCAAGTGGGCGTAGGCACGATGAAGCAGGAAGATGATGGCGTCCTCCACTCCCAGTTTCGGCTGGTAGGCAAACTGAAGAGGGTCCAGCGATGATCTGACCAGGGGCCGAAGAAGCGACAGGACCAGCCTCTCGAAGGACGTCAGCGCCACCGGTATGTAGTCGTTAGAGGTGCTGGGACGTGCCTTCTTCGGAACCGGCACCAGGCAGGATGTCTTCCACAGCACAGGGACCCTCTCCAGTCTCATGCTCCGGTTGAAGATGTACTGCAGGACTCCAGTCAGCTGGGCAGCACACGTTTTGAGGACCCTCGGGCTGATGCCGTCAGGACCTGCAGCCTTGCCTGAGTGGAGCCTGCACAGCACTTTCCTCACCTGCTCAGCTGTGAAGGTCTGTGTGCCGTGTGTGGGGGCAGGAAGAGTCTCTGTTGTGTTGATGGGGGAGGGGTGAGGTAGTGGTGGTGGTGGGGGAGAGAGAACAGGTATGTTGTCGCTGGAGAGGGACGGTGGGGGAGGGGGGACAGCGGGGCTGGAGGGGAATGGTTGTAGAGGGGCTGGGGGAGGGGGGGTAGACCGGAGCCCACTCATTGAATCTATTGAAAAACAACTTCAACTCGTTGGCCCGGTCAGGACCCCCCCACTATTGTCTGGCTACCAGGTTGTTTGTAGCCAGTGATGCTCCTCATGCCACTCCACACATCCTTCAGGTTGTTCTGCTGAAGTTTGTGCTCCAGCTTCCTCCTGTAGTTGTCTTTGCCCTGCTGGATCCTCTCCTTCAGCTCCCTCTGAACCCGCCTCATCTGCTCCCTGTCCCCATCTCTGAAGGCTCTCTTCTTCTCATTGAGCAGGACCTTGATGTCTCCGGTGACCCACGGCTTGTTGTTGGGGAAACAGTGTACAGTCTCTGTGGGAACAACACTGTCCACACAGAAGTTGATGTACCCTGTTATACATTCCGTGAGATCATCAAGGTCCTCTCCATGCAAATCACAGAGGAAATCCCAGTCTGTTGACTCAAAGCAGCCCCGCAAGTCCTCATCGGCCTCCTGTGACCATCTCCTCACAGTCCTTATGGTCACAGGCAGCCGCTGGACTAGAGGCCTATACAGGGGCTGAAGGTGGATGAGGTTGTGGTCTGACCTTCCAAGAGGAAGAAGGGCGGTGGCGCTGTATGCCTCCTTAACATTGGCATACAGCAGGTTCAGTGTCTTGTTTTCCCTGGTGGGACAGTCCACAAACTGCTTGAAGGTGGGCAGTGTTGCAGCCAGAGTCACGTGGTTGAAGTCCCCAGATATCGCGATGAATGCTTCAGGGTGCTGTGTCTGAAGTCTTGCGACGACGGAGTGGATGACGTCAGATGCGAGCGCCGCGTTTGCCGACGGTGGAATGTAAACAACAAGGAGAAGCACATGGGAGAACTCTCGCGGCAGATAGTATGGCCGCAGACTCACGGCCAGCAGTTCAATGTCCGGGCTACACACACGTTCCTTCACAGTAACATGTCCAGGGTTACACCACTTGTTGTTAACGAGAATAGCAAGTCCCCCACCTTTCCTCTTGCCACTCTCCTGGTGCGTCCTGTCCGCCCGGACAGTCAGAAAGCCGTCCGCCCGGACGGTCAGAAAGCCGCCCGCCCGGGCGATCAGAAAGCCATCCGCGGTAACATTGGAGTCCGGGGTGTCCTCGTGGAGCCACGTCTCCGTGAAACGAAGCACGCTGCTCTCCCGGTACACCCGCTGGGTCCTCGCCAGGCCCGCTAGCTCGTCCATCTTGTTCGCTAGCGACCTCACGTTCCCCATGGTGATGGAAGGGAGATATGGTTTATATCTCCGCTTCCTCTCCCGCTGTTTACGTCCAGCCTTGCGTCCCCTGTACGTCCTCCTCAGCTCCCTGGGGAGGTCGGGGATGTCGGGCCTCTCCCGTAGCAGCGAGGTCTGTTGTAGCGACAACAGCTGACTCCGCGCGTAGACAATAGCCCCGCCGTAATGTTGAGCCGGTGACGGAGATACGGTTCAGTAACAGTGTCCCCAGAATGAGAAACACGGCAAAAACTTCCCTAAACATAGTTTGCTGAGGGTTGCACAACTACTTAACGAAAAACTACACTAAAAACAACAATAATATAAGAATAAATAACAAAAAATCTCATCTGGCCCCAGTCAGACTGATTCGAGTCTAGGGCTGGTGAGGCTGCACAGGCTGTGTGTCTCACTTTGGTATAACAACCGCTTTCACAGTTACAAAATGTTACAAAAATAAAATCTTATTTACAAATGATTTTAACAGTCAACATTATGACAACAATATGTTCACAGATAACATAATTAAAAATAAATATAAACATAAGAAGGCTGAGGTTGTTTAAGTCATCTGACAGTCTTATGGTTTAAGGTGGTGGAGCGGCCATGTTGTTTACACCCCAAACGACAAGCTAGCTGTTCCCTTTTTACTTCACACACACTATTAGTATCTATCTATCTATATCCACTGGGTGGATATTTTCCTTATCCTGGTGCCTTTCTTTTAGCTCGTCAGGCTTGGTGCATTGTGGTTAACCCTGCAGTCAGACCTGAGTGACCAGAGGCCCTGCTGGCGTTCCCCGTGGTGTAGTAGTCTCCTTTTGCCTCCCTGGTCTCCTCTCCCAGCTCCTTCTCCTCCTCCTTCCAGAGGGAGGTGCTGACGTGGGTGTACTCATGTGTGTGGTCCTCGCTCTTTGTCTCGCGATGGTAGAAGTAGCTGAAGTTTGACACGATGACGGGAACGGGCAGCGAGATGGTCAGCACGCCGGCGATGGCACACATGGAACCCACCAGCTTGCCCCCCACCGTCTCTGGGTACATGTCCCGTAGCTCACGGTCATCATGGTGACCAATGCCCACGAAAAGGCATGCGGGATGCTGGCGAAGGGGGTCCTGCTACGGTCAGCCTCGGCAAAGTAGACGGCACTGGAGAAGAGGAACGGCAAGACTCCGATGAACAGGAAGAAGATGAGCAGGCCCAGCTCCCTCATGCTAGCGCGGAGGGTCCGGCCCAGGAGCTGGAGGCCCTCAGAGTGGCGGGACAGCTTGAAGATCCGGAAGACCCGTACCAGGCGGACCACACTGATGACGGCCAGCGAGGCGGCAGGCGACACGTCGTCCTCCTTGGCCAGCTCGGTGCCCAGCGTCGAAGTCGATGACGTTCATCACATCCTTGAAGAACAGTGCCTTGCTGGGTGCGCTGGCCAAGCGCACGAGGAGCTCGAAGGAGATCCAGCAGATGCACATGCTCTCCGCCAGGAAGAAGGGGTCCTGGAACACGCCAGAGGGTGGGGCCATGCTCTCTCAGATGTTCTTGGGGTGAGCGTGGTACTTGTAGAAGTACTCCTGCAGGGCAGGAAGAATTGAACCCCAAGTCATAATTTAGCTTTAGGTGTATGATCTTACGAAAAACAAAGACCCCGTGGTTTTACCGGTCTCGACCAACCCTTTTTTTGAACGTTCTGGTCTATGTGGTGATGGTCTTTGTAGTGATGGTCTATGTGGTGAAAGTCTGGTTAGGCAGCAGGTGTCTGTGTTGTGTCAGTTTCCCGGTCTCTCCTTTTACTATTAATAGCACTGTGAGATCTATATTCTTCTCCCTGTCTCTCTCTCTCCCACTCTCTCCCCCAGCAGAAACATGAGTGACTCTTACCCATTTCTACTCTTACCTTAATCCTATCTCTCCCATCTACTCTCTGATCCTGGGCCTTGTGTTGGACACATGGTCAAATCAAATAATATCTGTGATATCATTAGACTTTTATGTTCATTTTGTTCCTCATCTCTAACTCCCGCTGATGCATGGCACTACAAGTCCCAGCATGCACTGTGTAGAAGCAATGTGTGGTAGTTGGCTGCAGAAGGTGTTAACAAAACACAAGACCGCAAGACTCACTCCCTCTCTCTCCCTTCCCTTACTGCCTCCCAGCAGATCCCCTTTAATAGCCCACTAAAATAATCTGGCCATGTGTAAGCTCTGTGTCCCCCCCCCCCCACTAGGATCTGGCCATATGTAAGCTCTGTGTCCCCCCCACTAGGATCTGGCCATATGTAAGCTCTGTGTCCCCCCCACTAGGATCTGGCCATATGTAAGCTCTGTGTCCCCCCCACTAGGATCTGGCCGTTTGCGGTAGCTGCCAATGGTGTCAGTCAGATCCTATTGCCAAGTTCAAACACATTTCCAGGATTCTTGTGAACTAAATCTCAAACTGTCAGTTAAAAAAAAGGTTTCCCAGAGATCGCAACATTAATCCTACATTTAGACAATTTCCAAAATGTGTGACTTTTAAAATTCACACATTTTGACACACATTTAGATTTGGTTGTATGGTGTTATTGTGGACTGGATCTACAGCATGCTTTCTCCTGTACACACTGTGTCCTATGCACAGTTAGACTGCCCTGCCAACAGGCCGTGAAGTGCCTGCTAGATAGTGTAGGCATCATACCTCCCTCGCCTCCTTCTTGTTCCTGAAGTCCGGCAGCGTCTCCAGGCAGAAGATGAGGATGGACACCACGTTGACCATCACGCTGATTATGGCAATGATGCAAGCCCCTGACGAGGACTTGGGGTGCTCAAACAGCATCCAGAGCCTCCTCTGGATTTGGTTGGTGGGCAGAGGCGTCTCTTCCTTCCGGGGGAAGCCCTTGTTCTCCTTGAACCGGACCGTGACCTCCTCTCCCAGCTCATAGAACTTCACCTCCTCCTGGAAGATGTCGAGAGGCATGTTGGAGGGCCTGCAGAGTCGGCCTCCCAACTGGTAGAAGTACAGGATGGCTTCAAAGCAGGAGCGGTTGCGGTCCAGGAACAGCTCTTTGCGGAGCGGGTCGAAGTAGCGCAGGCGGCCGCCGGGGTCTCCCAGCAGAGTCTGGGAACTGGGCCAAGGTCCGTAGCTGGGTCTCATAGCGCATCCCTGACACATTGATGGCCAGCCGCTCACTTAGCGCCCAGCCGCAACACCTCCTCCTCTCTTTCTCACACACTTTGGTCTCCCTCTCGCCCTTCTCCTGGCTGTTGAGCTGCTCCGTCAGCCACTTGTGCTTCTCTGCCTTGCTGCCTTTAGTGGCTCCCTCTGCTGCATCCTGACATCCCCCTGCTTCTCCTTTTTCACTGTTCTCCATGCTGTCTCCTCGCACCTAGGTGGCCCAGTTGGAATGCATGTAAAGCCTTAGAGGAGTAGTGAAGCTTTAGACCAACACTCATTGGCGCTTAGACGTCAGGTGGACAAGTGACATTGTGCTGTGTTGCTCCAGGGCCCTCTCTCTACCAGTCATCATGTTGCCGAATACTCTCTTCTCCCAGTGCTGCGCTTTCTCTGCATGTGTCACGTATGTCTGGAAACATTTTTGACAATGCTGTCTTGTTGAAATTGAATCTAAAGGAGGCCCCGCCCTCCATGTCTATTGGTCATAGCCAGTAAAACCTTCACTCAGCCTATCGAATGTCAGGCCTCCCCCACCTTGCTCTAGCAGGGGGTGGAGGGCCACCTACAGGGGGCCACCTTAGCCAGGACCCAGCCATACCCAGGACCAAGCCTTATCCAGTACCCAGTCATATCCCGGAGTACACCCCAACTGGACTCTGCAGCAGTGGACACACGTTCTATTCTGGGTTAGAACTTCCCACTTTGTGGCAAGTTTGGGGAAGCCCTTTGCTTTTCCAGCATGACTGTGCCCCTGTGCAGAAAGTGAGGTCCATAAAGACATGGTTAGACGAGTGTGCTGTGGAGGAACTTTATTGGCCTTCACAGCCCTGACCTCCATCACATTGAACGCCTTTGGGAGGAATTGGAACACTGACTGAGAGCCAGGCATTATGGTCCATCATCAGTGACTGACCTCACAAATGCTCTTTTAGCGAGAGGGCACCAATTCCCACTCAAAAATCGTGTAGACCTGTAGCCTTCCCAGAAGAGTGGCAGCTGTAAAAGGGGTCCAAATCCTTCTAAATCTAAATCTGGAGGATTTTAATCCTCTTTATTGGTCATATACATGTACACACACAGCTAAATTAGTTTCTCTGCATTTCGTTTTGGGGACTTGAACAGACTGAGCTACTGCCGCGCCCTAATTAATACCCGTGATTTTTGAATGGGATATCCAACAAGCTCATTTAGGTGTGATGGTCAGGTGTCCACTTACTTTTGGCCATATACTGTAGTGCATGGGTCGGCAACAGGCGGCCTGCCGGCAATAATATTTGGCCCGGAAGATTATTTTGAGAATAAAAAAAGATTATTTTCAGATTATTTTTTATTTTTACAATATCGGACCGACAATCACTGGCTGCATCAGTGAAGGGAGGGACGCCAAGTACAGGGGCGTCGTGGACTCCTTCGTTGAGTGGTGTGACCTAAACCACCTGCAGCTTAACACCAGCAAGACCAAGCTGGTGGTGGACTTCAGCAGGCGGAAAACACCCCCCGATGTCCATCAGGGGGGTGGTGGTGGACACTGTACTGGACTACACTCACCTGGGAGTTCACCTGGATTATAAACTGGACTGGGCCAAGAACACCGAGGCTGTGTACAAGAAGGGCCAGAGACCACTCTACTTCCTGCGGAGGCTCCGGTCCTTCAATGTCTGTGGTACTATGCTGCGGATGTTCTACCAGTCTGTGGTAGCCAGTGCCATCTTCTTTGCGGTCGTGTGCTGGGGCAGCACGTTGAGGGCAGTCGACACCAACATAATCAATAAAATCATCAGGAAGGCCGGTTCTGTCCTGGGGGTGGAACTTGATTGGTTGGTGGTGGTGTCAGAGAGGATGCTGTGCAAGCTGCGGAGCATCATGGATAGTGACTCTCAGCCTCTCCACCGGGTGCTGTCCTCATACAGGAACAGCTTCAGCAACAGACCACAGGAAGTCCTTTCTCCCTGTGGCTATAAGACTTTACAATGGATCCACCTCAGGTCGAAAGATGGACAGAGGAGGCACAGTGACCTGAGGTCCCCTCTCTCTCTCTCTCTCTCTCTCTCTCTCTCTCTCTCTCTCTCTCTCTCTCTCTCTCTCTCTCTCTCTCTCTCTCTCTCTCTCTCTCTCTCTCTCTCTCTCTCTCTCTCTCTCTGTGTTTTAACTTTTTGAACATTGCACTTTATCTGTAATTCATCCCATCTTATTTTTTATTTTTTTTATTTCTCTGTTCCTCTCTATGTATGTATTGCAACTGTTGCACAACAATTTCCCTCTGGATAAATAAAGTCCATCTATCTACCACACATGTGAACAGTAACAAAGCAAATTCAGTTACGGAAATAAATTCACAGCGATTTTGCCCAGCACCACCGTGGTGCATCTCTTCAGTCTTACTATGATTCATTTGAGTTAAAAATTCTAAAATAGTGCGTGTTAAAGTCTCGAGATGAATCACATGCGTTAACTTTGACAGCCATAGTTCTAATGCTTTGGTCCTCATATCGGCAACCAATCAAAATGTTCTGACTTTTCTTTTGAAACACGAAAATACGTTTCAACGTTGTTGAGAATCACAAACTCGCTAGTCAAGCCAAAATACTGCAGTGCAATGGATTGGGTGAGTAATCCCCACTGCTACCTAGTTAACTAGAACACTACTTTACATTGTTAGCAGGCTCACAAAACAAGCTGTTAGTTGACTAGTGACGTGTCATTGATTTGCAACAACGCGGAAAAGTATTTAAATGTTTCGAAAGAAAAATTAAAGCATTAGAACGTGTCATGTTTTAACAATCAATTACTTAAATTAGCCTTTGATTATGTTCTGCCCGCCATCTAGTGGCTCAGAAAAAATTGGCCCATGGCCAAACTTACTTGCCGACCCCTGCTGTAGTGTATACCTCATAGGCTGTGAAACTGCTGTTGAATATGGCAAGCCTCGCTTCAAACTGGTTAATCTCCAATCAAACAAAGAGGTGTATACCCTTTTTGGTATAGCTGTGCATCCCTGAACTTCAAAATATGAGGTCTTGAGCGATATCTCTTAAACTCTCATGGATTCTATCTAATAACCAAGCAAGCAGGCTTTTGCCATGGATTCCCCATGTGGGATAAACTATTGTTGATGGTTGGATCCATTAGAATTGTAATTACTATGTAATTCCAATGTAGTGACTATTGACTAACTCCCAATAGACAGAATACAGTAAGACAACTTGGCACGCCGTTAACCTTTCTCATGTTTTATTTAAAGTTCATTTTGATGATTTTAAGCAATTGTAATGTCTTTGTAAAAGCACATGAATATAACTGCTATTCAGGTTCACATTAGATATTTTCGACATTCATACATTGTAAGTCTCTTCAGTCCAAGTCAGTTGTGACACTTTATTGATATGTTTCAGTTTTTTTTCTCTTCAAAATATAAAAAGATAGATCATGAACATTCCGTTGAAATATACTTTATACAGTTTTAGTGAGTAGTAGAGTCATCTTTGTGATTCAATATTTCAAAAATAAAATCCGGCATAAGTCTCGTTCGGACACAACAGTGACCACTCCCCCCCTCCCCCCACACACACACATACACAAACACTCTAGTCTCCATGGCAACAGTAAAATGGACCCGTCACTAAGTGGGTTTTACGTCAGGTTACATCATGTGAGTTAACAAGAACATTGTTGTGTTGTATCTTTGGAATGCTTACAATAATAATGAACGCATGTCAATAATAGCACTTTTAGTTTCACTATTATCATTTGGGAATGTTAGTCTATTTAGGGTTCTTATCGTTTATATCCAGTGTAATTCCATTTTCAAAATAATGTAAAACACATTTGGAACCAAAACAACAACTTAAAAAATGTATTGTTGTGTGGTGAATGTAATTACTAATTGTCTGCGTCTACTAGGGGTTAATTTCACACTAGGGCCCTAACACCAGGCCCCTAAGTGTGTCATTGAAAACAAGATGTTGATTGTACATATATTCATACAATAAGTAAATCACAATAAGAACACAGTGGCTTTAAAAACCAGGCACACAAATCAAAGGTTAAGGAACCAATCTGAGATCATACATCACATTGAACGTTGAATCCTTCACCTGTTGTGAAAAACAGACTTTTAGACATTGTCAGTCGTTCAAATCAAATGGCAGTATCACGCGTAGGGGGCAGTATCACACGTAGGGGGCAGTATCACACGTAGGGGGCAGTATCACGCGTAGGGAGCAGTATCACGCGTAGGGGGCAGTATCACGCGCAGGGGGCAGTATCACGCGTAGGGAGCAGTATCACGCGTAGGGGCAGTATCACACGTAGGGGGCAGTATCACGCGTAGGGGGCAGTATCACGCGCAGGGGGCAGTATCACGCGCAGGGGGCAGTAAGTGGCGTGGGCACAATGACACGGCGGTGAGACTAGTGGAGAGACGGTAGTGTCAGTCTGCCACGCGGATCTCAGGCTGCTGAGGAACCGTAGACCTCCCAGATATCAGTGCCGTCTACATCTATATAATGTGCCGTCTACAGTTGGAACTGAAGTCCTGTTTTACTGTGAGCGGTAACACAAGGTACCGCACTCCATTGATTTCCCAAAGTAAAAAAAAACTAAAAGGAGAGCCTGTACAACCAGCGAAGACCCAGCTAAATCCTCCGGTAGCTGCTACGTACCCCCCCCCCCCCCCCCCCCCCCTCCTGGTGCAGGTCTGGACCAGCCGAAACCTGACAGCTGGACCCGCGATGAGGGGAACCATCGCTGATCCCGGCCTGGGCCCGGTGGATGGCGGTGCAGCCTTTATAAAGTACCTCAGTGACATCAGTTTGGAAGCTCTTGGTCGCTATGGCGATTGTGTCATGATGATGGGAGTGGATGTCGGATTGTACCACCTAACAAACCCATGGGGGTTGGATGGGGGATCGTACCACCTAACATACCGACGGGGGTTGGATGCGGGGGCATACCACATAACATGACGGGGTTGAATGGGGGATCGTACCACCTAACATACTGACGGGGGTTGGATGCGGGACTGTACCACCTAACATGACGGGGTTGAATGGGGGATCGTACCACCTAACATACTGACGGGGGTTGGATGCGGGACCGTACCACCTAACATGACGGGGTTGGATGCGGACCGTACCACCTAACATGACGGGGTTGGATGGGGGATCGTACCACCTAACATACTGACGGGGGTTGGATGCGGGACCGTACCACCTAACATGACGGGGTTGGATGCGGACCGTACCACCTAACATGACGGGGTTGGATGCGGACCGTACTACCTAACGTACGAACACAGCACAAGACAAGCTACCTTCACACTCCCCCCCCCCCCCCCCCCCCCCCCGGCCCTCCACGGAAGACGGATGTGCTCCAGGACACGGTGTTCTCTGGACGGGTCCCAGAGGGGGTAGACGGGAACTACTTCCCCCTACGGAGGTCAACAATCAAGTCATAATGCATGCATCACTGTGAGGTGTTCACGTTATCGTTAAATACTACAACTGATGAGGAAGAACACAAGCCAACCAGCAGCCACCACAACAGCTGAGTTCTCCACACGCCGCGGGAACGCCAGCTTCAAAGCTAACCAAATATCTCTCCATTATCGGCTAATTGTACACATCTGCCTCTTCTCCCACCTCCTCGGGAAAGGGGGAGGAGCCCGGGACTACCTCCCCCCCCCCCTTCCACGCACAGCGGTCGATGCTAAGATGACTAGCGAACCTCCTCTGGCTGTGCTACAATCATGTGACATACGTTTGCTTATTATTGCCAAAGGAAAAAAGCGGATGGAGTAAAGGATGGTGTAGCTGTAGCTGCTGCTGCTACGCGCGGTGTCCTCCTCCCTAGCTATGCTAGGATGCTATGGTGCGCTGAAGGGCTAACCCTCCTTCTGATTGGACGAGCACAACTGGGAACACGATCTACATGAGGACAAGATGTGGGGCAGTAGTAGCAGAGATTTCATTAAACAAAACATCGTTTGAACGTACACATGTTTCAATATTCACATTGTTTACTCTTCAAAACAAAATATAGCTCTTCTCTTTCATTATAATCTTTTTTTTAACATTAATTGCATATAACATTTTTTTTGTTCATTTGTTTTGTATATATTTTTTGTGTCTCTAGCACCCTTTGTGTTCAACTCAGGGCTTGCAGGAAAGACAGGCATGCAGTGTAGTCATGCTGGTTACCAAAGTTAGAAAAATGCATTATCTTTTCTTCTTTTATCATTTGTTTTGTGTCAGTCAACCCACGGTTAACCACATCTCCTGTTCATACTTGTGTTGAAGCGTCCTCTTTTCCAGGAAAACTTCCTCTTTTCCAGGGAAACTTCCTGCTCTGCCTTCAACACCCGTTGATACGTGCCAACTTTGTTATTCACTAAAATTAGCATATTTTTCTTTGTTGTTTTTTTCTTTCTCATGTGCTGCTGTCAATCCTCTTCAGATATCCCAGCCTTTAGTTTATCAAAATATAAATGTTCTCTTTGTACACATCCCTTCTCCTGGTCAGCTGTGGTCTGGGTCTCCTCTCCCTGGAGGTGTCCCTTGGTCGTCCGTCTTCTCATCGCCGGAGGCTGGACTAGCTCTGGGAGCAGCCACTGGCAGCTAGGGGGCGAGAGAGAGACAGGGGCAGTAGGCGTCTCAGGGTTCTTGTGCCTCATTGGCAGTGTAGGCTTCCTGTCGGGGGTGAATCGTCTCTCCTGATTGGCTCATTTGAGTAAATCGACTCCCGATAGGACGTGGCAGTATCCTTGTTACCCCGTGTGATCTGGGATATGTGAGCCTTGTCTGTTGTAGGGGAGGGGAAAGTGGAGCCAGGACATTAGGGGAAGGGCCAGGAAATAAGGGGAGGAGCTAGGACATTAGGGGAGGAGCCAGGACATTAGGGGAGGGGAGGGTGATGCTAGGACATGAGGGAGGGGGGGGTGGAGCCAGGACTTCAGGGAAGGGGAGGAGCCAGGAAATGATGGGAGGGGAGGGTGGAGCCAGGACTTCAGGGAAGGGGAGGAGCCAAGACATTATGGAGGGGGAGGAACCAGGAAGAGGAGGGTCATTAAGGGGCATCAAGAGTCCCAGTCGCTGGGACGTTCCTCCCAGTCTAGTCATAAATGTCCGCCAGCAGGCAGATAGGTAGGATAGACACACA
This sequence comes from Muraenolepis orangiensis, assembly GCA_027704905.1. Taxonomy (NCBI): domain Eukaryota; kingdom Metazoa; phylum Chordata; class Actinopteri; order Gadiformes; family Muraenolepididae; genus Muraenolepis; species Muraenolepis orangiensis. The sequence continues at coordinate 4,003,230 of CM051014.1, read as the reverse complement.
TGAGAGACAGAGAGCTCCAGGCTTTTCCTCTCGTTGCATATGTAAGCGGTCTGCTTAGCGCAGTAGAAGGTCTGCGTTTGGTGTGGATGCTACATGAGGTTTGGTGGGCAGTGCTGAACACTACTGGATGTTTCTGGACGGGTTTCGGAAGCGGATGGAAGACTTGTTTTTTACCAGCAGGAGGAAACTCCCAGCTGGTCTTTAATGTTAATGTGGGGCTTCGCCATAGCATTTCGAAATCACACACACTCGTATATATATATTCATATACAAATATATATATATATATGTTGTGTTGGTTTTTTTTACCAAGTTGATGGGTAAAGATTTGATGTGACATTGAGAGTTAAGACTGTTTCTCTGTCTCTCATGTACGTTTGAAAACGTGAATGAACTAGTTTAGGTTGGAGAATAACATCTACAACGCCTCCCAATGCATAAAGTTCTCCCACCGAACTGTCGAGGACAACCAACAGCGGTTCCCAGTCAACAAATGCTACAGCTTGTTAGCGGAGATGCTACAGTGACGGGTGAAGTTTTGCTCAGTGTGTCAATCCATCATTCTGCTGCAGGATGGTGTCATTTGGAATGTGTCATGTGACAGGAAGTCTCTTTCTCCCAAAGTGAGTCAGTGCAAAGTCTGTCAGGATGTCTCGGAGAACGTCGGAGTAGGTTAAAGGTGAAAGTTCTCCATTGATGATTAGTTAATTAGTTAGTTTTGGTAAGAAGGTGGCGATCAGATGGTGTGTGGCCCCCGCGAGGCCTCTCCTCCCGTCTGCCCTCGTTAGGAAGGAACCACTAGAAGCTCAGCACTGTGGACACAAGGAGAACACGGCACTTAGTCACCACAGACTCCCCTTATCAGGAGGGAAGAATCAGCAGGGTCTGGTCTGAGCGGACTGGTTAAATACGTACAGTACATAACTGACTTAGGGTTCAGTTCAGAGAGGTTAGTAGAACTTGACTGTTAATGCATAATAAATACATAATAAATAATAAATACTGTATGGGTCTGGATAGGGTTACTGTAGTGGCGTGTAGCGTGATTTGTGTAGTTTAAAGTATAATGTGAACAATGCAATGGAGTTGTACAGTTGTTATGGAGTGTGTTACTGTAGTAGTTTGAAGAGGTAACCATTACCTGCAGACTGCTGCGTGACTGTTATGAGAATCAAACACACAACAAGGACAGGACAGATACTAGACACACAGTGAGACAATATCCATCCAGCATTATTCCATCCATCCAGCATTACTCCATCCATCCAGCATTACTCCATCCATCCAGCATTACTCCATCCATCCAGCATTACTCCATCCATCCAGCATTACTTCATTTATCCCTGCATCAACATTACAACGTCATCCATCCATCAGTCTGTTGTTAACCTGTTCATACAGTTCATAGAGTTGTCAACCTGTTGGTTATCTGAGGTCCGTCGTGTGTTGGGGACCATCCAGGCAGGAAGCTAGTGCTAACCCAAAACATCACCAACACTCAGAGAAGTGACGTCAACAATACGTGACTTATATAAAACAAAAACAAAGACAACAAATTCAATGATTTGAAAACAAATTCAACAATATAACTTTAATATATATTGGTCTAGAACATGTGTAGATCTATACATTCTCGTTAGAACCAGCCACCTAGCAAGAATTTGCTGGTGCAGTCTGGTCAATAGGCCTATATCACGGCACAGTTGAAAGCCGGAAGTACCCGTTAGAAATCGCTGAAGCAGTGTTTCCCAAGTTCCGGTTAATGCATTCACCTTGGCATTCACCATGGAGGACAGTTATCACTGGACAACATCGCTGCATAACCTTCCAAAAGTCGGTCCAGACGATGTGGTTCAACTAGTGAATGAACACTACAGTGAAGAAGTCTAAATCCGAATCATACAATTCCCCGACATTGTGTCTTGTGGCTCTATCTGGATATATCGCCATATAACGAAGGCGATTTAGTGTAGGAGCAGAGGTATGCCTATATATTTAATATAGGCTATTTATTTGATGGATTTTGATTATTTCAATGTACCTTTTCATTTGCGTGTTAATATGTAGTGTGCAGCTGTATATTTTCTAAAAGGGAATGCCTGTTATTCTTGTGAATGAGTTGTCTTAAAATAAAAGTGCTTGTGACATACTTGTGACATTGAGTTAAAACCAAATTTGTATAAAATATAATATATATATATCTTATATCGCGATGCAGCCTAAAAATACCGGGTTTTGGTCCGTATGGGACCAGTGCTTTTAATCACACACTTACCCGACATTATTAGCCTATTCCGCCCACTTTTCGAGACGTATATGCTCTCCTTGTAAAAGTGCAAACTGCAGACATCCGCGCTACCCCTGAGAACATGAAACGAGGGACCTTCATCCTCCTCATCAGCCTCACACAAGACTTGCGGACAAGTTTGTCTTTGGGAAAATCGTGTAAACTGAGGTACGGCTGTCTTTGTTTAGACGTTAAGCAGCCGGTACACTACAATAACAGCGACGGGGTAACTACCGGAAGTAAGAGTACACTGCTCGGCGATTAAGCAGGAAGTGTGACATAGGCCTATTGCCGCAGACAAACTGCTCATGGTGACATCAGGGCCTCATAGAGGTCTGTAAACAGGGCTCAAATGTCCCAGGGGGACTTGAACGCACTCTAACCATTAGCCTACAATATGTTCCGTTGCTAATATGAACACTTTACAGTACCAAATGAAGAAAATACAAGTTAGCAACATTTCACTCTGACCACTGCAAAGCAATTACAGACACATGAATACAAAAAGTCCCTGTAGTCCAACCGGTGGCTAATATTTAGCAGCATCATTTCAAGATCTTCAGAGAGTTTACATCCTAAACACATTTTACAAGTATTTAGTGTTTCAATATCATGGCAACACTATTTTAGGGTGAGATTTTAATCCAAGAGTTTGTGCTTTTTTTTGGTACTTGATTTGTAGCACCACAAATCATGTGTACGGAATAACATGATGATGTAGCACAATTATTCATTAAATATCGACATATTCAGGCTCTCCAAACAATACATTCATCAAACTGTGAACCACAAGTACTTCTCTTTGGGTCGTGACCAGTGACTAAAAACTCAGCATACTTCAGTGAGATGGGTCGGAATCCTTGTCAAAAACAATGTTCATGAATCACTCTAGTGGTGAGGTGGTGAATCATTTCAGTGGTGAGACACTGAATCACTCTAGTGGTGAGACACTGAATCACTCTAGTGGTGAGACACTGAATCACTCTAGTGGTGAGACACTGAATCACTCTAGTGGTGAGGTGGTGAATCACTCTAGTGGTGAGACACTGAATCACTCTAGTGGTGAGACACTGAATCACTCTAGTGGTGAGGAGATGAATCACTCTAGTGGTGAGGTGGTGAATCACTCTAGTGGTGAGACACTGAATCACTCTAGTGGTGAGACACTGAATCACTCTAGTGGTGAGGAGATGAATCACTCTAGTGGTGAGGTGGTGAATCACTCTAGTGGTGAGACACTGAATCACTCTAGTGGTGAGACACTGAATCACTCTAGTGGTGAGGAGATGAATCACTCTAGTGGTGAGACACTGAATCACTCTAGTGGTGAGGTGGTGAATCACTCTAGTGGTGAGACGGTGAATCACTCTAGTGGTGAGGTGGTGAATCACTCTAGTGGTGAGGTGGTGAATCACTCTAGTGGTGAGACGGTGAATCGCTCTAGTGGTGAAACACTGAATCACTCTAGTGGTGAGGTGGTGAATAGCTCTAATAGTGAGATGGTGAATCACGCTAGTGGTAAGACTCTGAATCACTCTAGTGGTGAGGAGATAAATCACTCTAGTGGTGAGGTGATGAATCACTGAATCACTAGTGGTGAGACACTGAATCGCTAGTGGTGAGACACTGAATCACTCTAGTGGTGAGACACTGAATCGCTAGTGGTGAGACACTGAATCACTCTAGTGGTGAGGTGGTGAATCACTCTAGTGGTGAGACACTGAATCACTCTAGTGGTGAGACACTGAATCACTCTAGTGGTGAGACACTGAATCACTCTAGTGGTGAGGAGATGAATCACTCTAGTGGTGAGACACTGAATCAC
>CM051014.1:3994118-3996618 GCA_027704905.1 Muraenolepis orangiensis | reverse complement strand
TTAAAATAATAATAATAATAAAGTAAGTAACAACTAAAACTAAAAGTAGCATATTTACTTTATTGTTTTAAGCTACTTAACTTAAATGTGTCTTTGGCTACTGATACCTGTTTTAGCTTCTTAACTTATAGCTGTCTTTAGTTACTTATAGCTCTCTTTAGCAACCTATAGCTGTTCCAAACTACTTATATGCCTAGCTTTAGCTACTTTTTTAGCTACTTATCACTATCTTTAGCTTCTTTGCTTTTAGCTGTTTTTAGCTGATTTACGCATAGCTGTTTTGTGCTATCCATCGTATTGTTATCAGAGGTATGCCAACCAACTACTTGATCCTAAACGAGAAGGACACGATTGATCACATACTTATGGGACGGGAACCATCTGAGACTTGTTCTTTTACTGTCTGACACAACACCGCATCACATGACCTGTGACCTCACAGCCCACTATATCACGTGACATGTTTTCATGCTAAAATGGTTTCCGTGTCAGAAGACACAACTTGAACATCTCTGGATGTGGTTGTGGTTGTCTGGGTTTCGGTCCAGAAAGCAAATGTCTGTTCACTTGTACACACTCAGTTACTTAAAACACTGTGCACATGTTTCACTGTGGGCTCGACTAGTATCTTCCTCTTTTAATGTCCCATCCAAATCAGATGGTTTTTTTCACATTTATTTTTGAAATAACATTAATTCCTAGCTAAAGCTGCTACTATTTTGATCAGCTAACCTGACGCATGCGTGGCCCACAGTCTTTCTTCAGGACCCTGAGGTCTTATTGCTGCTGCTTGTTTATCTCTCCCTCCATTGTAAAGGGAACCCACTGCTAAACCCCTCGTCCAATCAAATCGCCCACTGCTAAACCCCTCGTCCAATCAAATCGCCCACTGCTAAACCTCTCGTCCAATCAAATCGCCCACTGCTAAACCCCTCGTCCAATCAAATCGCCCACTGCTAAACCCTTCATCCAATCAAATCGCCCACTGCTAAACCCTTCGTCCAATCAAATCCCCCACTGCTAAACCCTTCATCCAATCAAATCGCCCACTGCTAAACCTCTCAGCCAATCAAATCACCCACTGCTAAACCCCTCGTCCAATCAAATCGCCCACTGCTAAACCTCTCATCCAATCAAAACGCCCACTGCTAAACCCCTCATCCAATCAAAACGCCCACTGCTAAACCCCTCATCCAATCAAAACGACCCTCTGCATTAGTCTTTCGTCCAGTCGGCTAACCCTCCGAAGCCCCCCGTCCAATGGGAGGCGGGGCTACAGGATGGAGGGGATGGGGGAGCGGCAGCGGTGCAGAGGGGGCGGGGTTTCGTAGGGTTGGTAGGCGGGGCTACTGATGGGGGCCAGGCAGAGGGAGGGGCCACCGGAGATGTTGGTCAGACTACCAGATTTCTGGTAGGCCACGCTGGCTACACCACCACGTCATGTTACATTAGAGTTCACAGGGTTTAAAGGTTGTATAACATATTGGTTATGTTAAGTTCATTTAAAATGTTTCATTATGTATTTTATATGATATAATGATGGGATTATATGATATTGTATTGGGTGTGAAACATTAGAAATAAAACAAATAATAAATAATAAAATTAAAAAATAGAACGTTCCACATACAGGACAGACAGACAGAGAAACACAGGACAGAACAAGAACATGGATTTAACAAGAAGTTCATAAACTGTTTGATGAATTAATAACCATGTCCGGGTGTTTCAAATTCAAACGGTTCCCTTGACAACGTCACAATACAACAACAGCACTTCTTGCCCCATGACATCATTTCCTGCCCCAGGGGAGAGGATGTTTAGAGGAGAGTGATGTTTAGAGGAGAGTGATGTTGTCGCCCGGTGAAAGCCCCAGGGAACATGTTATTAAACATTATTATTATTAACACTGTTATTAACACTGTTCCCACATAGTTCACCTGGTTAACCTTGGTAAGATGGCTAACTAGCCAGAAGGTAACCTGGGTAAGATGGCTAACTAGCCAGAAGGTAACCTGGGTAAGATGGCTAACTAGCCAGAAGGTAACCTGGGTAAGATGGCTAACTAGCCAGAAGGTTAACCTGGTTAAGATGGCTAACCAGCCAGAAGGTTAACCTGGGTAAGATGGCTAACCAGCCAGATGGTTAACCTGGGTAAGAAGATGGCTAACTAGCCAGAAGGTTAACCTGGGTAAGATGGCTAACCAGCCAGATGGTTAACCTGGGTAAGAAGATGGCTAACTAGCCAGAAGGTTAACCTGGTTAAGATGGCTAACCAGCCAGAAGGTTAACCTGGGTAAGAAGATGGCTAACTAGCCAGAAGGTTAACCTGGGTTAGATGGCTAACTAGCCAGAAAGTTAACCTGGTTAAGATAGCTAACTAGCCAGAAGGTTGACCTGGGTTAGTTGGCTAACTAGCCAGGAAGTTAACCTGGTTAAGATCTAACTTGCCATAAGGTTAACCTGGTTTGGATGGCAGATCCAGATCCATTCCATCACA
>CM051014.1:3986618-3989118 GCA_027704905.1 Muraenolepis orangiensis | reverse complement strand
CTGGTGTTGAGGAGGAAGCAGGCACGGTCCTGCTGGTAGCGCTCCCTGGTGCTCCCCAGACCCCCGGGGCCCAGACCCCCGGGTCCCAGACCCCCGGGGCCCAGACCCCCGGGGCCCAGACCCCCGGGTCCCAGACCCCCGGGGCCCAAACCCCCGGGGCCCAGACCCCCGGGGCCCAGACCGCCGCCCCTCAGGGCCGGGCTCCTCTCGTCTGGACTCAGCAGCTGGTCGATGGCGGGGCAGTCCTCGTTGGCCAGGGCGGCCGACGCGGCGTCCCCGTTCTGCTTAGAGTCTGCAAGGAGAGAGACGGCAGGTTGGCCCTCCTCCTCCTCCTCCTCCTCCTCCTCCTCCTCCTCCTCCCCCTCCTCCTCCTCCTCCTCCCCCTCCCCCTCCTCCTCCTCCTCCTCCTCCCCCTCCTCCTCCTCCTCCTCCCCCTCCACCTCCTCCTCCTCCCCCTCCCCCTCCTCCTCCTCCCCCTCCCCCTCCTCCTCCTCCTCCTCCTCCTCCTCCTCCTCCTCCTCCTCCTCCTCCTCCTCCCCCTCCTCCTCCTCCTCCTCCCCCTCCTCCTCCTCCTCCTCCTCCTCCTCCCCTCCCCCTCCTCCTCCTCCTCCTCCTCCTCCTCCTCCTCCTCCTCCCCCTCCTCCTCCTCCTCCTCCTCCTCCTCCTCCTCCTCCTCCCCCTCCTCCTCCTCCTCCCCCTCCTCCTCCTCCTCCCCCTCCTCCTCCTCCTCCTCCTCCTCCCCCTCCTCCTCCTCCTCCTCCTCCTCCTCCCCCTCCTCCTCCTCCTCGGACGTCCTCCGGCTGCCGTAGGTGAGACTCGGCAGCCGTCCTATCGGTGTAGCGCCCCTACTGACTCATTACCGTCACTGCACTGTATTCACTATGGTGCTGCACTACTGGCACTTTAAAACCAGCCGTCATATGTATACATCACCCATATCATCTCCCTTAGATACTTTATTGTTCTTTATTATTGCTTTAATTATTTTTTTGAATTCATGGGATGTGGAGTTGGCATTCCTTGTACACGTGGAAACAAGAATCTTGAATCTTACTTTTCAGCCCTGTTTGTCTGTTTGACTGTTAGCAAGATAACTCAACGATTTATGTATGGAATTGGATAAAACTTGGTGGTTAGATTACTTATGGACTAAGGAACAGCTGGTTAGTAGATGTCTTTAGTATGCGCTCTACTGATGGCCCTCTAGTTTGTCATTTGTTGGAAATGCCGTAGCGCTACGTCAGCCGTTAGCGAGGCTGAGAGAGATGTGAGAAGCAGCTCTTCTAGATCTCGTCTACAGCAGATTTAACGTCTATGACTTCTGACCAGGTGGTGATCAGCACATGTTGACTCACCTCTGTTGATCTCTATCACCTCCTCCTGGGCCAGGGGACAGTCTCCCGCCAATCCTCCGGATCCCATGCCACCGCCCAGCACGTTACCCAGGAGCCTTTGAGGTGATGCGGTCGCCATGGCGAGGGCGTCCGGCTTGCAGTAGTTGGGGGAGCCTGGCTGCGGCGCCCTGGGGATGTGCTTGTTCTTCTTCTTGGGGAGCTTCTGCTTGGCCATGGCCAGGGAGTAGTACATCCCGAAGTTGTTGACGATGACAGGGACGGGCATGGCAATGGTCAGCACGCCGGCCAGCGCGCACAGAGCCCCCACCAGCATCCCCGACCAGGTCTCGGGGTACATGTCCCCGTAGCCCAGCGTGGTCATGGTCACCACCGCCCACCAGAAGCCGATGGGGATGTTCTTGAAGTTGGTGTGCTTGGCGGCGGTGGGGTCGTCGGGGTCGGCGCCGATGCGCTCGGCGTAGTAGATCATGGTGGCGAAGATGAGGACGCCCAGCGCCAGGAAGATGATGAGCAGCAGGAACTCGTTGGTGCTGGCCCTCAGCGTGTGGCCCAGCACCCGCAGGCCCACGAAGTGACGGGTCAGCTTGAAGATCCTCAGGATGCGGACGAAGCGGACCACCCGGAGGAAGCCCAGCACATCCTTGGCGGCCTTGGAGGACAGGCCGCTCAGCCCCACCTCCAGGTAGAAGGGCAGGATGGCCACGAAGTCGATGATGTTCAGCGTGCTCTTGAAGAACTCTGCCTTGTCGGGGCAGAAGGTGACCCGGAGGAGGACCTCGATGGTGAACCAGATCACGCACATGCCCTCCACGTAGGTCAGCCAGCTGTCGGTCACCACCTCGTACACAATCTCCTCGTGGGTGACGTTCCCCACCGTGACGTTCTCCGTCCGGTTGTAGATGGTGTTGAAGGCCTCGTGCGTCTCCATGCAGAAGGTGGAGATGGAGATGAGGATGAAGAGGAGGGATCCAAACGCCACATACTGGAGAGAGAAAAGAGAACGGCGTGGACAAGGTTAGAGACCGTGAGCGGTGAACACATGAGGAGCTTTCAGCCCCAGCGAGGCCAATGTTCTCGGAGTTCAGCGGCGAAGCCCGACCTAGCTGCTACGCTACCCAGGATGTAGCGGACAGCTCAGATTCTCC
>CM051014.1:3971618-3981618 GCA_027704905.1 Muraenolepis orangiensis | reverse complement strand
AGAGACTGAGGGAGGACAGGAGAGAGAGAGAGAGAGAGAGAGAGAGAGAGAGAGAGAGAGAGAGAGAGAGAGAGAGAGAGAGAGAGAGAGAGAGAGAGAGAGAGAGAGAGAGAGAGAGAGAGAGAGAAAGAGACAGAGGATAGGAGGGCTGTACTGCGGCAGAGCTCCTCTGGTTATTACAGCATCACCACAGCCTGCCTTACTCCCTGTCACCATGGCAACCACTGCCTTCTCCTCTTCAGCACCAAGGACAGGGCTCAGCCAAATACTGTTCCCTGGACCAGCACCTCATGGCTGGACCAGCACCGCATGGCTGGACCAGCACCGCATGGCTGGACCAGCACCGCATGGCTGGACCAGCACCGCATGGCTGGACCAGCACATGGCAAAGGGTGGCTTGGAGGTACAGCTCTGCAGTGTGAGGACCATCTGACCTTGAGGGACCAACCAGAACCTTTGGATGCACAGACTGCTGGCAGCTAGGCTAACAGCTAACAGTCATAGTATTTAAGTGTGTAACACATCCAGGACTCATCGGGGAATACCAATACATCTCCAATAAAAACACCTAAACTAACCACCTCTAACCTAACCCTTAAACTAACCATCTCTAACCTAACACCTAAACTAACCATCTCTAACCTAACCCCTAAACTAACCATCTCTAAACTAACCATCTCTAACCTTTAAACTAACCATCTCTAACCTAACACCTAAACTAACCATCTATAACCTAACCCCTAAACTAACCATCTATAACCAAACCCATAAACTAACCATCTCTAACCTAACCCCTAAACTAACCATCTCTAACCTAACCCCTAAACTAACCATCTCTAACCTAACACCTAAACTAACCATCTCTAACCTAACGCCTAAACTAACCATCTCTAACCTAACACCTGAACTAACCATCTCTAACCTAACACCTAAACTAACCATCTATAACCTAACCCCTAAACTAACCATCTCTAACCTAACACCTAAACTAACCATCTCTAACCTAACACCTAAACGTACCCCCTCTAACCTAACACCTAAACTAACCATCTCTAACCTAACCCCTGAACTAACCATCTCTAACCTAACACCTAAACGTACCCCCTCTAACCTGGTAGCTAGCTTACAGCGGCTGTCCCGTAGCGGCTAGCCTGTAGCTAATAAGGTGTCGCCCTGTCAGCTGGCTGAGTGATGCTCATGGTGTGTGTGAGTGGTTAGTGGTGACACACGGAGTAAAGGCCAATGTGTTACAGTGGGAGACGCCACTGATTTATCCTCCGCGCTTAGCAGCATAAAGACCCCCTCCTCCTCCTCCTCCTCACCTCGAGCTGGGTCCTCCACCTGTGTGTGGTTCTGCGTTTGTGTGTGTGTGTGTGTGTGTGTGTGTGTGTGTGTGTGTGTGTGTGTGTGTGTGTGTGTGTGTGTGTGTGTGTGTGTGTGTGTGTGTGTGTGTGTGTGTGTGTGTGTGTGTGTGGTTCTTTGTGCGTGCATGTGTGTGTGTGCGTGCGTGTGCTTGTGTGTGTGTGTGTGTGTGTGTGTGTGTGTGTGTGTGTGTGTGTGTGTGTGTGTGTGTGTGTGTGTGTGTGTGTGTGTGTGTGTGTGTGTGTGTGTGTGTGTGTGTGTGTGTGTGTGTGTGTGTGTGTGTGTGTGTACAGGAAGGATCTCAGTGCTGCCCAGTGTTCTCCATTTGGCTCACAGAGCTGATTCAGCACAAAGACAGTCTGCTCAGAGTGAGAGGAGAGGAGGAGAGAGAGAGAGGAGAGAGGGGAGGAGGAGAGGAGGAGGAGAGAGGAGAGGAGAGGAGGAGAGAGAGAGGAGGAGAGAGGAGAGGAGAGAGAGGAGGAGAGAGAGAGGAAAGAGAGGAGGAGAGAGAGAGGAAAGGAGAGGAGGAGAGAGAGAGGAGGGGAGAGGAGAGAGAGGAGGAGAGAGAGAGGAGAGGAGAGGAGGAGAGAGAGAGGAGGAGAGAGGAGGAGAGAGGAGGAGGAGAGAGAGAGGACAGAGAGAAGGAGGAGAGAGAGAGAGAGGAGGAGGGTAGAGAGAAGAGGAGTAGGGGAGAGGAGAGGAGGAGGGTAGAGAGAGGAGGAGAGAGAGGAGGAGGGTAGAGAGAGGAGGAGGTGGGGAGAGAGAGGAGAGGATTAGGGGAGAGAGAGGAGGAAGGGAGAGTGTTATTTTACACCTGATGGTCGTTCTACTGCAGTGCACGTGCTGGAGGTTACAGATTGTTCTACTGTAGGGTTCTACTGGTTTATACTGTAGGGTTGTGTGAGTGTGTGTGTGTGTGTGTGTGTGTGTGTGTGGTTGTACTGGTTTCTACTGTATGGTTATTTGTGTGTGTGTGTGTGTGTGTGGTTCTACTGGTTTCCACTGTAGGTTCTGTGTGTGTGTATGTGTGGTTCTACTGGTTTCTACTGTAGGATTCTGTATGCGTGTGTGTGTGTGTGTGTGTGTGGTTCTACTGGTTTCCACTGTAGGTTCTGTGTGTGTGTGTGTGTGTGTGTGTGTGTGTGTGTGTGTGTGTGTGTGTGTATGTGTGTGTGTGTGTGTGTGTGTGTGTGTGGTTCTACTGGTTTCCACTGTAGGGTTCTGTGTGTGTGTGTGTGGTTCTACTGGTTTCCACTGTAGGGTTCTGTGTGTATGTGGTTCTACTGGTTTCCACTGTAGGGTTCTGTGTGTGTGTGTGGTTCTACTGGTTTCCACTGTAGGGTTCTGTGTGTGTGTCCTGGTTTGTCCTCTGCGTTGATCTTTTTATTTGATCATAACTCAGTTGATACAAACCAGCATGACCTTCCTTCACTTTCCTCCCTCTGTCTCCCCCCTCTCCTCTCTCCCCTCTCAGCTCCTCCCCCTCCTCTCTTCTCCTCCCCCCTCCGCTCTTCTCGCTCCTCCCCCTCTTTCCTCCTCCTCCTTTTTTCTCCCTCCTCTCCTCTCCTCTCCCAGCCTCCCCTTTCCTCTCCCTTCCCCTCCTCCTCCCCCTCCTCTCCTCCTCCCCCTCCTCTCTTCCTTCCTCTCCTCTCTTCCTTCCCCTCCTCTCCTCCTCCCCCTCCTCTCCTCCTCCCCCTCCTCTCCCCTCAGTGAGAAAGAGGCTTTGTGTAAGACAAGGAGAAACATCCTGTCCTCTAAGTGACCTTCTGTTTTTAAGTCAGTCTCCCCCCAGTGATGTCACACTTGACCTTCTCCAATGACATTCTCCATTCACGGGACGGGGTCAAGGGTCAGCTGGGATTCTATATGGATGGATGGAAGAATTATATTCTAAAGCCGTTAATAGAGACACCCGGTACTAGAGTGGAATGTAGAACAGGAACTCAACAACTCAACTCAACAACAGGAGGTCAGAGGTCAGAGATGAGTCCAGCTGACGTGATGGTGTGAGGACAACAGCCTCGCACTGAATGTCAGCAAGACCAAGGAGCTCATCGTGGACTTCAGGAGCCACCGGGGCCCCCACTCCACCATCAGCCTGGACGGGACACCGGTATAGAGCTATAGAGTATAGACCAGTTGAGGAGTATAGAGCTATAGAGTATAGACCAGTTGAGAACCACTGGTCTAGAGCATAGAGCTATAGAGTATAGACTCAGCATATTCTAACTTCCTGCAAGATAGCATGCCATCGTGTCCACCTGCAGTAGAACCTCTTAGGTACCTCCAGAACCTTCAGATACCTCCAGAGCCTGCTGGGCATAGGAAGGTGGTCGTGATGCTGAAGCTTCCGGGGGTGATGGAAGGTCCTGGAGGACATACAGTTGGGTAAGGACTCCTCACTACACACACACAGACCTCCTGGGAGGATATAGGTTAACCATCGGCCTACCACAAACCACAGAGAGAGAGAGAGAGAGAGAGAGAGAGAGAGAGAGAGAGAGAGAGAGAGAGAGAGAGAGAGAGAGAGAGAGAGAGAGGGGGGGGGGGGGGGAGGGTGGGAGAGAGAGAGAGAGAAGAGAGAGAGAGAGAGAGAGAGAGAGAGAGAGAGAGAGAGAGAGAGAGAGAGAGAGGAGAGAGAGAGAGAGAGAGAGAGAGAGGAGAGAGAGAGAGAGAGAGAGGGGGGGGGGGGGGGAGGTGGGAGAGAGAGAGTGGGAGAGAGAGAGAGAGAGAGAGGGGGGGAGGTGGGAGAGAGAGAGAGAGAGAGAGAGAGAGAGAGAGAGAGAGAGAGAGAGAGAGAGAGAGAGAGGAGAGAGAGAGAGAGAGAGGGGGGGGGGGGGGGGGAGGGGGGAGGGAGAGAGCAAGAGAGAGAGAGCGAGAGAGAGAGAGAGAGAGAGAGAGGGGGTGGAGGTGGGAGGGAGAGAGCGAGAGAGCGAGAGCGAGAGAGAGAGCGAGAGAGAGAGAGAGAGAGAGAGAGAGAGAGGGGGGGGGGGGGGGGTGGGAGAGAGAGAGAGCTTCTAGCAGACCTCATGGGCGACCATCACTAGCGAGAGATCAATGTGCAGACTGGGAAGAAGTCCCACACTGGCGAACCCTCCCCAACTCTCTTTCTCTGTCTCACTGTATATGTCACTCTCTCTCTGTCTCTGCCTTTCTCTCTCTCTCTCTCTCTCTCTCTCTCTCTCTCTCTCTCTCTCTCTCTCTCTCTCTCTCTCTCTCTCTCTCTCTCTCTCTCTCTCTCTCTCTCTCAGTATAACAGGTTGGTAACACTGTTAAACCCGACTAGACACACAGTGACAACAGACACGCTGCTGAAAATCATTTGATATATTTTCAGTATTTCCATTTTCAGTGATTGTTCCGTAAGTTCACTTCACCTTTAGCCTGCATCCACGACATCACACTAACATCACACTAACATCACACTAACATCACACTAACATCACACTAACATCACACTAACATCACACTAACATCACACTAACATCACACACTAACATCACACTAACATCACACTAACATCACACACACACTAACATCACACTAACATCACACTAACATCACACACACACTAACATCACACTAACATCACACTAACATCACACACACACTAACATCACACTAACATCACACACACACTAACATCACACACTAACATCACACTAACATCACACACTAACATCACACTAACATCACACTAACATCACACACACACTAACATCACACACTAACATCACACTAACATCACACTAACATCACACACACACTAACATCACACTAACATCACACTAACATCACACACACACTAACATCACACTAACATCACACACACACTAACATCACACTAACATCACACTAACATCACACACACACTAACATCACACACTAACATCACACTAACATCACACTAACATCACACACTAACATCACACTAACATCACACTAACATCACACACACACTAACATCACACACTAACATCACACTAACATCACACTAACATCACACACACACTAACATCACACTAACATCACACTAACATTTACATTTACATTTACATTTAGGGCATTTGGCAGACGCTTTTATCCAAAGCGACTTACAACATCACAACATCACAACATCACAACATCACATCACATCACATCACAACATCACACTAACATCACACTAACATCACACTAACGTCACACTAACGTCACACTAACATCACACTAACATCACACACTAACATCACACACACACTTGCACCATGTGTGTGTGTGTGTGTGTGTGTGTGTGTGAGAGAGAGAGAGTGAGTGAATCAATGGGTTTAACGCACAAAGCGCTCCCATGTCGGTATTTATCACCTGGTTATCAGACAACGTTCACGAGATGCTGGTCGTTGTTCTCCCGGTAAAGAAGCAGGCGGTGAACCACACCGACCGCACACAGACACACGCTGTAGTTAGAAGAGGATCATGACCGCTCGCGCTCATACCCTCAAACAGACCTGCTCCCACAGCCTCCCTCACTCAGACCACCACCGGGACGTCCTCCACCGGGACGTCCTCCACCGGGTCGTCCTCCACCGGGACGTCCTCCACCGGGACGTCCTCCACCGGGACGTCCTCCACCGGGTCGTCCTCCACCGGGTCGTCCTCCACCGGGACGTCCTCCACCGGGATGTCCTCCACCGGGACGTCCTCCACCGGGACGTCCTCGGGACAAAGTCAGGACTCCAAGTTCATTCAGATCAGCCTCTAGTGCGGCTCCGACCCCCCGTGGTGCTGTACAGCATATTAATACTACCAGTAACACCCTACAGTATATAAATACTACCAGTAACACCCTACAGTATATAAATACTACCAGTAACACCCTACAGTATATAAATACTACCAATAACACCCTACAGTATATAAATACTACCAATAACACCACTACAGTATATAAATACTACCAATAACACCCTACAGTATATAAATACTACCAATAACACCACTACAGTATATAAATACTACCAATAACACCCTACAGTATATAAATACTACCAATAACACCACTACAGTATATAAATACTACCAATAACACCCTACAATATATAAATACCAATAACACCCTACAGTATATAAATACTACCAATAACACCCTACAGTATATAAATACTACCAATAACACCACATAACACCACTACAGTATATAAATACCAATAACACCCTACAGTATATAAATACCAATAACACCCTACAGTATATAAATACTACCAATAACACCCTACAGTATATAAATACTACCAATAACACCACTACAGTATATAAATACTACCAATAACACCACTACAGTATATAAATACCAATAACACCCTACAGTATATAAATACCAATAACACCCTACAGTATATAAATACTACCAATAACACCCTACAGTATATAAATACTACCAATAACACCACTACAGTATATAAATACTACCAATAACACCCTACTGTATATAAATACCAATAACACCCTACAGTATATAAATACTACCAATAACACCCTACAGTATATAAATACCAATAACACCCTACAGTATATAAATACTACCAGTAACACCCTACAGTATATAAATACTACAAAAAAACAAACACTACAGTATATAAATACTACCAATAACACCCTACAGTATATAAATACCAATAACACCCTACAGTATATAAATACTACCAATAACACCCTACAGTATATAAATACTACCAATAACACCACTACAGTATATAAATACCAATAACACCCTACAGTATATAAATACCAATAACACCCTGCAGTATATAAATACTACCAATAACACCACTACAGTATATAAATACTACCAATAACACCCTACAGTATATAAATACTACCAATAACACCACTACAGTATATAAATACTACCAATAACACCCTACAGTATATAAATACCAATAACACCCTACAGTATATAAATACTACCAGTAACACCCTACAGTATATAAATACTACCAATAACACCACTACAGTATATAAATACTACCAATAACACCACTACAGTATATAAATACTACCAATAACACCCTACAGTATATAAATACTACCAATAACACCCTACAGTATATAAATACCAATAACACCACTACAGTATATAAATACTACCAATAACACCCTACAGTATATAAATACTACCAATAACACCCTACAGTATATAAATACCAATAACACCCTACAGTATATAAATACTACCAATAACACCCTACAGTATATAAATACTACCAATAACACCCTACAGTATATAAATACTACTAGTAACACCCTACAGTATATAAATACTACCAGTAACACCCTACAGTATATAAATACTACCAATAACACCCTACAGTATATAAATACTACCAATAACACCACTACAGTATATAAATACTACCAATAACACCCTACAGTATATAAATACCAATAACACCCTACAGTATATAAATACTACCAGTAACACCCTACAGTATATAAATACTACCAATAACACCACTACAGTATATAAATACTACCAATAACACCACTACAGTATATAAATACTACCAATAACACCCTACAGTATATAAATACTACCAATAACACCCTACAGTATATAAATACTACCAATAACACCCTACAGTATATAAATACCAATAACACCACTACAGTATATAAATACTACCAATAACACCCTACAGTATATAAATACTACCAATAACACCCTACAGTATATAAATACCAATAACACCCTACAGTATATAAATACTACCAATAACACCCTACAGTATATAAATACTACCAATAACACCCTACAGTATATAAATACTACCAGTAACACCCTACAGTATATAAATACTACCAATAACACCCTACAGTATATAAATACCAATAACACCCTACAGTATATAAATACTACCAATAACACCCTACAGTATATAAATACTACCAATAACACCCTACAGTATATAAATACTACCAATAACACCCTACAGTATATAAATACCAATAACACCCTACAGTATATAAATACTACCAATAACACCCTACAGTATATAAATACTACCAATAACACCCTACAGTATATAAATACTACCAATAACACCCTACAGTATATAAATACCAATAACACCCTACAGTATATAAATACTACCAATAACACCCTACAGTATATAAATACCAATAACACCCTACAGTATATAAATACCAATAACACCCTACAGTATATAAATACTACCAGTAACACCCTACAGTATATAAATACCAATAACCTAACACCCTACAGTACATAAATACCAATTACACCCTACAGTATATAAATACCAATAACACCCTACAGTATATAAATACTACCAATAACACCCTACAGTATATAAATACTACCAGTAACACCCTACAGTATATAAATACCAATAACACCCTACAGTACATAAATACTACCAATAACACCCTACAGTATATAAATACTACCAATAACACCCTACAGTATATAAATACCAATAACACCCTACAGTACATAAATACTACCAATAACACCCTACAGTATATAAATACTACCAATAACACTGCTACAGTATATTAATACTACCAATAACACCACTACAGTATATTAATACTACCAATAACACCACTACAGTATATAAATACTACCAATAACACCCTACAGTATATAAATACCAATAACACCCTACAGTATATAAATACTACCAATAACACTGCTACAGTATATTTATACTACCAATAACACCACTACAGTATATAAATACTACCAATAACACTGCTACAGTATAATAATACTACCAATATATTAATACTACCAATAACACCACTACAGTATATTAATACTACCAATAACACTGCTACAGTATATTAATACTACCAATAACACCACTACAGTATATTAATACTACCAATAACACTGCTACAGTATATTAATACTACCAATAACACTGCTACAGTATATTAATACTACCAATATATTAATACTACCAATAACACTGCTACAGTATATTAATACTACCAATATATTAATACTACCAATAACACCGCTACAGTATATTAATACTACCAATAACACTGCTACAGTATATTAATACTACCAATATATTAATACTACCAATAACACCACTACAGTATATTAATACTACCAATAACACCGCTACAGTATATTAATACTACCAATAACACCGCTACAGTATATTAATACTACCAATATATTAATACTACCAATAACACCACTACAGTATTAATACTACCAATAACACTGCTACAGTATATTAATACTACCAATACCAATAACACCACTACAGTATATTAATACTACCAATAACACCACTACAGTATAATAATACTACCAATATATTAATACTACCAATAACACCACTACAGTATATTAATACTACCAATAACACCACTACAGTATATTAAAACTACCAATATATTAATATGACCAAAAACAGCGCTACAGTATAAGATTTTTGTAAAAATAAAATAAAAAAACATGTCCATTCAACATGTAAAACATGTAAATATCATTTATCAGCCACTTTGCTGCTCTTTTTTTGTTTATTTTTATTGAATATATTATTTATATTTTGATGGTATTGTTTTGTAGCTGCATACTGCGGGAGGGAGGGGGAGTAAGCATTCCTATGTACTTGTT
>CM051014.1:3916618-3964118 GCA_027704905.1 Muraenolepis orangiensis | reverse complement strand
GGGGAGGGGGAGAAAGAGAGGGGGGGAGGGGGAGAAAGAGAGGGAGAGAAGGAGAGGGGGAGGGAGAGGGGGAGGGAGAGGAAGGAGAGGGGGAGGGAGAGGAGGAGAGGGGGAGGGAGAGGAGGAGAGGGGGAGAAGGAGAGGGGGAGGGAGAGGAAGGAGAGGAGAGGGGGAGAAGGAGAGGGGGAGGGAGAGGAAGGAGAGGGGGGGGGAGAGGAAGGAGAGGGGGAGAAGGGGAGGGGGAGGGAGAGAAGGAGGGGGGGGGAGAGAGGGAGAGGGGGAGGAGGAGAGGGAGAGGAGGAGAGGGGGAGAAGGAGAGGGGGAGGGAGAGAGGGAGAGGGGGAGGAGGAGAGGGAGAGAAGGGGAGGGGGAGGAGGAGAGAGCAGGAGACTAGGGCAGAGGAAGACGAGGGTGGAGGTGTGAGGAGGAAGAACAAACTCGGCAAGACACTGTCTACACACACACACAACACCATCTACACACTCACACAACACCATCTACACACACAACACCATCTACACGCTCACACAACACCATCTACACACACAACACCATCTACACACTCACACAACACCATCTACACAAAACAGAGTTTACACACACACACACACACACACAACACCGTTTACACACACCCAACACCATTCACACACACAACACTGTTTACACACACACACACACACACACACAACACAGTTTACACACACACACAACACCGTTTACACACACACACACACACACGCACACAACACTGTTTACACACACACACACACACACACAACACAGTTTACACACACACCCAACACCATTCACATACACAACACCGTTTACACACACACACACACACACACACACACACACACACACAACACCGTTTACACACACACACAGACACACACACAACACCGTTTACACACACACACACACACTCACACAACACCGTTTACACACACACACACACACACACACACACACACACACACACAACACCGTTTACACACACAACACCATTTACACACACACACTGTTTACACACACACACACACACACACACACACAACACCGTTTACACACACACACACACACACAACACCATTTACACACACACACACACACACACACTGTTTACACACACACAACACCGTTTACACACACACAACACTGTGTGGTGGGAGGTGACTGGAAGGTCAGCGTGGATCAGCGTCTTCTTAATGAACTTCCCATCAACTGTCTTTAGGAGAGGAAGAGGGTGGGGCCAACCAGAACCAGCCCCTTAAACCCCACGGCCAATCACAAGTCCCCGCCCGCCATCTCTGGAGGAGGGTTGTGTCAGGGTAACCCACAGGCTAAAAATAACCCGCTTGATTTATAATGCAGACGGCCCACATCACACACCTTCCATTAAGACAACCTGTTAGCCCACTAGCACGTTAGCCCAAATAGCATGCTAGGCTAGCGGCCATGCTAAAGTCAGGTGTTGGATGAGAGCTCTGGAGAGTCACCACAGGAACCTGGACAACGTGGACATACTGACAGAAAAGATTTCATATTTCATATATACAGGTATATATATATGAAAATGAGGATACTATTTATATATTTATATATATATAAATATATAAATGTTCATACATATATACATATATATCGGTATATATATATACATATATATATATATAAAGTATATAAACATAATGACTATTTATATATGTTTACATATGCAGTATATATATATGAAAAGTATAAAACTATTTATATATGTATATGTATAAAAAAATATAATCTGTATATATATATATACACATATATTGTATCAATATTTTTTGCTTTTTTGATTTAATATTCTATTCAATTAAAAGACTTAACCATACAAGCCTGTACAAGATGTAAATATATTATGATATTGCCCTTTATCCAATTAAACACACACACACAGACAAACACACATATACACACACACACACACTCACACACACACACTCACCTCATTTACATATTCACATCTCTTTCTATGTGCAGGTTCATGGACGCGGGAAACACCCAGTCTACGGCATGCGATGGAGGGGTGAGAGTGATGGAGGGGTGAGAGTGTGAAAAGGTGAATCCATTATTTAGCGCCACACAGATTTAGAATAGAATATCGACGGCTTGACTCATTCCGTCACATCATCCCAGCAGTTATCAGTTATCGATTAACGGACACTAACGGCGGTTAACGGCTACGGGAGAGAGCACGCTCGCGCGCCTATTGTGGAAGAATCGGTACTTGTTGAATGTCCGCGAGACTCCGTTAGAACCGGTTCTATAAAGAGAGGAGGAACACGTCACAAGAACACACACACACACACACACACACACACACACGCACACACACACACACACACACACACACACACACACACACACACACACACACACACACACACACACACACACACACACACACACACACACACACACACACACACACACACACACACACACACACACACACACACACACACACACACACACACACACACTCACGCGATGTGTGCACTCACTCGCTGGGGTTGGGCTCGGCCTCGCGGTATCGGTCCCGGATCAATGGATCAATGTGATCGGTGTATTTCGAGGCGTGGTCTCGGACGGTATCCAGCCCTCTCTCTCTTTGATGTACCGCCGCTCCAGACTCACGTGCCGACCCCGTCGCCGTCTGAACCTCCGGTCCGCGCGAAGGTTGCCTACCGAGTCACGTGGTCCCTCAAACCGACGGCGGGAGTGACGTCACCCGGCGGTCACACCTGATGATGAACCGGCTCACAGGCACGTGAGTTCTGGTCCAGGTTGTGTTCCGATTGTTGGTTTGGTTCATCGATTTGTATTTGAACACTCAGTTGTGATTACCTGTTGCTGACCCACCTGTTGGGGGAATTAAACTCAACACACACAACACACACACAACACAACACACACAACACACAACACACAACACACACAACACAACACACACAACACAACACACAACACACACAACACACACACAACACAACACACACAACACACACCACACACAACACAACACAACACACAACACACACAACACAACACACAACACACAACACACACAACACACAACACACAACACACACAACACAACACACACAACACACACAACACACACAACACACACAACACAACACACAACACAACACACACAACACAACACACAACACAACACACACAACACACAACACACAACACACACAACACACAACACACACAACACACACACAACACAACACACACAACACAACACAACACACACAACACACATGTTTGACTTAGAGATGGGTGGAGGTTCACCATATGTTTGACTTAGAGATGGGTGGAGGTTCACCATATGTTTGACTTAGAGATGGGTGGAGGTTCACCATATGTTTGACTTAGAGATGGGTGGAGGTTCACCATATGTTTGACTTAGAGATGGGTGGAGGTTCACCATATGTTTGACTTAGAGATGGGTGGAGGTTCACCATATGTTTGACTTAGAGATAGGTGGAGGTTCACCATATGTTTGACTGTACGGAGGAACGTCCTCGTAAGCTCTCATTGAAGTCCATTATAAACTCCCGGACCCGAGCGGCCGGTGAGTCCTGGTTTAACATGAGTGTGTACGGCGCTAAGGGAGGACCGTCCTCCCTGATGGAGGACCGTCCTCGTGACACCCGTGACAAGGTGGTGCTTCTTCAAGTCAAGTCAAGTTAAGTTTATTGTCACTTCACAGTTTACACAAGTATAAAGCAGTGATGTGAAAATCTTATGTGCAATACCCGACGACAGACAGCAGTTATAAAATAAGATAAAAAATAGATACAAATAGAATAAAGTTAAAAAATTTAAATAAAAAATAAAAATGCAATATATCGGCACAGAAAAGAGCAATATGTATATATAAATCAATGTAATAAAATCGACATTGTTATATGCTATACACCCTTGTTCAGCAGCCTGATGGCCTGACTGTGGAAGCTGTCTCTGAGTCTATTTGATACCACTTGATACTGAGGTATCGCCTGCCTGACGGTAACAGTGAGTACAGTTGGTGGCTGGTGGGCAATGTCTTTGGCTCGTGTTTAGACAATTGACGTGATTTATGTGCATTACTGGTTTAACTTTAACTTTTTGGTCTTTTTTTGAAGAATCTGAATTGAAATGGGGAAAAAAATCAGCACAAATTCATTCCACTTCACTTGAAAGATTGACACTTTAACCCATTCTTTAATAACATCTTTAATGAACACAAACAACACCTAATGACTCCTTTCAGAGGGGAACCAACACACATCCACTGCTTACGCATATACTGTCTCTTATCTACACGTCTGCTTCATCCTCGGTGACCGGAACATTCTAATATTATTATAATATCATTATTATAATGACTTTTACCCTGAAAGGTTGTGATCTATGAAGTCATGATAGCTTCATAGAACAGAACTAACTGGACAAAAGCACCACTTTGACAGGATTTCTTTCAGTTTTTTCATTTCCTGCACTTAAACCCAGAGGAAGTGTTGTTCAGGCTGTATTTTCTTTCACAATAAAAGTCCCTCTGCTGCGATGGTTTCTGGACTCGTCGGATGTCAATGGGGTCTCTTGTCTTTGGAGGGGCGGGACTTGTATTTGGAGGGGCGGGGCTTCTCGGCCACACCCCCAGGGGCCCGACTGGCTTTGATCTCCGCCTCCCAATGTTTCTTCACCATCGTGTAGAGCTTCATAGTGGCCTGGGCATCCTGCACCTACACACACACAGAGAGAGAGAGAGAGAGAGCGAGAGCGAGAGAGAGAGAGAGAAATTTGTTTATTATATATTTGTTATATATACACCTTAACATATATACTAGTATAGTGTATAAATATTAGTATAAACGGTATACTGTTGGACCTTAACATACTGTATATACTAGTATAGTGTATATATATATATAGATCAGTTGATGTATTAGTACTCACTGGTGGACCATAGTGTGTGTGTATATGTATTAGTATATATATGAGGTAATAATAATGTATTAGTACTCACTGAGCAGTGCTCCCCCTGGTGGACCTTGACGTTCAGCATCTCTCTACAGAGAACCTTGAGCGACGGCCTGGAGCTCTGGAAGGAAACGACACTGTGACCTTTCAGCTTTCACCCCTGAACAGAATCCAAGGCGTCCCCCGGGGACCCCCTGGACTCCCGTGATGCACTCTGAATACTGAGGGAGGTGTGAGGAGGACCAGGAGACGCTACCTGGGCAGTCTGTCTGAAGGGCTTGTACTTCTGGGTGTCCCGGATCCTCTTCTTGGGGTGGTCCATGAAGAGGACCTGAGGGAAGACGCCACGCCGCTACGGTCATGGGAAGTACACACTGCCGTGTGTGTGTGTGTGTGTGTGTGTGTGTGTGTGTGTGTGTGTGTGTGTGTGTGTGTGTGTGTGTGTGTGTGTGTGTGTGTGTGTGTGTGTGTGTGTGTGTGTGTGTGTGTGTGTGTGTGTGTGTGTGTGTGTGTTACCTTTAAGTCGTTATGTATTGCGTGTCCCACCAGTATCCTTCCCTCAAGGATGTCTGATACCTCCTTCTGGACAGTCTTCATCTCCTCACCTGAAACAACCTCAACCTCATCACCATCATCACCATCACCATCACCCTCATCATCATCATCATCACAACATCAGATATAGCTCATATAGGTCTACATCTGGCCCCGTTCACACTTTTTATATTAAAATGTAGTTCACGTGCGGTTCGAGAGATCTGATCTCAGGTGGACGCCGTTAAGACGGTGCGTTCACACTTGGCCTTATGAATGTGGTCTGAGACCACTTGAGGTCCCATCTCACTTCCCCACTCTATACGCAACTAAACACGTACATCATTTCCGCTTGCGTCGAACATTTGAACTCAATGGTGATGAGGGGGGGGGGGCGTGTCTCAGTGAGCCTGTTCTTCTTGGTTCCTACTTCACGGTGTTGGTGTCATGGTTACTGCCTGTTACTCATGTTTTAATATAATGCCGTCTGAGGACTACTTTTGCTTACACAGAGGACATCAGTTGAGAGGGCGGTCCTTCATTTGGCCAAAGACACATTCACGTTCACACTGCTAAAAGTAATGTGGTCACAAGTGGTCTAGACCACATGAAACCACCTCTGAATGTGGTTTAGAGATGGGATGTCAATGTGGATAAAAACCCAGAGGCCCCGTTCACACCACATGTTAATGAGGTGGAAACGTGTTAACACCAAGTGTGAACAGGGCCTCTGGGTCTGAGTCTATTTGGGTCTGAGTCTATTTGGGTCTAGGTCTAGGTCTATTTGGGTCTGGGTCTAGGTCTGGGTCTATCTTGGTCTGGGTCTCCAGGTCTCACCGTCCCGGACGTCCTCCGGTCTGACCCCACTGACGGCGGTCCGGTAGTCGGTCACCTCCTCGCTGGGTCTGACGAAGCGGTCGTAGATCAGCTTCCCGAAGTGGTTGACGATGGAGACCCGGGCCAGGACGCTGTCCTCGCCGCCCGGACCCACGCCCACCATCTCACAGTCCATCGCCACCGCCCGGGTCAGCCTGTCATCACGGGTCAGCCACGGTTACCACGGAGAGGAGATGATGACTCCTATCCTAATACTACTACTGCTATATACTCCTACATGAATACATTACATTACAGTCATTTAGCAGACGCTTTTATCCAAAGCGACTTAACAATAGTGTGTTTCAACAAAGGAAGGTAAGAGAACAGCTCGTCACCAGAAGTCAAAAGTGCATTTCATTCCTAACAAGTCTCCAAGAACTGAACCAGTGCTCAGGTAGAAGTACAGGGAAGTGCAAGTTCAGGGAAAAGTACAATAAGTTGGCAAACAATATAGAACAATCTAGAACAATATGCTCCTCGATGCAGGAGGAGGAAGGCTCGGGGTACACACTGTAGTACACACTGTAGTACACCTTGTATCTTTATGTTTCCATTGAGGTGGTGAATAAACAGAACCAGAACCAGGTCTGGCTACAGGACCAGATAGCACTTTCTGGTTCTGGGGAAGATCCTATGCTAGGAGGCTAGGGGGTCCTAGGAGGCTAGGGTCCTAGGAGGCTAGGATCCTAGGAGGCTAGGGGGGGTCCTAGGAGGCTAGGGGTTAGGGTCCTAGGGGGTTAGTGAGTCCTAGGAGGCTAGGGGGGGGGGGGGGGGGGGGGTGTCCTAGGAGGTATCCTGGTCTCACCCGGTGAAGGCGTTGTTCTTGACCAGGCTCTCCTCGGGGACCTTGTGGGCCTCCGTCCTGCTTCTCACCACGTCGGCTGCCTCCTTCCCCAGCGTGGCCTCGATGTCGTCCGGGTCCACGTCGTCGAACCACAGGTCGGCCCTGCGGAGAACCGGAGAACCGTTACAAAATACAACACTACAAAATGGGTCTCTTTGGTACCACATTACGTTAGTCATTAAGCAGATGCTAACTAACCAGAAGTCAACATAACAATATAATATACATATACACAATATAACATATTATACATACATATACTAAACATTAACCCAAACTCATGATGGATTATCCTAATTGTAATCCTAGCTCATGATGGATTATCCTAATTCTAATCCTAATCCTAACTCATGATAGCTGGTCTTACTCAGTCGGAGGTCTGGGCTGGGGGGCGACCTCCTCTTTCTTCTTCCTCTTGGCTGGCTGCTGTCTGTCTCTCTCTCCCGGGTCTTTCCTCTTGGCTGGCTGCTGTCTGTCTCTCTCTCCCGGGTCTTTCCTCTTGGCTGGCTGCTGTCTGTCTTTCTCTCCCGGGTCTTTCCTCTTGGCTGGCTGCTGTCTGTCTCTCTCTCCCGGGTCTTTCCTCTTGGCTGGCTGCTGTCTGTCTCTCTCTCCCGGGACCTTCTTCTTCTTGGTGGATTTACTCCTCTGCTCCTCTGCCGGAGCGACCGTCTCTTTGCTACTGAGTGTTTGGTGTTTGGCTGGTTTTCCGCCAGCGGTCTGCGAGGAGGTGAGACAGGAGGCCGGAGCGGTCGTCTCTTTGGAGGAATGTTTCTTGGTCACGTGGTTCTTGTTCTGGTCCCGAGTCTTCGGCTCTGGGTTGGTCTTCATGGTCTGAGGAGCATCAATCCCCACATTAGACAGACCCGTCAGATCTGACATCATATCATAACACTATAATGATATAATAAGCATGTAATAACCCACCTGTAATAAAGCCTTCCAGTTGACCGAGTAGTGCCGGGGGTCCTCCGGGGGGGCGAGCGGCGCCGGGACGGGGGTCGGTCGGCCCGGCTTCTTCCTGCGGGTGTCCTTGAAGAATTTCTTTTTCTGGTTCTTGTCCTTGTGCCCTGGTGGTGGTGTCGGGCCTGGTGGTGGTGGTGTCGGGCCTGGTGGTGCAGGTGGAGCAGCTCCACTCTTCTTCGTCTTATTCAGCTTCGCCTTCGACATGATGGATGGAAGCCACGCCGCGTCCCGGGACGTTTAGTTGATTTAACAAACCTTTCGGTCTAAACCCAACCTGCTGTTAACCCGACCAACGCACGAGTACTGTATTAGTATTACTATATTATATGATGATGATCATCAAGCTCATTAAGCTTTGTTAATGACACTTAGACCAACTATTAAAGACTTCTATGGTGTGGTTTCACGAGAGACTCCGCCATGCTGGTCTGTGTACGTCTGCGTGTGTAACACCGTCATGTGTCCGGAGAGAACCACACCAAATAACAACGGACATCATTCACCATGTTAAGTACCACACTACATCATACGTACATCATGGTTATAAAATAATGGTTAACTGTCAAATATTATGTATATATTGTGGTACAATATTGTATAGTTCTCTTTTCTTTTTTGCAACAGACTCCGGAACTATTATTCTGAACATCCTTAGAGCCCGGTTGTCTTAGTGCGGGACACCCACCGCCCATCTCTACAAGGAAGTCAAGTATTGTTAACGGCGAGTGTCTTTAGTCTACCATCTTAAAGGTATGTACCGTATAGAACCGTGTCAAATGTGGTTTATTATCTGTGGTTGTAGCTGTGAATGATCTTTGAAGGAGTCTCAACCTCTAGGGTCTGTTCTCCTCCACCAGGTGATGGAGAACTCCACCAGGTGATGGAGAACTCCCCCTCTCCCCTCCCGGAGAGAGCCATCTACGGCTTCCTGCTCCACCTCGTCGCGCACTTCGGATTTGGTAAACTTCACTCTTAGTCTACTCTAGTGTAGAACTACACGTCCCTTACATCTGTGTAGAACTACAAGTCCCTTACATCTGTGTAGAACTACAAGTCCCTTACATCTGTGTAGAACTACAAGTCCCTTACATCTGTGTAGAACTACAAGTCCCTTACATCTGTGTAGAACTACAAGTCCCTTACATCTGTGTAGAACTACAAGTCCCTTACATCTGTGTAGAACTACAAGTCCCATAGCTCTGTGTAGAACTACAAGTCCCTTAGCTCTATGTAGAACTACAAGTCCCTTAGCTCTGTGTAGAACTACAAGTCCCTTAGCTCTGTGTAGAACTACAAGTCCCTTAGCTCTGTGTAGAACTACAAGTCCCTTAGCTCTGTGTAGAACTACAAGTCCCTTAGCTCTGTGTAGAACTACAAGTCCCTTAGCTCTGTGTAGAACTACAAGTCCCTTAGCTCTGTGTAGAACTACAAGTCCCTTAGCTCTATGTATAACTACAAGTCCCTTAGCTCTGTGTAGAACTACAAGTCCCTTAGCTCTGTGTAGAACTACAAGTCCCTTAGCTCTGTAGAACTACAAGTCCCTTAGCTCTGTAACGTTACTTCCCTCCCCAGGTGTGTCACGTTATGTAACGTTACTTCCCTCCCCAGGTGTGTTCTGTCTGTGGGCGTACGTCCCAGCTGAGTGGCTCCACATGCTGGGTCTCACCTACTGGCCGCAGAAGTAAGTCAGGAGATAGCTAGTCATCTCGCTCCATAGGGACTAGATAGTCTTATCACCTACCTGACCTCATCACCTGACCTCATCGTTATGACCTCATCACCTGACCTCATTGTTATGACCTCATCACCTGACCTCATCGTTAT
The DNA here is from genome assembly GCA_027704905.1 of Muraenolepis orangiensis. Classification (NCBI taxonomy): domain Eukaryota; kingdom Metazoa; phylum Chordata; class Actinopteri; order Gadiformes; family Muraenolepididae; genus Muraenolepis; species Muraenolepis orangiensis. The sequence goes on along the minus strand of CM051014.1, from coordinate 3,954,055 downwards.
GACCTCATCACCTGACCTCATCACCTGACCTCATCGTTATGACCTCATCACCTGACCTCATCACCTGTTCAGGTACTGGGTGCTGGCGGTTCCCGTCTACCTGCTGGTGGGCCTCGTTGTGTGTTTTCTGGTTCTGTTTGGAGTCAACATGATGAACACTGCTCCTCTGGACTCTCTGGACAACATCACAGGTTAATACAGTACTACAATACTATAATACTACTACTATAATACTACAATAATACTACTAATCAACATGATGAACACTGCTCCTCTGGACAACATCACAGGTTAATACAGTACTACAATACTATAATACTACTACTATAATACTACTACTATAATACTACTAATCAACATGATGAACACTGCTCCTCTGGACTCTCTGGACAACATCACAGGTTAATACAGTACTACAATACTATAATACTACTACTACTACTATAATACAATTATAATACTACTGTACTACTACACTACTATATAATAATACTACTATAATGCTACTAATACTAGTGTAGTACTACTATAACACAACTGTACTACTATAATACTACTATAGTTTACCTATTTAAGACTAGTGTCTGTCTCTCCTCTGATGTCTACTATGGATACTACAATACTACTACTACTACTACAATGCTACTGCTACAGTACTACTACAATACTGCAACTACAGTACTACAATACTAGTACTGCAACTACAGCACTACTACTACAATACTAGTACAACTACAGCACTACTACTACAATACTAGTACAACTACAACTACAATATTACTACTACAATACTAGTACAACTACAATACTACAACTACAATGCTGCAACTACAGCAATACAATTACAATACTACTAATACAATACTATTACTACAATACTGCAACTATAACACTACTTCTACTACAACTACAATAATGCTACTACTACAACAATACTACTGTAACTGCAATACTACTACTATGCTACTACTACAAGATTTAGATTGAGACTACAATACTGCTACTGCAACTACAGCAATACTACTACTAATGCAAGTGTGTGTGTGTGTGTGTGTGTGTGTGTGTGTGTGTGTGTGTGTGTGTGTGTGTGTGTGTGTGTGTGTGTGTGTGTGTGTGTGTGTGTGTGTGTGTGTGTGTGTGTGTGTGTGTGTGTGTGTGTGTGTGTGTGTGTGTGTGTGTGTGTGTGTGTGTGTGTGTGTGTGTGTGTGTGTGTGTGTGTGTGTGTCAGACCCTTACTCCAGGCGCCAGCCGAGTCTGGAGGGTCCTGAGGGGGGGGTCCCCCGGCTGGAGGACATCCCCATCGGTGAGGTCAACAGGAAGTTCTTCCTTGACCTGTGACCCCTCAGACCCTGATGGTCAGTGTTGTTCTTCAGAGCTCTCAAACACACACACACAAATAATAACACGCATGATACACACATATTAAAAATATAGATTTCTAACGCATGTATTTTGTGTATATATCACTTTACAAAGCCATTTATTTCTAATCTATGAAACTATTAAATCATTTGACTGTCAAAGCACTTTGAGTATTTAGAAAAGCGCTATATAAACTGAATATATTATTATTATTATTAATAATAATAATAATAATAATATAAAAAGCCTTTTTCGTGTTCACGTCACCGTCCAGCAGGGTTCGCTGTTGTGACGTCATGTTGTTTAAGACGAAGTTTCCGCTGCGGGCACTTCCGGTTTACTTCCTCGTGTTCAACTTTTGTGTCAGTTCTTGTCTTGTTACGTCTTGTCTACGAAGACGCACATCAAATCAAATAAAATCAATATAATTATTAAAAGTGAAGCAAAGTCTTTATTTTATAAACGCGTCATTATTATTATTATTATTATTACTTAATGTGTACTTCGCCAAATCCTTTGATTGTAAATAGTTAAGATGTTGGGTTCCGTTGGTTGTTGCCGGGGAGGCTAATGAGTGTGACACCGGTTTGATTGTCTGGTGGTAAAGCGGTCCGTTGTAGTAAGTTGGTTTCTCTCTGGGTTAAAGGGTTAAAGGTTGTTTTTTAATGCAATATTGATGTGAAACATCAGTTGGAAGCTCCGTGTGTTTAATGAACACAGCGCGTGGAGGTTAGCGGTTAGCTCGGTGCTAACCGGATAGCTCCGGTTAGCTCGGTGCTAACGGAGGGCTCACTTTACATTAGAATGTTTTCTCATTGGACAGCGAAAATAATTTAGCATCTAACCAGAGTGCAAATGTTACAGTAAAGTGCACGGTAATATAATAGTTTAAATGTACAGGTTAAAACAGTCTAGGTATAAATGTGATAGTCAAGATTCAAGATAACTTTATTTATCCCGATGGAAATTAAGGTGCAACAGTTGAAACGGAATAAATGCACACAAAATATTACCTAAAAACTAAATAACAACTAACTAAAAAAACTAGTATAAACAAAATAGAACTAAATGAAATCTAAATGTATTGACAGAATATGACACATATGAGCATTATAACAGGTATATGTATATACAGGTAAGTGATAATTTAACGTAGTGATCAGGGGTATGCTATTATTGAAGCAGGATACACATATATAGATCGAAATGTATATACAAGTGAAAATATATAAATGTATGGCAAATATAAATGTATACGTATATACAGGAGAAGGAGCAGTTCTATCAACAGATTTAAATCTATATGGCAGGTACAGTAACCAGGTATCTTAGTAATCAATATGTAAACGATAGAGAGGTGGGTAGTTAATTTTAGATATATTTTTTTACAGTTAGTCAGAGACATTGGTGGTGATTGTTATAGGTGTGGGGGGGGGGGGGCTGTCTTCGTGGTGCAGAGTTCAGAGAGATGACAGCTGAGGGGAAGAAGCTGTTCCTAAGCCTGATTGACTTGGAACAAAGGTTTCTATAGCGCCTCCCGGAGGGGAGGAGGGCTAACAGTCCATGGTTGGGGTGAGAGGGTCTTTCACTGTGTTGTGCCTTCCTCAGACACCGTTTGTGGTGCGTAGTGTTTATTGCAGGGAGGGGTAGTCCAACAATGCGCTGGGCGGTTTTCACCACCCTCTGCAGCGCTTTCCTGTCTGAAACTGTGCAGTTTCCGTACCACACTGTGATGCAGTTGGTGAGGATGCTTTCAATAGCACACCGGTAAAAGTTCACCAGAATGTGAGGGGACAGGGGGGCTTTCCTCAGTCTCCTCAGGAAGAGATGCTGGTGAGCCTTCTTTACCAGTGAGGCCGTGTTGAGGGACCAGGAGAGGTCCTCGGAGATGTGGACCCCCAGGAATTTAAAGCTGGAGACACGCTCGATCCCTCTGATTAGATTAGATTCTAATGTATTGTCATTTCACAGCACAAGTACAGTAAAAATTATTTAGCATCTCACCAGAGTGCAAATGTTGCAGTAAAGTGCATGGTAATATATCATTTACAGTTTAAATGTACAGGTTAAAAGACAGTCTACTAGGTATTAAATGGGATATGAGCAGCATAAGTAATAAATAATAATAAGGTAAGTGAGTATTTAACAGCATGTGTTCTGCATGTGTTCACTGACCCATCGCTGTTTTACAGAACCAACAGCGACCCGTCATCCGGAGATCCCCCATGGAGCTGACCGGGCGGCTGCAATAGCATTTAAAACCATGGCATTTGCGGCTCCGGTGTGGCTTGCGGTGCAGGGAGAGTTTGTCGGGTGCGGCGAGGCACCCGCACCACCGGGAGCACCACCGGGAGCGCCACCCGCACCACCGGGAGCGCCACCCGCACCACCGGGAGTGCCACCCGCACCACCGGGAGCGCCACCCGCACCACCGGGAGTGCCACCCGCACCACCGGGAGCGCCACCCGCACCACCGGGAGCGCCACCCGCACCACCGGGAGCGCCACCCGCGCCACCGGGAGCGCCACCCGCACCACCGGGAGCGCCACCCGCACTACCGGGAGCGCCACCCGCACTACCGGGAGCGCCACCCGCACCACCGGGAGTGCCACCTGCACCACCGGGAGCGCTACCCGCACCACCGGGAGCTCCGCCAAGAACTTTACTGGACGCGATGGACGACCAGAGCGTGCTGGAGGCCTTCCACCTGAGCAGACCGTGCGTCTCCTTCGTACTGGACCTCCTGCAGCGGCAGCTGAACCGGTCCCGTCCGCCGGGCTGTACGGCGGAGGGCATGACGCTGCTGGCCCTGGGCTACTACGCCAAGGGGACGGAGTGCACGCGCCTCTTGGAGACCACCAACATCTGCGACGGGTCCACCGCCGTTGTCCGGGTCTCCAAGTGTCTGGCGCACCTCTCCTCTCGGATCATCGTCTTCCCCAAGTGCCGGCGGGACCAGGAGCGCCTGGCCGAGGCCAACCGCCGCTTCTGCGGCATCCCCCAGGTGCTGGGCGTGCTGGGCGCCGCCCACTTCAGGACCCGGGGGCGGGGCCACGGGGAGGACCTCTCGCCGCTGTTCTGCAACACGCGCGGCTACTCGTCGGTGGCGAGCCAGGTGGTGTGCGACCTGGCGGGCAACCTGCTGAGCGTGGACCGGTGCCAACCCGGCAGCACGCCAAACTACCGGCTGTGGGCGGAGTCGGGACTCAAGATGCGCAAGGTCATCAGACCGGAGTACTGGCTCATCGGTAGGGAGGAGGGGGACGAGTCAGAGGTGTGCGGTTGTTGTGTGTTGTTAGTTGTGAGTGTGTTATGGTTGTTCTCAGTCCATCTTCTGTTTAAGTCTAATCTTGACCGGTGCAGATCAGTGAAGCCCCGAGGGCGGTCTCCTCCTCACCGTCTCCTCCTCCTCCTCTTCCAGTGGGGCGGGGCTACCGGCAGAGCGTCCACCTCCTCCCGCCGCTGGCCCAGGCCTCCGGCGTGCGACAGACGGGCTTCAACGTGGCCCACGGCGATGCCCGGTCCGTCCTGTCCTCCACGCTGGCCCGCCTGAAGCACCGCTTCCGGGCGCTGCAGCCACTGGGCTTTGAGGACGAGAGTCTGGACGGGAAGCAGCGTGTCCTGGAGGCCTGCTGCGTCCTCCACAACCTCGCCAACCAGTTCTCCGTCCCCGCGCCCCCCGGGGCCCCGGGGCCCGCCAGGGACCCGCAGCACCCGGCCAGGAGCACCTCGCCCCCCCCGAGGGGCCTCCAGACGGGCGGCCGGTCCCGCCTGCTGCAGGAGACGCTGCGGCTAGCGGAGGCCTTCTGCCCCCCCGTCGGGGCGAGGCGGGGCGTGATGGAGAGTGATGAGGAGGAGGCTGCTCCTCCTGTGTACTAGTGTTCACACACAGGTACACACACGGCGGTCCTAGTACACGCTAGTCCGCTCCTGTGGACGGCCGGCCGGCAGCTGGTGTGACCTCGTGTTGTAGTCTCTCTGTTTACGTCTTCTTTATTCCTTCAATGGACTCGTTTTGGTTTCCTCAAACTGAGTCACAGCTCAATGGTCACCAAACTAGAATCATTAAAAGTTTATTTTGTAAAAGCTGTGTCAAATGTGTTTTCTGTAACCTTTAATCAAGTGTTAAAGAGGTCAACATATAATCTAACAGAATTATATTATATATATCGTAATTGACATCAACTTATAATTAAGTCAACAGAATGTTACATCAACAAGGACAATATATCAACATATCTAATCTAATAACAGAATAATATATATATATAATATATCAACGGAATGATACATATCAATAGATAGATGATATAATATATAATCTAACAATCAACAGAATGTGTATATATTTAATTTGACAATCATCCAAATGATATTTATATATAGATATGTATACAGTGAAGGAAATAATTATTTGATCCCTTGTCAATTTTGTAAGTTTGCCCACTTACAAAGAAATGAACGATAATCATTTTAATGGTAGGTTTATTTTAACAGTGAGAGACAGAATATCAAAACAAATCCAGAAATTGACATAGTTATACATTTATTTGCATTTAATTGAGTGAATTAAGTATTTGATCCCATTGCAATACATGACTTAGTACTTGGTGGAGAAACCCTTGTTGGCCAGCACAGAGGTCAGATGTTTCTTGTAGTTGGTCACCAGGTTTGCGCACATCTCAGGAGGGATTTTGGTCCACTCCTCTTTGCAGATCCTCTCCAAATCCTTAAGGTTTCGAGGCTGATGCTTGGCAACTCGAAGCTTCAGCTCCCTCCACAGATTTTCTATGGGATTAAGGTCTGGAGATTGGCTAGGCCACTCCATCACCTTAATGTGCTTCTTCTTTAGCCACTCCTTTGTTACCTTGGCCGTATGTTTTGGATCATTGTCGTGCTGGAAGACCCATCCACGACCCATTTTCAGTGTCCTGGCTGAGGGAAGGAGGTTATCGGCCAAGATTTGACGGTACATGGCCCCGTCCATCCTCCCCTCGATGCGGTGAAGTCGTCCTGTCCCCTTAGCAGAGAAACATCCCCAAAGCATAATGTTTCCTCCTCCATGCTTGACAGTGGGGATGGTGTTCTTGGGGTTATAGTCAGCATTTCTCTTCCTCCAAACACGGCGTGTAGAGTTGATGCCAAAGATCTCAATTTTGGTGTCATCTGACCACATCACCTTCTCCCAAGCCTCCTCTGAATCATTCAGATGTTCATTGGCAAACTTCAGACGGGCCTGTACATGTGCCTTCTTGAGCAGGGGGACCCTGCGGGCGCTGCAGGATTTTAATCCATGACAGTGTAGTGTTACCAATAGTTTTCTTGGTGACTGTGGTCCCAGCTGCCTTGAGATCATTAACAAGTTCCTCCAGTGTAGTTCTTGGCTGATCCCTCACCGTTCTCATGATCCTCGATACCCCACGAGGCGAGATCTTGCGTGGAGCCCCAGGCCGAGGGCGATTGATGGTCATTTTGTGTTTCTTCCATGTTCGAATAATCACACCAACAGTTCTCTTCTCACCAAGCTGCTTGCTGATGGTCTTGTAGCCCATTCCAGCCTTGTGCAGGTCTACAATCTTGTCCCTGATGTCCTTAGACAGCTCTTTGGTCTTGCCCACGGTGGCGAGGTTGGAATCTGCTTGATTGATTCTGTGGACAGGTGTCTTTTATACAGGTAACGAGTTTGGACAGGTGTCTTTTATACAGTTAACGAGTTTGGACAGGTGTCTTTTATACAGTTCATGAGTTTGGACAGGTGTCTTTTATACAGTTAACGAGTTTGGACAGGTGTCTTTTATACAGGTTGTGAGTTGATATTAGGAGTACTTTCTTAAAGCGAGAGGACTTATCTAACTGGTCTGCCGGAGCCAGAATTCTTGTTGGTTGCAAGGGGATCAAATATTTCACTCAATTGAATGCAAATCAATTTCTAACTTTTATATGATGTCAATTTCTGGATTTTCTTTTTGATATTTTGTTTCTCACTGTTAAAATAAACCTACCATTAAAATTATTATAGACTGTTCATTTCTTTGTAAGTGGGCAAACTTACAAAATCGACATCGGGATCAAATAATTATTTCCTTCATATATATGTATATATATATATATATATATATATATATATATATAGATCTATATCAGTGGTGAAGCCTCAGGGCCTTCACGCTATTCAGAGACCCTGGAACTACAAGAAATCGAATTAATTTTATTATTAAAATGTAATAAATAAATTAACTGAATTAGTTGAATAAATGAGAATGGTATCTGTGTTGTTATCCGTTATATTACATAGTTACTATATTAGTGTTACGTTGATTTGCTTGTCTTTCTCGGTCCATGCGCGACGCATTTGAGTTTTGTGTTGCAACCAATCAGATATTTTTCTGGTTTGCCGGGAAGAATATCCTTCAACCAAAGTATTCCCGATGACTTTGGCCCTTAGACTGAATGAGAGCGTACGTTTGGATTGACAATTTGATCAACCAATCATATAGTGATTTGTAGCCAATGGCCGTATTCTTTCAGATTTCCCCACAGCTCAATAGGGAGCTAGAAGGTCCCCGTCCCGTTAGTGGCTCCAGACAGAGGATCTAGTTCAGTGAAAAGATTATTATGACATGAAAAAAGTTGGAACGATCCCCGTCACCACTGCATCTGGGGAAAGGACATTTAAATATTATAAAAACATATGGAGGAACAGAACAGGACAATCCTGACTCTGCATTAGCTTCCTATTGAAAGGCAACTTCTTTAGGATCTGAAAAGCAGTGATCAGCTTTATGACCGGGTTATCGATATATTGATAACCCGGTCATAAAGCTGATCACTGCTTTATGACCGGGTTATCGATCCATTGATAACCGGGTCATAAAGCAGTGATCAGCTTTATGACCGGGTTATCGATCCATTGAGTTTTGACTTGATCTTTCTTTGCATCGCTTAACGTGAAAAGACTTAACGTAACTAAGACTTACAAAACCGCGATCAATAATCACCAAATGTCTCTGGCATATGTCTTGTCATTAGCACTTTCACCTGTCAAAATATCTCAACTTAAATCCTCCCATTATGGACGTTATGTGACATTAAGTGTTTTCCTCTCTATTGAGCCAGTAAGGAAAAGTCTTAACGCAGCTTTATGAGAGGAAAACACTTAATGTAACATAACTTCTGTAATAGTAGGATTTAGGTTTTGATATTTTGACAGGTGAAAGTGCTAATGTGCCAGAGACATTCGCTGTTTTGGTGTTAGACTGTCCCTTTCATCGATAACCTGTGGTGGTCCACAGAAGGTCCAGTTGTGATAGACACGGTTCGCCACTGATATATCTATAGATATATAGATATATAGATATCTATAGAGATATCTAGATATCTCTATAGATAGATATATCTATCTATTGATAGATAGATAGACATAAACAGTTGCAAGAAAAAGTATGTGAACTACCTGAATTACCTGGATTTCTGCATCAATTGGTCATAAAATGTGTTCTGACCTTCATCTAAGTCACAACAATAGACAAACACAGTCTGCTTAAACTAATACCACACAAACAATTATATGTTTTCATGTTTTTATTGAACACACCATATAAACATTCCACAGCGCAGGGTGGGAAAAGTATGTGAACCCTTATGCTTATGACTTCTCCAAGAGCTAATTGGAGTCAGGAGTCAGCCTGGAGTCCAATCAATGAGACCAGATTGGAGGTGTTGGTTAAAGCTGCCCTGCCCTATAAAAAACACACCAGTTTGGAGTTTGCTATTCTCAAGAAGCATTGCCTGATGTGAACCATGCCTCGCACAAAAGAGCTCTCAGAAGTCCTAAGATTAAGAATAGTTGACATGCATAAAGCTGGAAAGGGTTACAAAAGTATCTCTAAAAGCCTTGATGTTCATCAGTCCACGGTGAGACAAATTGTCTATAAATGGAGAAAGTTCAGCACTGTTGCTACTCTCCCTAGGAGTGGCCGTCCTGTAGAGATGACTGCAAGAGCACAGCGCAGAATGCTCAATGAGGTGAAGAAGAATCCTAGAGTGTCAGCTAAAGACTTACAAAAATCTCTAGCACATGCTAACATCTCTGTTGACGAATCTTCAATACGTAAAACACTGAACAAGAATGGAGTTCATGGAGACACCACGGAGGAAGCCACTGCTGTCCAATAAAAAACATTGCTGCACGCTTGAAGTTTGCAAAAGAGCACCTGGATGTTCCACAGCACTACTGGCTAAATATTCTGTGGACAAATGAAACCAAAGTTGAGTTGTTTGGAAGGAACAGAAAAAAAGTCACAGCACACCAACATCAAAACCTCCTCCCAACTGTGAAGTACGGTGGAGGGGCATCGTGGTTTGGGGCTGCTTTGCTGCCTCTGGGCCTGGACAGATTGCTATCATCGACGGAAAAATGAATTCCCAAGTTTACCAAGACGTTTTGCAGGAGAACGTAAGGCCATCTGTCCACCAATTGACGCTCAACAGAAGATGGGTGATGCAACAGGACAATGACCCAAAGCACAGAAGTAAATCAACAGCATGGCTTCAACAGAAGAAAATACACCTTCTGGAGTGGCCCAGTCAGAGTCCTGACCTCAACCCCATTGAGATGCTATGGCATGACCTCAAGAGAGCGATTCACACCAGACATCCCAAGAATATTGCTGAACTGAAACCGTTTTGTAAAGAGGAAGACCAGAAAACATTTTATGACTCATTTATGCAGAAATCCAGGTAATTCCAAAGGGTTCACATACTTTTTCTTGCAACTGTAGATAGATATAGATATATATAGATATATATATTTATATATATATGTGTATATATATATATATATGTGTATATATATGTGTATATATTTATATATATATGTGTATATGTATATATATATATATGTGTAAATATATATATATATATATATATATGTGTATATATATATATATATATATATATATTTATATATATATGTGTGTATATATATCTATAGATATAGATATATATATATATTGATATGTATATAGATATGTAGATAACTATATATAACAATAGAAGGATATATAACAATAGAAGGATATATATACTGTATATATTTGATATAAACGACAACACTACTCTGGCTATAGAGTAGTGGTTCCCAAATGGGGGTCCGCCCTCATGAACATTTAAATATGAAGTAAATATTTCTGAATAATGAGTACATGTTCTGAATACTGAGTACATGTTCTGGATACTGAGTACATGTTCTGGATACTGAGTACATGTTCTGGATACTGAGTACATGTTCTGGATACTGAGTACATGTTCTGGATACTGAGTACATGTTCTGGATACTGAGTACATGTTCTGGATACTGAGTACATGTTCTGGATACTGAGTACATGTTCTGGAAATCTTTCCAATGAATGACAAATGCTGAGCGATGCTACGTGTGGTTCACAAAAACAAGCTGGGAACACCTTTAAGGTCCACCAATAATATGCACACACATTAATTATCATCAATAATATGCACATACACCATTTAAATAAATTCACTCCAAAAAGTAATAAGTGCTGGTGAACTGGGGAACTTAACCTGTTTATTTAGTTCATTTTTTTTAAATAATTTTTCTTTCTCAATTAGTTGTTTGTAAAAAGTGTCTTGAGGATTTCAAGACAATGTCGTTGTACTTGGGGTTCAGTCCTCGGTTCTGGGTCTTGTGGTACCGGGTGTTGGGGTTCAGACCTCGGTTCTGGGTCTTGTGGTACCGGGTGTTGGGGTTCAGTCCTCGGTTCTGGGTCTTGTGGCACCGGGTGTTGGGGTCCAGACCTCGGTTCTGGGTCTTGTGGTACCGGGTGTTGGGGCTCAGACCTCGGTTCTGGGTCTTGTGGTACCGGGTGTTGGGGCTCAGACCTCGGTTCTGGGTCTTGTGGTACCGGGTGTTGGGGTTCAGACCTCGGTTCTGGGTCTTGTGGTACCGGGTGTTGGGGCTCAGACCTCGTTTCTGGGTCTTGTGGTACCGGGTGTTGGGGCTCAGACCTCGTTTCTGGGTCTTGTGGTACCGGGTGTTGGGGTTCAGTCCTCGGTTCTGGGTCTTGTGGTACCGGGTGTTGGGGTTCAGTCCTCGGTTCTGGGTCTTGTGGTACCGGGTGTTGGGGTTCAGTCCTCGGTTCTGGGCCGTGTGGTACCGGGTGTTGGGGTTCAGACCTCGGTTCTGGGTCTTGTGGTACCGGGTGTTGGGGTCCAGACCTCGGTTCTGGGTCTTGTGGTACCGGGTGTTGGGGCTCAGTCCTCGGTTCTGGGTCTTGTGGTACCGGGTGTTGGGGTTCAGACCTCGGTTCTGGGTCTTGTGGTACCGGGTGTTGGGGTTCAGACCTCGGTTCTGGGTCTTGTGGTACCGGGGATTGGGGCTCAGACCTCGGTACCGCCGTAGGGCAGCTGCTGCAGCGCTGTGGCGTTGGCGTAAATCATGTCCCAGTTCTGGTAGGTGGGCTCCTCGGCTGCACCTCCCTGGACCTCCTCCAGGAGGCAGTGGTGAAGGAACACATACTGGGACTAAAGGCAGGGACACAGTACCGTATTAATATATAGTACTGGGACTAAAGACAAGGACACAGTACCGTATTAATATATAGTACTGGGACTAAACTCAGTGTAGTATTAATATATATTAATAATATAAAGTACTGTACAAAATACAGTATAGTATTAACGTTTAGTGCTGTAACTCAATCTAATAGAAGTGGAACATTCACTTCTATAATGCAGGTTATTAAGGTCAGTGGCAGTACCTCGGTCTGGACCATGAGGGGCCGACAGAGTCTCATCTTGAGGACGAACGAGGCGACCTCCACCTTCCCCTCAGCCTCCATCTGCTGGAGCAGCACGTCCAGAGCCAGCAGGGTACCTGTACGACCCACACCTGCACTAAAAACATGATTATGATATTATATATACATAAAATATTGTGTTTTATATCTATCTATCTATCTATTTCATTTATTTATTTAGTATACACGTCGAGAGCTTCTAGGTTACTGGTACGACCTACACCTGCACTATAAACACATTAACTCTACATATATATACACACAGTATATATATATTATTTCTGCACATTAAATATACATATTATGTATAAACTATATGCATATCTAAACACACATATCTATATACATTATAGACCCATTACTGTATCTCCGTGTGTGTGTTACCTGCAGTGCACCAGGGTGGGAGCCCCGCCCCCCTCCTCTATGTTTCGCCGTAGCAACGTCCGGAACTGCAACAGCGGCCGGGTGCCATCGGGGACCCCGTGGTCGGGCCACGCCCGGAAGTGGAAGTGATGGACGGACCGCTGCTGGGAGGTCGCCCTCTGGGGGGAGGAGACTCTAATCAGACTCTAAATCAAGCGCTTTGGATAAAAGCGCTATATAAAAGCCGGCATTATTATTATTAAATCAGTCTGACTGGGGCCAAGTGAGGCTGCTTCAACCAGACTCTAATCAGTCTGACTGGGGCCAAGTGAGGCTGCTTCAACCAGACTCTAATCAGTCTGACTGGGGCCAGGTGAGGCTGCTTCAACCAGACTCTAATCAGTCTGACTGGGGCCAAGTGAGGCTGCTTCAGCCAGACTCTAATCAGTCTGACTGGGGCCAGGTGAGGCTGCTTCAACCAGACTCTAATCAGTCTGACTGGGGCCAAGTGAGGCTGCTTCAACCAGACTCTAATCAGTCTGACTGGGGCCAAGTGAGGCTGCTTCAACCAGACTCTAATCAGTCTGACTGGGGCCAGGTGAGGCTGCTTCAACCAGACTCTAATCAGTCTGACTGGGGCCAGGTGAGGCTGCTTCAACCAGACTCTAATCAGTCTGACTGGGGCCAGGTGAGGCTGCTTCAACCAGACTCTAATCAGTCTGACTGGGGCCAGGTGAGGCTGCTTCAACCAGACTCTAATCAGTCTGACTGGGGCCAGGTGAGGCTGCTTCAACCAGACTCTAATCAGTCTGACTGGGGCCAGGTGAGGCTGCTTCAACCAGACTCTAATCAGTCTGACTGGGGCCAGGTGAGGCTGCTTCAACCAGACTCTAATCAGTCTGACAGGGGCCAGGTGAGGCTGCTGCAGGTACATGCTATGTGAGGTAGCTTTACATTCTTGACCGTGAAGCTCCTGATGATCCAGCTTGGCGCCGTCTGCTCCGAGGTGCTGGTGACCAGCAGGTCCCCGTACAGACAGGGAGTGTAGTCCAGGGGCCAGTACTGTTCACACTTAGTCTGGACACAGGACAGGGTTAACTAGTTATCTAGGGTTAACTAGTTATCTAGGTGGTTAGGGTTAAATAGGTATGTAGTTGGTTAGGGCTAACTAGTTATATTTAGATGATAAACACTCACCCTGCCTCCCTCTGTGCAGTTGGTCACCATGGCGATGGTCTTGACCCCCTGTTCCCAGACCATCCTCCAGAAGTCCTCCAGGGTCCCGGGCAGCGGGCCCTGGGCCGCGATGTACTCCCTGCTGCCACGGTAACCCTGCATCACCCAATCACGTGTCACTCTACCGCCCTCATCCAATCACAAGTCACTCAACTCCCCCTTATCCAATGGTAAATGGACATTTATATAGCGCTTTTCTAACCAATGGTTCCTCAAAGCGCTTTACATATCAAGTCTCACATTCACCCATTCACACACACATTCTACCACCAACGGAGGAGTCAGCCATCAAGGAGACAGCCAGCAGGTCAGGAGCAGTTAGGGTTAGGGGGTCTTGCTCAAGGACACCTCGACAGCTTTTGCTCATCCAATCACGTCACTCAACCCCCCCTTATCCAATCACATGTCACTCAACCCCCTCATCCAATCACATGTCACTCAACCCCCCTTATCCAATCACATGTCACTCAACCCCCCTCATCCAATCACATGTCACTCAACCCCCCTCATCCAATCACATGTCACTCAACCACCCTCATCCAATCACATGTCTCCCTCATCCAATCACATGTCACCCTCATCCAATCACATGTCACTCAACCCCCCCTTATCCAATCACATGTCACTCAATCACCCTCATCCAATCACATGTCTCCCTCATCCAATCACATGTCTCCCTCATCCAATCACATGTCAGCCTCATCCAATCACATGTCACCCTCATCCAATCACATGTCACCTAAACCCCCCTCATCCAATCACATCTCCCAGCTAATCTTTCTATATTTTCTTTACCGTGTTCAAACAGTCAGATCAAAAGTGTTATGGTCAAACCAAACATAAGGTGTGTAGGGCTGTAGGTGTGTAGGCCTGTAGGTGTGTAGGCCTGTAGGCCTGTAGTCCTGTAGGCCTGTAGGTGTGTAGGCCTGTAGGTGTGTAGGCCTGTAGGTGTGTAGGCCTGTAGGCCTGTAGGTGTGTAGGCCTGTAGGTGTGTAGGCCTGTAGGTGTGTAGGCCTGTAGGCCTGTAGGTGTGTAGGCCTGTAGGCCTGTAGGTGTGTAGGCCTGTAGGTGTGTAGGCCTGTAGGCCTGTAGGTGTGTAGGTGTGTAGGCCTGTAGGCCTGTAGGTGTGTAGGCCTGTAGGTGTGTAGGCCTGTAGGCCTGTTGGTGTGTAGGCCTGTAGGTGTTTAGGCCTGTAGGTGTGTAGGCCTGTAGGTGTATAGGTGTGTAGGCCTGTAGGTGTATAGGTGTGTAGGCCTGTAGGTGTGTAGGCCTGTAGGTGTGTAGGCCTGTAGGTGTGTAGGACGGTAGGCGTGTAGGTGTGTAGGACGGTAGGCATGTAGGTGTTTAGGACGGTAGGCGTGTAGGTGTGTAGGACGGTAGGTGTGTAGGTGTGTAGGACGGTAGGCGTGTAGGTGCGGGTCAGGAGGAGAAGTCTACCGGCAGGTAGCTGGCGTTGATGTAGTCCGAGTTGTCCTCTTGGATGAGCGGGGAGAGCTTGACTCTGGACCAGTCGTCTAGCAGGGAGACACCAGTGGGTTCAACAGTAGACCAACGAAGAGTCTCTCACTGAGCTCACCCACAGCTCGGCTCCTGATCCCAACTGAAAGGTCTGGAAGACGTGATCAAAAGAAAAGCGAGGGCTAGGAGGAGCTTGAAGCTCTTATCAAATGAGGTCAATTATGAGGTACATCCTCATAAAAGTCAAGAAGCCTCGTCAATAATAGATTTTATATTTGGAAGCGTTTCGTTGCGTTTTACCTCTAATTTTCTGTCCAATAGATCATTTTTGGTTTACGATGTTCGGATGACCTCGTATCAACTTCACCCCTGAATCGGACCGAGTCTACTCAACTTCAGGTGTGAAAGATCCCTGAGTTTAACTGCAGACCAGAGAGGACATTAAACAAATAGTTGAATGTTGAGTTAACTGCAGACCAGAGATTAATTTAATCTAATCAGAATCTCAATCTGGAGGATTGAATCCTCTTTACTGGTCACATACATGTACACACACAGTGAAACTAGTTTCTCTGCATTTAACCCATCCTAGTATTAGGAGCAGCGGGCAGCTATCTTTGTTCAGGAAGTTAGCAGCACGTTCATTTATGACTTTTGCACACTTCTGGAGATCAGATCGACAGTCGCTCGCGGCAATACCAGAGTTTTTTTATTCTTTCGACTCGGACGTCCCGCCCGAAGTCACAGCTGGATTATCTCCGACCATCTTGGGCACAATTACACGCAAGCGTCGCAGGAAGAAGCGAGGGAAGCGAGCCGGCGTGCTAGTCAGGCTGAGACGTCGATCCGATCGCCCCCCACTACCCACCATTCTACTGGCTAATGTGCAGTCTCTGGACAATAAGTTAAGCGAGCTACAGGCTCGTATTCAATTCCACCGGGAAACTAAGGACACCAGCCACCAACTGTACTCACTTTTACCTTACTTTACTTTTTACTTTTACTTCTTTTATTCTATTCTGTTTTTATTTTTTATTTTAATAATTGCTGTCTGTCGTCGGGTATTGCACATAAGATTTTCACTCACTGCTGTGTACTTGTTATATCCAGCGCCCGGGGAGTAGTGTAGAGGTTTGGTGCCTTGCTCAAGAGCACCTCGGCAGTGCCCAGGTGTTTCAAGGACTTGAACCGGCAACCTTCCGGTTCCCAAGCCAAGTCCCCACAAACTGAGCTACTGCCCCCCCACATACCACAGACCACAGACAGACAATATGAACACAGTAGATAAACCAGGCGAACGATAGACCTACTGGTGAACTATAGGCCTACTGGTGAACTATAGGCCTACTATTGAACTATAGGCCTACTGGTGAACTATAGGCCTACTGGTGAACTATAGGCCTACTATTGAACTATAGGCCTACTGGTGAACTATAGACCTACTATTGAACTATAGGCCTACTGGTGAACTATAGGCCTACTGGTGAACTATAGACCTACTATTGAACTATAGGCCTACTGGTGAACTATAGGCCTACTGGTGAACCGTAAACCTACTGGTGAACCGTAGACCTACTGGTGAACCGTCGACCTACTGGTGAACCGTAGACCTACTGGTGAACCGTAGACCTACTGGTGAACCGTCGACCTACTGGTGAACTTAAGACCTACAAGGCAGCACGTTGGTGAAGCGGTTCTTGGCCTTGTTGTCGGGGATGATGGCGGCCTTGCGAGTCTGCTCCACGCCGACAGGGATGAAGCTCTGCGGGGAGGCAGACCATAATATTCAACCCAGGTTCAGGTTGGGTTCTCAGAGTCCCGGGTCTACTGGGTGTGGTTTACCTCGTACTCCTCGCTGAATCCCCGGTTGTCGTCCCGGCTCATCTGCCTGACGTGGTCCTCAAACATCCCGGCTGGGATGGGCCTGGACAACACAACAGCTGCTTTACACGGCAGGTGGCCAGGAGTGAACAGGTCTACAGATGTGTTCAGGTGTGTACAACGTATACCTACTGGTAGGCGTCAGCCGGTTTTGACCAGTCCACAAAGTCAGTCCTCTGGCTGTGGGAAGGAATTGGAAGATAACGGTTCAGCAGAGCATCCCATTGACTACCTGAGGGGATGTGGTCTATACACCTACCTCAGGGGGTGTGGTCTACCTGTGAGGGGGTGTGGTCTACCTGTGAGGGGGTGTGGTCTACCAGTGAGGGGATGTGGTCTATAGACCTACCTGTGAGGGGGTGTGGTCTACCTGTGAGGGGATGTAGTCTATAGACCTACCTGAGGGGGTGTGGTCTACCTGTGAGGGGGTGTGGTCTATAGACCTACCTGAGGGGGTGTTGTCTATAGACCTACCCGAGGGGGTGTGGTCTACCTGTGAGGGCGTGTGGTCTATAGACCTTCCCGAGGGTGTGTGGTCTACCTGTAAGGGGGTGTAGTCTATAGACCTACCCGAGTGGGTGTGCTCTATAGACCTACCTGAGTGGGCATGGTCTACCTGTGAGGGGGTGTGGTCTATTGACCTACCTGAGTGGGCATGGTCTACCTGTGAGGGGGTGTGGTCTATAGACCTACCTGAGTGGGCATGGTCTACCTGTGAGGGGGTGTGGTCTATAGACCTACCTGAGTGGGCATGGTCTACCTGTGAGGGGGTGTGGTCTATAGACCTACCTGAGTGGGCATGGTCTACCTGTGAGGGGGTGTGGTCTATAGACCTACCTGAGTGGGCATGGTCTACCTGTGAGGGGGTGTGGTCTATAGACCTACCTGAGTGGGCATGGTCTACCTGTGAGGGGGTGTGGTCTATAGACCTACCTGAGTGGGCATGGTCTACCTGTAAGGGGGTGTGGTCTACCTGTGAGGGGGTGTGATTTAACACCTACCGTTGGGGGTATGGTCTCCTCCGCTGCCAGAAGAACACCGCCAGAGCCGCCAGGAGGAGGAGGAGCAGCACAGACACCACAGACCCGGCGATGACCCCTACAGGAAGTCAACACGGGGGTCAGAGTATACTGTATGCTATGGTGGCCAGTGAAGCTATGTGAACATCATCATGTTCAGGATGGAGTGTTGGTACCCCTGGGGTCAGTATGACAGTCCAAGATGTCCACCCTGCTCTTCAGGGGATGCCCCTCAGGCGCCAGGCGTCCAGAGAGGAAGCAGGCGGAGACCTGGTAGGTCGTGGCCGGCAGGAACCCGTGCAGGGTTGTGGTTTGGAGACTTTCGTTCTGGCCGACCACCTTGTGCAGTATCTTCGTCACGTTAAGCTCCGCCCCCGACCACACGCCCTCCGGCTGCGCCCAGTGCAGCACGATGGCGTACGGCCCGCCGTACTCACACCAGGCTCTGATGTCTGGAGGAGCTGGAAACCAGTCAGAACTGGTAAGAACCAGTCGAAGAACTAGCCAGAACTAGATAAAGGCCCTGTCACACCACGATTTAGCCAGCGCATGCCAACGTATCAAAATATCAAATGTCAAAACATTTTTTATACATACAGTGGGGAGAACAAGTATTTGATACACTGGCGATTTTGCAGGTTTTCCCACTTACAAAGCATGTAGAGGTATTTTATCATAGGTACACTTCAACTGTGAGAGACGTAAAAAATCCAGAAAATCACATTGTATGATTTTTAAGTAATTAATTTGCATTAATAGTAACTATTGCAATTAATAGTTCTCCCCACTGTATGTTATGTATTCGTAACTTATATAGAACGTTTTGATAACTTATAGATGCCGCTCGACGATTCAAATCATAACCGCACTAGACATCACCGTATCAACATCACCATCACCGTATCAACATCACCGTATCAACATCACCATCACCGTATCAACATCACCGTATCAATATCACCGTATCAACATCACCATATCAACATCACCGTATCAACATCACCGTATCAACATCACCGTATCAACATCACCATCACCGTATCAACATCACCGTATCAACATCACCATCACCGTATCAACATCACCGTATCAACATCACCATATCAACATCACCGTATCAACATCACCGTATCAACATCACCGTATCAACATCACCATCACCATATCAACATCACCGTATCAACATCACCGTATCAACATCACCGTATCAACATCACCATCACCGTATCAACATCACCGTATCAACATCACCATATCAACATCACCGTATCAACATCACCATCACCGTATCAACATCACCGTATCAACATCACCATCACCGTATCAACATCACCATATCAACATCACCGTATCAACATCACCATATCAACATCACCGTATCAACATCCCCATATCAACATCACCATATCAACATCACCGTATCAACATCACCATATCAACATCACCATATCAACATCACCATATCAACATCACCGTATCAACATCACCGTATCAACATCACCATCACCGTATCAACATCACCGTATCAACATCACCATCACCGTATCAACATCACCATCACCGTATCAACATCACCGTATTAACATCACCATCAATGTATCAACATCACCGTATCAACATCACCATATCAACATCACCGTATCAACATCACCGTATCAACATCACCGTATCAACATCACCATCAACGTATCAACATCACCGTATCAACATCACCGTATCAACATCACCGTATCAACATCACCATCACCGTATCAACATCACCATCACCATATCAACATCACCGTATCAACATCACTATCACCGTATCAACATCACCATCACCGTATCAACATCACCATATCAACATCACCGTATCAACATCACAGTATCAACATCACCGTATCAACATCACCATATCAACATCACCATATCAATATCACCGTATCAACATCACCGTATCAACATCACCATCAACGTATCAACATCACCGTATCAACATCACCGTATCAACATCACCATATCAACATCACCATATCAACATCACCATATCAACATCACAGTATCAACATCACTGTATCACCATCACCGTATCAACATCCCAGTATCAACATCACCGTATCAACCTCACAGTCTCAACATCACCGTATCAACATCACCATCACCGTATCAACATCACTGTATCAACATAACCGTATCAACATCACCGTATCACCATCAACGTATCAACATCACAGTATCAACATCACCGTATCAACATCACAGTATCAACATCACCGTATCAACATCACCATCATCGTATCAACATCACTGTATCAACATCACCGTATCAACATCACTGTATCAACATCACCGTATCAACATCATCGTATCAACATCACCATCACCGTATCAAAATCACCGTATCAACATCACCGTATCAATATCACCGTATCAACATCATCGTATCACCATCACCGTATCAACATCACCATCACCGTATCAACATCACCGTATCAACATCACAGTATCAACATCACAGTATCAACATCACCGTATCAACATCACCGTATCAACATCACCGTATCAACATCACCGTATCAACATCACCATCACCGTATCAACATCACCGTATCAACATCACAGTATCAACATCACAGTATCAACATCACCGTATCAACATCACCGTATCAACATCACCAGCGTGCTTCAGCGTGCTCTTAACTTACCCAGAACTTATTCGACGTATGCCAGCGTTTGAGAAATTTTGATACATCAGCAAAACAATGGCTAAATCGTCAAGGTGTGACAGCGCCATAAGACCAGTCAAAACCCGTCAGAACCCGTCAAAACTACCGGTAGTCAGAACCAGTTTGATCCAGACAAAACTAGTTAACACCAGTCAGAACTGTTTAGAACTAGTAAGAACCAGCCATAACCAGTCAGATATGCATTAGTATTACTGTAACTGTGAGGAGGAGCAGGACTCACGCAGGGTGAGGAGGTGTTGACACTGCAGCAGAGTCCTATAGTATACAGACAGGTCGTAGGTGGCTCCTGGGTACAGACCGCTGAGCGATATACCGCCTGCGGCCCCCGAGACGTTAGACGAGTAGGGTTCTGATCCGTTGGAGGCCTGGACGTAGGTCAGGACCCCGAGGTCGGAGGCCTGGATGGTGGAGTTGGTGATCCTCCACCTCACAGCAGAACAGTTTGTAGCTGAAACAAACACTCCTTATTATCTTAGCTTTATAGGACATGAAAAATGGTTTATCGTGGAGTAAAGTGGATTATTTCGTAATTGAATTAAAAAAGGGCAACTTTCATATATTCTACATTCATTGCACATAAAGTGAAATATTTCCTGATTGGTGCAACAGGAGCCTGGACCAAGTATTGAGAAGATCAATGAATGCACATTTCAGAAGGTCCACGTTTCTGGATTATAAATCCTTTAGGTTGGTTTATGGAATATTATGATTTTGTGAGAAACTGGATTTATAGTCTTCATGAGCTGTAAGCGATCACAATGAAACAAACAAAGTCTTAAAATAGTTCACTTTATGTAAGGAATCTAGAATATATGAAAGTTTATTTTTCTTTTTTGATTCAATTAGGATATTGAAATGTATATATATTAGTACTATGTGGATTAGTACTATGTGGATTAGTACTATGTGGATTAGTACTATGTGAATTAGTACTATGTGGATTAGTACTATGTGGATTAGTACTATGTGAATTAGTACTATGTGGATTAGTACTATGTGGATTAGTACTATGTGAATTAGTACTATGTGGATTAGTACTATGTGGATTAGTACTATGTGGATTAGTACTATGTGGATTAGTACTATGTGAATTAGTACTATGTGGATTAGTACTATGTGGATTAGTACTATGTGGATTAGTACTATGTGGATTAGTACTATGTGAATTAGTACTATGTGGATTAGTACTATGTGGATTAGTACTATGTGGATTAGTACTATGTGAATTAGTACTATGTGGATTAGTACTATGTGGATTAGTACTATGTGGATTAGTACTATGTGAATTAGTACTATGTGAATTAGTACTATGTGGATTAGTACTATGTGGATTAGTACTATGTGGATTAGTACTATGTGGATTAGTACTATGTGAATTAGTACTATGTGGATTAGTACTATGTGGATTAGTACTATGTAGGTACTGTGATCCTACTGGTGCTGGTGTAGTCCTGGTAGGGGGAGCTGTTGGCTCCCTGGTAGGAGGCGGTGATGGTGTAGTTGTAGGCCGTCCCCTGTTGAAGGGAGACCACCCTGTGGGTGAGCAGGGGGGAGACCAGGTCTGACTCTGCGGGGGTGAGGCTGAAGTTCGAATTACCAAAGACCAGGAGGTAGCTGGAGTTCCCATCCCTTCTCCAACTCATCACCACCTCGCTGAGGGACCGATTCACCGTCACCGTGGTTACCGTTAGCGGCGCTGAGGATGGAGAGAGGGGAGAGGGTTACAACGCGGTCCTTCACCACGGACACGGTCGCTACATCAGGTCACGCCCTCCGTCACCATGGAGCTAGTGATGAATGCACCTGTGTTACCATGGTGATGGTGTCTGTTACCATGGTGATGAAGGTGTGTTACCATGGCGATAGAGACTACACGGTGTGTTACCGGTGACATTGTGGGTGGAGTATCCGGAGCTGCTGAGGTTCAGCAGCCGGCTGTAGACAGTGAAGTTGTAGGTGGAGGCCGACTGCAGGTTAGACGCCGTGTAGTTGACCAGTTTCTCTCCCGCCGGCACCGTCACCTCCTTGGGGTCAACGCTGGGACTGCACTCCACCAGGTAGGTGGAGATGTTCTCCAGCCCCACCCACTGCAGGTGAATGCTACTGGAGTTCTGGTCGACCACATACGCATAAGCTATGTTTACAGGAGCTGAGGAACCACACCATCGTGATGGTGGTGATGATGATGATGATGATGATGATGATGATGATGATGATGATGATGATGATGATGATGATGATGGTGGTGAAAAGAAAATACAATGAATACAAAAATCTATAAATATCAATCCAAATTGAGAGTGAGGGGTACTTCCACCCTCCTGGAGGTGTCTCACCAGTCAGAGCGGTGAGGTTGACCCCGCCGCTGCTGCTGTTGTCCTTCCAGGTGTAGAGGGTGAAGGTGTAGCTCCTGGCAGACTCCAGCTCCTTAACGGTGAGGGTCACAGGCTCAGCCGGACCTCCTAGGATGGACTGGTTGGTGTTGTGGTACACCAGGGTGTAGTTGAAGCTCTCCTTTCCCCGCCTCCACCCCAGGGTAATGCTGCTCTCCGTCTGGGACACCACCCGGAAGTCCTCCGCATTCGGAGGAGCTGGGAGAGCAGTCAGTAAATCAGTATGTCTGTTAATAGTCAACAATAGTAAGTTAATAAATAGTCAGTCAACAATCATTTGTCAAATGTTAGTCAGTCAACAACAATTAGTCAGTTAATAGTCAACAGAAGTAAGTCAGTTAATGAATACAGTCAGTCAACAATAGTTAGTCAGTGGTTGTCTCACCCGAGGTTGTCTCCGTGGAGATAGATGTCGTGGAAGCTGGCCTTGTTGTCATGGAAACTGATGGTGTAGGTGTTGCTTCCATGGTTGTTGTCATGGAGACTGGTGCTGTAGAGGATAGAGTTGTTGTCATGGAGACCGGTGATGTAGAGAGCGGAGGTGTTGTCATAGAGACCGGTGATATAGAGAGCGGAGGTGTTGTCATGGAGACCGGTGATGTAGAGAGCGGAGGTGTTGTCATGGAGACCGGTGATGTAGAGAGCGGAGGTGTTGTCATGGAGACCGGTGATGTAGAGAGCGGAGGTGTTGTAATGGAAACCGGTGCTGTAGAGAGCGGAGGTGTTGTCATGGAGACCGGTGATGTAGAGAGCGGAGGTGTTGTCATGGAGACCGGTGATGTAGAGAGCGGAGGTGTTGTCATGGAGACCGGTGATGTAGAGAGCGGAAGTGTTGTCATGGAGACCTGTGATGTAGAGAGCAGAGGTGTTGGCGCGACAGAGGTGAACGTGAATGTAGATTAAACTCATCTTCTACAAGGTCCACAAGATTCAAGATGTTTTTACGTGTAACAAAGACAATGGAATGCTTACACCCACAGTGTACATTTCTACAACAATACTGGACAGTCCAGTTTCTGCTTTCCTCCTCCTCTGAGTTTCACCACCAGTCATGTAATTCAACACCTCACTGCGATTTCTTCTCTGAGAAGAAACACAAACCACTTCTGCTTTTCCAAGACACGGCTGGATGACTCTGAAGCAGAGTCATGGTGTACAGTTGAGAAGCACCACCTCCCAGAAGTCAGCAGGTGTGTTTGAGAGCTAGACACACACAACATGTAACAACACAACATGTATAACATGTGCGCTGGTACTGCACTGGTACCTATATTGTATAGTACTATAGAGCTGCCTCATTGTCTTGAATATTTAATCTAGTCCGGTTTATTCTAGTCTCATTTCACTGTAATATAACCAATATCAGGACACACCTGTGTGTGTGTGTGTGTGTGTGTGTGTGTGTGTGTGTGTGTGTGTGTGTGTGTGTGTGTGTGTGTGTGTGTGTGTGTGTGTGTGTGTGTGTGTGTGTGTGTGTATATGTGTGTCACTCAGTGTGTGTGTGTCTGTCATTGTGTGTGTGTGTGTGTGTGCACCTCTGTCAGTGTGTATGTGTGTGTGTGTGTGTGTGTGTGTGTGTGTGTGTGTGTGTGTGTGTGTGTGTGTGTGTGTGTGTGGGTGCGTGTCTCTGTCAGTGTATGAGTGTGTGTGTGTATCTCTGTCAGTGTGTGTGTGTGTGTGTGTGTGTGTGTGTGTGTGTGTGTGTGTGTGTGTCTCTGTCAGTGTGTGTGTGTGTGTGTGTGTGTGTGTGTGTGTGTGTGTGTGTGTGTGTGTGTGTGTGTGTGTCTCTGTCAGTGTGTTTGTGTGTGTCTCTGTCAGTGTGTGTGTGTGTCTCTGTCTGTGTGTGTGTGTGTGTGTGTGTGTGTGTTTGTGTGTGTGCGTGTCTCTGTCAGTGTGTGTGTATGGGGTCAGATCAGTCTCAAAAAGAAATAAAGCACACAGAACAATCCACAAATGTAATTCCGAATTTATATATAAATGTCTCCATCCACACACAAAATAATATAAAAAAGATATAACATATAATTTTATAAATGTAAAAAAGTTTCACAAACATATTTACATTTTTATAAATAAAATGGTGGATTGTTCTGTGTCTCTCTGTCAGTGTGTGTGTGTCTCTGTCAGTGTGTGTGTGTCTATGTCAGTGTGTGTGTGTGTGTGTGTGTGTGTGTGTGTGTGTGTGTGTGTGTGTGTGTGTGTGTGTGTGTCTCTGTCAGTGTGTTTGTGTGTCTCTGTCAGTGTGTGTGTGTGTGTCTCTGTCAGTGTGTGTGTGTGTGTATGTGTGTGTGTGTGTGCGTGTGTGTGTCTCTGTCAGTGTGTTTGTGTGTCTCTGTCAGTGTGTGTGTGCGTGTGTGTGTCTCTGTCAGTGTGTTTGTGTGTCTCTGTCAGTGTGTGTGTGTGTGTGCGTGTGTGTGTCTCTGTCAGTGTGTGTGTGTGTGCGTGTGTGTGTCTCTGTCAGTGTGTTTGTGTGTCTCTGTCAGTGTGTGTGTGTGTGTGTGTGTCTCTGTCAGTGTGTTTGTGTGTCTCTGTCAGTGTGTGCAGGCACGTGCACACATAGACATCATGGGGGCTTGAGCCCCTGCCCTTTTTCTTCCTCCAGAGAAAGTGCCCTTTTTATGGGATGCTTGTTTATTTTTATTATTTATTTTTATTTTTTATAAATTAATATATATATCTACTCCTGTTTGCCTTTCCAAAAAATATATTGATTGCATAAAAGATAAAAATATCAGGTCGGGAGATTAGACTGTCAAGTTCCGATGCTCCCTCCCTCCCTCCCCCCCTGCTGCTCAGCGGTGCGGACAGTCCTCAGCAGTCCCTTCAGACAGGTAGCAGCACCTCCCACCTTACAGTCCCTTCAGACAGGTAGCAGCACCTCCCACCTTACAGTCCCTTCAGACAGGTAGCAGCACCTCCCACCTTACAGTCCCTTCAGACAGGTAGCAGCACCTCCCACCTTACAGTCCCTTCAGACAGGAAGCAGCACCTCCCACCTTACAGTCCCTTCAGACAGGTAGCAGCACCTCCCACCTTACAGTCCCTTCAGACAGGTAGCAGCACCTCCCACCTTACAGTCCCTTCAGACAGGTAGCAGCACCTCCCACCTTACAGTCCCTTCCGACAGGTAGCAGCACCTCCCACCTTACAGTCCCTTCAGACAGGTAGCAGCACCTCCCACCTTACAGTCCCTTCAGACAGGTAGCAGCACCTCCCACCTTACAGTCCCTTCAGACAGGTAGCAGCACCTCCCACCTTACAGTCCCTTCAGACATGTAGCAGCACCTCCCACCTTACAGTCCCTTGTGATGCCGGCTTTTCTTGGCTTGTTTGAAGGAGAGTGGTGATGAACAAATGACTAAGCAATCGTCATCACAATCGCCACATTGATATGCAAATTAGGCGTTAACTAGGCCTAATTAAAATGCGCTAATTTGCATGCATTTACCAAGGCATTGCAGGTGAAAAGACAAAACATATCACCTCACAACTTCTCCAGATAGTTACTTAACCAATGGTTAGAGCGCTTTACATATCAAGTCTCACATTCACCCATTCACACACACATTCTACCACCAACGGAGGAGTCAGCCATCAAGGAGACAGCCAGCAGGTCAGGAGCAGTTAGGGTTAGGGGGTCTTGCTCAAGGACACCTCGACAGCTTTTGCTAGGAGGAGGCGGGGATCGAACCAGCAACCTTCCGGTTGCGAGGCGACCTGAGCTATACTGCCGCCCCGTTATGTTTAAATATGCAGATTAGCTTTAAATCTATAGATGAATTCAGACAGGGTTGTAAAACGAACATAATTTAGATTGTTGGCTGCTCATTTAATAACTATTCATTTGACTAATTAGTTGTATGCTGATAGATGTTAATCATTACATGATACAGCGACCCACCCTCATATGTGAAAGGAGGGAATTGTAGTTACACTGAAACTAACTCCTTGTCAGCAGTTATTTTATGCTATGTGTGTGGTAAGTGTAATAATAATAATAATAATAATGTATTGGATCATTAATGTATTCAGTATTCTATTGCTTGGCTTAACTTTTTTTTTTAATTTTTTTTTATAAATTATGATGGGAAGTGCCCTTTATCTCACTGGAGCTCCTGCCCCCGAAAGTGTGTGTGTGTGTGGTGTGTGTGTGTGTGTGTGTGTGTGTGTGTGTGTGTGTGTGTGTGTGTGTGTGTGTGTGTGTGTGTGTGTGTGTGTGTGTGTGTGTGTGGTGTGTGTGTGTGGTGTGTGTGTGTGTGTGTGTGTGTGTGTGTCTGTCAGTGTGTTTGTGTGTCTCTGGCAGGGTGTGTGTCTCTGTCAGTGTGTGCGTGTGTGTCTCTGTCAGTGTGTTTGTGTGTGTGTGTGTGTGTGTGTGTGTGTGTGTCTGTGTGTGTGTGTGTGTGTGTGTGTGTGTGTGTGTGTGTGTGTGCGCCTCTGTCAGTGTGTGTGTGTGTCTCTGTCAGTGTGTGTGTGTGTGTGTGTGTGTGTGTGTGTGTGTCTGTCAGTGTGTGTGTCTCTGTCAGTGTGTGTGTGTGTCTCTTTCAGTGTGTGTGTTAGACTCACCATGGTCCAGCTCATACAGAGAACCAGCAGCAGCCTCCCAGCTGCCCCACACCTCCTGCTGGGATCCATGTCCTGGCAGCCTGGCCTCCTTTAGGTCCTCCCGTGGTCCTACAGGCTAACTCCTCATGTGTTGCGTTAATGGGGCGGCCGTGTTGTCTCTGTCCTCCCTGCTGACTGGAATGACTCTTCTAGTTCCCTCTGACGACCTTTACTCCACCTCCACTTCCTCATTACCGCCCGTCACTCACAGCACCACACTGGTTATGTTATACAGAGATATACTTCAATATTAGTCCAATCATAGTTTAATAGTTCATATCTATATTAGAACTCAGCATATATTATACATATATTATATATTATATACGCTACAGCCAGGATCTTCTTCTTTTAAATGTGGTCACTATTCTCTGAGTACGGTTTCAGAACACCTTCCAGCACCTTAAAGTTCTAGTCTGCTTCAGGTGATAGTGAGTGTGTCATAAACTCACTCACTATCACCAACCACATCTATATTGACCTTAACGGAGTACATATTTATTATGAGACAACAACAAAAACATGTATACATGTAAATAAATGCATGTATGCAAGTACATTTGTATTTGTTAATATCATATGAGAATATTAATGTCTCAGTTATGGTCAGTATTAATATGAACTTGGTTACGTATACATAACACATAACCAGGTGAATATTTATATTGACCATCAGCTGATAAAGACATTTATATTCATAACAGTGGATATTTATCCTGATACTAATAAAATACATAATAATATATAATAATAGAATAAATGAATGAATGAATGAATGAATGATATATTTATTCCTGTGTGGTGTGGGCCGCGCGTGAGGCCCCTCCCACGCGGGGTTACGAGACACCGATACCACACCAGACGTTCATCGTTCATCCACTTCCGCTCACGCTAAGTTAAGAACATGGTGAGAAACCAAGGCCTCCTGAATCTTGGTTCTGCTCCACCGAGAGCTCTGCTTGCTGACTCAGAGAACACAGTTGTTGTATGCCTTTTTTTTTAAAGTTCATATGTTCCTCCAGATATAGTCCAAAGTATTTGTAGTATTTTGTATAGTTCCCAAAGTAGAATTGAAAGTTACTAATAATTGTACGTGAGTTTCTTAAATGCATTATTTCAGTTTTCTTCTCTGCACCAAACCTCTGCACATGAAACCATTATTCGCTAATCATCCTCTGATTCTGCCAGCCAAATAATATCGTCCACGAATAACAGAAGACTAATCTTTACAGCTCCTCATTGTACTTAGTTCATCTTACTGATCGTTTAGATCTACAGCAAAAAGAGCGACAAAGCATCCCCCTGTTTGAATTGTATGTGTATAACCAAGTGAATATGAACCATAACTAAGTTAACTTGTCTGGCGCCTTGTAGAATTACCTTTGGGCACATTGTTGGTGATACTTCTTCATTTCTCTTTTAAATGACTTCAATAGTTCTCCTTTTCACAATCTGGAGGATTAAATCCTCTTTATTGGTGACACACATGAACACACTCGGTGAAATTAGTTCCTCTTCTTCCTGTTCCAAGTCTCAACAAACTGAGCTGCTGCCTTTGTGTTTGTGTTTAGTTTGGTAGTTTTATTTGTGATTGTGGTTCTGGGCCTTCCTGGCCCACAGAGTTCTACTAGAACCCAGTAGGACTGATCAGAAGTTCTACTAGAACACAGTAGGACTGATCAGAAGTTCTACTAGAACACAGTAGTATTTATCAGAAGTTCTACTAGAACACAAGTCAAGTCAAGTTTATTCACAGTTCACAGTTTACAAAAGTATAAAGCAGTGGTGTGAAAATCTTATGTGCAATACCCGACGACAGACAGCAGTTATAAAAATAAGATAAAAATATAAATAGAATAGAATACAGTTAAAAAATAAAAATGCAATATATAAAATGCAATATATCGGCACAGAAAAGAGCAATATGTATATATAAATCAATGTAATAAAATCTACATTGTTATATGCTATACGCCCTTGTTCAGCAGCCTGATGGCCTGACTGTGGAAGCTGTCTCTGAGTCTATTTGATACCACTTGATACTGAGGTAACGCCTGCCTGACGGTAACAGTGAGTACAGTTGGTGGCTGGTGGGCAATGTCTTAGGACTGTAGTCATACACAGTAGGACTGATCAGAGGTTCTACTAGAACACAGTAGGATTAATCAGAAGTTGTACTAGAACACACTAGGACTGATCAGTAGTTCTACTAGAACCCAGTAGGACTGATCAGTAGTTCTACAAGAACCCAGTAGGACTGATCAGTAGTTCTACAAGAACCCAGTAGGACTGATCAGTAGTTCTACAAGAACCCAGTAGGACTGATCAGTAGTTCTACAAGAACCCAGTAGGACTGATCAGTAGTTCTATCTCCACTCCAGCAGGGGGCCCCACATCCCCGCTAGCCCCGCTAGCTCCAGCCGGCTAGCAGTCATAAACAACCCGTATTTGTCTTCATCTCTACAAACGGACACTTCCATCTGGTTAAACAGATCCGACAACACGGTGCTAAGTCCCAACTTTAAGTGTGTACTGTTCATATTTTAGTAGTATTCCGAGTATTAGTACACGAAGTACTCATAAATGCGTATTAAAAAAAGAGGTAACGGTGGAGGTGAACCGCGTCACCCCGGGACCCCTGGACCACGGCTGGCTGGTGATTAACTCTATAGGTACTCATTACTGCGCTGAGTACTCGTTAGGACCAGAAGTACTCGTTAAATCAACCACAAGTACACGTTATCAGCAGAAGTACAGCTATATAAGACACGGTGGAGACAGAACCTTCTCTGGACTACAACACAAGAAGAAGAGTCAAGAAGATCCTACTGAACGGCAGGTGGAGCATTCTTTATTCAGTGTGTGTGTGTGTGTGTGTGTGTGTGTGTGTGTGTGTGTGTGTGTGTGTGTGTGTGTGTGTGTGTGTGTGTGTGTGTGTGTGTGTGTGTGTGTGTGTGTGTGTGTGTGTGTGTGTGTGTGTGTGTGTGTGTGTGTGTGTGTGTGTGTGTGTGTGTGTGTGTGTGTGTGTGTGTGTGTGTGTGTGTGTGTGTGTGTGTGTGTGTGTGTGTGTGTGTGTGTGTGTCGTTAGTGAGCCTTAACTGTGTTTCATTTAGAAAGTGCTACTTTACTGTTTGTGTGTGGGAGGGGGGGGGGAGTGAGCCGCTAGTGAGCCGCTAGTGAGCCTTAGTGTGTGTGTGTGTGTGTGGTGTAGCCATGCAGTCCGCCGTGAAGCAGAACTACCACCTGGACACCGAGGCAGACGTCAACAAGCTGGTGAACATCAAGCTGACCGCCTCGTACACCTACCTGGCCCTGGTGAGGGGGGGGGGGGGGTACCTGGCCCTGGTGAGGGGGGGTACCTGGCCCTGGTGAGGGGGGGAGGGTACCTGGTCCTGGTGAGGGGGGAGGGTACCTGGTCCTGGTGAGGGGGGGAGGGTACCTGGTCCTGGTGAGGGGGGAGGGTACCTGGCCCTGGTGAGGGGGGGGTACCTGGTCCTGGTGAGGGGGGGAGGGTACCTGGTCCTGGTGAGGGGGGGAGGGTACCTGGCCCTGGTGAGGGTACCTGGTCCTGGTGAGGGGGGGGTGGTGTGGGGTATGTATATAATGTGTGTAGGGTATGTATATTGTGTGTGTGTAGGGTATGTATATAATGTGTGTGTGTAGGGTATGTATATAGTGTGTGTGTAGGGTATGTATGTATATAATGTGTGTGTGTAGGGTATGTATATAGTGTGTGTGTAGGGTATGTATATAATGTGTGTGTGTGTGTGTAGGGTATGTGTGTGTATAATTGTGTGTGTGTGTGTGTAGGGTATGTATATAGTGTGTGTGTAGGGTATGTATATAATGTGTGTGTGTGTGTAGGGTATGTATATAATGTGTGTGTGTGTGTGTAGGGTATGTATATAATGTGTGTGTGTGTGTAGGGTATGTATATAATGTGTGTGTGTGTAGGGTGTGTGTATAATGTGTGTGTGTGTGTAGGGTATGTATATAATGTGTGTGTGTGTAGGGTATGTATATAATGTGTGTGTGTGTGTAGGGTATGTATATAATGTGTGTGTGTAGGGTATGTATATAATGTGTGTGTGTAGGGTATGTATATAATGTGTGTGTGTGTAGGGTATGTATATAATGTGTGTGTGTGTAGGGTATGTATATAATGTGTGTGTAGGGTATGTGTGTGTGTGTGTGTAGGGTATGTATATAATGTGTGTGTGTGTGTAGGGTATGTGTGTATAATGTGTGTAGGGTATGTATATAATGTGTGTGTGTGTAGGGTATGTATTTCGACCGTGACGACGTGGCTCTGCCCAAGTTCTCCTCCTACTTTCTGGAGCGCTCCTCCAAGGAGCAGGAGCAGGCGGAGAGACTCCTGCAGTACCAGAACATGAGGGGGGGGCGAGCCCTGCTGCAGACCATCACCGTGAGTCCTACTGGTCCAGGACCTGGAGTATAGACCAGTTGAGGAGTATAGAGCTATAGAGTATAGACCAGTTGAGGAGTATAGAGCTATAGAGTATAGAGCTATAGAGTATAGACCAGTTGAGGAGTATAGACCAGTTGAGGAGTATAGAGCTATAGAGTATAGACCAGTTGAGGAGTATAGAGTATAGACCAGTTGAGGAGTATAGAGTATAGACCAGTTGAGGAGTATAGAGTATAGACCAGTTGAGGAGTATAGAGTATAGACCAGTTGAGGAGTATAGAGTATAGACCAGTTGAGGAGTATAGAGTATAGACCAGTTGAGGAGTATAGAGTATAGACCAGTTGAGAAGTGTGTGTGTGTGTGTGTGTGTCAGAAGCCCAGCAGGGAGCAGTGGGAGGGGGGTCTGGACGCCCTGGCCTTCTCCCTGGATCACCAGAAGACCCTGAACACGCGCGTCCTGGACCTGCACCGCCGGGCCCAAGGGAACGGGGACCCTCAGGTATGTCCTGATGTGTGTCCCTACTTCCTGTCCAGCTGTCTCCTGATGTGTCCCGTCCCCCCTTACTTCCTGTCAAGCTTTGTCGCTGTCGCCCCCCCCAGCTGTGTCCCCCTACTTCCTGTCCAGCTGTGTCTCATGATGTGTCCCCCCTACTTCCTGTCTAGCTGTGTGACTTCCTGGAGCAGCACTTCCTGTCCGACAGCCACAAGGTCCTGAAGCAGCTGGGGGACTACCTGGGGAGTCTGGGACGTCTCCTCGCCGCCGAGGGAGGACAGGGGGGAGGGATGGGGGAGTACCTGTTTGACAAACACACCCTGTAGGGGTTACCATGACCACCAACTCCTCCTCCGTTACCATGACCACCTCCACTCTCCTCCTTTGTAACTCCTCCTCGGTTACCTACTATACCACCACCCTCCGTTACCATGACAACCTCATGTTACAATGACACCCTCACACTCCCCCCACCCCCCCTTTCACTGTATGTTACCATGACAACCCGAACAACCTCAGCTCTTCCCCGTGGCGACGGATCCCTGGATGATGGACACCTCCAGTCTGTACGTTGCGGTGGAGATGCTAATATGCTAACTGGTCATCACACACACCAGCGTGGTCGGATCTCCTCACTCTGGTCTTTCTAATAAAAATCAGGGTTATTATTATGGGCTGTATTCTGTGTGTGTGTGTGTGTGTGTGTCAGAGATAAGGGGAGATACAGACTGTCTGATAACAGCAGGACTTTGAGTCTAGAAGGTTCTAGTAGGTCATCTGGTTTAGAAACCATTCAACCTGCCACTAGTGGAGACTGCAGACTGAATGAGATTGTAGTAGAATTAAATTGTGTATATATATTTATGTATATATTTATATTTATGTATATATGTGTGTATATATATATGATATACATTACATTACAGTCATTTAGCAGACGCTTTTATCCAAAGCGACTTACAGTAGTGTTTCAACAAAGGAAGGTAAGAGAACAACTCGTCACCAGAAGTCAAAAGAGCATTTCATGCCTAACAAGTCTCCAAGAACTGAACCGGTGCTCAGGTAGAAGGACAATAAGTTCAGGTAAAAGTCTAAGGGAAAAAGTACAATAAGTTGGCAAACAATATGCAACAATATCTACCTATCTATAATGTCATATATTTTGACTGACTTAATAGGCCTATATCACACTTCCTGCTTCCGGAGCCGTGAGCAGTGTACTCTTTCTTCCGGTAGTTACCCCAGATACGTGACAAACTGTCCCCTCCTCTCCTCTCTGTTATTGTAGTGTACCGGCTGCTCAACGTCTAAACAGAGACAGCCCTACCTCAGTTTACACCATTTACCCAAAGACAAACTCCTCCGCAAGTCTTGTGTGAGGCTGATGAGGAGGATGAAGGTCCCTGGTTTCATGTTCTCAGGGGTAGCGCGTATGTCTGCAGTTTGCACTTTGACAAAGGAGAGCATATGCGTCTCGAAAAGTGGGCAGAATAGGCTAATGTCGGGTATGTGTATGATTAAAAGCACTGGTCCTAACCAGGGCTGGACTGGGACAAAAATTAGGCCCTGGCATTTTTGGCCCACACAGGCCCACCCCAATGGGTCGGACCACACCCACCAGCACAAAAAGACTTGCCTTATATACTCCTCCGTTTTTGTGTGCTTTTTCGCCGTCTGGTGCTGCGTGCGTGCGTACGTGACCCCTGACCCCCCCCCCTCTCTCTCTGTTGATTGGGCCAGCCCAGTGTCTGTATAGAAAATTTACCAATGGGCCGCTGTCCCCGATTTATAGGCCGTTCGATGGTAGCTTTCGGGTTAGGGTTAGCTCGGCCCAAAACTACCGTGGCCCACCGGGCAAATGCCCGGTGGGCCAGATGGCCAGTCCAGCCCTGGTCCTAACCCTCACACACACTCCATCTCTCATCCGAATAGAGCCACACACACAGCACTGGTCCTAACCCTCACACACACTCCATCTCTCATCCGAATAGAGCCACACACACAGCACTGGTCCTAACCCTCACACACACTCCATCTGTCATCCGAATAGAGCCACACACACAGCACTGGTCCCAAGTAGGGCTGGGCGATACCGACCAAAACCCGGTATTTTTAGGCTGCATCTCGATATACGATATATATCGGTATTATATACGATATATATCGGTATTTTATACAAATTCGGTTTTAACTCAATGCCACAAGTATGTCACAAGCTTTTATTTTAAGACAACTCATATTCACAAGAATAACAGGCATTCCCTTTTAGAAAATATACAGCTGCACACTACATATTAACACGTAAATGAAAAGGTACATTGAAATAATCAAAATCCATCAAATAAATCGCCTATATTATATACATAGGCATACCTCCGCTCCTACACAAAATCACCTTCGTTATTCAAGATTCAAGATGCCTTTATTTATCCCGAGGGAAATTAAGGTGCAACAGTTGAAACAGGGGGAATAAATGCACACAAAGTATTCTAATACCTAAAAACGAAATAACAACTAAATAAACTAAACTAGTATAAACTAAATATAACTAAATGAAATCTAAATGTATGTGTTATATATGTGTTATATGGCGATATATCCAGATAGAGCCACAAGATACAATGTCGGGGAATTGTATGATTCTGATTTAGACTTCTTCACTGTAGTGTTCATTCACTAGTTGAACCACTTGGGATACACTGCTTCAGCGATTTTTAACGGGTACTTCCGGCGTTCTAATCTAATGATGTGATATAGGCCTAACAGGCCACACAAGATCTTGCATATTCCAGGTTGTGGTTGAAGGTGTCGTAGGTTTGAGGTATTGTCTGGGTCCTAAATGTAAATCTGATGTGTAAATCCAAAAGTGACCAGAGAGATTGATTTATACATGATGTTCTATTGATACACAAAAGACTGCGGAAAGCCAGTTAAGCATGTTGATGTGTAGGGGCTAGAGCATGATTTCGGACTCATTCTTAACATTATAACCTGTAGGGTGTGAGGCTGGTCATTTTTCCGCATAGAACGGTAGCAGCTGGCCTGCACTACCACTTCCTCACTCACTAAATCTGACACTGCAGTAAGGGGGGGGGGTAAAGATTATCACATCATAGCATTATGTCTGAGACTTTTTGGTTTAACCACATATAACTTAACCTTATCATGTGGTTCTTAAATTGCCGCAACGGCATTTCAGAACACTAGCTAGTTAGTAAAGTCACTTTCAGAAACAATTTTTAACATTGCAAACACACTTTTCCACCGAATGTTTTCATGCACGCTAGCTAGAGACCCAAGAGCTTCGCCATAGCTCTTGGGTCGTCAGGTAAAGGTTTATGAACCACTTATACACCATAATATATATATATATATATATATATATATATATATATATATATATATATACCATTATACACCGAATGGATACCGTTCTCTGTCTGTAGTTGAACTTATCTGACACACTGGTCATTTTCATTAAACCTTACAAGCTAGCAAGCTAGCGGTGACACAACAGAATCTAAGCACTTACCTCTATAATTGAAGATGAACTTCTCGTAAAATAACTCGTAAAATAAAATATCCTTTTTCCAGTTTAGACTTCACTGTAGTGTTCATTCACTAGTCGAACCACATCGTCTTGACCGACTTTTGGAAGGTTATGCAGCGATGTTGTCCAGCGATAACTGTCCGCCATGGTGAATGCCAAGATGAATGCATTAACCGGAACTTGGGATACACTGCTTCGGCGGGTACTTCCGGCGTTCTAATCTACCGTGATATAGGCCTATTGACTTAGCGCTAGGAGGAAGGATCCGGGAAGTGTGTCCTGAAGAGTTTTCAGCCTGCGGCGGAAGATGGGGAGTGACTCTGCAGTCGTGACCTCCGTGGGGAGTTTGTTTCACCAAATTGGGGCCACAGGACAGAGAAGCGCCGTGACCTCGTAGATCGGCCACACGGGCCCCTAAGTGAGGGGGCAAGCAGACGGCCCGAAGAAGCAGAGCGAAGTGGACGGGTTGGGATGTAGGGCTTGACCATTGCCTGGAGGTAGGATGGAGCAGTACCTTTTACTGCCTTGTAGGTTAGCACCAAGGTCTTGAACTGGATGTGAGCAGCTACAGGGAGCCAGTGTAGAGACCAAAGGAGGGTAGATGTGTGGGAGAACTTGGGGCGGTTGAACACCAGGCGAGCTGCAGCTTTCTGAATGAGCTCCAGGGGCCTGATGGCAAATTCCGGGGTGCCAGCAAGGAGGGAGGTGCAGTAGTCCAGCCGTGAGATGACAAGAGCCTGGATGAGCACCTGGATGAACACCTGGATGAGCACCTGGATGAGCACCTGGCAGCCTTTTCAGTGAGAAAAGGCTGAATCCTCCTGATGTTGTAGAGGAGGAATCTGCAGGAGCGTGTCACCGACGCAATGTTTGCAGAGAACGACACCCCGTCGTCCGGGGTCCCACCCAGATTCCTTGCGGTCAGAGTAGGTGTCACCACAGCATCATCAATGGTGACAGCCAGGTCTCGGTGAGGACAGCCCTTTGCCAGGAAGAACACTAGCTCAGTCTTGTCCAGGTTGAGCTTTAGGTGGTGCATCGACATCCACTTTGAGATGTCTGCTAAGCACGCAGCAATGCGTGTTTCCACTTGCGTGTCCGAGGGGGGAA
>CM051014.1:3819118-3911618 GCA_027704905.1 Muraenolepis orangiensis | reverse complement strand
TACTACTGTCATTACTACAGTCGTTACTACAGTCGTTACTACAGTCATTACTACAGACGTTACAACAGTCGTTACTACAGTCATTACTACAGACGTTACAACAGTCGTTACTACAGTCATTACTACAGTCGTTACTACAGTCGTTACTACAGTCATTACTACAGTCGTTACTACTGACGTCACTACAGACGCTACTACAGTGGTTACTTCAGTCGTTAGTACAGATGTTACTACAGTCGTTACTACAGTCGGTACTACAGACACCACTACAGCTACTACAGTACAGTCGTTTCTCCATGGTACAGCTGAGGTCCTACTGGTCTCTAACGGTCTCTCCTAACCCTAACCCTAGATCCCCTACGCGGAGCTGGGAGGGAAGACTCTGGTCCTGCAGGTGTTCGACTTCGACCGCTTCTCCAAACACGACATGATCGGGGAGATCAAGATCCCGATGAACAGCGTGGACCTGGGCCAGCCGCTGCACACCTGGAGGGACGTGGAGAGCGGGGAGAAGGAGGAGGTGAGGAGGTTCATCATCCACCTTCATCAGTAGCTGTGGTTGTTGCGTTGTTGTGGACTAAAGAGTTTTCCTCAATAACAGACATTGTTGTTGCTGTTGGTCTTCTTCTTCTTCTTCTGTGATGCTAGCAAGAGAAGCTTGGAGACATCTGCATCTCGCTACGCTACGTTCCCACTGCCGGGAAACTCACCGTCAACATCATGGAGGCCAAGAACCTGAAGAAGATGGACGTGGGAGGACTGTCAGGTCATCATCATCATCATCATCATCGGGTGTCTTAGTGTATAGTCCACAGAGGGCTTCACCGTTACAGTGGTGACAGAGTGGTGGGGATGACACGGTCAAACTGTGGTGATGACAGGTTGAAACTCTCGTGGTGACAGGGTGGTGGTAATGACAGCAGGGTGGTGTTTATGACAGCAGGGTGGTGTTTATGACAGCAGGGTGGTGTTTATGACAGCAGGGTGGTGTTTATGACAGCAGGGTGGTGGTGACCAGAGGGTAAACAGCATGTCTGTCCCCCTGTCAGACCCCTTCATGAAGATCGTCCTGCAGCAGAACGGGAAGCGGATCAAGAAGAAGAAGACTACAGTCAAGAAGAACACTCTAAACCCCTACTTCAACGAGAGCTTCAGCTTTGACGTCCCATTCGAGCAGATCCAGGTGAGACCGCTCAGACCCAGGTGAGACCGTTCAGACCCAGGTGAGACCGGTCAGACCCAGATGAGACCGGTCAGACCCAGGTGAGACCGGTCAGACCCAGGTGAGACCGGTCAGACCCAGATGAGACCGGTCAGACCCAGGTGAGACCGCTTTCCCACTGGTGTGGAGGAAGGACCAAGTGCGGGACAGGAACACAGTTATTACAAAAAAATGTATTTCTATATTTACACATTAAAAGCGGTTCTGTAGAGCTGAAGGTTTTGGTGATTAAAAGTGATCAAAGTGATGTGGTCCCTCCAGAAGGTGCAGGTGGTGATCACCGTGTTGGACTACGACAAGCTGGGGAGCAACGACCCCATTGGCAAGACCTTCATGGGCTACGGGGCCACGGGCGTGGGCCTCCGCCACTGGGCCGACATGCTGGCCAACCCTCGCAGGCCGGTGGCTCAGTGGCACACGCTGCTGCCCGAAGAGGAGGTGGAAGCTGCCCTGAAGGCCAAGCCTCGCTGAGGGTCAGCCTCGCTGAAGGCCAAGCCTCGCTGAGGGTCAGCCTCGCTGAAGGCCAAGCCTCGCTGAGGGTCAGCCTCGCTAGCCGCGCTTTATGTAAAGGTTTGAGAGTCATGAAAGGAGTCATCAACACGTCTGTGTGATTGACTGGTCTGAAGTCCAAGCCGTCTCACACTGAGTGAACCAGAGCAGTCGTTCTGGAGACGGAGAGTCCATTAAGAGCTCTTCAATCTCACCCGTAGCACTTAGTTAAACATCTTACTTGGTATGTTTATCTGTTTTAATTATTATGTCACATTTGTTTATTTAGTGACCCTTATCCTGCTTTCGGTGTTTGATTATGTTTCTTGTGGCCATATTCTGCTTTACTTGTCATCGTCGTAGTTTGTGTGTGTGTGTGTGTGTGTGTGTGTGTGTGTGTGTGTGTGTGTGTGTGTGTGTGTATGTGTGTGTGTGTGTGTGTGTGTGTGTGTGTGTGTGTGTGTGT
Organism: Muraenolepis orangiensis; assembly: GCA_027704905.1. Classification (NCBI taxonomy): domain Eukaryota; kingdom Metazoa; phylum Chordata; class Actinopteri; order Gadiformes; family Muraenolepididae; genus Muraenolepis; species Muraenolepis orangiensis. The sequence continues at coordinate 3,909,441 of CM051014.1, read as the reverse complement.
GTATGTGTGTGTGTGTGTGTGTGTGTGTGTGTGTGTGTGTGTGTGTGTGTGTGTGTGTGTGTGTGTGTGTATGTGTATGTGTGTGTGTGTGTGTGTGTGTGTGTGTACTACTGCGTTATAGTCCATATGTTAACCTGGTAAATGATATATCTGTAAAACTCGTTCCCTCATGTCTAAAACACAGTTGGTCCAGCTCAATATGTTTTCCTATGAATCAAGTTCCTCATTAGTATCAATATTGTTTATAAATGTACCAATAAAGTATCAATATTGTACTTTGTAATGTTACCCTCTGATGTACTAATTATGTATGAATGTACTAATACAGTACGTAGATGTTATTTAAAACATGTGGTAGGCTTCAGCCACTCATAATAAAATAGATCATCGAACCCTTTTCCGCTCCGCCGCCAGGTGGCGACATTTAAACACCAGCTGTCGCTTAGCAACCAACCCTAACTTTTACTCGACGGTTTTATCATCCGCTCGGTGAGAGACGCGGTGTCGACTCGTCGGTTCGGGTTCTGGTTCGACTCGTGTGTTCTGGTTCTGGTTCTACTCGTCGGTTCTGGTACGTGTTCGTAGTACCGGTTCTTTACCGTTAAAGGGTTCTAAACGTGGTGATAAGTCTTTAAATAAGGTTGGTTTGTCGTTACCAAAATAAGAAGGAAATGTAGAGAAAACAGGCGATCAGGTGATGAGTGGAGCTTCATGTGGTCGAACTATAAGGATAGTTAAATATATTAAGATATATAAGCCTGTTATTTATATAGTGATTTAATGTAAAGATAGCTCAACATGTTGTTAATTAAAAGTGTAACTGCCTCTGTGTTCAGTTTGAGTTTTGGTTCCTACCAGTTTTTGGTTCCTACCTAAATGCTGTAGAGTAAGAGCGGAACTAATGGTTGAAGCGCACAGTGTTCCGGGGACGTTTTATGCCGACGCACACGCGTGTAGAAATCTCTATATAAGAGAAAGTTCCGTCACAGTCAGTCAGTCAGTCAGTTCGGTCGATCAGTTCAGTCAGTGAAGTTCCATAATTTCCTCTCTTATTGCATGCAGCCAATAAGGTACGTTTGGTGTTGTGGTTGTTAGCTGTGTGTAAGCTCAAGCCAGGTAGCTAAAGTGCTAACGAAATGTTTGCTAAGTGAGTTTATTGTTATTATTATTGCAGAAGGATTTAATGTGTTTTGTAGGTTAAGTTCATTTTGGTTAACAATATTGTAAAGACATGTGACACTAAGAGACGAAGTAGAAATAATATGGATGTATGTTGTTATTGTTTGATCTGTGATTTATTGTATTTCATGTGTGTTTCACAGTTCTCACGGTCTGGATTTGAATAAATCCTACCAGTATCATAAAGAACGCATAGCTGTCATCATTGCATGAGAGGGAGTTACAGTGAGAACTTACTGCTCCATAAGACAGCATCAGAAAGCAGTGAGTAACAACATTAAACCAAGTAAAGATGTCTGAGAGTGGCAGCCAGCGTGTGGTTGTTGTGGATGTGCATTGCACAGACATGCAGGCACAAGCACCTGACAAAGAGGGTGCAAATGAAGACAGCGCAACCGTTTAACCACAAAGAGAAGAAGGCACAATAGTTAGCAACCCCGCTTCCTCAGAAGAGCCACGAAGAGGCCAAAGAGTCCGCATGTTGACGGAAAAGGGTCAAGAACTGCATGATGAGCAAATAAGAAAAGTGGCACATCGTTTCAGTGTGGGCTATGAGAAGTGGAAAAATGTTGCTAAAGAAGCTAACCAAGCGCTGTGTGCACCGAGCTCAGACGACCTGCTGGATGGATACGTCACTAAAGTATGCAGTGCCTCTAGGAGTCTGAATGAGGTTTATGACGATTGGAAGCGCATTGAGGTGCCTGACCATAACACACGTCGCAGAGTCGACACCTGTGAATCAGTAACAAAGAAGATTTGTAATAATGCAATGGACCTTTTAGACACAAGAAAGGCTAAAGGTCAAATGCATGAAGAACAATTCATGGAAGAGATAGTGTCTGTAGCCTCAGGCAAGACAGGCACCAGCTCTCGCCACACTAAATTCTCCTCTGCAAGCAGAACAAGTGCAGCGGCTGAGGTTGCTGCTAACCAAGCCACCTTAAAGGTCCTGCTAGAGCAAGAGCGTCATATTGAAGAACTTCAAAGACTTGAAGCTGAAGACAGGAGACAGGAGGCTGAAGCCGCCCAGTTAAAAGCCAAGATGGAGGCTGAAGCCGCCCAGTTAAAAGCCAAGATGGAGGCTGAAAGCGCCAAGATGGAGGCTGAAAGCGCCAAGATGGAGGCTGAAGCCGCCCAGTTAGAAGCCAAGATGAAGGCTGAAGCCGCCCAGTTAAAAGCCAAGATGGAGGCTGAAGCCGCCCAGTTAAAAGCCAAGATGAAGGCTGAAGCCGCCCAGTTAAAAGCCAAGATGGAGGCTGAAAGCGCCAAGATGGAGGCTGAAGGCGCCCAGTTAAAAGCCAAGCAGGAGGCTGAAACTGCAGAAAGACAAAGAGTGCTAGAAGCCAAACGCAGAGAACTAAATCGATTGGAAACTATTAAGAAGTTAAAGGCTGCCAAGGCACGACAGCAAGTGTATGAGCAGAGCGAATGTTCAGCTCAAGCAGCTAAACGAAGTGATTGCTCAGATGAAGAAGTAAATGAGCTTCTCCATCGACATGTCTCTGTGAAGAGTGAAGTGGAAATCAAGCCTCAAACTAGCCTATTACAGCACCGTTCTCCACCACGAGCTGTATCACAAACAAGGCAAGAAGACAGATCTGAAGACAGCACCGCAACGCTTGTCAGATTGTTCGCAGAAACCATCAGTGCAAGTCGCATTCCTATACCTGAACCTACAGTGTTCAATGGCGACCCACTCAGATACAACGACTGGAAGGTGTCCTTTCAGACGCTTGTTGGCAGGAAGAACATACCAGCCGAAGAGAAGATATTATCTGCGCAAGTACGTGGGTGGATCTGCCAAGAAGGCCATAGAGAGCTACTTCTTACTAGGCACAGAGTCAGCCTATTATGCAGCATGGCACATCCTAGATGAGCGATATGGCAATCCATTCCTCATTGCCAAGGCCTTCAGAGATAAGATTGAGTCGTGGCCCAAGATAAGCTCCAAATGCAGTGTGGAACTTCAAGAACTCGCCGACTTCCTGCGCAGCTGTGAGGCTGCCATGTCTCAGGTCAGAGGTCTTGAAATACTTAATGATTGCAACGAGAACCAGAAAATACTCTTCAAACTTCCAGACTGGCTGACTTCAAAATGGCATAGGAAGGTCATGGCCACAGAAGAAGAAACTCGCATGTTCCCGAGTTTCAGCCAGTTTGTCAAGTTCCTCACACGTGAAGCCAGAATCGCTTGCCACCCAATAACCGCTCGTCATGCTCTGAAGGCAGGGGAGAGTATTCTGGACAAGGGTTCCAGGAGCAGAGATCCTGGAGCAAGGGTTTTAGCAACCAGCTCAGATGAGAAAGCCGTCGCCACAGGCTGTGTCTTCTGTGAGAAGGCAGGACACAGTCTACAGAGGTGTCGCAAGATTATGCAGATGACAATCAGTGAACGAATTAAGTTTGTCCAAGAGAAGAGCTTGTGTTTCGGCTGTCTGAAGTCTGGCCATCGCTCCAAGGACTGTAGAGATAGAAACACCTGCGACACCTGTGAGAGGAAACATCCAACTTGCCTCCATGATGATCGCACCAAGGAAGAAAGGATGTCAACAAGGCCGGATGGAGCAAGGAACAGTGATAAGTACAAAGAAAGAGAGAATAACCAGGCAGAGAGACCATCACGTGAGGCGACATCGTTTAGAGTCATCCAGAATGATGGGAACACTCATACATCCACAATAGTTCCAGTGTGGGTGTCATCTACAAGTGAGCCAAGTCGTGAGGTTCTGGTGTACGCACTCCTCGATACACAAAGTGACACAACTTTTATCCTCGAAGAGACAGCAAAGGCTCTCAACACAAAAGGTGAACCAGTTCAGCTAAAGCTCTCCACGCTAGCTTCAAGAAACACAGTCGTGTCCTGTTGGAAGCTGACAGGTCTACAAGTAAGAGGATTCAATTCAGACAAGATAATCACTCTGCCAGTGACTTACTCAAGAGAGTTTATCCCTGCAAACAGAGACCATATTCCCACACCAGAGACAGCGAAGGCATGGCCTCATCTTGAACACATTGCAGATGAGATCGCTTCTCAGCAAAGCTGTGATGTCGGCCTGTTAATTGGCTACAACTGTGCTCAAGCCCTCATTCCAAGACAAGTGGTGACTGGTGAGGAACATCAGCCGTTTGCTCAGAGAACAGACTTGGGCTGGAGTGTGGTGGGATATGGTAAACCGTGTCTCAACTATGGAGATACAATCGGAATCAGTCACCAAGTCATTGTGAAGCAAGTGACGCCAGGTCTACCGTCCTCTTCAGACCTCACAAGTGAAGTGCACTATGTCTGTAGAACACAGATCAAAGAAGTTGTGTTACCTGCAGATGTCATGAAGATGCTTGAGTCTGACTTCGCTGAAAGAGTGTCAGAAGCCAGCCCCATCTCTCAAGAGGATCTAAGGTTCCTGTCGAAAATGGAGAAGGGCATCAAGTTAAAGAGCGACGGTCATTATGAAATGCCGCTGCCATTCAAGAAGGAAAGGCCTAACTTACCTGATAACAAGATCTGTACTATCCATCGTCTCAACTGTCTAGAAAGGAAGTTGAGAAGAAACGATCAGTACCACACAGACTACAAGACCTTCATGGATGAGACCATAACCTGTGGAGATGCAGAAAGGGTCCCAGAGGAAGACATCTACAAAGCTCCAGCTTGGTATATCCCACATCATGGGGTGTATCATCCACAAAAGCCTGGGAAGATACGTGTTACCAAGGGAAAGAGAACCAAGTGGAGAAGTCAAGGTGGGAGAGATCGCAAGTGACGACCCTGAACTTAAGAAGGCCCAGGCGCAGTCGGAAGTGACCTTTCCTGTGGAGGCCAAGGACCGAAGTTATTGTATTTAGTTTTGTTTACTTTCTATGTAGTATGTTGGTTCTAAGTCATTGTAAAATCATATACAATTGATATGTTTGGTGGGAGTGTAACTGCCTCTGTGTTCAGTTTGAGTTTTGGTTCCTACCAGTTTTTGGTTCCTACCTAAATGCTGTAGAGTAAGAGCGGAACTAATGGTTGAAGCGCACAGTGTTCCGGGGACGTTTTATGCCGACGCACACGCGTGTAGAAATCTCTATATAAGAGAAAGTTCCGTCACAGTCAGTCAGTTCGGTCGATCAGTTCAGTCAGTGAAGTTCCATAATTTCCTCTCTTATTGCATGCAGCCAATAAGGTACGTTTGGTGTTGTGGTTGTTAGCTGTGTGTAAGCTCAAGCCAGGTAGCTAAAGTGCTAACGAAATGTTTGCTAAGTGAGTTTATTGTTATTATTATTGCAGAAGGATTTAATGTGTTTTGTAGGTTAAGTTCATTTTGGTTAACAATATTGTAAAGACATGTGACACTAAGAGACGAAGTAGAAATAATATGGATGTATGTTGTTATTGTTTGATCTGTGATTTATTGTATTTCATGTGTGTGTTTCACAGTTCTCACGGTCTGGATTTGAATAAATCCTACCAGTATCATAAAGAACGCATAGCTGTCATCATTGCATGAGAGGGAGTTACAAAAAGGGATTTAATGTAAAGATAGCTCAACATGTTGTTAATTAAAAGTGATTTAATGTAAAGATAGCTCAACATGTTGTTAATTAAAAGTGATTTAATGTAAAGATAGCTCAACATGTTGTTAATTAAAAGTGATTTAATGTAAAGATAGCTCAACATGTTGTTAATTAAAAGTGATTTTATGTAAAGATAGCTCAACATGTTGTTAATTAAAAGTGATTTAATGTAAAGATAGCTCAACATGTTGTTAATTAAAAGTGATTTAATGTAAAGATAGCTCAACATGTTGTTAATTAAAAGTGATTTTATGTAAAGATAGCTAAGCCTGTTATTAATGTAGTGATGTGTTGCAGAAGGTGTCTGGTGGCTACCGTCTGGTCCGGGTGGAGGAGCAGGGTTGGTCCGGGTGGAGGAGCAGGGTTGGTCCGGGTGGAGGAGCAGGGTTGGTCCGTGTGGAGGAGCAGGGTTGGTCCGGGTGGAGGAGAGGATGGTTGGAGGTGGTAGCCTAGAGGGAGCGGGCACCGTCACCTGGTGGGGGTTCAGTCCAGCACGGGACCTGCTGGCTACAGGTGATGATAGTATTATATTTACTATATTACAAGGTATTCACAGAGTATCTGTGGATACCTTTTGCTTTTTTATATTGTTATATTACTATTAGACTATATGATACTCTCTTTTAATGATAGCATTATATTATTATATTATACTATATTATACTCTGTTCCGTCTCCCTCTCCTCAGGACCGGTGAAGCAGCAGGGAGAGAATGGAGAGCTCCATGTGTTACTGGTGGGGAGCAGTGACCCCAGACACATCCTGAAGACTGTGGCAGGGTTAAAGGTCACAGACCGCCTGCATGTGAGTCTCAGTGGACCCTCCTGTCTAACTCCTCCTGTCTAACTCCTCCTGTCTGACTCCTCCTGTCTGACTCCTCCTGTCTGACTCCTCCTGTCTGACTCCTCCTGTCTGACTCCTCCTGTCTGACTCCTCCTGTTTGACTCCTCCTGTTTGACTCCTCCTGTTTGACTCCTCCTGTCTGACTCCTCCTGTCTGACTCCTCCTGTCTGACTCCTCCTAGCCTGTCTAACTCCTCCTGTCTGACTCCTCCTAGCCTGTCTGACTCCTCCTGTCTGACTCCTCCTAGCCTGTCTGACTCCTCCTGTCTGACTCCTCCTGTCTAACTCCTCCTGTCTAACTCCTCCTGTCTAACTCCTCCTGTCTAACTCCTCCTGTCTAACTCCTCCTGTCTAACTCCTCCTGTCTAACTCCTCCGGTCTGACTCCTCCTGTCTGACTCTTCCTCCTGTCTGACTCCTGTTTAACTCCTCCTGTCTAACTCCTCCTGTCTGACTCCTCCTAGCCTGTCTGACTCCTCCTGTCTGACTCCTCCTCCTGTCTAACTCCTCCTGTCAGACTCCTCCTAGCCTGTCTGACTCCTCCTAGCCTGTCTGACTCCTCCTCCTGTCTGACTCCTCCTGTCTGACTCCTCCTGTCTGACTCCTCCTGTCTAACTCCTCCTGTCAGACTCCTCCTGTCAGACTCCTCCTAGCCTGTTTGACTCCTCCTGTCTAACTCCTCCTGTCTAACTCCTCCTGTCTAACTCCTCCTGTCTAACTCCTCCTGTCTAACTCCTCCTGTCTGACTCCTCCTGTCTGACTCCTCCTGTCTGACTCCTCTTGTCTGACTCCTCTTGTCTGACTCCTCTTGTCTGACTCCTCTTGTCTGACTCCTCCTGTCTGACTCCTCCTCCTGTCTGACTCCTCCTCCTGTCTGACTCCTCCTCCTGTCTGACTCCTCCTCCTGTCTGACTCCTCCTCCTGTCTGACTCCTCCTCCTGTCTGACTCCTCCTCCTGTCTGACTCCTCCTCCTGTCTGACTCCTCCTCCTGTCTGACTCCTCCTCCTGTCTGACTCCTCCTCCTGTCTGACTCCTCCTCCTGTCTGACTCCTCCTCCTGTCTGACTCCTCCTCCTGTCTGACTCCTCCTAGCCTGTCTAACTCCTCCTGTCTGACTCCTCCTGTCTGACTCCTCCTGTCTGACTCCTCCTGTCTTACTCCTCCTGTCTTACTCCTCCTGTCTGACTCCTCCTCCTGTTTAACTCCTCCTGTCTGACTCCTAGCCTGTCTGACTCCTAGCCTGTCTGACTCCTAGCCTGTCTGACTCCTAGCCTGTCTGACTCCTCCTGTCTGACTCCTAGCCTGTCTGACTCCTCCTGTCTGACTCCTCCTGTCTAACTCCTCCTGTCTAACTCCTCCTGTCTAACTCCTCCTGTCTAACTCCTCCTGTCTGACTCCTCCTGTCTGACTCCTCCGGTCTGACTCCTCCGGTCTGACTCCTCCTGTTTAACTCCTCCTGTTTAACTCCTCCTGTTTAACTCCTCCTGTTTAACTCCTCCTGTCTGACTCCTCCTGTCTGACTCCTCCTGTCTGACTCCTCCTGTCTGACTCCTCCTGTCTGACTCCTCCTAGCCTGTCTGACTCCTCCTGTCTGACTCCTCCTAGCCTGTCAGACTCCTCCTAGCCTGTCAGACTCCTCCTAGCCTGTCTGACTCCTCCTGTCTGACTCCTCCTCCTGTCTAACTCCTCCTGTCTAACTCCTCCTGTCTAACTCCTCCTGTCTAACTCCTCCTGTCAGACTCCTCCTGTCAGACTCCTCCTAGCCTGTTTGACTCCTCGTCTAACTCCTCCTGTCTAACTCCTCCTGTCTAACTCCTCCTGTCTAACTCCTCCTGTCTAACTCCTCCTGTCTAACTCCTCCTGTCTGACTCCTCCTGTCTGACTCCTCCTGTCTGACTCCTCCTGTCTGACTCCTCCTCCTGTCTAACTCCTCCTGTCTAACTCCTCCTGTCTGACTCCTCCTGTCTAACTCCTCCTGTCTAACTCCTCCTGTCTAACTCCTCCTGTCTGACTCCTCCTCCTGTCTGACTCCTCCTGTCTAACTTCTCCTGTCTGACTCCTCCTCCTGTCTGACTCCTCCTCCTGTCTGACTCCTCCTCCTGTCTGACTCCTCCTAGCCTGTCTGACTCCTCTTGTCTGACTCCTCCTGTCTGACTCCTCCTGTCTAACTCCTCCTGTCTAACTCCTCTTGTCTGACTCCTCCTGCCTACTTCTTCCTGTCTGACTCCTCCCCTCTCCAGGTATGGGTGATAGAGAACAGCATGGAGGTGATGGCCCGTCAGCTGCTCCTCCTGCTCCTCTCCCTCCAGGAGGACAGCAGCGTCCACAGTGAGTTGAACATTCAACATTAATATATATAGTATAATATAACATCTCTATAGTATAATATAACATCTCTACTATAGTATAATATAACATATCTACTATAGTATAATATAACATCTCTACTATAGTACAATAAAACATCTCTATAGTAGTATATAACATCTCTATAGTATAATATAACATCTCTACTATAGTATAATTAATATAACATCTCTACTATAGTATAATATAACATCTCTACTAAAGTACAATATAACATCTCTACTATAGTATAATATAACATCTCTACTATAGTATAATATAACATCTCTACTAAAGTACAATATAACATCTCTACTATAGTATAATATAACATCTCTACTAAAGTACAATATAACATCTCTACTATAGTATAATATAACATCTCTACTATAGTATCCCAGTTGGATGTGCCTGGAAAACCTCCCTCGGGAGGCGACCAGGAAGCATCCTTACTAGATGCCCGAACCACCTCAACTGGCTCCTTTCTACGCGAAGGAGCAGCGGCTCTACTCTGACTGAGCTTCTCACCCTATCCCTCAGGGAGATACCAGCCACCCTCCTGAGGAAACTCATTTCGGCCGCTTGTATTCGCGATCTCGTCCTTTCGGTCATTACCCATTGCTCATGGCCATAGGTGAGGGTAGGAACGAAGACTGATTGGTAGATCGAGAGCTTTGCCTTCTGGCTCAGCTCTCTTTTGGTTACAACGGTGCGCCAAAGTGCACCCAATACCGCTCCCGCTGCACCTATTCTCCTGTCAATCTCACGCTCCATCCTCCCCTCACTCGAGAACAAGACCCCGAGATACTTGAACTCCTTCACTTGGGATAAGGACTCCCTCCCTACTTGGAGTAGACAATCCACCGGTTTCCTGCTAAGAACCATGGCCTCAGATTTGGAGGTGCTGATCCTCATCCCAGCCGCTTCACATTCTGCTGCAAACCGATCCAGTGAGTGCTGAAGGTCACATACTGATGACGCAAACAGGACCACATCATCTGCAAACAGCAGCAATTCAATCCTGAGCCCACCATACTGAAACCCCTCCCCTCCATGACTACGCCTTGAAATCCTGTCCATGAAAATCACAAACAGGATGGGTGACAAAGCGCAGCCCTGGCGGAGGCCAACACCCACTGAGAACAGGCCTGACTTTGTACCGAGAATCCGGACACAGCTCTTGCCTTGGGAGTAGAGAGATTGGATGGCCCTCAACAATGACCCCCGTACCCCATACTCCCGCAGCACCCCCCACAGTATTTCCCGAGGGACCCGATCATATGCCTTCTCCAAATCTACAAAACACATGTAGACCGGATGGGCATACTCCCAAGCCCCCTCCAGGATCCTTGCAAGAGTGAAAAGCTGGTCCGTTGTTCCACGACCAGGGCGGAATCCGCATTGTTCCTCTTCAATCTGAGGTTCGACTATCGGCCGAACCCTCCTTTCCAGCACCTTGGAGTAGACTTTCCCAGGGAGGCTGAGTAATGTGATACCCCTGTAATTGGCACACACCCTCTGGTCACCCTTTTTGAACAGGGGTACCACCACCCCCGTTTGCCACTCCTCAGGCACTGTCCCAGACTTCCACGCAATGTTGAAAAGACGTGTCATCCATGACAGCCCCTCAACACCCAGAGCCTTTAGCATTTCTGGACGGATCTCATCAACCCCTGGGGCTTTGCCACTGCGGAGATGTTTGACTACCGCAGTGGAGATTGATGTTTGCCGTCCTTCATCCTCCAGCTCTGTCTCCACCATTGAGGGTGTAGTTGGGTTAAGAAGTTCCTCAAAGTGTTCTTTCCACCGCCCGATCACCTCCTCAGTTGAGGAGGCACATCCAGGCACATCCAACTGGGAAGAGACCACGGGGCAGACCAAGGTACAGGTGGGGTGATTACATCTCCACACTGGCCTGGGAACGCCTCGGGATCCCCCAGTCAGAGCTAGTCGATGTTGCCAGGGAGAGGGAAGTTTGGAGTCCCCTGCTGGAGCTGCTGCCTCCGCGACCCGATTTCGGATAAGCGGGAGAAGATGGATGGATGGATGGACTATAGTATAGTATAATATCTCTATAGTATAATATAACATCTCTACTATAGTACAATATAACATCTCTACTATAGTATAGTATAACATCTCAATAGTATAATATAACATCTCTACTAAAGTACAATATAACATCTCTACTATAGTATAATATAACATCTCTACTATAGTATAGTATAATATATCTATAGTATAATATAACTCTACTATAGTATAATATAACATCTCTACTATAGTATTATATAACATCTCTATAGTATAATATAGTATCTATAATATAATATCTATAGTATAATATAGTATCTATAGTATAATATACTATTTCTCAGCGGCTCTTAAACTACGGTTCTTAAACTACGGTTCTTCAACTACTGGTCTTAAACTACAGGTCTGAAACGACGGGTCTTAAACTACTGGTCTTAAACTACGGGTCTGAAACTACGGGTCTGAAACTACGGGTCTTCAACTACTGGTCTTAAACTACGGGTCTTAAACGACTGGTCTTAAACGACTGGTCTTAAACGACTGGTCTTCAACTACTGGTCGTCAACGACTGGTCTCCAATGACTGGTCTTCAACTACTGGTCTTCAACTACTGGTCTTCAACTACTGGTCTTCAACTACTGGTCTTCCACTACTGGTCTTCCACTACTGGTCTTCCACTACTGGTCTTCCACTACTGGTCTTCCACTACTGGTCTTCCACTACTGGTCTTCCACTACGGGTCTTAAACTACGGGTCTTCAACTACTGGTCTTAAACTACTGGTCTTAAACTACGGGTCTTAAACTACTGGTCTTCAACTACTGGTCTTCAACTACGGGTCCTAAACTCCGGGAGCTGGTCCAGTTGGAGGTGGGTTGTGTCCTGACACACAGAACTCTGAGCAGAACCAGGATCGGTGATCCTTTGGTTGGTGTGCGGTCGGTTGAATCCAACAGACACACAAACTGGGCTTAGGGGAAAAGCAGAAACCACTGATCTCCAGTCACCTGAACACATGCTTTAGCTGACTGTTGGTGGAGCTTGATTCACAGAAGAGTGTGGGACATGTTGTGATGCCTGGTTTGTGTTCCTCAGAGAAGGCTGAGGTGTTGTGATGCCTGGTTTGTGTTCCTCAGAGAAGGCTGAGGTGTTCCTGGAGGTGTTCGGGAACAGCGAGCTCCGCAGTGAGACGGGGAAGGCAGTGAGACAGGCAGCCGCCCAGCTGTCTCACTGCATCACAGACTGTCTGGAGACGGACCCCCACCCCTGCCTTGACACCACGCGGCTCAAGGTGGGACGTCATTCACTTGTTCCCTCGCTCCCTAATCCCAATTAGCGAACACTATATAGGTCACTATTTAGGGAACAAGTGAGGCAGGCCTTTGTCATTCGGACGAAAATATTTCAGGTTAATGTGATTTGGTCGTATATTGAAGTTAAGGTACGTTTAGTTAACCAATGTTAGATTGGTTTATTTATTCTTCGAGTACTCAATCAATACTTGTAGTACTAGAGTACTAGAGTTGTGTACCTGGTGTCTGATGGAGAACCTTCCTCTCCAGTTCCGGGAGCGGGACGAGCTGGTTCGTATCTTCAGATCCTGGGTCCGCTCTTGTACCCCAGAGGGTTCTGGTTCTGGTCCTGTATCCATAACCCGGTCCTGGGACGCCCGGGTCCGGCAGCACCTGGGGACCCGGTACGACGCCAGGAGGGGCTGCTTCGACTGGGACCTGGCCATGAAACTACACCATAGAGGAGTACAAACTACACCTAAACTACTAACTTAACTACACTACAACTACTAACATAACTACACTAAAACAAATTACTAAAACTACACTAAAAGTACTAAATTAACTACACTAAAATTGCTAACCTAACTACACTTAAACTACTTACTGAAACTACACTAAAACTACTAACCTAACCACACTACAACTACTAACATAACTACACTACTTACTGAAACTGCTAACCAAAACTACTAACATAACTACACTTAAACTACTTACTGAAACTACACTAAAACTACTAACTTAACAACACTAAAACTACTAACCTAACTTATACTTAAACTACTTACTAAAATTACTAACATAACTACACTAAAACAAATTACTAAAACTACACTAAAACTACTAACCTAACTACACTAAAACTACTAACCTAAATAGAACTAAAACTACTAACTAAAACATACTAAAATATCTACACTAAAACTACACTTAACCTAACTACACTAAAACTACTAACTTAACTACACTAAAACTACTTCTAACTAAAACAAAACTATAAACCTACTACTAACCTAACTAAAACGTACCAAAACAACTACACAAAAACTACTAACTACAACATATCAATAAATATATGAAATATGTTGTTTATTTCCACACAGGCCGGAGTCATCAGCAAACAGCAGTATGGGGACTGGAGGGGGCGGGGCCTAGCCTTCCAGATGAGGGAGGGGCTATACCAGACCCCCAACACCACACTACTCTCCACACGAATACTCACACAGGTTGGTACTCACACCGGGTTCACTACTCCTAGTACTCACACAGAATTGACTAGTATTAAGTGTGTGTGTGTGTGTGTGTGTGTGTGTGTGTGTGTGTGTGTGTGTGTGTGTGTGTGTGTGTGTGTGTGTGTGTGTGTGTGTGTGTGTGTGTGTGTGTGTGTGTGTGTGTGTGTGTGTGTGTGTGTGTGTGTGTGTGTGTGTGTGTGTGTGTGTGTGTGTGTGTGTGTGTGTGTGTGTGTGTGTGTGTGTGTGTGTGTGTGTGTGTGTGTGTGTGTGTGTGTGTGTGTGTGTGTGTGTGTGTGTGTCAGCGGGGGGCCCGGGTGCTGGTCCCAGGGTACTGGGGGGACATCGTGTCCGGGCCGTTCCTCAGCTTCGGGGTGGAGACCGGGGACCAGAGTCTCCTGCAGACGCAGAACGGGGCCCACGTCAAGGTGAACAAATACATGGAAACTAATTATATACACCTTTAAATATACAGTATATACACTCATATACACTCATATATCAGTATCAAAGAATGTTATGTCCAAATAATACCAAACTGTATATATAACTAAGTATAAAGTTTACGTTATGGTGTTAATATAACGTGTTCTCAAACTATATTACTACAGTATTCAAGGTATTATTAGGTATAAGTTATGGTATTAATATAATTATAATTCTGTATATCAGACGTCCCAGGATGTCTCCATGGCCAACCTCCAAGAGCTGCTCCGCTCTTTGGCCTCTAGGGGGGAACCAGCCTCCTCTGTGGCCTCTAGGGGGGAACCAGCCTCCTCTCTGGCCTCTAGGGGGGAACCAGCCTCCTCTGTGGCCTCTAGGGGGGAACCAGCCTCCTCTCTGGCCTCTAGGGGGGAACCAGCCTCCTCTGTGGCCTCTAGGGGGGAACCAGCCTCCTTTCTGGCCTCTAGGGGGGAACCAGCCTCCTCTGTGGCCTCTAGGGGGGAACCAGCCTCCTCTGTGGCCTCTAGGGGGGAACCAGCCTCCTCTCAGCAGGAGGAACCTCTGGACGACACACCAAGCCCTGGTAACACATCCCTAACCCTGTCATCTCTCTAGCCATAACCCTGTCATACGTTTGTAGGGTCTGAATTAAATGATTAGTGTTACAGTAATGAAAGGGTTAGTGTTACAGTAATAAAAGGGTTAGTGTTACAGTAACGAGAGGGTTAGTGTTACAGTAATGAGAGGGTTAGTGTTACAGTAACGAGAGGGTTAGTGTTACAGTAATGAGAGGGTGAGTGTGACTCCTCCCCCAGGTCTGCTCCTCCCCCGCGGGGTGTGTGTGTCTTTCCTCCCTCTGGATTCTCTCTCCAGACTCGCAGACAAGAAGGACTTCAGCCACTTCTTCCACCGCATCTACCTGTCAGCCAGGTGAGTCTACTGGGACATGGACACTCGTATATACCCATATATACTCCTATATACCCATATATACTCCTATATACTCATATATACTCCTATATACCCATATATACTCCTATACACTCATATATACTCCTATATACTCCTATATACCCATATATACTCCTATATACTCCTATATACCCATATATACTCCTATATACCCATATATACTCATATATACTCATATATACCCCTATATACTCATATATACCCATATATACTCCTATATACTCATATATACCCATATATACTCATATATACCCATATATACTCCTATATACTCCTATATACTCCTATATACCCATATATACTCATATATACTCATATATACCCCTATATACTCATATATACCCATATATACTCCTATATACTCATATATACCCATATATACTCATATATACCCATATATACTCCTATATACTCATATATACTCATATATACTCCTATATACTCCTATATACCCATATATACTCCTATATACTCCTATATACCCATATATACTCCTATATACCCATATATACTCATATATACGCATATATACTCATATCGACTCATATCAACTCATATATACTCATATATACCCATATATACTCATATATACTCATATCAACTCATATATACTCATATATACTCATATCAACTCATATATACTCATATAAACTGATATATACTCATATATACTCATATATACTCATTTATACTGATTTATATTGATATAAACTGATATATACTCATATACTGATTTATACTCAGATATACTCATATATACTCAGATATACTAATATATACTGATTTATATTGATATAAACTGATATATACTCATAGATACTGGTTCTAGTGATAGATACTCATAGATACTGGTTCTAGTGATAGATACTGGTTCTAGTGATAGATACTCATAGATACTGGTTCTAGTGATAGATACTCATAGATACTGGTTCTAGTGATAGATACTCATAGATACTGGTTCTAGTGATATATACTCATAGATACTGGTTCTAGTGATAGATACTCATAGATACTGATTCTAGTGATAGATACTCATAGATACTGGTTCTAGTGATAGATACTCATAGATACTGTTTCTAGTGATATCTGAGGTAACTGAGGTCTCTCTCCAGCCTGGCCCACCTGCTGGGTTCTTCTGTGCAGCAGATCTGTTCCCCGGAGGGGCTCCTGGTGGTGGAGCTGGCCAGGTAAGCTATCGTATTGATCAGGTATTGATAAGGTGTGTATTGATAAGGTGTGTATTGATCAGGTATTGATAAGGTGTGTATTGATAAGGCATTGATAAGGTGTGTATTGATAAGGTATTGATAAGGTGTGTATTGATAAGGTATTGATAAGGTGTGTATTGATAAGGTGTGTAATACACACCTTATCAATACACACCTTATCAATACACACTGTGTATTGATAAGGTGTGTATTGATAAGGTATTGATAAGGTGTGTATTGATAAGGTATTGATAAGGTATTGATAAGGTGTGTATTGATAAGGTATTGATGAGGTGTGTATTGATAAGGTATTGATGAGGTGTGTATTGATAAGGTATTGATGAGGTGTGTATTGATAAGGTATTGATGAGGTGTGTATTGATAAGGTATTGATGAGGTGTGTATTGATAAGGTATTGATAAGGTGTGTAATGATAAGGTATTGATAAGGTATTGATAAGGTGTGTAATGATAAGGTATTGATAAGGTATTGATAAGGTATTGATAAGGTGTGTATTGATCAGGTTTCTGCTGGACTTGAGTCCACATCAGGAGCGTGGCTTTGAGGAGACGGTGGTGGGCGGAGCCAAAGCAGCAGGGTTTGACCTCTGGACCCCGTCTGACCCTGACCTTACCCACGCCATCTTCACCCTGCAGACCCCGACCCTTGACCCCTGACATTCAGGAATGTCAAACTACAGGAGTTATGTCATTTTAGAGGCTTCGGTTTTTATTGGACAAATTGAACAACAAAACCTCAGACACTGTATTCAAGGTAATATATATGATATAATATCATATTATATATAATATAGTATAGTATAATGATATATTATATATAATATACAATATTATAAATTATATGTTACATCATATATTATATTGCACAGCAAAACATTAAAAGTCTTAAAGTCTCCAATAAAGGATTTGTGTTTTCTCTTGAGCAGGTCAAAGGTCATCACTTCCAGCGACCTCCGACCTTTCCCTTCCCATGCACCTTTTTACTGTAGAGACACATGTTTTACATGTTTTACACATTACAATATTAATATCATGTTAATGCTCTATTATATATTAGATCAACATATCAATCACATCTACTCAAGATTCATATTCTGTATATATATATATATATATATATATATATATATATACACAGATACATGTAATAATATATCAATATATCTATTAAATCATATATAATATGTATGTACAGATGATCACATTTCGTAATAATATATCAATATAACAATAGGTTTGCACAGATAATAACAATATTTTATATATATCAATATAAATATATATTATACAATATGTTTTATGTATGTACAGATAAAAATCAGATTTAGTAATAATTGATCAATATCTTTATATTATATTATATATATTATATACAGATAATAATACAATTTTAAAACTGACTCACAATTTCTGAGCGTGTTGGATTCTGTTTAGCAACACCTTGATCTGAAAGAACATTGATAAAGAAATATATAACAACAACAACATCACATGACAGGGAGGTAAACATCACACTAGGACAGGAAGTTAATGATCATATGATGACAGGAAGATAAATGGATCACATGACAGGAAGTGACCTCATATTTCTGTCTCTTGGTGGTCTCCATCAGGTCAAACTTGTCAGCCTCCAGCTGGTGGATCTGACTCCACATCTCAGCTGCTCGCTCTCTGGGAGAGCAGAGAACAGGGAACAGGGAACAGGGAACAGGGAACGGGGAACGGAGAACAGTAAATGAATGTATGTGAGAATCAGCGAAGGATAACCAACAGACCGCCCCGAGGTGTCCGGAGGCCCACCTGAGGGCGTCCTCCTGCAGGTCCTCCGTGACCAGCGGTCTGCGTCTGTCCCCCAGGGTCTTCTTCTTCACCTCCCGGCCCGTCTGCTTCTTCCCCCACTTCCCCTGCTCCAGCTGGAGGACCACAGGAACACTCTGTCACTACTACCCATGATGCATCACTTCCTCTTCACCGCGCCTCGGGTCCCATTAGTCATGGGCCGTGCAAGGTGCCCTTTTTTGGGCTGCCGTGTTTTGACGTCACGTCTGAAGTCCGTTTACCGACTTGATATCGTTACCACGGTAACACACCTTAGCCAGGAAGCCCCCAAAGTGGGCACCCATGTTGGAGAGGACCATCTTCTTCTTGGCCTCGTCCTCCGCCCTCTTCTTGGCCTCCTCTTCCTCCTTCCTCTGACGCTCCTCCTGCGGAAACCACACATCCCAGAGTTCCTTTCACCAGGAAGTACAACATTCAGTAGGACCCTGCTGTGTCAGATCCTATCCTATCAGATCCTAGCATGTGAACTAGCGTAACACGTGATGAATGAGCGGCTCATTACCGCCACCCTGGCCTGGCGGTGGCGCTCCTTCTCCGCGCGGACCCTCTGCTGCTCCGCCCGCTCCGCCCGCCGGCCCTCCTGGGGAGAGAGACCTCAGCATCACCCTCATGGGGGAGAGAGACCTCAGCATCACCCTCATAGGGGGGAGAGACCTCAGCATCACCCTCATGGGGGAGAGACCTCAGCATCACCCTCATGGGGGAGAGAGACCTCAGCATCACCCTCATGGGGGGGAGAGACCTCAGCATCACCCTCATGGGGGGGAGAGACCTCAGCATCACCCTCATGGGGGAGAGAGACCTCAGCATCACCCTCATGGGGGGAGAGACCTCAGCATCACCCTCATGGGGGAGAGAGACCTCAGCATCACCCTCATGGGGGGAGAGACCTCAGCATCACCCTCATGGGGGAGAGACCTCAGCATCACCCTCATGGGAAGGAGAGACCTCAGCATCACCCTCATGGGGGGGAGAGACCTCAGCATCACCCTCATGGGGGAGAGAGACCTCAGCATCACCCTCATGGGGGAGAGAGACCTCAGCATCACCCTCATGGGGGGGAGAGACCTCAGCATCACCCTCATGGGGGAGAGACCTCAGCATCACCCTCATGGGGGGGAGAGACCTCAGCATCACCCTCATGGGGGGGAGAGACCTCAGCATCACCCTCATGGGGGAGAGACCTCAGTATCACCCTCATGGGGGGGAGAGACCTCAGCATCACCCTCATGGGGGGGAGAGACCTCAGCATCACCCTCATGGGGGGAGAGACCTCAGCATCACCCTCATGGGGGGGAGAGACCTCAGCATCACCCTCATGGGGGAGAGACCTCAGTATCACCCTCATGGGGGGGAGAGACCTCAGCATCACCCTCATGGGGGGGAGAGACCTCAGCATCACCCTCATGGGGGGGAGAGACCTCAGCATCACCCTCATGGGGGAGAGACCTCAGCATCACCCTCATGGGGGGATGAAGGTGATGGTGGGAATGATGAAGGTGATGGTGGTGAAGGTGGGGGTGATGAAGGTGATGGGGGTGATGATGAAGGTGATGATGATGAAGGTGATGGTGGTGAAGGTGATGGGGGTGATGATGAAGGTGATGGGGTGATGAAGGTGATGGTGGTGGTGATGAAGATGATGATGATGATGATGATGATGAAGGTGAAGGTGGGGGTGATGAAGGTGAAGGTGGGGCAGATGAAGGTGGGGGTGATGAAGGTGATGGGGGTGATGAAGGTGATGGGGGTGATGAAGGTGATGGTGGTGGTGATGAAGGTGATGATGATGATGATGATGAAGGTGAAGGTGGGGGTAATGAAGGTGAATGTGGGGGTGATGAAGGTGAAGGTGGGGGTGATGAAGGTGATGGGGTGATGATGAAGGTGATGGTGGTGATGGGGTGATGAAGGTGATGGGGGTGATGATGAAGGTGATGGTGGTGATGGGGGTGATGGTGGTGGTGATGAAGGTGATGATGAAGGGAGGGTGGGGGTGATGAAGGTGAACGTGGGGGTGATGAAGGTGATGGGGGTGATGAAGGTGATGGTGGTGGTGATGAAGGTGATGATGATGAAGGGAGGGTGGGGGTGATGAAGGTGAACGTGGGGGTGATGAAGGTGATGATGAAGGTGGTGATGAAGGTTAAGGTGATGGTTTTAGGAGAGTAATGGAAGCAGGATGAGAGCGGTTACTATTCTGTCCTTCAGAGCGATGATCTCCGCCTCCTCCGTCCTCCGCTGGTGGAAGTGGACCTCGATGAGGGTGTGGAGCTCCAGGAGGTCCTTCTCCATGCGCTTCCTGTGGATGTCCTGCAGACAGGAGGACGCCGGTCAGAGGACAGGGGGAGACTCCTCCCGCTCAGATCTTAAGTTAGCCCGACCAGACCTACGTCAAAGTCCACTCGATCTCCCTCAGGGATCTTTGGGGCCGCGAGCTGAGACACTGGGGGCCTGGAGGGCCCACAGGAGGAACACAATCAGACAGGAGACCAATACTCTCGTCCTACTCAGTTCAACTAGAGGGCCCTCAGTAGAGCGCATTCCTCCGCCACATGAAGAAGTCTCCGAGATCTGGATTCGGATCTGCGCAAAAATCGAATCAACTGTTCTTTAGCCCATAAGTAATCGAACCACCAAGTTTGGGCCAACTCCGTACATAACTTTTTGTGTTATTAGCAACAGACAAGAAAACATTCCCTCCGGTCGATCTTCGATGGCGGCCCTAGCAGCACTAAAGGACCAACTCCAGGCCAACTCCAGACGGGGCCACACAGGAAGGTCACCCGGGGTTTGAACCCAGGACCTGTTCGCTGTGAGGCAGTGGTGCTCCAGCAGATAGTTCAGGAGGAGGTGTTCTGTGGACGTACTTGTGTTTGGGCCGAACTCCTTCTCCTGGCCGGATGGAAGAGGAGCAGAGAGAGCAACAGTCAGAACAACAGAATTTCAGTTATTTCAGTTTCAGTTATGATGAATAAGTTAAGGGTTAGTAAAAAACCAAGAGGGAGTCCAGACCTTCTTCTTGCTCCTCTTCCTCTGGAGAAGGATGGAGGGGAGGAGGAGAGAGAACATGTGAGGAGAGAGAGAGTGGAGGAGGGACTTCTAGAGACTGATAGAATACACACAGGCCCTCACCCTCCTGAAGGACTCTAGAACACACACAGAAAGAAGACAAGAGTTACACACTCTTCATGAAGAAGACCTGTGATTGGACAGAGTTGAGTCAGCTGACTTACTCATCTTCTCCATTAGACATGGCGGACCCGGATAGAGAGACGAGGGCCTGTGATATCAGACGGACCTAGAGAGGAGAGGAGAGGGTTCCTGGAGAGCTCCTTCCCCAGGAGGTGGTTTTGTGGTGTTTTGGAGACCGTTGCCCCCTCCGAGAGGAGAGAGAGGATAAGCAAACAGCTCTCAGCCATCAGAGAGATGCTCTGTTTAGTTAGATTTAGAGGGTTTAGTTTCTGTATTTAACACCTGTCAGCTGGTCTGGTCTGGTCTGGTCTGATCTGGTCTGGTCTGGTCTGAGCCACTAAGAAAACACCAGACTTACAGACCAGACGCGCTCCGGGACTAGTGGGAGATTCTCCAGTTAGTCCCTCACTGATCAAACACTCCCTCTCTCCCTCCCTCTCCCTCCCCCTCTCTCTCTCTCTCTCTCTCTCTCTCTCTCTCTCTCTCTCTCTCTCTCTCTCTCTCTCTCTCTCTCTCTCTCTCTCTCTCTCTCTCTCTCTCTCTCTCTCCCTCCCCCCCTCTCTCTCTCTCTCTCTCTCTCTCCCCCTCCCCCCCTCTCTCTCTCTCTCTCTCTCCCTCTCTCTCTCTCTCTCTCTCTCTCTCTCTCTCTCTCTCTCTCTCTCTCTCTCTCTCTCTCTCTCTCTCTCTCTCTCTCTCTCCCCCCCCTCTCTCTCTCTCTCTCTCTCTCTCTCTCTCTCTCTCTCTAGTATAGTAGTATAGAGGAGAGACCATTAGAGACCAGGAGAGAGGAGACACTAGTATAGAGGAGAGACCATTAGAGACCAGGAGAGAGGAGACACTAGTATAGAGGAGAGACCATTAGAGACCAGGAGAGAGGAGACCAGGAGAGAGGAGACACTAGTATAGAGGAGAGACCATTAGAGACCAGGAGAGAGGAGACACTAGTATAGAGGAGAGACCATTAGAGACCAGGAGAGAGGAGACACTAGTATAGAGGAGAGACCATTAGAGACCAGGAGAGAGGAGACACTAGTATAGAGGAGAGACCATTAGAGACCAGGAGAGGAGACCAGGAGAGAGGAGACACTAGTATAGAGGAGAGACCATTAGAGACCAGGAGAGAGGAGACACTAGTATAGAGGAGAGACCATTAGAGACCAGGAGAGAGGAGACACTAGTATAGAGGAGAGACCATTAGAGACCAGGAGAGAGGAGACACTAGTATAGAGGAGAGACCATTAGAGACCAGGAGAGAGGAGACACTAGTATAGAGGAGAGACCATTAGAGACCAGGAGAGAGGAGACACTAGTATAGAGGAGAGACCATTAGAGACCAGGAGAGAGGAGACACTAGTATAGAGGAGAGACCATTAGAGACCAGGAGAGAGGAGACACTAGTATAGAGGAGAGACCATTAGAGACCAGGAGAGAGGAGACCAGGAGAGAGGAGACACTAGTATAGAGGAGAGACCATTAGAGACCAGGAGAGAGGAGACACTAGTATAGAGGAGAGACCATTAGAGACCAGGAGAGAGGAGACCAGGAGAGAGGAGACACTAGTATAGAGGAGAGACCATTAGAGACCAGGAGAGAGGAGACACTAGTATAGAGGAGAGACCATTAGAGACCAGGAGAGAGGAGACACTAGTATAGAGGAGAGACCATTAGAGACCAGGAGAGAGGAGACCAGGAGAGAGGAGACACTAGTATAAAGGAGAGACCATTAGAGACCAGGAGAGAGGAGACACTAGTATAGAGGGGAGAAGGTTGTCAGTCGTTAGTTAACCAGTCGTTAACTGTGGGTCATTAAACAGTGATTAAGTCATTTTTACCCATAATTCTTGAATCAACTTCCTGTATCTCAACAACTCTAAAGCTCTTTAGCAGAAAGAGAAAAACGATCTTTATCCTTAGCAGAAGTTCATCTGTGAACCGAGTTGGTAGAGTTGGTAAGTGTTGGTAGAGGAGAGCAGGGAAACACTGAATCTTTTTATTTTTTAAAGATTATTACATTTTTTATATATTAATTATTTCAATTTATATGTTGTATATATTAATTGTTGTGTTATTGATTGTATCTTCTCTGGCGTCTTGGATGTTGATTCATGTTGTGGAGGAGCAAAAAGTCAGACAAAAGCTGTACAAGGATCACTAGACATGTCTTAATCCTAGTTTAATAAACCTTCAGCCAGTGATTAAAGTTAACCACTGGTTAATCACAGGTTGACCACTAAACACCCTTTGAACAACCCGATTTAACCACACTGGAGACCAGGAGAGGAGACACTAGGGGAGACCAGGAGAGAGGAGACACTAGGGGAGACAAGGAGAGAGGAGACACTAGGGGAGACCAGGAGAGAGGAGACACTAGGGGAGACCAGGAGAGAGGAGACACTAGGGGAGACCAGGAGAGAGGAGACACTAGGGGAGACCAGGAGAGAGGAGACACTAGGGGAGACCAGGAGAGGAGACACTAGGGGAGACCAGGAGAGGAGACACTAGGGGAGACCAGGAGAGGAGACACTAGGGGAGACCAGGAGAGAGGAGACACTAGGGGAGACCAGGAGAGAGGAGACACTAGGGGAGACCAGGAGAGAGGAGACACTAGGGGAGACCAGGGGAGACACTAGTAGAGACAATTAGAGAGACCAGTAGATTGAGTTTCTTACCTGGAGATGGAAAGAGGAGCCACAGGAGGAGAGATCTGACCGGGTTTATATAGACCTCACCGTGTGTGTGTGTGTGTGTGTGCGTGTGTGTGCGTGTGTGTGTATATGCGTGTGTGTGTGTGTGTGTGTGTGTGTGTGTGTGTGTGTGTGTGTGTGTGTGTGTGTGTGTGTGTGTGTGTGTGTGTGTGTGTGTGTGTGTGTGTGTGTGTGCCATCATACTGTAGCCATGTGTCTGAGGGATTATCAGGCGGAGCAGAGATCTGACAGGAGAGAGACAGCTGATACACGGCGACAGGTGGAGAGACAGACAGAAGGAGAGAGACAGAAAAGGAGAGAGAGAGACAGAGGAAGTTAAGAGTCCTAGTAGTCAGAGAAATCTATCAGTACTAGTATATATATATATATATATATATATATATATATATATACAGTTGCAAGAAAAAGTATGTGAACCCTTTGGAATTACCTGGATTTCTGCATAAATTGATCATAAAATGTGTTCTGATCTTCATCTAAGTCACAACAATAGACAAACACAGTCTGCTTAAACTAATACCACACAAACAATTATATATATATATATATATATACATGTATATATTATGTTTTCATTGAACACACCATGTAAACATTCACAGTGCAGGGTGGGAAAAGTATGTGAACCCATATGCTAATGACTTCTCCAAGAGCTAATTGGAGTCAGGAGTCAGCCTGGAGTCCAATCAATGAGACCAGATTGGAGGTGTTGGTTAAAGCTGCCCTGCCCTATAAAAAACACACCAGTTTGGAGTTTGCTATTCTCAAGAAGCATTGCCTGATGTGAACCATGCCTCGCACAAAAGAGCTCTCAGAAGACCTAAGATTAAGAATAGTTGACATGCATAAAGCTGGAAAGGGTTACAAAAGTATCTCTAAAAGCCTTGATGTTCATCAGTCCACGGTGAGACAAATTGTCTATAAATGGAGAAAGTTGTTACGGCATGTGGTTCCTCCGGGTGGCGCTGTGGGCCTTGTTCCCTGTTACAGGTCAGAGCCCCGCCCTGCTCCAGCACCAGGATCCGGACTCCACCAATCACCAATCAACTAATCACCAATCACCGCCACCTGCTATTGTTGTGGTGTATAAAGGCTCCCTGTTTGGTTCAGCTCACCCTTTTGTTTGTCACCCTCACGGCACGTCCCTACGGTGGTTGGTATAGGTAAGGTCCAGGTCTTCGGGACAGTTGAGACAGAGGCCCCTTTACATTTTCACCAGGTAGGTAACTCATTGTTAAATACCTTAGGTTAGAGGGGGTACGTCACCCATGTACGTTTTGATAGTCGTGTGTTTGGTTAACCACTTGTTGCCACCGCTGCTGCCAGTAGTTGCCAGAGGGCACTTTAGTTTTCCTTTTTGCGTAGCTTTGTGAAGCTCCTTTTGATTTGGCATACTTCCACCAGGTCCCTAGGCCTGGTTCCTGAGTATTTGTTCTTTGAGTGTGTCCTGTGTCTGTGTCCTTTGTTATCGCCAATACACTTTTTGCACTTTGACCCGTGTTGACTCCATTCTTGCTCCGGCGCACATGGGATCCCCCTTACCCAAAGGGCGCACACGCTTACGCCTCTTGGGCCGTAACAAGGTTCAGCTCTGTTGCTACTCTCCCTGGGAGTGGCCGTCCTGTAGAGATGACTGCAGGAGCACAGCGCAGAATGCTCAATGAGGTGAAGAAGAATCCTGTCAGCTAAAGACTTACAAAAATCTCTGGCACATGCTAACATCTCTGTCGACGAATCTACAATACGTAAAACACTGAACAAGAATGGAGTTCATGGGAGGACACCACGGAGGAAGCCACTGCTGTCCAATAAAGAACATTGCTGCATGTTTAAAGTTTGCAAAAGAGCACCTGGATGTTCCACAGCACTACTGGCAAAATATTCTGTGGACAAATGAAACCAAAGTTGAGTTGTTTGGAAGGAACACACAACACTGTGTGGAGAAAAAAAGGCACAGCACACCAACATCAAAACCTCATCCCAACTGTGAAGTACGGTGGAGGGGGCATCGTGGTTTGGGGCTGCTTTGCTGCCTCTGGGCCTGGACAGATTGCTATCATCGACGGAAAAATGAATTCCTAAGTTTACCAAGACGTTTTGCAGGAGAACTTAAGGTCATCGGTCCACCTATTGACGCTCAACAGAAGATGGGTGATGCAACAGGACAATGACCCAAAGCACAGAAGTAAATCAACAGCATGGCTTCAACAGAAGAAAATACACCTTCTGGAGTAGCCCAGTCAGTCCTGACCTCAACCCCATTGAGATGCTATGGCATGTCCTCAAGAGAGCGATTCACACCAGACATCCCAAGAATATTGCTGAACTGAAACAGTTTTGTAAAGAGGAATGGTCCAAAATTCCTCCTGACCGTTTGGTCTGATCTGCAACTACAGGAAACGTTTGGTTGAGGTTATTGCTGCCAAAGGAGGGTCAACCAGTTATTAAATCCAAGGGTTCACATACTTCCACCCTGCACTGTGAATGTTTACATGGTGTGTTCAATAAAAACATGAAAACATATTGTTTGCGTGGTATTAGTTAAAGCAGACTGTTTGTCTGTTGTTGTGACTTAGATGAAGGTCAGAACACATTGTATGACCAATTTATGCAGAAATCCAGGTAATTCCAAAGGGTTCACATACTTTTTCTTGCAGCTGTATATATACACACATACAGAGACCGACCGACAAAGAGAGACAGACAGACCGACAAAGAGAGACAGACAGACAAAGAGAGAGACAGACAGACAGACAGAGATACAGACAGACCGACAAAGAGAGACAGACAGACCGACAAAGAGAGACAGACAGACAGACAGAGACAGACAGACAGACAGACAGAGATACAGACAGTAGTCCATGGTGGAAGAAACACAGTAAAGTGAAGTCAAACCAATTGGTTTTTAATAAAAAATGATTAGGATTAATATTCATTTTATTTCATTTGGCTAAAACATTTTGACAACCGCAGAACTCTGGAGTGGGTTAAGATGAGATATGAATATTGAGTGCTAATCTATTATTTCATATTATTATTGACAAAGATTGGTTAAAATCATCAATACATACAATACATCCTATAGGATGTTCCCTTAGGAGCCAAGGATGTCGCCTGATCAGTCCTTACATCCCTTTACTGAAAACCTTTCAGGCCTCAAACATCCCTCATGACACACACACACACACACTCTTTCTTCCTCTATTGGTCCTTCTTGACAGCTGGTGGGTTCCTGGGGGTCCGGCTGGAGGTCCTACTGGGTTCAGAACCCATCAGGTCCTGCAGGTCACCCAGAGCCTTCCTCACCTGGTCTCCAAACTTATGAGCATCCTGAAGGACAGTACATGGACCAAGTGAGAGAGATTGGGAGAGGGAGATAGATACACACACAATATATACACATATATATAGATATATAGATATATATCTATAGATATATATTTGTATGCAGTACTAGTACGTACAGTTTGAGGACAGGAGTGTTTGCAGGAGATGTGGAAGTTGATCATGTTTTCTCCAACGATGCTGTAGGAGACGCCGTAGCCGTCGTCAGCCACCTGGACACCAACACACAGTTAGCCCAACAAGCTAACACACAGTTAGCCCAACAAGCTAACACAGTTAGCCCAACAAGCTAACACACAGTTAGCCCAACAAGCTAACACACAGTTAGCACAACAACCTCACACACAGTTAGCCCAACAAGCTAACACAGTTAGCCCAACAAGCTAACACACAGTTAGCCCAACAAGCTAACACACAGTTAGCACAACAACCTCACACACTGTTTGCACTAGCTACAAGCTAACACAGTTAGCACAAACCATTAGCACTAGCAACCAGCTCACATGCCGCATGAGTCAAGATCAATGCTTATTATAACACTATAAGACTATCTGACACACAGTTAGCACTAGCAACAAGCCAGCAAACGGTAGAGTAAATATCAATGCTTATAACATTCTACAAACAAGCTAACACAGTTAGCACAAACAACAAGCTAACATCTAATAATCTAATATATTCTGACTAGTCTAATCTTATCCAATAGGAGCGAGTGCCGGTCTCTGATTGGTCGGTACAGACCGGTCCGAAGCCGCCCCCACAGGAAATGAACTCCGGGTGGTTGAGGAGGTCGAACAGCTCCACCTGCTGGACGGCTGTTTGACTGGTGGACAGACGCCAGGGCTCAGACAGGACCTACAGACGGACAGAGAGAGAGACAGGGCTCAGACAGGACCTACAGTCAGAGAGAGAGAGACAGGGCTCAGACAGGACCTACAGACGGACAGAGAGAGAGACAGGGCTCAGACAGGACCTACAGTCAGAGAGAGACAGGGCTCAGACAGGACCTACAGATGGACAGACAGAGAGAGAGGGAGAGAGAGAGAGACAGGGCTCAGACAGGACCTACAGTCAGAGAGAGAGAGACAGGGCTCAGACAGGACCTACAGATGGACAGACAGAGAGAGGGAGAGAGAGAGAGACAGGGCTCAGACAGGACCTACAGAGAGAGAGAGACAGGGCACAGACAGACAGTCAGAGAGAGAGACAGGACCTACACACAGACAGACGGACAGAAAGAGAGACGGGGCTCAGACAGGACCTACAGACAGACAGACGGACAGAGAGAGAGACAGGGCTCAGACAGGACCTACAGACAGACGGAGAGAGAGAGAGAGAGACAGGGCTCAGACAGGACCTACAGACAGGGCTCAGTGTGAGGAGCAGTGTGGAGGAATAAGGAGCAGAAGAGAGGAGTAAGGAGCAGTGAGAAGGAGTAAGGAGCAGTAAGGAGAAGGAGTAAGGAGCAGTGAGAAGGAGTGAGGAGCAGTGAGGAGTAAGGAGCAGTGAGAAGGAGTAAGGAGCAGTGAGAAGGAGTAAGGAGCAGTGAGAAGGAGTAAGGAGCAGTGAGAAGGAGTAAGGAAGAGTAAGGAGCAGTGAGGAGTAAGGAGCAGTGAGAAGGAGTAAGGAGCAGTGAGAAGGAGTAAGGAAGAGTAAGGAGCAGTGAGGAGTAAGGAGCAGTGAGAAGGAGTAAGCGGCAGTAAGGAGGAGCAGTAGTCTCACCTCCTTGAGGAAGGAGGAGTCCAGGCCCAGGTACTTTGACACCACGTAGAGGCAGAAGAGGTGTCTGTCTACTCCTCCTCCGGTCATGGCCAGACGGTAAAGGTTCTGGTGTCTGTCAGACGCAGACCGCAGGAGTCGACGGCACTGCTCCTCCTCCTGACACACACACACACACACACACCATGTTAAACACTGCTGCTCCTCGTGTGTGTGTGTGTGTGTATATATTAGTGCTGTCAATAGATCAAAATATTGAATCGGATTAATCACAATCAAATTCTGTGATTATTTAGATTAATCACATCATAAAAGTTTAAAAGAAACATATTTACTTGTAGTTTTGTTTTTTGCGGGTGGCAAAACAAATGCAGGTATGGAAGAATAAAATGCTAAAAGCAGTTAGAGATCAAGATTTTAATTATTTTATTTGTTACTTTTCACTTTCGTTTTTCTGAGCAAAAAGGTCTCAGGGAGTGCCCTTAGCTTAGTGGCTCCTCCTCCTTCTGCCCTTGAGAGGCTTGGCTCCTCCTCCTTCTGCCCATGAGAGGCTTGGCTCCTCCTCCTTCTGACCATGAGAGGCTTGGCTCCTCCTCCTTCTGCCCATGAGAGGCTTGGCTCCTCCTCCTTCTGCCCATGAGAGGCTTGGCTCCTCCTCCTTCTGACCTTGAGAGGCTTGGCTCCTCCTCCTTCTGCCCTTGAGAGGCTTGGCTCCTCCTTCTGCCCTTGAGAGGCTAGCTGCCGGACTTTCAGCTCCGCTGGGTTTGCAGGACTGTGTTTGAAATGTCCAACTATTTGACGGCCCAGTCGCGGAGTGAGACCAACGGCCCTCTGTCTAATGTGCGCTATACACACATATATATATATATATATGTATATATATATATATGTATATATATATATATATATATATATATATATATATATATATATATACATACATATATCCAGGGCATATGCTCTATGTTTCTTTGCTGCCGCAATCATATTGCGAGCGCGATGTGTTAAAGTGAAACGTTCCGCCCAGCGCTCCTCGTCATCCTGTTGGTTTAACGTCACACTGCCTCTCAGCTCATTACCAAACACTGAGGGAGGAGCCTCTCAGCTCATTACCAAACACTGAGGGAGGAGCCTCTCAGCTCATTACCAAACACTGAGGGAGGAGCCTCTCAGCTCATTACCAAACACTGAGGGAGGAGCCTCTCAGCTCATTACCAAACACTGAGGGAGGAGCCTCTCAGCTCATTACCAGGTGAACACTGAGGGAGGAGCCTCTCAGCTCATTACCAGGTGGACACTGAGGGAGGAGTCTCTCAGCTCATTACCAGGTGGACACTGAGGGAGGAGCCTCTCAGCTCATTACCAGGTGGACACTGAGGGAGGAGCCTCTCAGGTCATTACCAGGTGGACACTGAGGGAGGAGCCTCTCAGTTCATTACCAGGTGGACACTGAGGGAGGAGCCTCTAAACCCTAAAAAATAGTGTGCATTAAAGTCTCGAGATTAATCACATGCATTAACGCTAGTGTGTATGTGCGTACGTGCTTTGTGTCTATGTATGTGTCTATATATGTATATGTTGGTGTGTGTGTGCGTGTGTAGGTGTGTGTGTGTGTGTGTGTGTTACCTCTCCCTCCTCCAGAGCCCTAACGAAGGCACAGCTCTCATTAGAACAGGACCTCACAGTCTCGGTCCGACCCTCCCGGAACAGACGGGTCATCGACGCCTCATAGGTCAGACAGAACATGCCCCGGTCCTGCCAGCCAATCACAGCACAGAGAGAGTAAGAACCAACCAACCACCTCACAGCGCCAATTAGAACCAACCAACAACAACGCAGAGCCAATTAGAATAGTCTGATTAGTGCCTCACTAGTGTGTCATGAGACATTGTCAGGTGTGCCGGGAAATAATCGAATTTCACTGAATTAGTCCAAAATAAGTCCTATAAATGTAGTAACTGCTAGGGATGCTCTGTGTGATCGGAGCTCTCAAAAACGGATCAGATGACGCTAAATCCATTTTTGTCGATGCACAGCAAACAAAAGGAATATGTGCCAAGGTCCCAAGCTTCAACACCGTCACTTCAACGCAACAACACAGACTATGTGGTTCGTCTGCCGTTTTGTGGATGGAGACGCCATCAGTGAAAACTTTCTATTTTGCAAGACATTGCCAGGAAAAAGCAGCAGTTTTGGGAGCGGACCCAAAGAGGAACAAACTGAACTGAGTCCAGACCGTGGTTTAGAGATAAGCTGATCTATCTTTGGACAGTTTTTGGTGGACTGCTGCCAAAGCAGAGTTCCCCATTCTGGCTAACAGAGAGACAGAGCTGTTGAGGAAGAGCTTCCCGTTTGCCTTTCTCAGTTCCTGCCAGGATATCAGCTCTGTGTTCATCTAAACAGGCCCAGGTTTCACTCTGAGTGAGCAGAAATAAACTGAGAGACTAAATTGTCATGGAAACATGTCATTAGTATGTGCCTTGGCTTAAAAAAGGTTGAAAAACACTGTATTACCCGGTTGTAGGCTAGCTGTAGCTTTAGCTGGCTAGCTATAGCGTGTTATACGGTAGAAGAATAGCTGTAGCGTTAGCTGGCTAGCTGTTTGGTGTGTGTTACCCGGTAGTAGGCTAGCTGTAGCGTTAGCTGGATGAAAGCGTCAGGGCTGATTCTCCACTTCTTGATCTTTCCTTTGCCGAAGTCTCGGAAGGAGAAGACGTGGAAGTCGATGTCATCAGCCAGCGCCTGGGCCACCGCTAGGGACACGCCCACACATGCCTGGAACTACAAGACAGGACCATTAGAACCACAAGACAGGACCATTAGAACTACAACACAGGACCATTAGAACTACAACACAGGACCATTAGAACTACAAGACAGAACCATAAAAACTACAACACAGTTCATTAGAACTACAACAACACAGCCATCAGAACCACATGGAACCAGGGACCCGCCCACCCGGACCACACACACACAAACACTTAAGGGTCTAAAAGAAAGACAGGACCCAGATTGGGTCTCTGGTGGCTCAGTTGATTGAATGACTGATTAATTGACAGGTGGACAGGTTGATTGACAGGTTGATTGACAGGTGGCCTACCTCTGGGGGGAGATCCCAGGTGAGTCTGTGGGGGCGGGGGAGGGAGGAGTCTACCTCCCCCTTACAGTGACCCTCCGAGTTATAACCCAGCTGGAAGCTATCTGTAGCCAGGACATACTGGGGAGAGAGAGAGAGAGAGAGAGAGAGAGAGAGAGAGAATACGTTACTAATGTGCTGGTGGTAAAATAAAGGAAATTGAATGAACAGTGCTGAGTGCTGATTGGAGCAGAGCCAAGCAGCTCCGCCCACCTCCCACAGGTGAGCGACGGTGGGGGCGTCGGCCCAGGAGTGCTCTGCGTTCAGGCCGTTCTTCCCGTTCTTGTAGATGACGAACGAGAAGGACTTGTCAAACCACCTGAGACACACAAGAGCCAATCAGCTTCTTCCACCACAGACCACGCCCACAACCGCAACTGGACCGCGACCCGCCGCCCACAGGCCACCCCTACCTGTCGTAGCACTTCCCGTGCAGCAGGGACTTGGCGTAGCGGTCCAGGCTGGTCCCCGGGTCGTCTCCCATCATGCCTTGCTCCTCGTCGTCCAGGGTCACGAAGAAGGCCGCCCTCTCGATGCAGTCCAGCGAGCGCTTGTTCAAACCGGCGCCAAAATACTTCTTCCTGGCCTCGGCCCAGGGCACCCTGGGACAGGGGGACGGGCCTTTACTACCTGGAACTACCGTTAACTTCCTGAAACTACCGCTAACTACCAGGCACTACCGTTAACTACCTGGAACTACCGTTAACTTCCTGAAACTACCGCTAACTACCAGGCACTACCGTTAACTACCTGGAACTACCGCTAACTACCAGGTACTACCGTTAACTACCTGGAACTACCGTTAACTTCCTGAAACTACCAGGAACTACCGTTAAACTACCTGGAACTACCGCTAACTACCTGTAACTACCTGTAACTACCTGTTACTACCTGTAACTACCTGTAACTACCTGTTACTACCTGTAACTACCTGTTACTACCTGTAACTACCTGTAACTACCTGTTACTACCTGTTACTACCTGTAACTACCTGTAACTACCTGTAACTACCTTAACTATGATATCTACCTTTAACTATCTTTCAATACCATTAACTTCCTTTAGGCCTCACACCTGAGCGGCCAATCAGATGCCTGTATCCTAACTGGAGACATCAGAGTGTATCAGGGGTTTAAGTTAAAGGCATATAGATCACCTAACCGGCCCGATTGGCTGATTGGCTGACAGAGCAGGTGCGAGGTCTCACCTGTCCCCTGCGGTGAGGGCCCCCAGCTTCTCCTCCCCAGGTGCGGGCGGGGCGGGGTCGTCCAGGATGCGTTGGACCTGGTGCTCCAGCTCCCGGGGGGAGAGCAGCCGCCCCGCCTGGTACACCCACAGGCGGAAGTAGCGGCCCCGGTGGAACACCGCCACGAACTCACTGTCCTGCCAGTGCTGCACCGTGTCTACAGGAAGCACAACGTGGCGTCACTTCCTCCTCCGCCTCACGTGAGGACACCCAGTCATGTGGGTGGGTCTAACCTTAACATCATATCCATGATGTTGTTGCATTACATTGACTTGGGGCAGCCCGCATTGACTCACACAGAGAGAGAGAGAGAGAAAGAGAGAGAAATAGAGAGAGGGAGAGAGAGAGGAAGAGGAGAGAGAAGCAGGAAGAGGAGAGAGAGAAGGAGGAAGAGGAGACAGGTGAACATGCATTGAGAGATGATTTGATGGTTATAGCCGGGGGGTGTGGTTATAGCCGGGGGGGTGTGGTCTATACAAGATTCAAGATTCAAGATTCCCTTTATTTATCCCGAGGGAAATTAAGGAGGGCGGTACTACCTGTCACTGGACCTGGAAGCCGACAAGAGTTAAACATCCTCTCAAACTGATAGGAGCAGAAGGGGGCAGAAGACCTCAGCACTCTCTGAGAGAGAGAGAGAGAGAGAGAGAGAGAGAGAGAGAGAGAGAGAGAGAGAGAGAGAGAGAGAGAGAGAGAGAGAGAGAAAAAGAGAGAAAAGGAAAAGAGAAACGACAAGAGAAGAGCGGGTGAGCGATTGAGCGGGTGAGCAGGTGAGCGGGTGAGCGAGTGAGCGGGTGAGCGAGTGAGCGGGTGAGCAGTAACTATGGATGGATGAAGGCTGATCAACAGGTGAAGGAAGAATAAAAGATGAATGAATTGAGAAGTGTTCAGGGACAGAAGCTTTCAGAATCACAGGATTATCATCACACACACTCACTATATATAACACACACACACACACACACACTCACTATATATAACACACACACACACACACACACTCACTATATATAACACACGCACACTCACTCACTATATATATTACACACACACACACAAATACACTATATAACACACACACGCATGCTCCTGTCTCCTAGTGATGACATCATGAATACGGGACATTCATGTGTGCACATGTGTGTGTGTGAGTGCGTGTTTTTGTGTGTGGTGTGTGTGTGTGTGTGTGTGTGTGTGTGTGTGTGTGTGTGTGTGTGTGTGTGTGTGTGTGTGTGTGTGTGTGTGTGTGTGTGTGTGTGTGTGTGTGTGTGTGTGTGTGTGTGTGTGTGTGTGTGTGTACCAGTCTCCTCCCCGGGGGTACGAGAGGTGTTGAACATCCTCTCACACTGAGCAGCACACAGAGGAATGACTGTACCTGGGATACGACTCTAGAGGGGGGGGGGGAGGAGGAGAGGGAGGAGAGGAGGGGGGGAGGAGGAGGAGAGGGGGGGAGAAGGAGGAGGGGGAGGAGGAGAGGGGGGGGGGGAAGGAGGAGGGGGAGGAGAGGGGGGGGGGAGAGGGAGGATGAGGGAGAGGTTGTGAAGAAGAGGAGGGAGCAGCAGGAGGTGGGGGAGGAGGAAGAGCAGGAGGAGGGAGCAGCAGGAGGAGGTGGAGGAGAAGCAGCAGGAGGAGGTGGAGGAGAAGCAGCAGGAGGAGGGAGCAGAAGGAGAGGGGGTGGGGGAGTGAAGAAGAGGAGGAGGACATGATGGGAAATGGATTTTAAACAAATGATGACCAAAAAGACACATGGAGAAAAAAACAACACCAGATGGAGACTCCACAGGACACACACACACACACACATACATACACACACACACACACACACACACATACATACATACATACGCATACACACACACACACACACACACACACATACATACACATACACATACACACAGCTGACCCTGAGCTCAAAATGGATGTGTTGGATTTCCACTCAGCTTCTTATCTTGTGTTCCCTGGGCAAGGCACTACACACACAGGGTTAGGGGTTAGACTCCCTGTTCAAAGGTGTTGGGAGCTCTGGGTTCCACAGTAAGGTCTAGTCTGATCAGGGAGCTCTGGGTTCCACAGTAAGGTCTAGTCTGATCAGGGAGCTCTGGGTTCCGCAGTAAGGTCTAGTCTGATCAGGGGGCTCTGGGTTCCGCAGTAAGGTCTTGTCTGATCAGGGGGCTCTGGGTTCCACAGTAAGGTCTAGTCTGATCAGGGGGCTCTGGGTTCCACAGTAAGGTCTAGTGTGGTTAGGAGACTCACAGGTTTCAGTTCCTCTCTGTTCAGCTTGCGGCGGTACAGCAGGGCGGCGTGGATGGTGTTCCCTGCCCTCGCCGCCTGGATGGGGGTTGGTGTCACATACAGGAAGTCCTGCAACAGACAAGCTGTGGTTATACTGGGCAGCTCCCAGTAGAACCAGTACCAGCTCCCAGTAGAACCAGTAGAACCAGTACCAGCTCCCAGTAGAACCAGTACCAGCTCCCAGTAGAACCAGTAGAACCAGTACCAGCTCCCAGTAGAACCAGTACCAGCTCCCAGTAGAACCAGTAGAACCAGTACCAGCTCCCAGTAGAACCAGTACCAGCTCCCAGTAGAACCAGAACCAGCTCCCACTAGAACCAGTACCAGCTCCCAGTAGAACCAGTACCAGCTCCCACTAGAACCAGTACCAGCTCCCAGTAGAACCAGTAGGAGATTGTGGTTGTATACTCACCATCCCATAATAGTTACTGTTCACCATGATGGGACTTCTTCCACGCAGGTAGATGTACTCCTCCCACCAGTCACTCACCTACACACACACACACACACACACACACACACACACACAAACTTATATTATGAAATTAACAATATATAAAAATGGTGAATAATGCTCCCCATGTGTAAGTATCGAGGTGTAGGGACAGCCCTGACCCATCAGTAGGTAGTTGAAGTATTGATGGTGAACTATTGATCAGTACGTACGTAGTTTGCGGCCCACAGAGATTTGAGCTTCAGGTACCACTGGAGCTTCTTCCCCACGCCACACTCAAAGTCCTTGGCCAGCGCTGTCATCCTCTCAAACTGCTCAGCGTTCATCAGAGAACACACAGAGTCCAGGTACTACACACACACACACACACACAGTTAACGTATGAGGACATTCCTAGAACTGAACACAGAACAGTATCACTATAAACTACACTGATTCCAGTTATTAAAAACACAGAAAACAAAACTAGCTCAGGTGTGTGTGGACAGGTTTGTGGTAGACAGTTGTGTGGAGGACAGGTGAGTGTGGAGGACAGGTGAGTGTGGAGGACAGGTAAGTGTGGGGGACAGGTGAGTGTGGGGGACAGGTGAGTGTGGGGGACAGGTGAGTGTGGAAGACAGGTGTGTGGAGGACAGGTGAGTGTGGAGGACAGGTGTGTGGAGGACAGGTAAGTGTGGGGGACAGGTGAGTGTGGGGGACAGGTGAGTGTGGACACTCACCCTGTGGATGGTGTCTTTGACGGCGGGGACTGGCAGGTTGGGGAGGGAACCCTGGTAGCTGTAGAGGAGAGGCTGTCGCCCTGAGAAGATTCTGACCAGAGCCTGGAGGACAGGAGACGACCACAAGTGATGAGAGAAGAGAGAGTAGAAGAGATGGAGAAAAGTGACAGAGAGAGAGACGGAGAGAGGGGAGAGACGGAGAGACGGAGAGAGGGGAGAGACTGAGAGCAGGAGAGATGGAGAGAGGGGAGAGACGGAGAGCAGGAGAGATGGAGAGAGGGGAGAGACGGAGAGACGGAGAGAGGGGAGAGACGGAGAGCGGGAGAGACGGAGAGAGGGGAGAGACGGAGAGCAGGAGAGAGGGGAGAGACGGAGAGAGGGGAGAGACGGAGAGAGGGAGAGACGGAGAGAGGGGAGAGACGGAGAGCAGGAGAGAGGGGAGAGACGGAGAGAGGGAGAGACGGAGAGCAGGAGAGATGGAGAGAGGGGAGAGACGGAGAGCAGGAGAGAGGGGAGAGACGGAGAGCAGGGAGAGACGGAGAGACGGAGAGAGGGGAGAGACGGAGAGCAGGGAGAGACGGAGAGAGGGAGAGACGGAGAGAGGGGAGAGAGGGAGAGCAGGGAGAGACGGAGAGAGGGGAGAGACGGAGAGCAGGAGAGATGGGGAGGGACGGAGAGATGGAGAGAGGGGAGAGACGGAGAGAGGGGAGAGACGGAGAGCAGGGAGAGACGGAGAGAGGGGAGAGACGGAGAGCAGGGAGAGACGGAGAGAGAGGAGAGAGACGGAGAGAGGGGAGAGACGGAGAGCAGGAGAGATGGAGAGAGGGAGAGACGGAGAGAGGGGAGAGAGGGAGAGACGAGAGAGAGGGAGAGAGGGGAGAGACGGAGAGAGGAGAGAGGAGAGAGGGGAGAGATGGAGAGAGGGGAGAGACGGAGAGAGGGGAGAGACGGAGAGAGGAGAGAGGAGAGAGGAGAGAGGGGAGAGACGGAGAGCAGGAGAGACGGAGAGAGGGGAGAGACGGAGAGAGGAGAGAGGAGAGAGGGAGAGAGCGAGAGAGGGAGAGAGATGGAGAGAGGGAGAGAGGGGAGAGACGGAGAGAGGGAGAGAGGAGAGAGGAGAGAGGGGAGAGACGGAGAGAGGAGAGACGGAGAGAGGAGAGACGGAGAGAGGGGAGAGACGGAGAGCAGGAGAGATGGAGAGAGGGAGAGAGAGGAGAGCAGGAGAGATGGAGAGAGGGGAGAGACGGAGAGAGGAGAGAGGAGAGACGGAGAGAGGGGAGAGACGGAGAGAGGGAGAGAGACGAGAGAGGAGAGACGGAGAGAGGAGAGAGGAGAGAGGGGAGAGACGGAGAGAGGAGAGATGGAGAGAGGGGAGAGACGGAGAGAGGAGAGAGGAGAGACGGAGAGAGGGGAGAGACGGAGAGAGGGAGAGAGAGAGAGAGAGAGGAGAGAGGAGAGAGGAGAGAGGGGAGAGATGGAGAGAGGGAGAGAGGGGAGAGAGGGAGAGAGGGAGAGAGGAGAGAGGAGAGAGGGAGAGAGGAGAGAGAGGGGAGAGAGGGAGAGAGGGGAGAGAGGGGAGAGACGGAGAGCAGGAGAGATGGAGAGAGGGGAGAGACGGAGAGCAGGAGAGATGGAGAGAGGGGAGAGAGGAGAGAGGGGAGAGGGGAGAGACGGAGAGCAGGAGAGACGGAGAGAGGGGAGAGAGGGAGAGAGGGAGAGAGGGAGAGAGGGAGAGAGGAGTCTGACCATCCAGGCCTTGGTGGTGCTGGACACCTTGCCGTGCCGCTCGAACATCCAGCCGTGGTAGGAGAGCAGCTGCTTGAGACACAGCCTCATTGTGAGGATGAGGGATAGCCACAGCAGGGTGCTGAACACCACCGCAGACACCACCGTCTGGAACTGGGCACTCAGGGACTCACTGGAGAACACACACAGTCCATAAGCCCCGCCCCCATATTACACCCACCAGGTAAGCTCCACAGCTCGGGTCTCACCTGACAGGTAGGTGCTCCTGGATCTTGGCGATGAGGCCCATGGAGGGGTCTGAGCGCGTGTACATGGTGGCCAAGATGGCGATGACCACAAAGAGCCAGGAGGAGGGGCTTGCGGGGTACACACCTGTTATCACACTGTTCTGTGTGTGTGTGTGAGAGAGAGAGAGAGAGAGAGAGAGAGAGAGAGAGAGAGAGAGAGAGAGAGAGAGAGAGAGAGAGAGAGAGAGAGAGAGAGAGAGAGAGAGAGAGAGAGAGAGAGAGAGAGAGAGAGAGAGAGAGAGAGAGAGATTAAAATCTGTGGTTCTTTAAGTTAGTCTTATTTACACCCTATCTAAGCACACACACACGCACAGACAGACAGACAGACAGACAGACAGACAGGTTAACAGACAGCCAGGTAAACAGACAAACAGACAGGTAGACAGACAGACAGGTAGGTAGACAGGTGAACAGGTACCTTGAGTCTGATGAAGCGTTTCTTCCAGGAGCGGAGGCCAGACAGGTAGATCTGACTGAGTGCCTGGTGGGACAGCTTGAGGTCGATGCCGTCAGGGGTCACGGTGAACTGGAACGCAACGGCCTGGTGGGCCTCCGCCATCGCCCCTACAGAAGACTAGTACTACTATTATATTATACTACAACTACTACAACTACTACACAGTTAGACTAGTACTACTATTATATTATACTACAACTACTACAACTACTACACAGTTAGACTAGTACTACTATTATATTATACTACAACTACTACAACTACTACACAGTTAGACTAGTACTACTATTATATTATACTACAACTACTACAACTACTACACAGTTAGACTAGTACTACTATTATATTATACTACAACTACTACAACTACTACACAGTTAGACTAGTACTACTATTATATTATACTACAACTACTACAACTACTACACAGTTAGACTAGTACTACTATTATATTATACTACAACTACTACAACTACTACACAGTTAGACTAGTACTACTATTATATTATACTACAACTACTACAACTACTACACAGTTAGACTAGTACTACTATTATATTATACTACAACTACTACACAGTTAGACTAGTACTACTATTATATTATACTACAACTGCTACACAGTTAGACTAGTACTACTATTATATTATACTACAACTACTACAACTACTACACAGTTAGACTAGTACTACTATTATATTATACTACAACTACTACAACTACTACACAGTTAGACTAGTACTACTATTATATTATACTACAACTACTACAACTACTACACAGTTAGACTAGTACTACTATTATATTATACTACAACTACTACAACTACTACACAGTTAGACTAGTACTACTATTATATTATACTACAACTACTACAACTACTACACAGTTAGACTAGTACTACTATTATATTATACTACAACTGCTACACAGTTAGACTAGTACTACTATTATATTATACTACAACTACTACACAGTTAGACTAGTACTACTATTATATTATACTACAACTACTACACAGTTAGACTAGTACTACTATTATATTATACTACAACTACTACACAGTTAGACTAGTACTCCTATTATATTATACTACAACTACTACACAGTTAGAGTAGTACTACTATTATATTATACTACAACTACTACACAGTTAGACTAGTACTCCTATTATATTATACTACAACTACTACACAGTTAGAGTAGTATTACTATTAGATGATACTACAACTACTACACAGTTAGAGTAGTATTACTATTAGATTATACTACAACTACTACACAGTTAGAGTAGTATTACTATTAGATGATACTACAACTACTACACAGTTAGAGTAGTATTACTATTAGATTATACTACAACTACTACACAGTTAGAGTAGTATTACTATTCGATTATACTACAACTACTACACAGTTAGAGTAGTACTACTATTAGATTATACTACAACTACTACACAGTTAGAGTAGTATTACTATTAGATTATACTACAACTACTACACAGTTAGAGTAGTATTACTATTAGATTATACTACAACTACTACACAGTTAGAGTAGTACTACTACCACTACTGCTCCACAGATGATTCTTATTATATTACATTATTATCACCTTTACTATTACTACTTCTACTACTACACAGTTATGTTACTATAGTGTTACTACCATGACTTACACAATTATATTTATCTTATCACTACTATTATACACATCACATTTATACAACTAAATATCATTTCACAATCACAAGGATTGCTTATTATTAATCACACGCACGTAGGCACACACACCCCTAACCCTCGATAGCCAAACTTCCTAGTAAGCGTTAGTTTTGAGTGTTGATATGAAGTAATTATTAACTGATTAATAAGTGATTGTGATTCATAACCCATGAGATGGGAGGGTTGATTGGGACATGGTTGCTGGTCCTGTAATGGCTACAGGACCAGCTGTACTTCTGGGGGAAGTGTGACATCACAAATCTATTGACTTACTTAATTGATCTGACCTCACTATCCAGAAACACACAGAGTGAGAGAGAGAGAGAGAGTGAGAGAGAGCAAACAAATGGTGAGGATTGAATCCTCTTTATTGGTCTCATACATGTAAACATACAGTGAAATGTGTTCTCTGCATTTAACCCATCCTAGTATGAGGAGCAGTGGGCAGCTCTTTATACAGAGGGGAGCAGTTAGGGTTAGGGGTCTTCCTCAAGGACACCTCCACAGTGCTTGCTAGGAGGAGCCGGGGATCGAACCAGCAACCTTCCGGTTGTGAGGCGACCGCTCTACCTCCTGAGCTACACTGCCGCCCCAATGGGAGAGAGGGGGGTGTCGAGAGAGAGAGAGAGAGAGAGAGAGAGAGAGAGAGAGAGAGAGAGAGAGAGAGAGAGAGAGAGAGAGAGAGAGAGAGAGAGAGAGAGAGAGAGAGAGAGAGAGAGAGAGAGAGAGAGAGTGTGTCACTTGTGTGACATTATCTGCTGCAATAATCACAACCTCTGTCTTGTCCGCATTGAACTGTAGAATATTTATATAGAGAGAGACAGAAAGGAGAGAGAGAGAGAGAGAGAGAGAGAGAGAGAGAGAGAGAGAGAGAGAGAGAGAGAGAGAGATGGAGAGGGAGAGAGCTAATTGGGTTAAAGTTGAGCCATGTGTTCAGTGTTCCAGATGCTGACAGCAGGTTCAGACACGCAGTCACGCTACAGGCCTACTGCACTAAACACTGGGTTAGCTTCTACTGTAGCTTCATATCTACTGGGGTTAGCTTCTACTGTAGCTTCATACCTACTGGGGTTAGCTTCTACTGTAGCTTCATATCTACTGGGGTTTAGCTTCTACTGCACTTAGTTTGTACTGGGTTTAGTTTGTACTGGGTTTAGTTTGTACTGGGTTTAGTTTGTACCGTATTTAGTTTCTAGTGCAGTTTCTTCAGAGTGACTCTACCTGTGCAGGTAAGTCAAGTCACACGACACCTATATAAACACAGGGTCACCTGACCCCTCCCTCACCCAGGGCTCCTATCTCCCTGCATGTTTTACCACTGTGTCATTGTGGGGCATCACACCTTTACAGACCTTTCCTTATCTCCTTCAGTAGCCGCCTTATATTCCACACACACACACACACACACACACACACACACACACACACACACACACACACACACACACACAACACTCTAGCTACACAACAGCCCCATCTGACGCCAAGGCAACATGGGGGGGGGGGGGGGCGTGTGCCAAGAGGGTGCCATTAAAACAAACACAAAGGAACAAAGGAAACCACAAACAGAACCTACAGGTCCAGAGAGAGGAGAACCTACAGGTCCAGAGAGAGGAGAACCTTCAGGTCCAGAGAGAGGAGAACCTACAGGTCCAGAGAGAGGAGAACCTACAGGTCCAGAGAGAGGAGAACCTTCAGGTCCAGAGAGAGGAGAATCTACAGGTCCAGAGAGAGGAGAACCTTCAGGTCCAGAGAGAGGAGAACCTTCAGGTCCAGAGAGAGGAGAACCTACAGGTCCAGAGAGAGGAGAACTTTCAGGTCCAGAGAGAGGAGAACCTACAGGTCCAGAGAGAGGAGAACCTTCAGGTCCAGAGAGAGGAGAACCTTCAGGTCCAGAGAGAGGAGAACCTTTAGGTCCAGAGAGGAGAACCATCCCTGTGGTGGAACCCGGGGTTGGAACAACATGTTTCAAGTGCTCCAGATACACTGTTACTTCCTACACACAGTTAGCCCAGTCCGCCCAGTCACTGCTGTGTGACCTAAGGTTGACGTCATGTTGTTTAAGTCACTGCTGTGTGACTTAAGGTTGATGTCATGTTGTTTAAGTCACTGTTGTGTGACTTAAGGTTGATGTCATGTTGTTTAAGTCACTGCTGTGTGACTTAAGGTTGATGTCATGTTGTTTAAGTCACTGCTGTGTGACCTAAGGTTGATGTCATGTTGTTTAAGTCATTGCTGTGTGACTTAAAGTTGATGTCATGTTGTTTAAGTCACTGCTATGTGACTTATGGTCAATATCAGGTTGTTTTAGTCACTGCTGTGTGACTTAAGGTCAATGTCATGTTGTTTAAGTCACTGCTATGTGACTTAAGGTCAATATCAGGTTGTTTAAGTCACTGCAGTGTGACCTAAGGTTGATGTCATGTTGTTTAAGTCACTGCTATGTGCCTTAAGGTCAATGTCAGATTGTTTAAGTCACTGCTATGTGACTTAAGGTCAATATCAGGTTGTTTTAGACACTGCTGTGTGACCTAAGGTTGATGTCATGTTTAAGTCAATGCTGTGTGACCTAAGGTTGATGTTATGTTGTTTAAGTCACTGCTGTGTGACTTAAGGTTGATGTCATGTTGTTTAGGTCACTGCTATGTGACTTAAGGTCTATATCAGGTTGTTTAAGTCACTGCTGTGTGACTTAAGGTCATTGTCAGGTTGTTTAAGTCACTGCTGTTTGACTTAAGGTCAATATCAGGTTGTTTAGATCACTGCTATGTGACTTAAGGTCAATGTCAGGTTGTTTAAGTCACTGCTGTGTGACTTAAGG
The DNA here is from genome assembly GCA_027704905.1 of Muraenolepis orangiensis. Taxonomy (NCBI): domain Eukaryota; kingdom Metazoa; phylum Chordata; class Actinopteri; order Gadiformes; family Muraenolepididae; genus Muraenolepis; species Muraenolepis orangiensis. The sequence continues at coordinate 3,865,624 of CM051014.1, read as the reverse complement.
TGGCCATATGTTGCTGATAAGGCGTTCCTTGTTGAAGGTGTGTATGTTATATTAGATGTTATACAGCAGGCACTACTGCTGTGTTTAAGTTTCCATGTGCTGCTGGAAGCCAAACTATCCATGTTGTTTACTGTTATTATAATGTTTTTAATAATACATGGAAAATGTTGTTTTAACATGATATATCAAATATATAGATAGAGATAAGGTTGTTTTAACACTATATCTCTAATATATAGATAGAGATAAGGTTGTTTTAACACTATATCTTTAATAGATAAATAGAGATAAGGTTGTTTTTACACTATATCTCTAATAGATAAATAGAGATAAGGTTGTTTTAACACTATATCTCTAGATAGAGATAAGGTTGTTTTAACACTATATCTCTAATATATGGATAGAGATAAGGTTGTTTTAACACTATACCTCTAATATATGGATAGAGATAAGGTTGTTTTAACACTATATCTCTAATAGATAGATAGATAGAGATAAGGTTGTTTTAACACTATACCTCTAATAGATGGATAGAGATAAGGTTGTTTTAACACTATACCGCTAATAGATGGATAGAGATAAGGTTGTTTTAACACTATACCTCTAATAGATGGATAGAGATAAGGTTGTTTTAACACTATACCTCTAATAGATGGATAGAGGTAAGGTTGTTTTAACACATAAAATAAGAGTCTCTTTCCACTCAACCCATGCATGTTGTCAGAAGGTGTGTATATGCAGTGTGTAGAGCTGGTTTCACATGTAAATGATCACTCGCAAGACTTGTTTCTATGTACTAAACGTAGAGCTGGTGACACACCTTCCCTCACTGCCGGAATAACAATAAACAGAAGCAGGTGTACAGCCTCCCTCGGGTGGAGTAAAGCACCACCACCACACTCATACACTACACCACCCACCGGGAGCTGCTCTCTGACCCAGTGGATCCCTTAGCTCTATATAGAGCTGACGGTATAGTGATAGATCCCTATTGAATACTATTGAATGCCATCAAAACGATCAAAACGCTGTTGTACATTTATTTACATCCCTGACCCAAAGCAGTGTTATTAGGGTGTTATTACTACAGGAGGCTGTGTACCGGGGCCAGCCTCCGAGTGAACACTACAGAGAGAATATTAAAATACATGATCCATAACACACATCATTAACCCAATAGGAGGCTCCGGGTCCACCGGGAGAGGAGCGGCCGGTCACCGGGCTGCTGGCCGGGTTCAACAGGGCAGCACCGGGGACAACCCGCATCCTCTGCCCGGTCCAGACCCCACCCCCCCGGTAACAACAGGGACCTACCTGCCGGTTAACGGACGGACCGCCGTCGCAGGAGGGACCGACTGGGAACTTTGGTCCGCCGCCGTCGACGCCTCCTCCTCCGCGGTGTGTTGCTGCTCCTCCTCCGGTGACGGAGGATGGGTTGGTTAATGGACGGTTAGGGGTTCGCTTTAACGCGGAGAGACCCGCACAGTTGGGTTAACGGTCGGTTTAACGGGGGTTAGCATGGGGTTCGGCTTCTAACGGAGCACAGCGCACCGGAGGGGAGGAGTCGACGACGCGACGCATAGTCGAGTAACGTTTTGAACGCGCCAGTGACGTAAAGTGACCTGATTGGATAACACGCACGTCATTCACCCACCCAGCCACCAATAGGTGGGCTTCTTAAAATTGAGGACGGGTCGTGTTTCAAAATGTATACGTAAATATATGTAATACATGTATATATATAAATAGAATTATATATATATATTTATGTAATTGTGTATGTTATATTGAATTATGTGTTATTTATTTATACATATATTATGGTCAATAATGTAGTTTCAATAATGCCTCAACTGGCCATATATTTTCATTATTTTTAATCAACTACCATTTAGTCTTATTGACATATTTCTGTATATTTTTACTCAAAAATGTTGTATCCATTTGTAATTGGTGTAACTATCCTGTACTCTTACCTGAATGTCCCATGTTAGGTTAATAAAGCACCAGAGACCAAAGCTGTTCTTCAAAGAGTTAAAATAAGGTTTGTAAAATAACGTCTGTTGACCTTGGATCAGAACAGAAAACTACCAACATTACTATGGAGTTTATTTCATAGCCATGACAATACGGCAAATCTCTCTTTTCTTACACCATAAAGTCAACCATAATTGTTCTTTAAATCACAGGCAATAGTTATAATAGTGCACTTTTATATTTAAATGATGAAACAGACCTTGTTGTACTCAACCGCCGGAACAAACAATAGTTTACAATCTTAAGAGGTGAGCCATGGAGCGAGGATGTTAGCAAAGAAGAGTGCAGGTGAGTCAGACAGGTGAAGCAGACAGTCAGGTGAGTCAGACAGGTGAAGCAGATAGTCAGGTGAGTCAGGCAGGTGAAGGAGACAGACAGGTTAAGCAGACAGTCAGGTGAGTCAGACAGGTGAAGCAGACAGTCAGGTGAGTCAGGCAGGTGAAGCAGACAGTCAGGTGAGTCAGGCAGGTGAAGGAGACAGACAGGTTAAGCAGAGTCAGGTGAGTCAGACAGTCAGGTGAGTCAGGCAGACAGGTGAATGAGAGACAGGTGAACGAAACAAGTTAAGCAGACAGGCAGGTGAATGAGACAGGTGAGTCAGACAGGTTAATCAGACAGACTGGTTTAGCGGACAGACAGGTGAGTCAAAGAGACTTTTCTTCAGTTCTTCAACGAGAGGCGTCCACAACACAAGGCATAACACACCCCAAAAAAGTACAAAAAATAACTTAGTCAAAAAACAAAAAAACATAAATAAGTTGTTTGAATAAATAAGTTAGTGAAACAAATCAATTAGTGTAATAAATTAAATCAATAAATAAGTCATTTCGATGGATCAGTAATGTTACCGCCTGTTGCTGGGCTGCATATGGTGCCGCCTGGAAGACAGCCGAGAGTTCTGATTGGTGGAAAACACATCGCTCATGGCTGACACATGACCATGGTTCTGTTATGAGTTCCTGGGCCAGTTCCCCTCCAGGTGAGTTCCTGGGCCGGTTCCCCTCCAGGTGAGTTCCTGGGCCGGTTCCCCTCCAAAACTATTTTCCTCAGAACCGTCGGCGTGAAGCAAACATGGATGAACAACGTTAATAAGGTTAATTAACATGAATAAGGTTAATTAACGTTAATAAGGTTAATTAACATTAATAATGTTAATTAACGTTAATAACGGTGAGTAGCGGTAACGTCTCTTAAATGTACAGCAACGTCCACCGGTCCTCTCTTCCATCTGTCTGTCTGTCTCTCTCACACACGGACAATCTTCCCCAGAACAAATATATCATCTCATCAGACTAAACTAAATAAAAAAATACTTTAGAACATTCACGGAGCTTGGCGCCGTTCCTACAGAGGAACGGCTCATTCAGGGACAAGAAGACAAGAAGATCCGACGGACACGTCAAAGTTAAAGCAGGATGGAGAAGGAGGAGAGAGGAGAGGAGGAGAGGAGGAGAAAAGAGAGAGAGAGGAGGAGGGAGGAGAGAAGAGAGAGAGAGGAGGAGGGAGGAGAGAGGAGGAAAGAGCTTGTATTCTTAAGATCATTTTGAAGGAACCACCAACGAGGAACAGTGTCTTTTGGTTTAGGATACCGTATTGCAATGAAATGAAAGGCTAGGCTATCTGAGTGTGCTAGCGTCCGTTAGCAGGCTGATGCTAACTGCTAACTGATCATGCACGTTTACACATTACCCCCTCCCCCGCTTTAACTAGGATGGACAGCGACCTGCGTGAATAATGATGGACCAAACGTGAGAGAGTTCTGGTTCATGGGGGGCCCTGGGATTGGGCCAATATAATGCCACGAAAACTGAAAAAGTGCTAAAGGCTAGCTCACTAAAGGCTAGCTCACAGAGGGTTAGCTCGCTGAAGGGCTAGCTAGGTGTAGCCGCGCGTCCGAGGCCAGGTGGAGGAACAGGAAACAGATTGTGGTCTGGTGGTTTGTAGGGACACCGCTGGCGGGGGAGGGAGGGTGTAGTTCTCTGGGTTTTAGATGTGTAGTTTGTTGACCAGGCTTCATGTCGGGGATGGGGCTTGGAGGGAGGGTGGGACTTCCGGTTGGGGGGTGGGGCTTTGGGGGAGGGGCAGGACTTCCTGTTTCCTAGGGCTGAGACTGCGTCCCGTTGGACGAGAGCAGGCGCGTCCTCTCCTTGGCTGACCCTCGCCGCTGCAGCACCCCCCCACTCCCCCCGATCACGCCCCCCTCGCCCCGCTCCCCCCAATCACAGCGGTCGCCGCCCCCCTCGGACCGCCGGGAGTTCTGACGGGTCGGAGTCCCGTGAGGACGTCCGTTCTTCTCATCTGGAAGGAACACACACCAGCATTATTCACCAGGTGTGTGTGTGAGTGTGAGAGTGTGTGTGAGTGTGTGTCTATGTGAGTGTGTGTGTTTGTATGTGTGTGTGAGTGTGTGTGCATGCGTGCGTGTGTGCGTGCGTGTGCGTGTGTGTGTGTGTGTACCAGAGAGAGTGTGGGTCATTGGTTGATCATGGTAGCTGAGCAGCTGAGCTTGGATGGTCTCCACTATTCTCTTGAACCTGCGGCTGGGACCTGAGACCCCCCCAAACACACAACACATGAACACATGAACACATGAACAGTCCCCACATTCACACAACACAGTGAACACATGAACACATCATATTGAGCCACTTGCCTGATATGAGGGTGAAGGTCACGCTGTAGATTCCTGAGTCCCGCCTGCCCTCTCTCTCCCTCTCTCTCTCCCTCTCCCTCTCTCTCTCCCTCTCCCTCTCCCTTTCTCTCTCTCGCTCTTTCTCCTTCTCTCTTTCTCTCTCTCTCTCCCTCTCCTTGTCTCTCTCCCTCTCCCTCTCCCCCTCGGAGAAGGTGATGTCCACCTGGAACTTGACGGGTTTCTGGAAGACGGCGGGCCCTCCAGAGGACTTGTACTCGGCCCTGAAGCAGGTCTGAGAGAGAACGCTGTGGCTGAGGGCCGGGATCTGGAGGGAGGGAGGACACAGAAGACAGGCCCACGGACTTAGGAGGTGAGGGAGAGAGAGAGAGAGACATAGGGGGAGGGAGAGGAGGGGGGAGAGAGAGAGAGAGAGAGAGAGAGAGAGAGAGAGAGAGAGAGAGAGAGAGAGAGAGAGAGAGAGAGAGAGAGAGAGAGAGAGAGAGAGAGAGAGAGAGAGAGAGAGAGAGAGAGAGAGAGAGAGACATAGGGTGAGGGAGAGAGACATAGGGTGAGGGAGACGAGGGGGGAGAGAGAGAGACATAGGGTGAGGGAGAGGAGTGGGAGAGAGAGAGAGAGAGACATAGGGGGAGGGAGAGAGAGAGAAAGAGAGAGAGAGAGAGAGAGAGAGAGAGAGAGAGAGAGAGAGAGAGAGAGAGAGAGAGAGAGAGAGAGAGAGAGAGAGAGAGAGAGAGAGAGAGAGGAGAGAGAGAGAGAGAGAGAGAGAGACATAGGGTGAGGGAGAGGAGTGGGAGAGGAGAGAGAGAGACATAGGGGGAGGGAGAAGAGTGGGAGAGAGAGATAGAGACATAGGGTGAGGGAGAGGGGGGGGGAGAGAGAGAGACATAGGGTGAGGGAGAGGAGTGGGAGAGAGAGAGACATAGGGGGAGAGAGAGAGAGAGACATAGAGTGAGGGAGAGGAGTGGGAGAGAGAGATAGAGACATAGGGTGAGGAGTGGGAGAGAGAGAGAGAGAGAGAGAGAGAGAGAGAGAGAGAGAGAGAGAGAGAGAGAGAGAGAGAGAGAGAGAGAGAGACATAGGGTGAGGGAGAGGAGTGGGAGAGAGAGATAGAGACATAGAGTGAGGAGTGGGAGAGAGAGAGAGAGACATAGGGTGAGGGAGAGGAGTGGGAGAGAGAGATAGAGACATAGGGTGAGGAGTGGGAGAGAGAGAGAGAGACATAGGGTGAGGGAGAGGAGTGGGAGAGGAGAGAGAGAGACATAGGGGGAGGGAGAGGAGAGAGAGATAGAGACATAGGGTGAGGGAGAGGAGTGGGAGAGAGAGAGACATAGGGTGAGGGAGAGGAGTGGGAGAGAGAGAGAGACATAGGGGAGGGAGAGTGGAGAGAGAGAGAGACATAGGGGGAGAGGAGAGAGAGAGAGCATAGGTGAGGGAGAGAGAGAGAGAGACAGGTGAGGAGGAGTGGGAGAGGAGAGAGAGACATAGGGAGGAGAGAGTGGGAGAGAGAGAGAGACATAGAGTGAGGGAGAGGAGTGGAGAGAGAGAGAGACATAGGGTGAGGAGTGGGAGAGAGAGAGAGACATAGGGTGAGGGAGAGGAGTGGGAGAGAGAGATAGAGACATAGGGTGAGGAGTGGGAGAGAGAGAGAGAGACATAGAGTGAGGGAGAGGAGTGGGAGAGAGAGATAGAGACATAGGGTGAGGAGTGGGAGAGAGAGATAGAGACATAGGGTGAGGGAGAGGTGGGGGAGAGAGAGAGTGAGACATAGAGTGAGGAGTGGGAGAGAGAGAGAGAGACATAGGGTGAGGAGTGGGAGAGAGAGATAGAGACATAGGGTGAGGGAGAGGTGGGGGAGAAAGAGAGTGAGACATAGGGTGAGGAGTGGGAGAGAGAGAGAGACATAGGGTGAGGAGTGGGAGAGAGATAGAGACATAGGGTGAGGGAGAGGTGGGGGAGAGAGAGAGTGAGACATAGGGTGAGGAGTGGGAGAGAGAGAGAGAGACATAGGGTGAGGAGTGGGAGAGAGAGATAGAGACATAGGGTGAGGGAGAGGTGGGGGAGAGAGAGAGTGAGTTGTCTGGTGGAGAGGGTGCAGTAGAACACTCTGTGAAGAGGGTGGAGGTTCTAGAATGTTCTAGAAGGTTCTTGATGGTCCATAGTGAGGTTTAGTGAAGCTACAGTGTAACACTTACAGACAGGAAGGAGTAACCTACAGACAGGAAGGTGTAACTACAGACAGGAAGGAGTAACCTACTGACAGGGAGTTGTAACTTACAGACAGGAAGTTGTAACCTACAGACAGGAAGGTGTAACTACAGACAGGAAGGTGTAACCTACAGACAGGAAGATGTAACTTACAGACAGGAAGTTGTAACCTACAGACAGGAAGGTGTAACTACAGACAGGAAGGTGTAACCTACAGACAGGAAGTTGTAACCTACAGACAGGAAGTTGTAACCTACAGACAGGAAGGCGTGGACGATGTCAGCCTTGACGGAGCTGAGTGGTTTGTCTCTGATGACGACGAACATCTGCTCCTCCTTCTCCAGACTGATGAAGTTCCCGAACCAAGACCGCTTGGCTAGCCTGGACACCACACAATGTTACATACATACAGTACATATACATATACATATATACACACATAGATATATATATATACTATATATACTACACACACATAGATTCACATTATACACATATATATACACACTACACACACATAGATACACATTATACACACATATAAACACACTACACACATATAGACACACTACACACACAGTACACACAGTACACACAGATACACACAACACGCATACATGTACATATGCACACACACACACAGGTACACCTGTGTGTGTGTGTGTGTCTTACTCTGGGCTGGACTCTGGTGTTAGACTGGACATGTCCTCTGATGTCGGAACTATAAAACACATATAACACATATATTATATTATAAATAAATGTGTTATGGACAGTAAACATATTCAGATTCTGAATCATTGTATATATGTATAGAAGCTCTCCCCCCCCAGCTAAGAGCCAATCAGAAGCTCCCACCCAACCGAGAGCCAATCAGGAGCTCCCACCCAACCGAGAGCCAATCAGGAGCCTCACCCTGCATCTTGCGGCGGTGGAAGCGTGGCGAGCCCAGCAGGTTGTTCTTGAAGGAGTTGAGGCGCGTCCTCCAGTGGGCGGAGCTACTGGCCGCCAGGCCGCCGCCCCCCCCGGGGCTGCCGGGCGGAGTCAGGGACAGCGAGCCCACACCCCCGCCCCCCTCCGCCCTGGAGGAGGAGGAGGAGGAGGAGGAGGAGGGAGGGGTGGAGGAGCAGGGGTGGTGCGGGTGGTGCTGGGGCGTGCCCAGGGGCGTGGGCAGGGGAGAGCCCTGGGGGGTCACCTGTGAGGACGGACACAGGCCCTTGGTCACCGACTTGAGGACAGAGGAGGAGGAGGGGAAGAAGAAGAACCGGGGGAGGGGCGAGAGGAGGGGCGAGGGGGAGGCGGGGGAGGGGGAGTGGAGGGGGAGGGACTTGATGGCGTGGAGGTGTGTCCTGCCGCCACACGGCGTCTTGCCGGGCAGGGTGTGGGTCTTGGGGCTGTGGGGGGCGTGGAGGTGGCGCTCGTGAGGCCTGGGCGGCCAGGGGGGAGTGCCACTTCCAGGTGGTTTGGACTCCTTAGTGATGGGATTGGCCGAGGTGGAGGTGGAAGTGACGTCTGATTGGCTGAAAGTGAAGATAGGGCTCTGGTAGGACTGGGGACGGGGGTGGAGGATGGAGACAGAAGGGTGGAGATGAGTGGAATGGAGAAAGAGATGGAGGTGCTCTCTAACGGGTCCTCATGTCACGTGACTGTGTCACGTGACTGTGTCACGTGACTGTGTCACGTGACTGTGTCACGTGACTGTGTCACGTGACTGTGTCACGTGACTGTGTCACGTGACTGTGTCACGTGACTGTGTCACGTGACTGTGTCACGTGACTGTGTCACGTGACTGTGTCACGTGACTGTGTCACGTGACTGTGTCACGTGACTGTGTCACGTGACTGTGTCACGTGACTGTGTCACGTGACTGTGTCACGTGACTGTGTCACGTGACTGTGTCACGTGACTGTGTCACGTGACTGTGTCACGTGACTGTGTCACGTGACTTTCACCTTACTGTCATGTCTGGACTACAACATTCTACTACACTACATAGTACATGTACATGGCAAACACTATATATCATACTACATAGTACATAGCACACACTATATATCACATACTACATAGTATATACTACACAGGAATATTTGACATACTACAAAGTATATTCTACACATTAGAACGTACAGGAGAGACAGCATGAGAGAGAGAGACATTTGAGATGGCTGAGATGTGTGTTGTGAGATGTGATGCTAATGAATGTAGCGTTAGCTCATGGTGTGATGCTAATATCTGTAGCGTTAGCATGTGGGGATGCCTTCAGGAAACAACTTCAACATCAAACAACAAGATCACATATCAAATAGGTATCACATTACATTAACCTATCTTAACATATCTTTAAAACAAGTAACCATCATGGATACCATCTTAACGACCTAACCCATAACCTGGCCTTAACCTGGTGAGGTACTAGTTAACCAGACCATTAACCTGGTGAGGTACTAGTTAACCTTATCATTAACATGATACGGTACTAGTTAACCAGACCATTAACCTGGTGAGGTACTAGTTAACCTTATCATTAACATGATACGGTACTAGTTAACCAGACCATTAACCTGGTTAGGTACTAGTTAACCTGACCTTACCTGGTCTTAAGGTGATGGGATACTAGTTAACCTGACCTTAACCTGACCTCAGTCTGACCTCTAAATGACCTAACCCAAGCTGCTGAGACTAGCTAACATGACCTTTGAACCTCAGCCTGACCGCAAGATGACCTTATCCTAAGAGACTAGCTAACATGACCTTTGACTTCAGGGTGACCTTACCCTAAGAGACTAGCTAACATGACCTTTGACCTCAGGGTGACCTTACCCGGGGGCTGCTGAGGGGGCTGGACGACAGGCCGGTCGATGCTCCGCTGACAGAACGAGATCTGCAAAGGGTCAGAGGTCAACAAGTCAGAGGTCACACCACTGTGTATATTTTTAATTTTTTTTGTCCCACAGCGGGGAAATTTACACTCTGCATTTTACCCATCCTAGTATTTTAGGAGCAGTGGGCAGCTTTTTAAGCGCCCGGGGAAATGTATGTGTATGTATGTATATATAGTATGTATGTGTGTATTAGTGTGTGTGTGTGTGTGTCTGTCTGTGTGTCTGTGTGTCTGTGTGTGTGTGTCTGTCTGTCTGTCTGTCTGTCTGTCTGTCTGTCTGTGTGTGTGTGTGTGTGTGTGTGTTAGTGTGTACCTCTTGCTGTGTGTGTATATTAAAGTGTGTGTATTAGTGTGTGTATGAATGTGTGTGTATATTAGTGTGTGTGTATTAGAGTGTGTGTATTCATGTTGTGTGTGTATTAGAGTGTGTATCTCTTGCAGTGTGTGTGTGTGTAAATTAAAGTGTGTGTGTGAGTGTGTGTGTGTATTAGTGTGTACCTCTTGCTGTGTGTGTATATTAAAGTGTGTGTATTAGTGTGTGTATGAATGTGTGTGTATTTTAGTGTGTGTATTTTAGTGTGTGTATAAGAGTGTGTGTGCATAAATGTGTGTGTATTACAGTGTGTATCTCTGGCAGTGTGTGTGTGTATATTAAAGTGTGTGTGTATAACCTCTGGCTGTGTGCGGCGGTGTCCAGGCCCCTGCGGGAGGGCGTGGGAGACCCCTGCTCGGTGACACTCAGCACCTCCAGACTCTTCCTCTCCGGACGACATCGTCCATGACGACTCAGCAGGGGTGAGTCCACTCGCTTCCTGGGGGGGTCTGCTGGGTTACCGTGGAAACACACACCATACCATATATAGACATGCTATAGATACTATACAACACTATACCATATACATATAGTGTGTGTATATATAGGTTTATATATATATATATATATATATATATATATATATATATATACATAATACACAACAAAATATATATACATATCACTATACCACATACATAACACATGCATTACACACACAGATATGCTGTCCCAGTTAAGGAGGGAAACATACAGATACAGAGAGAGAGAGAGAGAGAGAGAGAGAGAGAGAGAGAGAGAGAGAGAGAGAGAGAGAGAGAGAGAGAGAGAGAGAGAGAGAGAGAGAGAGAGAGGGGGGGGGGAGAGAGAGAGAGAGAGAGAGAGAGAGAGAGAGAGAGAGAGAGAGAGAGAGAGAGAGAGAGGGGGGGGGGGGGGAGAGAGAGAGAGAGAGAGAGAGAGAGAGAGAGCGGGGGCGTCCAGAGTCTGTCTGCTGCCACCTGCTGACGGACCAGCGTCGTTGCGTGGTGGGAGGTCCTCGTCCTCGTAGCTCGGGTAGCGCTCTTTCCTGTCCAGCAACAGGAAGTAGATCATCTTCTCCTGGTTCTCCCTGAGGGGGCGGGGCAGACAGAGACAATGGACTACTTTACACTGGGTTGTTCTTTTAGACCAATCGGAAGAGAGGACACTTACCCTGGACCAATCAGAGGATACCTATTCTGTGCTCTACACCAATCAGAAGAGAAAAGACAACCTACTATAGACTGGTGAACTGGACCAATCGGAGGACACCTACACCAGGACCAATCAGAGGACACCTACTCTAGACCAATCAGAGGACACCTACTCTAGACCAATCAGAGGACACCCACTTTAGAACAATCAGAGGACACCTACTCCAGGCTGGTGAGGTCCCTGGTCAGCTGGTCCCGGTCCCTGAAGCAGCCCAGAGAGTGCATGCTTTCCAGGACGTCCGGGTCCAGGTCACAGCGGTCGGGGACCCGGCCCACACACAACCTGCGGGGCGGGGGCTGTTCTGGGCACGGCTCGTTCCGACCCCCGCTGTGGTAACACACACAGTCATCACACACACACACACACACACACGTTTTTATACTACACACATTATATATTACACAGATATGTTATACAAACACACACATATTGCATATCACCACATACATACACATAAACACACATTACAGTATATATGTCTGTGCATGTCTGTGTGGGACTCACAGGTACCAGGTGTGTTTCTGGATGACCTCTAGCTGGAAGGGTCAAGGGTCAGGGGTCAGGGGTGGTAGGACAGAGAAGAGGTTAGGTTAGTCAGGAGGTCACTTCAGGTTATCACTGGATTTAAAATCTCCTGGAAATCCAGTTGTTCAAATGAGTTTCAAATTGCTTCCTAAAACCTTGGTTCCTTCTCTTTGAGTGAGTCCCAAGTTAAATGTTTCAGTTCCTGCTGCCTCAGCAGACCTGCTGTCCTCTGGGAGACGCTTCAGGTCCATCAAATCAACCATCACCTGTTGGACCTGCTGTCCTCTGGGAGATGCTTCAGGTCCATCAAGTCCTGGACAGACAGCCTGAACCAACCGTGGGATGGGTTGATTGATGGGTTGATTGATGGGTTGATTGATGAGTCGATTGATGGGTTGATTGATCTGCTGTATGGTCGTACCGTCAGTCTCTTGTCAGGGTCCACCTCGATCATTCCCTTCAGCAGAGACTGGCAGTCCGGGGGGATGAAGTGAGGAACGTGGAACACCCCACTCTTCACCTTCTCCAGCAGCTGGCGGAGGTTGTCGTGGTCGAACGGAAGAGCACCCTGGGGAGAGAGAGAGAGAGAGTATGGTACAACCCATAAGTGATGAGGAGAAGCTAAGGTGAACCAAGGACTTGAATGAGTCCTGGGATGATGAAGAGGAGGAGGAGGAGGAAGAGGAGGCTGGACATACCACCAGCAGAGCGAAGAGAATCACGCCACAGCTCCACACGTCGGCTCTCCGACCGTCGTATTTCTCTCCCTGACACGCAGACACAGACAGACAGACAGACAGACAGACAGACAGACAGACCCACACGGAGACACAGACAGACAGACACAGACAGACACAGACAGACACAGACACACAGGTAGACAATCTTGAGACGTGTTTTAATATCTGCAGAAGTTAATATTTTCGGACGTGATTTAAGACTTACACGAATCACTTCCGGACAAGCATAATGTGGAGACCTGAAAGACACACACACACACAGGTAGATTATAGAATGTACAGACATCCAGGTGTCCAGGTGTGAGTGAGTTAGAAGGTTCTAGAGTGTTCCAGAAGGCATTATGAAGTCTAAGAGGTATTACAAGTTTTTAGAATGTTCCAGAAGTTGTTGTTCAGTCTGAGAGGTATTATAAAGTTATACAATGTTCTAGAAGGTTCCAGAAGGTTGTTTGAAGTCTGAGAGGTTATATATGGTTCTAGAAGGTTCTGGAAGGTGTTGTTGTGAGGTACCCACCCACAGCTGGTCTCCAGAAGCCGGTCCCCCACCTGCAGCGAGGCCATGCCGAAGTCAGCGATGCGGATGTTGTTCTTCTCATCCAGGAGAAGGTTCTCCGGCTTCAGGTCCCTGTGACTGGAACACACACACACACACACATTATATACACAGTATACACACACATTATACACACACACACACACCACACACACACACACACACACACACACCACACACACACACACACACACACACACACACACCACACACACCCTCACCAGATAGAGTGGTTGTGACAGAAATCAAGGGCGGAGATTATCTGTCTGAAGAACCTTCTGGCTTCTTTAGGAGTCAAACGTCCCTTCTTCACCAGGTAGTCAAACAGCTCTCCCCCAGACACATGTTCCAACACCAGGTACCTACAGGACAATATATTCACCTTATGATACTTCATATACACCTAATGATAAGTTATATATAAAGTATACACCTTATGATACTTATATATTTCTATACTATATATATACATATAGTATAGACCTTATAATATGTTATATAAGGTATATTCATATAGTATAGACCTTATAATATGTTATATAAGGTATATACATATAGTATAGACCTTATAATATGTTATATAAGGTATATTTATACACTATAAATTAGCAGGTTGTAGAGTAGCTCCACTCACAGGTAACGGTTGTTCTCATAGACGTCGTGAAGCTTCAACACATGAGGATGTTCAATAAGCTTCAGGATGGCTATCTCCCTCTCCACCTGTAGACAGATTATTATTAATATTATTATGATACACTGAACATGTGGAATATTACTGATACAACATGACACACTGGAGATAGACCATCAGTAATGCACACAACCAAACACATAGCAGACATATATGATACATTCCAAATGGGATGAATATTGACTACACTTTTTTGTCCCACTGACAGACTTAAGAGTAAACCAGGGGCGACAGATGGCAGGACAGATGGACAGAAGGTAGGAAGGACAGAATGACAGAAGGAGAGATGGACAGAATAGAGGAGAGAGAGGAGAGGAGGTACCTTCATCAGGACGGACTCTGACAGCTTCTCCCGGTTCACTATCTTGATAGCCACCTTCTGAGCTGTGATGCAGTGGACCCCTAACTTCACCAGCCCTGAGGGATGGAGAGGCGGTTAGCAGGGTATCCTAGTGGTTCTAGTGGTTAGCAGGGTATCCTAGTGGTTAGCAGGGTATCCTAGTGGTAAGCAGGGTATCCTAGAGGTTAGCAGGGTATCCTAGTGGTTAGCAGGGTATCCTAGTGGTAAGCAGGGTATCCTAGAGGTTAGCAGGGTATCCTAGTGGTTAGCAGGGTATCCTAGTGGTAAGCAGGGTATCCTAGTGGTTAGCAGGGTATCCTAGTGGTAAGCAGGGCATCCTAGAGGTTAGCAGGGTATCCTAGTGGTTAGCAGGGTATTCCTAGTTGTTAGCAGGGTATCCTAGAGGTTAGCAGGGTATCCTAGTGGTTAGCAGGGTATCCTAGAGGTTAGCAAGTTATCCTAGAGGTGAGCAGGTTATTTAGTGGTTAGCAGTGGATTTAGCGGTTAGCAGGGTAACATAGTGGTTGGCAGGGTAGCCTAGCATTAGCAGGGCATCCTATTAGTAAGCAGGGTATTTAGCGATTAGCAGGTTCCCATAGTGATTATCAGGGTATCCTAGCAGTTAGCAGGTTCCCATAGTGGCTATCGGGGGTATCCTAGCAGTTAGCAGGTTATCCTAGCGGTTAGCAGGGTATTTAGCAGTGGTTAGGTATCTCACCAGTCTGTCCCTTGCCCAGAGTCTTCTCCAGGCGGTACGGTCCAACATACTGGGCTGTGTGGCTCAGAGACAGCTCCTTGCTCATCTTGTCAGAGGAGGGTCCCCTGTTGGGGTGGTCCTGATGCTGGGAGGGTGGCCCTGATGATGGGAGGGTGGTCCTGATGTTGGGGTGGTCCTGATGCTGGGAGGGTGGTCCTGATGTTGGGGTGGTCCTGATGCTGGGAGGGTGGTCCTGATGTTGGGGTGGTCCTGATGCTGGGAGGGTGGACCTGATGATGGGAGGGTGGTCCTGATGTTGGGGTGGTCCTGATGATGTTAGGGTGGTCCTGATGCTGGGGTGGTCCTGATGTTGGGGTGGTCCTGATGCTGGGAGGGTGGTCCTGATGATGGGGTGGTTCTGATGATGTTAGGGTGGTCCTGATGCTGGGGTGGTCCTGATGCTGGGAGGGTGGTCCTGATGCTGGGGTGGTCCTGATGCTGGGAGGAGGGCTAGCTGAGGATGCTACTGTGACTATCAGTATAAGCAGTGCTGGGCCAGGTGGGCTACTTGGGGAGACGACTGTGAAACATTCCTCATCTACAACACATCTATACTACACTGGCACTAGCCTATAATATATTTATATATATAATATAATGTACACAGAGTGGGTAATACAATGCAATTCAATAAGATATCTCGAGACTTCAGGACCCGCTGTCTGATGGGTGTAAAACTATTCCGATAGCTAGTTATCCATCATCAATCCTGTCCAACTTGGCCTCTTTACAATATTAGCTTATTTTGCATTATTGACATCTGCTATATCATATTCGACTGGTGCTCGGCTAAGTGTGAGGCGGTGGTCCTAGAGGAGGATAGATAGGTAGGATGTAGAGGTGTATCTCTGCTAGCGGGCCCCCGGCCCCCTTCCTCCCCCCTCACTCCTCTCCTCCCTCCTCACTCCTCTCCAACCTCCTCTCCTCCCATGGTGTCTCCTCTCCGAAGCCTGGACCCCTGCTCTTCTGACAGCCGCCGCATTACGGGAACATTTCACGGGAGATAGACAGAAAGACGCGCTCCTTGCAAAACAACCATGCCTCCGGTATCTCCTCTTCTCCCTCCCCCCTCTCTCTCTCTCTCTCTCTCTCTCTCTCTCTATGTCCCTCTCTCTCTCTCTCTCTCTCTCTCTCTCTCTCTCTCTCTCTCTCTCTCTCTCTCTCTCTCTCTCTCTCTCTCTCTCTCTCTCTCTCTCTCTCTCTCTCTCTCTCCTACCGATAGCACAGCATCCCCTCCTCTCCTCCACCGCCTCCTCCTCCTCCTCCCCTGCTGCTCCTCGGAGGTGTAGCGGTGTGATGTGCAGACCCCGTCCCGTGGCTCCGGATGACCGCTGGAGGTTGTTGGGATGGGGGCTCCCCGCTGGGTGACGGCTCCTCTCGCTCCTTCTGCTTCTCCTTTGCCGTAAATCGATATTATTTCCTCGGCTCCTCTTCCTTCGCCTCACTCGCATCAGCATCCGGGTCCCGCGCGCCTCTCCATCCTCCTCTTCCCCTCACCCCGCCCTCGCGTGCGTGCGTCCTCCTCCGTGGGCGCGCGCGTCTCTTCCCGCATCGCACGCACCGGGCACATGCACGCACGCACGCGCGTTCTGCAGACACGACGCCGAGCAGCGTCACTGCGCGGGTCTGATAACGTAACGTAACGTTATTCTGTGACTACATTTAATGTTGAAGTGTCCCTCCTCCTCCTGCCTGCAGACCAATGATGTGTGTCACCTGTCTCTCTCTCTCTCTCTCTGTCTCTCTCTCTCTGTCTCCCCTTCTCCCCGTCTGTCTGTCTGTCTGTCTGTCTCTCTCCCCGTCTGTCTCTCTCCCCGTCTGTCTGTCTGTCTGTCTGTCTGTCTGTCTGTCTGTCTGTCTGTCTCTCGTCTTCTCTCTCTCTCTCTCTCTCTCTCTCTCTCTCTCTCTCTCTCTCTCTCTCTCTCTCTCTCTCTCTCTCTCTCTCTCTCTCTCTCTCTCTCTCTCTCTCTCTCTCTCCTCTCTCTCTCTCTCTCTCTCTCTCTCTCTCTCTCTCTCTCTACAGCATCTTCCATACCACCTTGATTCATACAACACACACACACACTTCACACACACACACACACACACACACACACACACACACACACACACACACACACACACACACACACACACACACACCACACCACACACACCGTGTTGGTTGGTCTGGGGTTAGAGGTTCTAGTGTGGCTCTAGTGTGGATGGAGGATAGTGGTTTGTAGGAAGAGAGTCGTTGACATTTTATATTTTATTAAACACTATCCTGCGGGTGGAGGAATACACACCAAGTGAACCCTGGGTGGTGTCTGGTGGTCTGGATGAACATGATGGATGAAAGGGTCAGTCCACACGACGCTTTACGCTCTCACAAGTCTAATGGATGAACACACAAGTACATATTTACACATTGGAAAAACATCCCAACACAGGGTTATATAACAGCTCCAAACTGGATCCATCCGATGAAGTACTTGGTTGTAAAACAGTCCAGTGAATGTTCAGGAGTTCCGTGGTTTTAAGACTGACTTCTGTTCTAATTCTATTTGGTTTGCGGTGATGACTGTGTTGTTGCTATGGTGATGGTGTTGCTAGGGGACAGAGATGATGGTGCTGTTGTTGGAACTGCAGTCACTAGCATCAGGTGAGAGCTGTTATGTTATTGTATTATATATATTGTTATATATTAGTAATGACTGTAGCTTCGTCTCTTCCTCCAGGAGATAGCTGAGAAGGAAAAATGAAACATAACATAATACAAATTGTATAATATACATCATATAATATATATCATATACATAGAATAGTATCAATACATTATACATAGATACTATCATCAGTAGTGGGGACATACCTTCTGTTGAGATGGGGGGGATTCAGGACCCCTCAGAGAGCGTCTTCACACACACCTGGAAGGCCTCTATTAGGTCCTCACAGTTGGGCTCTCCTTTCTCCTGAATGCTGCACAACAGAAGGCAATGTTAGCATTCAGAGGGCTATCTGTCAGTAGCATTGTGAGCATTAGCATACAGAACGGCCCTAACCTTATTCTAAATTAAATAAAGATGTTACACCTAACATGGACATCTTAATGTGACTCACAAAGAAAGACATTGGAAGGGAAAGGGTAGTAATAACTTTCACAAATAATCCTGATGACACTCCAAGTAGACCTAACAAACTTCTATCAAAGACTAGATAAGATTCCAATTTATTGAATTTTCAACAATATTCTAATTCAAGTACAAGCGAAAAAAATTAAAGATCCATTAAGATGAGATAAGATAACTTTATTCATGCATTCAGGACTTCACTCCACAGTGAATATATGGGAACCAAGGCAGGGATGGACCAGTCAAGGGGGTAGAGAACACAGAGCACACATATGGAGCCCAGAACACGTGTGTATGTGTGTGTGTGTGTGTGTGTGTGTGTGTGTGTGTGTGTGTGTGTGTGTGTGTGTGTGTGTGTGTGTGTGTGTGTGTGTGTGTGTGTGTGTGTGTGTGTGTGTGTGTGTGTGTGTGTGTGTGGGCCAGGCGAAGGTTTGCTCAGTGTCAGCGTAACGTGAGATGGTCCTCAGAAGCTCTTCTTCTCCCGGTAAGCGTTCTATAACGGGGAGCTCAGCTGTTGGGCTGCCAACTGGAAGACATGGAGGTGTTGGGTCCAAACCAAGAGATAGAAGAGATATACAAGAGATATAGAGGGGGTAGGAGAGATAGGGAGAGATAGAAGAGAAAGGAGAGATAGGAGAGGTAGGGCGAAATAGAGAGATATAGAGGGATAGTAGATTGGGTGAGATATGGAGAGTAGAGAGATAGGTGAGATAGGGTGAGATACGGCGAGATACGGCGAGATAGGGTGAGATAGAGGGAGTAGAGAGAGAGGGTGAAATATGGTGAGATAGGGTAAGATAGGGAGAGATAGGGAGAGATAGGGAGAGATAGGGGGAGATAGGGTGAGTAGAGAGAGATAGGAGAGATAGGGGAGATAGGGGGAGATAGAGAGAGATAGAAGAGATAGGGTGAGATAGAGAGAGATAGAGAGAGATAGAGAGATAGGGGGAGATAGGGTAAGATATAGAGAGATAGGGTGAGATAGAGAGATAGGGTGAGATAGGGTGAGATAGGGTGAGATAGGGTGAGATAGAAGAGATAGGGGGAGATAGAGCGAGATATAGAGATAGGGGGAGATAGAGAGAGAGATAGGGGGAGATAGGGGGAGATAGAGAGAGATAGGGTGAGATAGAAGAGATAGAGGGAGATAGGGAGAGATAGGGGGAGATAGGGGAGATAGAGAGATATATAGAGAGATAGAGAGATAGGGTGAGATAGAGAGAGAGAGAGATAGGGGGAGATAGGGGAGATAGGGATAGGGGACTGTGGTAGGCTCCAGTGACGCTCCAAGACGCTGTGTATGGCCAGGTTTAGTAGACTTTATTGATTGTGTATTTCTCGGGTACAAAACGTATTGGTCTGAATGAGACGAGTTGCATTGTACCGGATGATAGCATGTTGCTAATGTCATAACATTACAAAACATAACATTACATAACTACAAAATACAGGTTATAATACAACATTTAAGAAAAAGATTTGTGAAAGCATTACAAACCAATAGTGCAAGTTACCAAAGTGTCTGTTATGGTAAGGTGGACATGATTGGTTCAACCCATTTGGTCCTGAGTCGGGGCTCACCATTCAAGAGGTTGTTATTGTTAAAATTAATGCTTTCTCCCCATTCCCTCCCGCAGTATGAATTTACTACAATTGAACACTAAATGCTATACTATGTACTATACTTAAACTATACAACACTAAACTATAACAGTCTGGACCTACAGGTGGTCCGGTCTGACTGTGAGTCGGGTCTGGACCTACTCACCATCGCTGGGCGTCATCTTGGATGAGCAGACAGGCGGTGGGGGGGCAGGCTGACTCTGAGGTAGGCATCCTGACCTGGTCTCTGAAGAGACCACCACACACTGGGGCAGGGGGCGGGACAGAGAGAGAGAGAGAGAGAGAGAGAGAGAGAGAGAGAGAGAGAGAGAGAGAGAGAGAGAGAGAGAGAGAGAGAGAGAGAGAGAGAGAGAGAGAGAGAGAGAGAGAGGGGTGGCTTGTTAGGAAGGAGATGCCCTTATGACTTCTGGTGACTAGTAGTTTTCTTGCCTACCTGTTGAATGACCTTTTTGTAAGTCACTTTGGACACAAGTGTTAAATTAATGTAATGTGTGTCACTATACAAATGCTTGCTGTTACTATATTACTAATATAATACTTGGTTGCAGTTCGTATTATTTCTCCTTTGTGTTATGTTTCTGTGTGCTGAGCCTGACCCATTGTTGATGAGGTCATGAATATGCAGACCGCATCTGCATCCCAACAGAGCGAGGGGACCACCGCTCTGTGGTGTTAAGCGCGTCCCTTCAGCCCTGCAGAGGAGGGGGACCCCCGCTCTGTGGTGTTAAGCGCGTCCCTTCAGCCCTGCAGAGGAGCGGGTCATTAAAGCATCCCTATTGTTATTTAGAGGTACGCAGAGCAGGTATTAACCAGGAGATGTTCCAAACTATTAACAAAACGTATAATGCGAACCACACACACAATATATTAGATTGGTAAAGGTTTTTTTGTGTAATATCTGAATTTTTAAAAATCTCGAAATAGTGTTTTTATTTTTGACATGGGCCAGGCTCAAAGGATCAAACTCTGTAGGCGACCGCGTTGATCTGTACAATCCGAACACACATCCCATCATCGCAAATCGGCAGATGCTATTACTTTGACCACTAGGTGGCACTCAGGTGAACTGTACAGTCCAGGACACACACACACACACACACACACACACACACACACACACACACACACACACACACACACACACACACACACACACACACACACACACACACACACACACACACACACACACACACACACACACACCCCCCCCCCCCCCCCTATCAGGACTTATCAACCTGCGTTATGATAAGTAATTGACTGAAGGAAAGAGTGTCGATATGTCACCATGACAGAAGAGGATAGTGTAATAGAAGTGTTATATCTTTTTAATGCATTTTCATAATAGCTTTTTGTTACTTTACTAAATGTCAGCTGAAAAATAACAACAAGTGATTGTACCACAAAGGCAGTCAAAACAGTAAATGTAGTCATATCTAGTCAGAACCATAGACACAATTTATGATTATAATTGAATATCACAGCATTTGAGACACTTATGTGTATTTCAGATATGTGTTCAGATATATGTATTTAAGCATATTATTATCGTATAACGTATTCCTCCTTCCCATGTTTTAGTTTTTAGACCTTTGTTATTATTCTATTTTATTTAATTTTTAAATTTTTTTTTAATTTTAAATTAAATAAACGAATATAAACATATGTTGAGCAGAGTAATAATCAGAATGGATCTAGGGGGTCATCTTGCTGCAGTATGCGGAGAAGTTTGGACGCAACACACACACACACACACTAAACTGAACCGAAAACACACCTAACAACACGAGGGGAGCGGAGGTCACAGCACAGACACAGAGGAATGTGTGTGTGTGTGTGTGTGTTTGTGTGTGTGTGTGAGAGAGAGCGAGAGAGAAGAATAGAGAGACAGAGAGGGAAAGAGAGAGAGGGAGAGTGGGGGGGAGCGAGGGAGGGCGAGAGAGGTAGAGCGCCAGAGAGAGAGCCGCCTTCAAACATGGCGTCTCCAGCGGAAAACGACAAAAAATATTAAAACGCGGCCCTGCATTGGTTCGACTCGACGGAATACCCGCTACACCGACAGCCGTCTGAAATACTACCCCATTAGTACTCGTATACTCGTGTACTTGTACACAGTGAGAGCTCTGAGTGGTGTGTTTGTTTGAGGCTCCGGCGGCGAGCGGCCGTTAGCGCCACAACAACCCGGGGGAGGGAGCCATCCGCCGGCGGAGAAATCACGAGTCACCGGTGACCTGTGGAAGAGTCGCCCACCAGCTGATAATATATCGATCAGCAGATATCACTGATTACCGATCAGGATCGAAGAAGAGGGGCATAAGAAGAAGAAGAAGAAGAAGAAGAAGAGGAGAGAGAGAGAGAGAGAGGGAGGGAGAGAGAGAGAGAGAGGGGAGGAAGAGCAGAGAGAGAGAGAAAAGGACGCAGTGGATCAGATGTTTCTCTCTCGGTTCCTCCGTCGTCTCTACCGTAATGGCTGCCGCGGGTTGCCGGCTCGAATCCCCCTTGTGATGATGGAGGGAGCGGGGAACCAGGAGTAATCTCGGGTGGTGTTGTGGAGTGGTAGACCCCAGACCCCCATCTCTCTGTCTCTCTCTCTCGCTCTCCATCTCTCCCCCTCTCTCTCTCTCCTCCTCCTCCCTCCATATTTCTTCTCTCAAGATGCTGTTTTCCACCCCGGTCCTCTCGCTTCTCAAACCCGGGAAATAAGAACCGAAATCGGGACAAGACCGGACCTCTCTCTGGTTTCTGATCTGGTTTCTGATCCGGTTCAAACCCCACGTCGTCGTCGGGTTTTCGTGCACATTTGCAGCAGCAGCCTCGGAACCAGGGGATGGATCGGAACTACCCGGGAGCCGGGTTCGGGGACCTGGCTGCAGGGCCGGGATGGAGCTACGAGAGGTCGGCCAAGGCGAGGTACTCCACACCCTGGGGTTTATCATACATATTATTATACATATTATTTTTTATTATGATTATGAATATGAATAACACGGGCCGAGCGGGGTGCGGGGTGGGCGGGTGGCGGTGGTAAAACAAATGATTGATTGATTGATTGACATTACTGGTACGGCATTATAAAGGGGTGTGGGCCGTCTGAGGGACTGGTCATTTTTAATATTTGTATTATTACTATTATTATATTGTGGCCCAGGCCTCAGTGGAGGAGGTAGAAACAGGTGAATGATTGATATTGATTGGTATTAATTGACATATGGTTTAATACAGCAGTATAAAGGGGACTTGTTGTTAAGATGATTAATATTATGAATATTATTATGGTTGTGTGGTCCAGGTCTCAGTGGAGGAGTTAGAACCAGAACCTGCAGACAGAACCAGAAACCAAACAGACATGTCAGTTTGAACGAAATAAATAAATATTTTCCCTCATATTAGTTGTTTCCCTCGGATTCCGACGTCCATGTTACGTGTGATAATTGATCGATATTTCTAAATATATTTTCAATATATTTACTATTATCATAATGATACTCGGTCATACCCCCGGATAAGGGCCGGAGTCACACTCCAAACAGCCCGAAAACGAAGCACTAAACACAGCCTGGTGTGTTCAATGTTCACGAGGGCACGTAAAGAGGACGGGTCTGTTAGCCTAGCTTCAGGCTAGCATTGTCGCACTACACAGGTCAGTGTGTTAGCCTACCTTCAGGCTAGCTGCAGGCCTCGGCTGGTAAACAACGGATCATTCCCGACATAAAACCACCTCTAAACGGTCTTTCAGAACCGAGACGTTAAACACGACGACATATTAAACACATTACAGAGGGTTAGTTGGTCAGAGGGGTGTTTTGCGGTTTTCTACGGGATGCGGTGAACTTCAGTTGGCGCTAGTTGGCGTCAGTTAGCTCGTTATCTTCAGTGCGCGGCAGTACGCTTTAGTTAGCCTGAGTTAGCTTCAGTTAGCTACACCGCCAGTTAGCTTCAGATAGCCCCGTGTAATGTCGCTGGCTGCAGGACACCGGCCCTTCGGGGATAATGGGGTCACCCAGCTAAACTAACAGCCTCTACTCTAAAGTACCCTCGCTTCTTGTCCCTTGTCCCCTAGTTTCGTACCAGGTGCACACACCTGTGGTATGTCTGAACTGGCTCATTAATTGAGCGTAATGCCTGGTGTCAGGCCTCTGTCAAGTCTATGGTTTCGTTTGTTTCCATCTCTTCTGTCTGATTTTTACAATCTGGATCTGGATTTACAATAAAATTATAATCGCTTCTCCGTCTAGATAAAAGGATAGGATTATTAACAGAGAAAGATCTATAATTTGTCATACTGTAATAGTATTGTTATTAACCTAATAGTATAGATATATATTCCAATAATATAATATAATGCTATAATAATATAGTTAATATTATGAATTTGGCTTTTCATATAAGTTTGAATACTGATGCATTCTTTATTTCTGATAACCAGTTAGTAATCAAGCACACGCTTCCACCAGTAGTGACGTCCAGTGAATTCAGGTGACCTATCCTTAAGGTGCAGGTGTGACGAGGGCAGGTAGACAGACATCAGGGCTGATGGAGTGAAACGCCCACAGACCAGTGAAGGCATTCAGTGAAACATGTGCTTTAAAGGTCAAGGTCAACAGCTTCCTATTGGCTGTAATCTGATGGGCAAACAGATTCTGCTTAGCAACCCATCTGGAATGGTACTGGTGTGTTTGTCTGGACACGGATGAGAAATATATTAATACTTATTATAGTCTATATATATATTTATGCAACAGTTAGTTCTCACCAAATCATTGGATTGGACAAGAGGCATTCCACAAGTGCTTTCAACTCTCACCTGTCACTGTGTTGCACTGGATTTGTAATAGCCGTTAATTACCTTTTAATTATGTTAGTCATTCTAAATACGTCATGAACGTCAGCATCACCAGTGTCATGGTGTCTGTCCGGTTCATCAGGAAGAACCACGAGATTCACCTCCACCTGTATGCAAACCAGGTGGTTATTGGTTCATTAATATGAATGAATCAAAGCCCTTCCTCTTCCTGTCCCTCCAGTCTGATGTACGGCAGTTCCCGGTCGTCCCACCCGGACTCGGAGCTGCTGCACCGGCAGGCCTATGCCACTCCCCACCCCCTGCAGGGGTACGCCACCAATCACCACCCAGGGAGCTCTGGACAGGGCGGGGCCTGGGGAGCCGCTGGGAGGAGCTTGGGTGAGAGAGCTGTCACTCATCCGTCATCATCAGTTGGAATGAACCATCAGTGCTATAATGAGGCTTATGAATAATTGTTTATGCTTAATAATACCTAATCGCCACCTGGTATAAGCATGTTTGCATGATCTCAGCATGCTAACTGTGACTCAAGGTCTGTCATGATAGATATCTATCTATCTGTCTATATTCATATTTTATAATAGTATTTTTGTTTTATGTAATTTATATTTTTATGTTTCTAAATTAAAATTTCTGTGTCACTTGAATTTCCCATCTGGGATTAAGTTGTGTTGTTGTTAGCATATTGTTATCATAGTGTCAGAATACTTACTGTGCTAGAATGCTCACTGTGCTAGTATGCAAACCGTATCTCAAGGTCTGTCATGGTGTTAGCATAATATTAGCGTGCTAACTGTATCTCAAAGTCTGTCATAGTGTTAGCATAGTATTAGCGTGCTAACTGTATCTCCAGGTCAGCCGTGGTGTTAGCCTTATATTAGCGTGCTAACTGTATATCCAGGTCTGTTGTAGTGTTAGCCTAATATTAGCGTGCTAACTGTATCTCCAGGTCAGTCATGGTGTTAGCCTAATATTAGTCTGCTAACTGTATCTCCAGGTCTGTCGGGGCTGTTTGACACCGGCCTCCACCACGCCAGCCCGTCTGGGCCAGACGCCTCGGTCATGAATCTGATCTCCGCTCTGGAGTCCCGCGGGCAGCAGCCTCCGCCCGCCGCCTCTTCCCTGCTGTCCCAGTTCCGGACGCCCTCCTGGCAGACGGGTACGTAGCCGCTGTTGACATTTGAACCAGCCGCTGTGCAGCTGACAACAGCTAACCCAGAGCTAGCAGTGTAAAGCTAACGGAGGCTAACTGGAGTTCGATCTCCAGTCAGTCCTTGAGCAAAATGTCAAACTCCTAGGTCCTCCATAATGACATGTTTATGAAAAATACATTTAATTAGGACTGTAAAACAACTGACTAAATGTGTGTGTGTGTGTGTGTCCACAGCCATGCACACCCCAGCCCCCGCCGAACTCTTCATCTCCGGCGCTCTCCCGGGCTCCGCCTCTTTTCCCTCCTCCTCCGCCCTGTCGGCCTATCAGCATCCGGCGTCCTTCTCCAGCCGTTCCTTCCCCTCCCTGCAGGACACGCCCACCTTCAGCCCCACCTCCAATGGCCTGCTGTCCCCCCACGACCCCCTGCTGCACATCAAGGCCTCCTCCCAGTCCGGCCTGGGCTTCGACCGGCTCCTCTCCTCCCAGAGCGCCTCCTACCGCGGGGCCCAGGACCCCGGGGGCGCCACCGGCTCCTCCCCCGGCGGCACCCCCTCCTCCTCCTCCTCCTCCAGGCACCTGCAGTCGCACCAGTTCAACCTGCTGTCCTCCCAGCCGCAGGACCCGTCGTCCCACCAGCTGTACAATGCCTCCGTCTTCTCTTCGGCGGGGGCGCAGGCGGCGGGCGGGGCCCAGGAGCGGGCGGTACCTCGTCAGGACAGCGTCATCAAGCACTACCAGCGCCCGGGGGGGCCGCCCCACTCCCTCCAGCACTACCTGAGCTGCGGGGGGGCCGGCTACCAGCACCTCCCCTCCCACCACCGCCATGCCGGCCTCTCCTCTTGCAGCCCCCTGGGGGAGCAGAGCCCCTCCTCCGACCACAAGCCCGCCGCTACCGCCCGGCCCGACCAGTACCGTCCCATCATCCAGCCCCCGTACGCCGCCGCCTCCTCGTCCTCCTCCTCCTCGGTGGCCGGCAAAGGAGGAGCCAAGAACGGCTCCAGCAGCGGCTACTCCTCGGCCAGCTCCGCCTCCTCCTCCAGGACTCCTCACACCCCCCCCTCAGCCTCCTCCACCTCCTCTTCGTCCTCCTCTTCGTCTGCTCCCTCGGGGCCCCACCCCTCCGCCTCTAGCTCTAGCTCCGCCCCCTCCCGCCAGCAACCGCCCCCTCAACCTCCCCCGCCGGTGCCCCCGCAGCCTCCCCCCGTCTCCGCCTCCTCGGTCCCCCGGACCCTCCCCAAGGCCTGCCTGTCGGGCTACGGCTCCCCCGCCCCCACGGTCAAGACCCCTTCCTCCTCCCTGACCGGGCAGACCCCGCCTCAGCAGCAGATCCAGTCCTACTCCCCCAACCAGCCTCCGTCCTCCCACCTGTCCCAGTCCTACTCCCCCAACCAGGCCCCGGCCTCCTCCCACCTGTCGCAGTCCTACGGGGGCTTCAGCTCCCCTCAGGCCCAGGACCTGAGCTCTGCGGCGGGGGCCAAGGGCTACGGGGGCGTGGGTGGGCGGAGCCAGGCATACTCCGCTGACGTCTACGCCGCGGACTCCGCCTACGGCTCCCTCCCTTCCTCCCTGGGTGGGGCCGGGAGCCCGTCGCTAGGATACGGAGCCCCGGGTCACTCCCCCGCCCTTTTAAGGTCGGGCGGCTCGTCCGGCGGCTCGGCGTCCGGCTCCGGGGGAGGGGCCGGCGGCGGAGGTGGTCTGACCAACGAGAGGGCCGGGAGCGGGGGAGGGTCTTATCACATCCCGGACTCTAGCCCCTCCCCTTCCGGTAACTCCGCTGCTGTGCGGTCCGGGCTGCCTTCCCCCTCCCAGTCTCCGGGGGGCACCGGCTCCAACAAGTACCTGTCCTCCGTTCTCTCCCCGGGCTTCCTGTCCTCCCCCCAGGGGGCGTACCCCGACTCCCGGGGCGTCCCCTCTTCTCAGACCTCCTACCACCCGGCCGCCTCCTCCTCCAAACCAAAGGCCGACTCCTCCTCCGCCAGCCTGCTCTCCCAGCGGTCCCAGGAGGAGGTGGACGACGAGGACTTCCTGATCGAACACCTGCTGCAGGCGCAGGCTAGCCCTGCCCCCCAGAACCCTCAGAGCGGGGCAGGCGGGGCTGGCAGCGGCGGCGGTAAGGGGCTCTCCTACGACCTGGCCAAGTCATCCGAGGAGCGGTACCACCTGCAGAGCGTGATCCGGACCCACACCGCCACCTCCGGCAGCGGAGGAGGGGCCGGCGGTGGCGCGGCCTCTGGCCTGGACACCCAGCTGGAGATGTCCCTGAAGAAACAACAACAACAACAAGGTCAGCAGCTGAGGAGCGAGCGGCCGGGGAACAACAGAGGAAGTGGGGGCGGAGGAGGTGGAGGCAGAGGAAACCAAGGCGACCAAACTCACCCCACGCACCTACATCACCACGACAACCTGGGCTCCGTGGTCCACTATGGGAGGGGAGACCCGTACTCCCAGCATGCCCTGGGCTCCCACGCCGCTCTGCAGGGCCACGGTCAGATGGAGCTGCAGAAGAAGAGCCAGCAGCAGCAGGACCAGCAGGACGTCCCCCCCTACCCCCGGAAGAGCGGCGAGGGGGGCGGGGTCTCCCTGATGGACTCCCCCACCGATCGCCAGCCGCCTCACCTGCTGCAGTCGGTCTTGGCCCACACCACCGCACGCAGCAAGATGGAGCAGCCGCACCATGCCACACCGCACCCACAGCACCACAAGATGGAGGCTCACCGTCAGCACCCGCAGCACCAGTCTCACCACAAGATGGACTCCCACTCGCAGCATGCCCTGGGACAGCAGCAGCTGGGCTCCGGGAAGCACTCGGCGCAGCCTCAGGGCAGCCAGCTGCAGATCCAACTCCAGTCCCAGGCTCTGGAGGCCGCCCACTACGGTCAACAGGACCAGGGCCAGGCCAAGCACCAGGGCGGCGTCTCCTCTCTGGACATGCTGGAGCGATCTCTGGCCCAGACCGCCGAGGCCGACGATGAGCGGCAGGGAGGTGTGGCTAGAGGAGGAGGAAGAGGAGGACAGGTGGGAGGTGGCGGAGGAGGTGGAGAGTGCCACCAGCAGCAGCAGCGGTCCCACCCCTCGCACCACCACTCCCAGCACCCCTCCAACTCCGACCTCCACCCCTTCCTGTCGGAGGCGGACCTGGGCCTGGCCTCCTCCCACATGCACCACCCCCACCACCCCCAGCACGGCCAACAGCAGCATCCTCACCACCTCCCCCCACCGCCTCTGTCCGGGCACCCCCAGTCTCAGCGTGAGACCCAGCAGACCCTCTCCCAGTCCCAGAGCGGCCAGGAGCAGCACCAGTTCGACCAGGTCAGCCCGGTGGACAAGGCCGCCCAGAACCAGCAGAGCAACCGATTCGTCCCACTCACATCCATCTGCTTCCCGGACTCCCTGCTCCAGGACGAAGACCGCTCCTTCTTCCCCGGCATGGAGGACATGTTCTGCCCAGACGAGTACAAGCCCAGCTGTGGAGGAGGAGGAGGAGGAGGAGGAGGAGGAGCAGGGCCCGGAGGCCAGGAGATGAACAGCAGCCAGACAGGCCAGGAGGGCCTGGACTCGATGAAGGGAGGCCAAGGAGGAGCAGGTGCCGGGTCCGGAGGAGGATCTGGCTACGACATGATGGGCCACCACAGGGGGGAGCAGAGCTACGGGCCTTATTGCCACGGTCTGGAGGACTCCGGCCCCGGCCCCATGACTCTGGACCTGGACTCCCTGAAGAGACACGAGCTGCCCTCCACTGTCAACACGGAGCAGCTGGGTCTGATCCAGTCCCAGGGACCCCCCATGGGGCTGGGGCCCAACTGTTCCGGATCAAACAACGCCACGGGAGGTAAACTCCCCCCGGGAGCCGGAGGAGCCGGAGGGCCCGCCTCCGGAGGACTCCAGTCCCCGATCTTCTGCTCCTCGCGGCCCAAGAAACTCCTCAAGTCCAGCTCCTACCACCTGCTGAAGGAGCGCCGGGACCCCAGCTCCCTGCCCAAGAAGAGCTACGCTCAGGAGTACGAGTTCGAGGACGACGAGGACAAGGCAGACCAGCCGGCCGACATCCGCCTCAACAGCCGCCGCCGGTCGGACCTCCTGCCGGACCTGGTGTCCAGCTGCCGCAAGGGAGGAGCGGGGGGAGGAGCGGTGGCAGGGGTAGGAGGAGGAGGAGGCTCCCTCAGTCCTATGATGGGCGACCTGGACTTCTATCACTCGCTGATGCCCCAGGACGGCCCCAAGAAGAGGGGCCGCAAGCCCACCAAGCCCAAGCGAGAGGGTCCGCCCAGACCCAGGGGGCGGCCCCGCATACGACCCCTCCCTGAGCCCTACGCGCCCCGTGGCGCGGTGGTGGAGCTGGGCGCCGTGGGGGCGGGGCCCGGGTTCAGCGGGGAGGGCGGGAGGGGCCGCGGTCGGGGCCGTGGAGGGCGGGGCCGCGGGGGCCGCAGGGAGGACATGCTGATGGAGATGAAGGAGCAGGACCAGCACCTCCTCTCCCACCACCAGCAAGTCCAACACGAGCCCATCCCGCCCCTGAAGGTGAGCTCTCACCTGGTCTCACCTGGTCTCACCTGGTCTCACCTGGTCTCACTTGGTCTCAGTGCCAGGAGACACACCTGTTCACAGGACTGAGGATGTGTTAGAGATGGTGATAATATAGGATATATATTTATATTCTAAATACTCGTGTTATAGTATAGATCTAGTGATAGTATAACAGTGTAATAGTACCGGCGATAATGTGTTCCTCTGGTTCAGATCAAGCTGCCGATCGGCACCATGGCGTCAGACTCCCTCCTGAGGACCGACTCCCTCTCTGGGACCGACCCGGCGCTGTCGGACGGCTCCTTAGGCTCCGCCCCGTCCCTGGGTCTCAGCCCAGGGGCCCCCTGCAGTGCAGACAGCTCCAGGAGCCAGGACAAGAGGAGCAGGGGCCCGCTGGGGCTCGACGGAGGGGAGGATGCAGGGCTGGAGGACAGGGTAAGAACCTGGTCCACACCCTCCTCTACGTTGTGGTGGATGTCAAATTAAGTCTACTGGGTTCACATTGTTACCGGCTGGTAACAATGTGAAGCTTTGTAGCTAGTTTTTTAGTAGCTGTACTCATCTCTCCTCCTTCTCTCCTCCCTTTCCCTCACCTCCTCTCTCCTCACCTCCTGATCTCCTCTCCATCCTTTTCTCCCCTCTCCTCCTCTCCCCTCTTCTCCACTCCTTTTCTCCTCTGCTCCTGGCTCTTCTCCAGGAGCAGGAGAAGGAAGAGTCCAAGGCAGGCTTCATGGCCTCCTTCCTGGATTTCCTGAAGACAGGGA
Source organism: Muraenolepis orangiensis (assembly GCA_027704905.1). Taxonomy (NCBI): domain Eukaryota; kingdom Metazoa; phylum Chordata; class Actinopteri; order Gadiformes; family Muraenolepididae; genus Muraenolepis; species Muraenolepis orangiensis. The sequence goes on along the minus strand of CM051014.1, from coordinate 3,834,713 downwards.
AGCGCCCTGTCGGCATGGAGATGGACCCCGTCACCGGTGACTCTTCTCCCTCACCCTGCAAGCTCCGCCCCTTGTCTCCCGTCCCCGTGGCCTCGGCGTTCGGGGAGGGGCCGGAGGCGGGGAGCGGCGGCCTCTCGCTGGGCGGCTGCTCCTCCCCCAAGCGTCTGGAGGACGAACTGAAGAGGAACCTGGAGACGCTGCCCTCCTTCTCCTCCGACGAGGAGGAGGAGGACTCGGTGGGGAGGAACCAGGACCTCCAGAAGAGCATCTCCTCTGCCATCTCCGCCCTCTACGACACGCCCCAGCTGCAGGCTCCACCGGCCACGCCCACACCGCCCCCCCTCACGCCCACCCTGCAGCCGCCCGTCCTCTCCCCCCAGAGGCCCCACCCCTCCCCCACACACGCCTCCTCTCCCACCGACCAGCAGCCTGCCCTGCTTGAGAGGCAAGAGGAGGAGGAGGAGGAAGAGGAGGAGGAGCAGCAGCCAAGGGAGGAGGAAGAGGAGGAGGAGGAGGAGGAGGAGGAGAAGACTGCAGCCAGTGTGGCCGTCCACCAGGAGGCGGGGAAGAGGAGGGATAGCGATGAGGAGGAGGAGAGTCAGGAGGAGGAGGAGAGTCAGGAGGAGGAGACGCAGCCTAAAGGTAAGGAGCAAGGCTTATTTTATGACTAGTGGTAGGGTGGTAGGTAGTAGGGTGGTAGGTAGTAGAGTGGTAGGTGGTAAGGTGGTAGGTAGTAGGGTGGTTGGTAGTAGGGTGGTAGGTAGTAGGGTGGTAGGTAGTAGAGTGGTAGGTAGTAGAGTGGTAGGTAGTAGAGTGGTAGGTGGTAAGGTGGTAAGGTGGTAGGTAGTAGGGTGGTTGGTAGTAGGGTGGTAGGTAGTAGGGTAGTAGGTAGTAAGGTGGTAGGTGGTAAGGTGGTAGGTAGTAGGGTGGTAGGTAGTAAGGTGGTAGGTAGTAGGGTGGTAGGTGGTAGGTAGTAGGGTGGTAGGTAGTAAGGTAGTAGGGTGGTAGGTAGTAGGGTGGTAGGTAGTAGGGTGGTAGGTAGTAAGGTGGTAGGTAGGTACTAGTGTTGTCATGGATTCAAGCGGTCCTCTCCATCATCTTAATCTTTATTCCAGGGCCGGCTCCGGAAGATGCAGTTGCGGTGGCGACGCCCCCAGCTTCCCCAGCTCCTCCCTCCCCTGCCTCCTCCTCCTCCTCCTCCCCCACCCACTCCCCCCTGCCTCCCATCTCCCTGCCCTCCCCCGCTCCTCCTGCCCAACAACAACAAGAGGAGGAGGAGGAGGAGAAGGTTAGCTCCTCCCCTGCCGCCTCCGTGCCCACCTCCTCTCCCACCCCTCCTCCTGCTCCTCCTCCTTCTGCTCCTCCTCTCTCCTCCAGTCCCCCTCCTTCCTCCCCTCCTCCTCCCGCCACCCCAGACCAGAAGGAGTCTCCCGCCGCCGCCCCCTCCTCCCCGGAGGAGGAAGAGGAGGAGGAGGAGGAGGAGGAGGAGGCTCCGCCCCCTAAGGTGACCTCGCTGCACCTGGCCCAGAAGCAGGGGGGCGCGGCCATCGCCGGGGAGAGCGAGGAGGAGCAGAGCGAGAGCGGGGGGGAGGGGATCTTCAGGGAGAGAGACGAGTTTGTGGTTCGGGTAGAAGACATCCACTCCCTCAAGGTGTGTGTGTGTGTGTGTATATTGTGTGTGTGTGTGTGTATATAGTGTGTGTGTGTGTGTGTGTGTATACCTAATGTGTGTGTGTGTATATATTGTGTGTGTGTGTGTGTGTGTGTGTGTGTGTGTGTGTGTGCAGCTGGCCCTCCAGACAGGCCGGGAGCCCCCCCCCATCTGGCGGGTCCAGAAGGCTCTGCTGCAGAAGTTCAGCCCGGAGATCAAAGACGGACAGAGGCAGTTCTGTGCCACCAGCAACGTGAGCGCACTTCACTTCCTGTTTCCTGTTTCCTCCTCCTTCTCCTCTTAGTGTCGTGTCGTGTGATGTGTCGGTGACGACAGAAGGAGACAATTTATCTGAGAAATTTGATCGGAGAAACTTAATTGGTGAAATGTAATTGGAGAAACTTTTATCGGCCCCTTTATGTTGATTAGCGTTTCGATAAAGTTTCTGTGTTGATAAAGTTTTCTCCACGGGGATAATGTTTCTCTGTGTTGATGAAGTTTCACCATGTCGATAAAGTTTCTCCGCGTCGATAAAGTGTCTTAGTGTCAATAAAGTTTCTCCTCTGCCCCTCAGTACCTGGGCTACTTCGGCGATGCTAAGCGGCGCTACCAGCGTCTGTATGTCAAGTTCCTGGAGAACGTCAGTAAGAAGGATTTCGTCAGGGTCTGCTCCAGGAGGCCCTGGCGCCGCACAGGCCCTGGACTCAGGTAGGACCTCCACACTCACCTCAACTAACCTCAACTCACCTCAAACTAACCTCAACTCACCTCAAACTAACCTCAACTCACCTCAAACAAACCTCAAACGAACCTCAAACTAACCTCAACTCACCTCAAACTAACCTCAACTCGCCTCAAACTAATCTAAACTAACCTAAACTCACCTCCAGGTAACCTCAACTAACCTAAACTCCCATCAACTATACATTACATAACATTACACATAGTCACTTAGCAGACGCTTTTATCCAAAGCCTCTTACAATAGTGTGTTTCAACAAAGGAAGGTAAGAGAACAACTCGTCACCAGAAGTCAAAAGAGCATTTAATTCCTAACAAGTCTCCAAGAACTGAACCGGTGCTCAGGTAGAAGGACAATAAGTTCAGGTAGAAGTACAATAAGTTCAGGTAAAAGTGTAAGGGAAAAAGTACAATAAGTTGGCAAACAATATATAACAATATCTAGAACAAAATCAACCTATAAATCTACTTAGACAATTGACTTAGCGCTACGAGGAAGGATCCGGGTAGTGTATCCTGAATAGGTGAGTTTTCAGCCTGCGGCAGAAGATGGGGAGAGCCTCTGCAGTCGTGACCTCCGTGGGGAGAGCCGTGTTTCTGCGTAGATCGGCCACTAAGCGAGGGGTCAAGCAGGCGGCCCGAAGAAGCAGAGCGAAGTAGACGGGCGGAGGTAGGATGGAGCAGTTCATTTTACTGCCTTGTAGGCTAGCACCAAGGTCTTGAACTGGATGCGAGCAGCTACAGGGAGCCAGTGTAGAGACCGGAGGAGGGTAGATGTGTGGGAGAACTTCGGTTCTCACACCAGGCGAGCTGCAGCTTTCTGAATGAGCTCCAGGGGCCTGATGGCAAATGCCGGGGCGCCAGCAAGGAGGGAGTTGCAGTAGTCCAGCCGTGAGATGACAAGAGCCTGGATGAGCACCTGGCAGCCTTTTCAGTGAGAAAAGGCTGAATCCTCCTGATGTTGTAGAGGAGGAATCTGCAGGAGCGTGTCACCGACGCAATGTTTGCAGAGCACGACCGTTGGTCGTCCGGGGTCCCACCCAGATTCCTTGCGGTCAGAGTAGGTGTCACCACAGCATCATCAATGGTGACAGCCAGGTCTCGGTGCGGACAGCCCTTTGCCAGGATAAACACTAGCTCAGTCTTGTCCAGGTTGAGCTTTAGGTGGTGCATCGACATCCACTTTGAGATGTCTGCTAAGTATGCGGCAATGCGTGTTTCCACTTGCGTATCCAAGGGGGGAAACGACAAGACCAGTTGGGTGTCGTCAGCATAGCAGTGGTAGGATAAGTCATGGGAGTGGATAACAGGACCAAGGGACGTTGTGTAGAGGGAGAAGAGAAGAGGACCCAGGACTGATCCTTGCGGAACCCCAGTAGTCAGTCTGCGTGGTTCGGACATAGACCCTACCAGTGCCACCTGGTAGAAGCGACCCGTCAGGTAGGAAGCAAACCAGGAGAGAGCAGAGCCCGAGACACCCATCCCCTCAAGGGTGGAGAGGAGACTGGTGGTTCACAGTGTCGATTGCTGCAGACAGGTCCAAGAGTATCAGGACCGAGGAGAGAGAATTCGCTCTAGCAACATGGAGCGACTCAGTTACTGCCAGAAGGGCAGTTTCTGTGGACATCATTTAAAACTGTTCTAAATCATCAAAGTCTCTGATTAGTCGATCTGTTCATGAGCTCAGTAGGTTGAACAGGAGCTCCTGGTCAAGGTTCTCCTCACTAACATGCTCCTCCTTGTTGCTCCTCCCAGGCGCCAGCCCCTGCTCAGGGTGGCCTCCCAGCCTCCTCCCCATCCTCCCACAGAGAAGGAGGAGAAAGCTGCTCCTCCACCCCAGAGGGAGAAGACCAGGAGCAGAGAGAAGAGGGAGGTGGCGGCTAAGGAGGAGAAGGAGGAGCGAGAGAAGGAGAGGGGAGCGAGGGAGAGAGTGGAGAAGCAGAGGAGAGTCCAGCTCCAGCAACGCAAGGGGGAAAAGCGAGGAGCAGAGAGGGGGAAGGAGAGAGGAGCAGAGAGGGGGAAGGAGAGAGGAGCAGAGAGGGTGAAGGAGAGAGGAGCAGAGAGGGTGAAGGAAAAAGGAGCAGCAGAACGCCCTGTCCAGTCCAAACAGTCCAGGAGCAAGACGGAGACGGAGCCTCCTCCGAAGAAGAGGAAGGAGTGGCAGAAGGAGGCTTCCTCCTCCTCCTCCGACTCCTCCTCTGAGGCCAGCGAAGACGAACGTAAGACACAACCTCCTTTTTACCCTACGATACGTCCTCCTCAGGTGAGGGGGGGGGGGGGGCTTACTGAAACAGATTCCACAGAGTGACTCACATATGAAAGTGTCCCAAAATCCATCAGAATTTAAGTGATTTAGATTCCATGTGATTTGTGGTGTTTTAGATTTGGGGCCACTTTAGCCTGCAGTGTGAACAAGACCTAAACACACACTCGCTCTCTCTCGCAGCAGCGGAGCAGGAGGAGGTGCAGGAGGAGGAGAACAGGGTCCTGAGGGAGATGTTCCGCAGCTACGTGGAGATGTTGGTCAGCACCGCCCTGGACCCGGACATGATCCAGGCCCTGGAGGACACACACGGTATATACACACACACACACACACACACACACACACACACACACACACACACACACACACACACACACACCACACACACCACACACACACACACACACACACACACACACAGCCAGGTGTTAGTGAGTGTGTGCGTGAGCAGCCTGAAGATGGCCAGCTGACTCTGAAAACAAACGGCCCCTCACTCTCCTCATCATCATGGTTACCACGGAAACACTGCCTGGATACCATCCCACTCTGGGTTTCCGTGGTAACGCTGTGATCTTCTTCCCGCCTGTGTGCCCCGTGTTCTGATTGGTGGACAGATGAGCTGTACCTGCCCCCCATGAGAAAGATTGACAGCATGCTCAACGAACAGAAACGCAGGCTGCTGAGACGGGTCAGCATGAGCACCCAGCACCAGGTACCTGTCTGTCTCTCTACCCGTCTGTCTCTCTACCTGTCTGAATATCTGTCTGTCTGTCTCCCCGTCTGACTACCATGTCTGTCCCTACCTGTCTGTCTGTCTGACGGATGGACCTGTCGTCTGACTACTTAGTTCTTAACTAGTCTGGTCTAAACTGACACACAAACTGGTCTGGTGTAGACAGGTCTAAACTGGTCTGGTCTGGTGAAGACGGGTCTAAACTAGTCTGGTCTAGTCTGGTGCCAGGCTGATACATGTCCCCTTCCCCCCCAGGAGGTCTTGCATGCCTACCCCCAGATCCAGGTGGACCACCTGGACTCCGGTCAGTTCCGGGTCCGGCTTGCGGGCGACGCCTACAACCGCAAGACCTTGAACCGAGTGAAGAAGAGCCAGCCCAGACCACAGGTACACACCCAGGGCAGTACTGTGTGTACTTTGTGTGTGTGTATTATGCCGAGTATGCATCTTAAAGTGTGTGTGTGTTCCAGGAGGTGAAGCTGTCAGCTGACCTGTATCGTCTGTACAGTCTGTACCACTCGCTGCACCACTACAAGTACCACACCTTCCTGCTGTGTAGGAGAGAGGTACTCACTCACGCTCTACCACTCACGCTCTACCACTCACGCTCTACCACTCACGCTCTACCACTCACGCTCTACCACTCACACACACACTGCCTCTCGCTCTATCTCTCACACACACACATATACAGCAGGTGTTTCTCCAATGTGTGTGAAGTGTGTGTGTGTATAATGTGTGTGTGTGTGTGTGTGTGTGTAGAGTCACAGTGTGGAGCAGGCAGCAGACGACCCTGGGCAGGAGGAGGTGGTCCAACAGTGTATGGCCAATCACAGCTGGCTGGACACGCTCTACGGCGCCTTCACCGGCCTATTGGCTCTCAGTGCCAAGGCCTGACCCTGCCCCCTCCCCCAGGACACACCCCCTCCCCAGGACACGCCCCACGCCATGGATGACGTTGTGGTGACATCATCAGCGGGGTGTGGCCTCCTTTCACAGGAAGCGGTCGTAACGCCGTGAGACAGGAAGTGACCTCACGGGGGACGCAGCCATTGGCTACAAAAGCCGCAAGGGAAAGCAAATGACGTTTTTAGTTTTTACGTAAATTATTTTTTCGGGAGAATGTTGGTGAACAGCGAGTGGTGGAGAGAGAGCAACGTTTCTATGGAGACTGTTGAAATAAAAAATATAAAAAATGTTGATCGCTAAACCCCACGCTGTAACTGTGCTAGCTTGTCTGTGTCTATGCTAGCTAGCTGCTAGCTAGCCTGCTCTGTGTCTACACTAGCTAGCTAGTCTGCTAAGTGTTTACGCTAGCAAGCTAGCCTGCTCTATGGATAATGCTAGCTATCTAACTGGTAGCTAGCATATACACATCGCTGGCTACCCTGCTCATTGTCAACGCTAACTAGCCAGCTTTGTAACAATATGGAAAGACGTTTTAATTATTTATAAGAGAAGGTTTTTAATAAAACTGGCAGGCTAACAATATAAATAAAATAACATTTTGGTTGTGTACTGGGAAGTTAAAGTAAGTGTTACAACGTAGCCCAGACCCGTCTTCCCCGTGTACATAAGAGCAACGCCAACAACAAGTCGACACCCTCAGAGCGATATTTAAAGAGCAAATACTCCTATTTCATTTCTATCATCTTCAGTGTGTGTGCGTACTGCGACTTATTTTGGAAACAATCTAATTTTCCAAGAAACTATAAAAGAGAGAAAGTCTTTGTGTAAATATTGTACAGTTCTTGACAAAATCATTTTCTTCTGTACATTTAACTTTCCTGTATTTGAGAAACACGAATAAATACACACCGAGAACCGTGTACTACTGTGGGTGTGTGTGTTTAGTGGAAATCTCGCGCGGTCAGTATTTTGTGACGTAAGAACGAAACCGAAAGAGACAGGATTTCCCCAGAAGTCCGACTGGGCGTATTAGTACTCTTATAAGTACTCTTATTCAGAGGAACTCCGACTCTCCGTGTATTAGAACTCTACTTATACCTGCACGTCTGTACTGTGGATGCTGAGGTAAGAAGGCTACTATGTATTATTATGTTTATTATGTATTAGTACACTATGTATTATTTCAGAATATAGTACACTATGTATTATTACATTTTTAATGTTACTCTATGTAGTATTACACTATGTAGTATTAAATTATCTATAATTGCACTATTTAATTCCAATATGTATTATTATATTACGAGCAGCTTCTGGAAGGTAGGGTGGTGGATGTCTTTGATTGTCTTAGTCTTGTTGGGTGTTAACATCTACACTATCGTATATATAGCGTATAACATCTACACTATATCGTATATACAATCGTATATATAATATGTACAGTAATATTGTGTAATAAGTGTGTACTGTTGTGTATATAATTCTGTATTCTGTATATTTTGTATTTCAAGAGTTTAAACTCTTTTAAATCTACAAATAACACCGCTGATAGACACAAACCTCCAGGGACCAGCTGCTCAGCAACAGGTAGTTAGTTACTGGGTAGTTGATAGTTAGTTAATAGTAGTACGTTTGTTTATATAGTACATTTTGTTTGATAGTTCCACGTTTCGTTAGTTAGTTTGATAGTTAGTTTGATATTTCAATAGTTAGTTACACTAGTTGCTCGGAAAAATACACTTTATTAGATGAGTTAATATCAGATAAATTGGTAGATTAAATCCTTTTAAACTGGGATTGAGCGTGTTGTGTGTGTGCAGTGCTGTGAGGTCTGGTTACTGAGCGTGTTGTGGGGTCAGCTCATGGCCCAGCCCAAGCCCCTCTTCATGCCCTGGCTCAGGGCCCAGATAGACAGCAGCAGGTTCCCCGGGCTGGAGTGGACCAACCCGGGGAGGACAGAGTTCTCTGTGCCTTGGAAGCACGCTCTGAGACAGGACTCCTCCAGCACCGACATCCTCATATTCAAGGTGAGGAGGTCACACACACACACACACACACACACACACACACACACACACACACACACACAGCCGTCACACTTATGTTCTAACATGAGAGAGTACTGCTTCATACACATGTGAAAGATGAACTGATTATTAACTACAATTCCTGAACATTGGTCCGGTTCAGGAGGCCACACCAGATTTGAATGTGTTTGTAGTTAGATGAACAGAGCGGATGGTCCGCGCTAGCGCTCATCCTGAGTGTGTGTGGTGGCGTCTGGTTTAACCTGTGGGCCTCGATTACCAAAGACCCACAGGTGAGCAGCCTCACCAGCCCCAGACTCTAATCAGTCTGACTGGGGCCAGGTGAGGCTGCTTCAACCAGACTCTAATCAGTCTGACTGGGGCCAGGTGAGGCTGCTTCAACCAGACTCTAATCAGTCTGACTGGGGCCAGGTGAGGCTGCTTCAACCAGACTCTAATCAGTCTGACTGGGGCCAGGTGAGGCTGCTTCAACCAGCCTCTAGTCAGTCTGACTGGGGCCAGGTGAGGCTGCTTCAACCAGCCTCTAGTCAGTCTGACTGGGGTCAGGTGAGGCTGCTGGTTGGTATGAAGCGGTACTAGAGCACTAGAAGCTTCCTGTGCTCCAGGCGTGGGCGGAGGTGACTGGAAGTGGCCAGGCGCAGGGCGACCCCTCCGTCTGGAAGAGGAACTTCCGCAGTGCGCTGCGGGCGAAGCACTTCACCACCGTCACGGACCGCCGCAACGCCAACGAGGACCCCCACAAGGTGTTCTGCTGGCCAGAGGCAGGCTCCTCCCCCACCTCCTCCTCGGCCTCCACGGGTGAGGAGAGGCGCATGTGTTTGCGAGGTCAGAGGCTGCAGTGCTTTAAGACATCATCCTTCTGCTCCGCCCACATGTTATATTCCTCAAACTGTTTCAGTTCAAGGAGGCCAACTGATGTCGGGGGTTTCCTCCACCTTAGATTGGCTTTCGATTCCAGATTAAGTTCAGTCAGACTGGCTTTCATTTCAGTTTCATGTGAAACCTTCTTAAGCCTCCCAAAGCTAAAGTGTGTTTGCTCTCCTTTCTGTCCTTGTGTTTCCCATCAGTTTAATGTTTTATTTCTCCTGATGTGACGTTGGGTTTTAAATAGACGTTCTACCGTCATGTGTGCTCCCTCTCAGCCCCGCCCCCTGTGGAGTCACAGGAAGAGGAGGAGCTATCCCAGGCCGTCCAGGAAGTAAGCCCCGTGGTAAGATTTAAGACCAGAGATCTAATCTCCACCAATCAGATGTAAAAAGGATCAGATTTGAATCTTGTTTAGTTCTGTTGTATTTGACCAAACACAGAAATTAACCAAAATAGTTTAAATCTTACATGTTAACGCTAACCCTGAGGCATGTCCTCAGGGTTAGGACCTCAGGGTTAGGGCCTCAGGGTTAGGACCTCAGGGTTAGGACCTCAGGGTCAGGGTTAGGGCCTCAGGGTTAGGGCCTCTCAGGGTTAGGGGTCAGGGTTAGGGCCCCTCAGGGTTAGGACCTCAGGGTTAGGGGTCAGGGTTAGGGCCTCAGGGTTAGGGCTTCAGGGTTAGGGGTTAGGGCCTCAGGGTTAGGACCTCAAGGTTAGGGCCCCCCCCTGACCCCTAACTCAGGGTTAGGGCCTCAGGGTTAGGGCCTCAGGGTTAGGGGTCAGGGTTAGGGCCTCAGGGTTAGGGCTTCAGGGTCAGGGTTAGGGCCTCAGGGTTAGGGGTCAGGGTTAGGGCCTCAGGGTTAGGACCTCAGGTTTAGGGCCCCTCAGGGTTAGGGCGTCAGGGTTAGGACCTCAGGGTTAGGGGTCAGGGTTAGGGCCTCAGGGTTAGGACCTCAGGGTTAGGGCCTCAGGGTTAGGGGTCAGGGTTAGGGCCTCAGGGTTAGGGCCCCTCAGGGTTAGGACCTCAGGGTTAGGGGTCAGGGTTAGGGCCTCAGGGTTAGGGGTCAGGGTTAGGGCCCCTCAGGGTTAGGACCTCAGGGTTAGGGGTCAGGGTTAGGGCCTCAGGGTTAGGACCTCAGGGTTAGGGCCTCAGGGTTAGGGCCCCTCAGGGTTAGGGCCCCTCAGGGTTAGGACCTCAGGGTTAGGGGTCAGGGTTAGGGCCTCAGGGTTAGGGCTTCAGGGTTAGGGGTTAGGGCCTCAGGGTTAGGACCTCAGGGTTTGGACCTCAGGGTTTGGGCCTCAGGGTTAGGGCCCCCCCCTGACCCCTAACTCAGGGTTAGGGCCTCAGGGTTAGGGCCTCAGGGTTAGGGGTCAGGGTTAGGGCCTCAAGGTTAGGACCTCAGGGTTAGGGGTCAGGGTTAGGACCTCAGGGTTAGGACCTCAGGGTTAGGGGTCAGGGTTAGGGCCTCAGGGTAGGACCTCAGGATTAGGGCCTCAGGGTTAGGACCTCAGGGTTAGGGGTCAGGGTTAGGGCCTCAGGGTTAGGGGTCAGGGTTAGGGCCTCAGGGTTAGGGCCTCAGGATTAGGGGTCGGGTCCAGGCTGATGTTCCCTGTCTCATATTATCCTTCATAGTTTGTGTGTGTGTGTGTGTGTGTGTGCGCGCCTCAGGACTGCTTTTATCTGCTTGGTGACGACACCTTGCTCTCCGAAGACACTATCCTCATAGGTAGGCGTGGTCTCTTCTGACTCACATGATCAATAGATCCAGATCAATAGAAGGAACATCAACAGGGTACAGATCTAGATCAATAGACCACAGCTCTATCTTGTCTGCAGGCGCCACCCTTAACCCAGACGACCTTGAGGACTGTCTGCTGGGTTTCAACCTTCAACCTCCAGGTAACCCCCAGACACCTGACCCTTGATCTGATCCCTACATGACCTCCAACTGACCCCTGACTAGGGCTGGGCGATATGGACCAAAATCATATCCCGGTATTTTTAGGCTGCATGGCGATATACGATATATATCGGTATTTTATATATATATATATTTTATATATATATATATAGATTTTTTAGTTTTAACTCAATGCCACATGTATGATGTCACAAGAATAACAGGCATTACCTTTTAGAAAATATACAGCTGCACACTACATGTAAATTAAAAGGTACATTGAAATAATCAAAATCCATTAAATAAATAGCTTATATTAAATGCATAGGCATACCTCTGCTCCTACACTAACTCGCCTTCGTTATATTGCGCCTCTTGGAACTTTTCTTTTCATAACACAACCCTACTAAATGAAGCTTGTAACGAGGCTCCTTCCGGGGCAGAGTGTAGGGCAGAGTGTAGGGCAGAGTGTAGGGCAGAGAGTAGGGCAGAGTGTAGGGCAGAGAGTAGGGCAGAGTGTAGGGCAGAGAGTAGGGCAGAGTGTAGGGGCAGAGTGTAGGGGCAGAGTGTAGGGCAGAGAGTAGGGCAGAGTGTAGGGCAGAGTGTAGGGCAGAGTGTAGGGCAGAGTGTAGGGCAGAGAGTAGGGCAGAGTGTAGGGCAGAGAGTAGGACAGAGTGTAGGGCAGAGAGTAGGGCAGAGTGTAGGGCAGAGAGTAGGGCAGAGTGTAGGGCAGAGTAGGGCAGAGTGTAGGGGCAGAGTGTAGGGCAGAGAGTAGGGCAGAGTGTAGGGCAGAGAGTAGGGCAGAGTGTAGGGCAGAGAGTAGGGCAGAGTGTAGGGCAGAGTAGGGCAGAGTGTAGGGCAGAGTGTAGGGCAGAGAGTAGGGCAGAGTGTAGGGCAGAGAGTAGGGGCAGAGTGTAGGGCAGAGTGTAGGGCAGAGTGTAGGGCAGAGAGTAGGGCAGAGAGTAGGGCAGAGTGTAGGGCAGAGTGGGCTTGGAGGCTGCAGCAGCTTCTACAGACAGCGTCGCTTTGCTCCTCATCTGAAATCCCAAATATCTCAATTATAGAACCATTGTTTTTTTTCTTTGAAACTAGCCCTTACGCATTACCGACCGGCGCTATGTCCGTCTCCATGTTGTGTGAGAGCGTACGTGCCGACGCAGAGAGGGGGCGGGGCTAAGGGCGGGCTGGGGCGGGCTGAGGGCGGGGCTGAGGGCGGGGCTGGGGGCGGGGCTGAGCGTATGAGCAGAGAGAGAACAGCGCAGAGAGAGAACAGCCTACGTTATATGGACTTGGAGATGAGAGGACAAAACGGCTTTAATGCAACAACAGAAAAATGGTCATAACATAACTTCAGACATATCGGTATGACGGTACGGTCCCAGCTACATATCGCCTTATGAAATATAGCGGTATAACTCATAATACCCATATCCGGCCCTAGCCCTGACCTCTGTACACCTCGCCGCCCCCTTGCCAGAGGAACCTCAACAACCCTTTGAAGTGCTCGCCGGTGCCAGGTTGCCCTGGAAACGGCCGCCTCCCTCGGTGACGGAGGAAGGGGGCGTGGCCGAGCCGAGGGCTGTAAGCGGAGGAGAAGGAGGAGGCGAGGAGGAGCAGCCGGTGGTGGAGCAGTTCAAGGAGTCTCTGTCCCAGACCTTGGTGGAGGAAAACTTCAGTGAGTGGACGGAGACAGAGAGAGTCCTGATTGGCTGCTATAAGCAAGGCTCAGGCTAACAGGTGTGTGTGTGCGTGTGTGTGAGTGTGTGTGTGTGTGTGTGTGTGTGTGTGTGTGTGTGTGTGTGTGTGTGTGTGTGTGTGTGTGTGTGTGTGTGTGTGTCCTCAGAGACTCAGTTCCGTGTGTCCGTGTTCTACCGAGGTCTGAAGGTTTCTGAGACTCTGGTGAAAAATGAAGCTGGATTCAAACTGGTCTACAGGTACCACACACACGCACACATACACACTTACACTATACACACACACACTTACACTATACACACACACACACATACACACTTACACTATACACACACACACACACACATACACACTTACACTATACACACACTTACACTATACACACACACATACACACTTACACTATACACACACATATACACAGCAGTTTGTCCCTGTGACCTGTGACCAGACCAGACATGAACCCGGAGGAGGTGGAGCCCCAGACGGGTCTGACCCTGGTGACCCTGCCGCGACCCCTGGTGACCCTTCACCCTCTGCAGGCCTCCCTCACCCAGCAGTTGCTGGACAGCATGGGGGCGGGGCTAGAGGTGGGCGTGTCCGGCTCCACGGTGTACGTCCGTCGCCACGGCGACACCAAGGCCTTCTGGAGCCGCTGTAGGTTGGACGGCGGCGGGCAGCCACAGGAAGTGGCCAAGACGCCACAGAGCCTCTTCCTGTTCCGGGACTTCATGGGCGGTGAGCGTCCGCCGCCAACAGGGTTAGCCTTCCGCTACTAGCCTGGAGGCTAGTAGGGCTAGTGTGTAATTTGTAGGAGTTTGTAAGAGAGTGTGTGTTGGTGTGTGTAGTTTGTTGAAGTATTTAGTCTGTCTGCGTGTGTAGTTGTAAGTGTAGTTTGTGTTTTTAAAAGTGTGTCTGTGTGAGTGTGTGTAGTTTGCTTTTGTTAAAGTGTGTGTGTAGTTTGTGTTTGTTAGAGTGTGTGTATAGTTTGTGTTTGTTAAAGTGTGTGTGTGTGTGTGTGTGTCAGGGTTGCTGGACTTCCTAGGGGGGGGTGTGTGTCCGTCCTGCTGTGTGGTGCTGTGTCTCGGGGAGAAGTGGCCCGACCCCAAAGGGAAACCCTGGGAGAAGAAACTACTGATGGTGGAGGTGAGGCTCTCACACACACACACACCTTTATACCTCACACACACACACACACACACACACACACACACACACACCTTTATACCTCACACACACACACACACACACACACACACCTTTATACGCTCTCTCTCTCTCTCTCTCTCTCTCTCTCTCTCTCTCTCTCTCTCTCTCTCTCTCTCTCTCTCTCTCCCCCCCCCCCCCCCAGGTTGTTTTCACCTCCCTGGAGATCCTGAAGGGAATGGCGGAGGAGGGCGGCGCCTCCTCCCTGCAGTCGGTGGAGCTGCAGCTGTCCCTGGAGGAGATGATGGAGGAGGGATGAGGAGTACCAAACAGACCTCATGGGAATGTAGTCTTATTCACAGAGGCTAACATTAGCTTGCTAAACTAGCTTGCTTTAACTTATTGTTTATTGTTCTAGAATTTTCTATTATGGTTATTATTGTTATTAAGACGATAAAACGTCTTGGTTCATGTCATGATTCAGTAGCCAAGAATATAATAAAGTCATGTATTGATTATGTGATTATATTGATCAGGTGGGGCTTTTAATTGGCTCTCTTTGATTGGCTGTAGAAATGACACAATCTGATGTATTGCAAGAAGGAATTAATTTGGCCTTAGTTCTGATTGGTGTATTAAAACCATCTCACACACTTTGAGATGGGAGGACGACCCCAGAGCAGCGAGTAGCCCGGAGGTTCAGAGGGTCGGACCGGAAGGTTCTGGGCCCCGGCTACCAGCTCCTTGATGACCTCTACGACGAAGTGTTGGATGAACCAGTAAACTATACAGGCGTTGGATGAACCAGTAAACTATACAGGCGTTGGATGAACCAGTAAACTATACAGGGGTTGGATGAACCAGTAAACTATACAGGCGTTGGATGAACCAGTAAACTATACAGGCGTTGGATGAACCAGTAAACTATACAGGCGTTGGATGAACCAGTAAACTGTACAGGCGTTGGATGAACCAGTAAACTATACAGGCGTTGTCAGTGTGTGTGGCTGCTGTGTGTGCTCACCTCCACCAGGTGGAGAAACACTCCTAATTATAATCACCCATGTTAACCTTATATACCTTATATAACCTTATAGTCTGGTTTAACGGAACAAAACAATTAAACATGGATGTGTAACGGACGTGTAATGTGTAATTTGCATTAGAGAGGGTCAGCGGCTTCAAGTAACTCGGCGTGCACATCTCCGAGGACCTCACATGGTCCACGCACAACACACACCTGGTGAAAAGGGCCCAACAACGCCTGGATTTCCTCAGGCGTCTGAGGACATCCAGCATGGGCCCCCGCATCCTGAGAACATTCTATACCGGCACCATGGAGAGTGTTCTTACAGGGTGGATCACCGCCTGGTACGGGAACTGCACCGCACTTCAAAGGGTGGTGCGGACGGCCCAGTATATGGTTGGAGGTGAGCTCCCCTCCCTCCTGGATATATACAACCAGCGGTGCGTGGCCAAGGCCAAACGCATCATAAAGACATTGCCCACCCCAGCCACCAACTGTACTCACTGTTACCGTCAGGCAGGCGATACCTCAGTATCAAGTGGTATCAATATCAGATCAGATCAGTATCGACTCAGAGACAGCTTCCACAGTCAGGCCATCAGGCTGCTGAAC
>CM051014.1:3706618-3811618 GCA_027704905.1 Muraenolepis orangiensis | reverse complement strand
CCTCCAACTAGAGGGCCCTCAGTAGAGAACATACCTCCAACTAGAGGGCCCTCGGTAGAGAACATACCTCTAACTCAAGGGACCTCACTAGAGAACAAACATCTACCACACCAAAAGGTCCCCTGAATCCGGATTTGGATCTGTATCTGCGCCAAAATGTTTCGGTTCCTTGGCCCACCTTGTTTAGTCCAATTCTGTAAAGAACTTTTTGAGTTATCTTGAATGTGGTGGTGAATGTGTGATGAATGGGTGAATGTGAGGCCTGACTTGTAAAGCGCTTTGGATAAAGTGCTATATAAAAGCATCCATTACCATGATTTTGATAACAAATAAGCAAACAGATGGACAAAACATAACATGTTTTCATGTTTGTAGGAGGTCAAAAGGTTGAGACTATGTTGGTGATCACGTTAACTAGCGGTTCACAGTATGCTAATGAGTGAGTGATGAGGACGCTAGGAGCTGGAGGCCTTATCACTCAGTGTTGGCAGGCTAACTAGCATGCTACAGTATGGTAATGAACTCACAGCTAGCTTCATAAACAATCCTGAACGAATGCTGTCACCTGACCACGATGGATTCCTTCTTCATTTGTAGTTAGGAAAATACACTGTAATGTGTTATGGCAGGCTAGCTAGCATGCTACAATGTGCTACAATATGCTAATGTAATATACAAGATACAAGATGTTTTATTTGCCATTTGCAACAAGTACAATGGAATGCTTAAAACAATGCTATAAAAAATACTATATACAATAAAAATAAACATAAAAAGATCACTATAGTGATGGATGATATTTACAGGTTGTACCAGTAATTGCAGGCTATTCAATATTATCGTTTATGGTCTTTTTAATTGCATCGTATTGTCATGAAATGAAGGTATCGTCTATCGAGAGTCTAGAAGAGATACGCTGTCATCGATTAAATTCAACGTAGTGACCCTAAGTTAGACCGTTAGTCATAGTGTGTATATAATGTATGTGTGTTTATATTTACGTATATATAGATATATATGTGTATATACTATACAAACACACACATATGTATATATATACAGTGTATATATCTATACTGTATATATATACTGTATATATATATATATATATTATGCAAAATTTCCCATAATTCTATGGTGTTAATACATGTTTCAATATGGGCCAGCGTAAGCTCTGGTATGTTAATTGATGTCGTTAATTGTACTGTGCAGTAATGGCGAGCTGTGCCAGTGTGGGGGCACTAAAGAGACCCATGTGTCGGTGGCCCTGGGGGATTACTTCAGCACGGCCATCGTGAACCACTGGGACAGTAACCAGCACTCCTCGGAGTACCCCACCGACGCCTTCGGGGAGCTGCAGTTCGCCGGGGCCAGCAAGAGACACAGCTACGTAGGTACCCGTCGGTCTGGACAGTGACCCGTCTGTCTGAACAGTGAACCGTCTGGCTGGGGAGTGACCCGTCTGTCTGATGATCCGTCTGTCTGATGATCTGTCTGTCTGAAGAGTGACCCGTCTGTCTGATGATCCGTCTGTCTGAAGAGTGACCCGTCTGTCAGTCCGTCTGGAGCCGTTTGTCAGACTGTCAGAAGCTACCTGTCTGTGCCTGGAGTTATCTGTCTGATGATCTTTCTGTCTGTCTGAAAGTACCTGTCTGTCTATCAGTCAGATCATTGTAGTTTTGTTTGATATAATTTGTTATTCTCTTTTGTAGTTCTTGTGTAGTTCTCTGTAGCTCTTTTCGATTTCTTTGTAGTTCTCTCACTCTGCCCCCCCCCTGCAGTTCATGCGTCTGTCATGTGACACCGCCCCCTCCATCGTGTACACCCTGCTGACCAACCACTGGGGGCTGCCCCTCCCCAACTTGGTGGTGTCTGTGGTGGGGGGAGAGGGGAAGACCAAGGTCAAGACCTGGGTCCGGGAGGTGCTGAGACAGGGCCTCGTCAAGGCCTCCCAGAGCACAGGTACTGTGTACTCCTCTCCTCTCCTTTCTTTTCCTCTCTCTCCCCCTCCTCTCGCCTCTTTTCTTAGCACCTCTCCCCTCTCTCTTCTCTCCTTTCTCCTCCTCTCTCCTCCCCTCCCCCCCACCTCCTCCTCTCCCCCCCCTCCTCTCTCTCCTACTCCTCTCTTCTCTTGTTTTCAATCTGGACACAATAGCTACTTCCTGTCCTTCCATGTCGTGCCATGGCCAGTTGGCAGCTCTGTGCACAGTGTCGTGCACGCCCCTCGTGCACGCCCCCCGTGCACGCCCCTCGTGCACGCCCCTCGTGCACACCCCCGATGTGGTTCCCCCAGAGAGCTCGGTGTGTGTGGATCAAGGTCAGAGATAGAGGGACACAAACAGACCCTCTGTTCACCAGAAGAGGCCACGCCCCCACCCCAGGACACGCCCCTTCCTGTGTGTGTTGTTGAGGAGTAAATATAGAGAGAAACACACAGACTCTAGTGTGAACTACAGACTAGAATTCAATGGTATTTTCTTCCTGATTTCTTTAATCCAAACACATAATAGAGCTGATGTTTATTTTGGGTGCCTAGCAACCTTACGTGCCTACACACGCAGGCTACAGCTATCTGTACTCTACGTGGTGAAATTACATCACTTCCTGTCTTGAGGTTGTGGTTGACGTAGACGTTGACGTTATGTCAATCAACCAACCAATCACCTGGTACCTGTACTGTCAATCAACCAATCCCCTGGTACCTGTACTGTCAATCAACCAATCACCTGGTACCTGTACTGTCAATCAACCAATCCCCTGGTACCTGTACTGTCAATCAACCAATCCCCTGGTACCTGTACTGTCAATCAACCAATCACCTGGTACCTGTACTGTCAATCAACCAATCCCCTGGTACCTGTACTGTCAATCAACCAATCACCTGGTACCTGTACTGTCAATCCACCAATCCCCTGGTACCTGTACTGTCAATCAACCAATCCTCTGGTACCTGTACTGTCAATCAACCAATCCCCTGGTAGGAGCGTGGATCCTGACGGCAGGTCTCCAGGAGGGGGTGGGGCGGTGTGTGGGGGAGGCGGTCCGGGACCACGCCACCGCGGCCTCCTCCTCCTCCTCCAACAAGGTGCTGGCCTTGGGCATCGCACCCTGGGGGGTCGTCCACGACAACCAGCAGCTGGTCAGCCCCGAGGTACAAATAGACTCAGAGATAGCTTCACAGTCAGGCCATCAGGCTGCTGAACAAGGGCGTATAGCATATAACAATGTATATTTTATTACATTGATTTATATATATACATATTGCTCTTTTTCTGTGCTAATATATTGCATTTTATATATGCACTTTTATATTTTTAGATATTTAACTTTATACAGTTTGTACTTTTGACTTCTTTTTTTTATTCTATTATTTTTATTTTTATAACTGCTGTCTGTCGTCGGGTATTGCACATAAGATTTTCACCCATTGCTTATACTTGTCTAACTTTGATGTGACAATAAACTTGACACCTCTCCACTGGTCTATAACGGTCTGTACTGGTCTCTAATGGGCTTTACTGGTCTCTCCTGGTCCCAGGGTAGCTTCCCTGCTAAGTACTACGTCCAGAACGTATCCAAGGACTCGTGTTGCCTTGACAACAACTACCAGGCCTTCCTGCTGGTGGACGACGGGAGCAGTGGACGGAGGGGCAGTGAGACAGGCTTCAGGGCCAAACTAGAGGACTACATCTCCCACCAGCGCACAGGGATCTGGGGTACTGTGTGTGTGAAAATTCGGTCAGATTCTAAATGCTATTAAGTCATGAGACCATAGACCCAGCTGTATGTGTGGTTAAATATCTGTATTGTCATGAATAATTCAAATAGTTACAGAACATTATAAGTGACTCAGATCCTCCCCTCCCCCTGGTGGGGTCGGTTAGACCACAGGCTGCATGCCAGAGCAATCAAACAAGTCTCAACACACACGATACCTCTGTTCTGATGTGTGTTCTAACAGCGAGTGGCAGCATTGACATCCCTGTGCTCTGCATGCTGATCTCAGGAGAGACCAACCTGCTGGAGGTATGACCTCTGACCTTAACACTGACCTTAACCTCTAGCCATAACCCTTACACTAACTCTGACCTAATCCACACACAATCAGGCATTTACTGTCATAGTACTAACTAGTTATACGCTTTCTCTCACCTAGTACAAACTAGTTATCTCTACTCTCACCTAGTACAAACTAGTTATCTCTACTCTCACCTAGTTATCTCTACTCTCACCTAGTACAAACGGTGAGGATGTAATCCTCTTCATTGGTCACATACATGTAAACATACAGTGAAATGTGTTCTCTGCATTAACCCATCCTAGTATGAGGAGCAGTGGGCAGCTCTTTATACAGAGGGGAGTCTTAGGGGGTCTTCCTCAAGGACACCTCCACAGTTTTTGCTAGGAGGAGCCGGGGATCGAACCAGCAACCTTCCGGTTGTGAGGCGACCGCTCTACCTCCTGAGCTATACTGCCGCCCGTACTTGTTAGTTATCTCTACTGCCGCCCGTACTTGTTAGTTATCTCTACTCTCACCTAGTACTAGCTAGTTATCTCTACGCTTACCTTGTACTTACTAGTTATCTCTACTCTCACCTAGTACTAACTAGTTATCTCTACTCTTACCTAGTACTTGTTAGTTATCTCTACTCTCACCTAGTACTAACTAGTTATTTCTACTCTTACCTAGTACTTGTTAGTTACCTCTACTCTCACCTAGTACTAGCCAGTTGTCCCTAGCTAGCCACCTAGCGTTCTCTGATATTAGCATTGCTGTCCCTGTCCTCCCCAGCGGGTGGAGTTGTCTCTGAAGAGCTCCATGCCGTGGTTGGTCCTCGCGGGCTCGGGGGGCGTGGCCGACCTGCTGAGCGACGTCCTGGAGAAGGTGTCCTCGGCCCCGCCCCCCACCGGGACCCCTGCGGAGGGGGAGGGGGAGGCGGCCCCCAGTGTGGACCTGCGGGAACGCTTGGCCGAACAAATCAGGATCCATTACCCTGGAAACAAAGACCTGGACAAGATGCTGGAGCAGGTAACCATGTGACCAGGTAACCATGTGACCACACCAATCACATGACTGACCCACAGCCAAGTTACTTGGCTGAGAATTGACTGTATATGGTACTTCCTCCAGGCGCTGAGTATTGACTGTATATGGTACTTCCTCCAGGCGCTGAGTGTTGACTGTATATGGTACTTCCTCCAGGCGCTGAGTATTGACTGTATATGGTACTTCCTCCAGGCGCTGAGTATTGACTGTATATGGTACTTCCTCCAGGCGCTGAGTATTGACTGTATATGGTACTTCCTCCAGGTGCTGAGTATTTACCAGTACAGGGACCTTGTCACCGTGTTTCATGGAGAGCAGGAGGGGCCCGATGACTTTGACACTGTGCTGCTCAAGTCTCTGGTCGGAGGTACTCTTTAGTAAATAACATGTATATAAATATATAAAACTATTGATACACATCACAGACCAGAGGTGCATGTATGTGTACGTATGTGTGTGTATTTCAGCCAGTAAGCAGCGCACATCCAGCAACGCTAGCCCCCACACGGAGGAGCTGAAGCTAGCGGTGACGTGGAACCGTGTGGACATCGCTAAGAGCGAGCTCTTCAACGGCAGCATCCAGTGGCAGGTGAGGCGCTACACCCCCCGCTACATTACCAACGCTACACTAGCCATGATACATTAGCTATGTTAGGTTAGCTGTGTTACACGAGTCACACTACATTAGCCATGCTACATTATCCACACTACCTTAGCCATGCTGCATTAGCATTGGTTACTTTACCTCTGACCCCAGTACTGTGACCTCTGACCCCAGTCCTGTGTGACCTCTGACCCCAGTCCTGTGTGACCTCTGACCCCAGTACTGTGACCTGGAGGAGTCCATGACGGACGCCCTGGTGAACAACAAGCCCCAGTTTGTCCGTCTGTTCACGGAGAACGGTCTGAACATCCTGGACTACCTGACCTACGGCCGTCTGGAGGACCTGTACCGCTCGCTGGCCGAGGGCACTCTGACCTACCGCCTGCTGGACCGCCGCCTGCTGGACCGCCAGGGCACCGCCGGCTCCATCCCCCTGCTGGACCTGCCCCTCGACCACGGCCCCTCTAAAACGGGGGCCGAACACGCCCCCTCCGGCGGCCTCGGCCGCACCGTCAGCCTGTTTGAGGTGGTTCACCAGCGTGTGTGTGTGTGCCTGTCTGTGTGTGTGTATTAGTGATGTAGTGTGACGTGGAGTGTGTTGATGTCATGTGTGTGTGTGTGTGTGTGTGTTAGTGAAGGTGTGTGTGTGTGTGTGTGGGTCCAGGTGGCGGGGGTCCTGGACCTCCTGGTGGGGGACGTCTGCAAGCCGTTCTACTACGTGGCTCTGGGCCTGGAGCCCAACCTGTCCCGGAGGAAGGCCCTGAAGGTACTGACCCCCGGAGGACCCCAGGACAGAATCCTGTTGTTTTCATTTATCTGGATTCATATCAACACCTTGTCTCCCCTTTCGCCTTCTCCTCCTGCTCTTCCTCCTCCTCCTCATCCTCCTCCAGAAAGCCACTAAGTTGTTGCGGGGGGACTCTCTGTACCGTCAGAAGCGGTGTCTGTACCCGTGGGCGTCTCTCTTCATCTGGGCCGTCCTGCAGAACCGCAGTGACATGGCTGTCTACTTCTGGGAGATGGTACCCGTAACCCGTAGTTACCTCTCCGCACGGTTACCATGGTGACCGAGGTCAGGGCATCTTTGGTGATGATCTTGTGGTCTAATCTACTCCTCCTCCTTTTCCGCCCCTCTCTCCTCCTCTCATTTCCTCTCCTCTTCCTCTTCTCCTCCTCTGCTCCTCCAGGCGGGGGAGACGGTGCTCAGTGCTCTGAGTGGCTGTAAGCTCCTGAGGGAGATGTCCAAGCTGGAGAGTGAGACGGAGACCAAGCTGTCCATGAGGGAGCTGGCTCAGCACTTTGAGAACCTGGCCCACGGTGAGTCCTCCTCCTCCTCCTGAGTGTATCGTCTCCCTCCAGTCCTCTCTTAGGTCCTCTGTGTAGTGATGTGTGCATGTGTGTTGTATTGTGTTAATGTGTGTATTATGTGTTGTATTGTGTGTGTATCACTGTGTATAATGTGTGTATTGTTGTGTATTCTAGATGTGTTTGGCTCCTGCTACCAGAGCAGTGAGCCCCGCTCCTTCACGCTGCTGATCAGGACGTCCTCGGTGTGGGGCGGGGCCACCTGTCTCCAGATGGGCACGGCTGCAGACGCACGCCTCTTCTTCAGCCACGACGGAGTACAGGTGCACTTCCTGCTGGAGTAGAACACACTTCCTGCTGGAGTAGAACACACTTCCTGTTAGAGTAGAACACACTTCCTGTTTAGAGTAGAACACACTTCCTGTTAGAGTAGAACACACTTCCTGTTAGAGTATAACACACTTCCTGTTAGAGTAGAACACACTTCCTGGTTAGAGTAGAACACACTTCCTGTTTAGAGTAGAACACACTTCCTGTTAGAGTAGAACACACTTCCTGGTTAGCATAGAACACACTTCCTGTTAGAGTAGAACACACTTCCTGTTAGAGTAGAATACACTTCCTGTTAGAGTTGAACACACTTCCTGTTAGAGTAGAACACACCTGTTGTAATATAACTCACTTCCTTTTAGAACAAAGCTCTCTTCCTGTTAGACCGCACCCTTCCTCTACCATATGACTCACTTCCTGTTAGACTACAACTCACTTCCTGTTATGTGTGTGTGTGTGTGTGTGTAGTCCCTCCTGTCCCAGGTCTGGTGGGGGGACATGCGGAGGAGCACTGAGGTGTGGAGGCTGGTCCTGACCTTCTTCTGCCCCTTCCTCTGCTACACCGGCCTCATCTCCTACAGGCACGACGCCTGACGGGGGGGGGGGGATGAATGAGAGGATGAATGTATGAATGGGTGAATGTGAGGCAATCTCGTGTTTAATCCTATATTTGTAGTTTCATCTTCCTCTGATTATTACACTACATTACACTACACCACACTACACACTACACACACCTACACGGCACGGCACGGCACTACATTCCAGTCATTTATCAGACTCTTTTATCCAAAGCGACTTACAGTAGTGTTTCAACAAAGGAAGGTAAGAGAACAACTCGTCACCAGAAGTCTAAAGTGCATTTCATTGTAATGTATGATGATTGTATATGAGGAGGTGTGACGTGTTGGGATGAGGGCTGACTGTGTGTGCTCAGGGAGGAGGAGGAGGACCAGCAGGAGGAGGAAGGCCAGGGAGGAGGAGACGCCGCGAGGCAGGACTACCACACCTATGGGACCACCGTCTTCTCCTTCTCCGACATCAAACACATGTAAACACCTCCTACTTCTGACATCACACCTAAACCCGCCCTCTCTTCCTGTGACATCACACCTAAACCCTGCCCTCTCTTCCTGTGACATCACACCTAAACCCCGTCCTCTCTTCCTGTGACATCACACCTAAACCCTGCCCTCTCTTCCTGTGACATCACACCTAAACCCCGTCCTCTCTTCCTGTGACATCACACCTAAACCCTGCCCTCTCTTCCTGTGACATCATACCTAAACCCCGTCCTCTCTTCCTGTGACATCACACCTAAACCCTGCCCTCTCTTCCTGTGACATCACACCTAAACCTCGCCATCTTCTCTTGTGACATCACAAGTAAAGACTGCCCCCTTCTGTGATGGAAGAGAGGTTCAGAACAAAGCTACTCACTTGTGGTTTAAGATCTGTACTTCCTGTCTCACTGTTTTATCTGCGCTGTTGTTTCAGAGAAGCTGATTCTGGGGAGGGACTATCAAGTCCTCTGAATGTTAAAGGTGAGGTTTAGAATGTGTTAAAGGGGAGGTTTAGAACATGTTAAAGGGGAGGTTTAGAACGTATTAAAGGGGAGGTTTAGAACATGTAAAGGTGAGGTTTAGAACGTGTTAAATGGGAGGCTTAGAACGTGTTAAAGGGGAGGTTTAGAACATGTGAAGGGGAGGTTTAGAACGTGCTAAAGGGGAGGTTTAGAACGGGTTAAAGGGGAGGTTTAGAACATGTAAAGGTGAGGTTTAGAACGTGTTAAATGGGAGGCTTAGAACGTGTTAAAGGGGAGGTTTAGAACGGGTTAAAGGGGAGGTTTAGAACGGGTTAAAGGGGAGGTTTAGAACGGGTTAAAGGGGAGGTTTAGAAAGGGTTAAAGGGGAGGTTTAGAACGGGTTAAAGGGGAGGTTTAGAACGGGTTAAAGGGGAGGTTTAGAACGGGTTAAAGGGGAGGTTTAGAAAGGGTTAAAGGGGAGGTTTAGAACGGGTTAAAGGGGAGGTTTAGAACGGGTTAAAGGGGAGGTTTAGAACGGGTTAAAGGGAAGGTTTGGAACATGTTAAAGGGGAGGTTTGGAACGTGTTAAAGGGGAGGTTTGGAATGTGTTAAGGGAAGGTTTGGAATGTGTAAAAGGTGAGGTCGAGAACATGTTAAAGGGGAGGTCGAGAACGTGTTAAAGGGGAGGTTGAGAACGTGTTAAAGGGGAGGTTGAGAACGTGTTAAAGGGGAGGTTGAGAACGTGTTAAAGGAGAGGTTGAGAACCTGTTAAAGGGGAGGTTGAGAACGTGTTAAAGGGGAGGTTGAGAACGTGTTAAAGGGGAGGTTTGGAACATGTTAAGGGGAGGTTTGGAACATGTTAAGGGGAGGTTTGGAACATGTTAAGGGGAGGTTTGGAACATGTTAAGGGGAGGTTTGGAACGTGTTAAGGGGAGGTTTGGAACGCGTAAAAGGTGAGGTTTAGAACCTGTTAAAGGGGAGGTTGAGAACGTGTTAAAGGGGAGGTTGAGAACGTGTTGAAGGGGAGGTTGAGAACCTGTTAAAGGGGAGGTTTGGAACGGGTTAAAGGGGAGGTTTGGAACGGGTTAAAGGGGAGGTTTAGAACGAGTTAAAGGGGAGGTTTGGAACGTGTTAAAGGGGAGGTTTAGAACGTGTAAAAGGTGAGGTTAAGAACGTGTTAAAGGGGAGGTTTGGAACGTGTTAAAGGGGAGGTTTAGAATGTGTAAAAGGTGAGGTTTAGAACGTGTTAAAGGGGTGGTTCAGGTTTTATTGGTCCTCTAAGGTTCTCCGTATGTTCTTCTCTCTCCAGGCGTTCGGAGCTCTTTGGCTCCGCCCAGGCGTCCCTTCGTGGTGTCAAGATGGCGTCAGTTCTGGTTCGCTCCAGTCACTTCCTTCACGGGGAACGTCCTGATGTACTTCCTGTTCCTGCTGCTGTTTGCCTACGTCCTGCTGGCTGACTTCCTGCCCCCGCCCCCCCAGGGCCCATCGCCGGCCGAGTACGTCCTGTACTTCTGGGTGTTCACCATGGTGTGTGAGGAGATCAGAGAGGTGAGGAGGGCGTTGGAGCGCTTCATTAGGACCGTCTGGGGCTCCGCTGGACCTCAGAATACCCTGGAGAACCTCCTCTCTCTCTCCGTCGCTCTGTTTCACCCTCCTTCCCTCCCTCCAGACCTTCCTGGTTGGGACTTTGAGCCTCCGTCAGAGGCTGAGGTCGTACTGGCAGGACGTTTGGCACAAGTGTGACCTGACGGCCATCGTCCTCTTCATTGGAGGACTCACCTGCAGGTACGCACGCACGCACACACACACGCACGCACGTATGCACGCACGCACACTACATCATGTTTGATGTAGTGTGCGTGTGTCAGGATGTTCCCCAGCTGGTGGGATGCGGGCCGGGCCCTCCTGTGTGTGGACTACATGGTGTTCACCCTCAGGCTCATCCACATCTTCGCCATCCACCGGCAGCTGGGGCCCAAGATCATCATCGTGGGAAAGATGGTGAAACCAGCCTCTATAACCTTTACAACCCACCGACCTCTCAAACCTCTACAACACACCAACCTCTCAAATCTCTACAATCCACCGACCTCTCAAACCTCTACAACACACCGACCTCTCAAACCTCTACAACCCACCGACCTCTCAAACCTCTACAACACACCGACCTCTCAAACCTCTACAATCCACCGACCTCTCAAACCTCTACAACACACCGACCTCTCAAACCTCTACAACCCACCGGCCTCTCAAACCTCTACAACACACCGACCTCTCAAACCTCTACAATCCACCGACCTCTCAAACCTCTACAATCCACCGACCTCTCAAACCTCTACAACACACCGACCTCTCAAACCTCTACAACACACCGACCTCTCAAACCTCTACAACACACCGACCTCTAAAACACACAACCTTTGAAACCTTTAAAACACACAACCTCTAAAACCTCTTAAACAAACCCAATGCAGGCCGCTCCCCAATAGGAGAGAACATGACTTAACTAACAGGATGTCCCGCCCCCTCCCTCTCAGATGAAGGACGTCTTCTTCTTCCTCTTCTTCTTGGGGGTGTGGCTTATGGCGTACGGCATCGCCAATCAGGCACTGATCTACTCATACGACCCCCGGCCGGACCGTATCTTCCGGCGGGTCTTCTACCGGCCGTACCTCCACATCTTCGGACAGATCCCGGTAGAGGAGATCGACGGTAGGGATGCTGGGTTGCCGTGACGACCGCATACGGCTGGGTCGCCGTGACTACCACACACAACTGGGTGCACACGGCTAGTGGCAACTAGATACAGCCAGATACAGCGCGCCTCCTTTAGGTCTCAGTTAGAGTAAAGGAGGTGAATGACTAGTTGAACCATGAGAGTAACGGAGGTGAATGACTAGTTGAACCACGAGAGTAACAGAGGTGAATGACTAGTTGAACCATGAGAGTAACGGAGGTGACTGTGTTTCCAGTGGGGAAGCGGTGGGACATGGAGTGCACTACCAACATCACAGCGATAGAGGGCGGGGCTGAGCCCTGCAGGAACCCCTACGGTAACTGGTTGGTGGTGATTCTCCTGGTGGTTTACCTGCTGGTCACCAACATCCTGCTGATCAACCTCCTGATCGCCATGTTCAGGTACACGTCTGTCTGTCTGTCTGTCTGTCTGTCTGCCTGTATGTCTGTCTGCCTGTCTGCCTGTCTGTCTGCCTGTATGTCTGTCTGTCTGCCCGTATGTCTGTCTGTCTGTCTGCCTGTATGTCTGTCTGCCTGTATGTCTGTCTGTCTGTCTGTCTGCCTGCCTGCCTGCCTGCCTGCCTGTCTGTCTGTCTGTCTGCCCGTAGGTCTGCCCGTAGGTCTGTCTGTCTGCCCGTAGGTCTGCCTGTCTGTCTGTCTGTCTGTCTGCCTGCCTGCCTGCCTGTATGTCTGTCTGTCTGCCCGTATGTCTGTCCCTCTCATCTCTAGAACTACATTTCTCATGAGTCTTTGAAGTGAGGCAGTTAACTGTGATGTCCGGTCTGCAGCCACACCTTCTCCAAGGTGCAGGAGAACAGCGACGTGTACTGGAAGTTCCAGCGCTTCAACCTGATTGTGGAGTACCACTCCCGGCCCTCCCTGGCACCACCCTTCATCATCCTCTCTCACCTCCACCTCTTCATCAAGAGGCACATCCGCAGGGTGCCCTCCGTCAAGGTGCATCACTTCGGTCAGTGTCTTCCGTACCTCATTATTACCTCAATGTGACCTCATTATCACATCACTATTTCCTCAAATAATACCTCATTATAACCTCATTCTCGTCATATATCGATCAATATCAATATCATATATCGTCAATATAACCTAATACCTCATTACATCAATAATACCACATTATTACCTCATTATACCATCAATATTACCTCAATGATACCTCAATATTGCATCATAATTACCTCCTTATTACCTCAGTATTAGCTGAATGTTACATCAATGTTACCTCAGTATTACATCAATATTACCTCATAATTAGATCAATATTACGTAATATATTATGTCATTATTATATAAATAATAACTTATCATTTCATCATTATTACATAATTATTATGTCAGAATTACCTCATTATTACCTGGTAATTCCCTCATTATAACATGGTAATTACCTCATTATTAAAAAATACCTGATCACAGCGGAATGTAAAGTGTGAATGTGACCAGACGTTGTTCTAACTGTCCTGTAAGGCGTTGACCAGACGTTGTTCTAACTGTCCTGTAAGGCGTTGACCAGACGTTGTTCTAACTGTCCTGTAAGGCGTTGACCAGACGTTGTTCTAACTGTCCTGTAAGGCGTTGACCAGACGTTGTTCTAACTGTCCTGTAAGGCGTTGACCAGACGTTGTTCTAACTGTCCTGTAGCCCGGGAGCTGAAGGGCAAGGCGGCCAACCGACTGATGACCTGGGAGAGCATCCAGAAGGAGGACTTCCTGTCCGCTCAGAGCAAACTGCAGCGAGGCAGCGACACTGAGAGGCTCAAACGCATGTCTGTCAAGTAAGAACACGCCCTGATTCCTTAGAACACGCCTACTGTAGACCACACCCACCCACATGGAATATTTTTGCTGATTGCTGTTCTTAATTTCAGGCTTGTTATTGGAATTATCAGCTTGTGAATTGGTGTATTTTCCATGTGGTCTGAATACTCTTGGTAACCTACGATAAAGTTCCCGTTCCTGTAACCCATGGTGTACTTCCTGTTCCTGTAGAGTGGACACGGTCCTCAAACAGATGAGCGCCAGTAGAGACTACGAACACCGACTCAGAGCTCTGGAGAACGAGGTAGAGATCGTCCAATCAGAGACTCATGTATCGTGTTGTCATGGTGATAATGTCATGATGTAATGGTGGTGATGTCATATGGACATTTATATAGCGCTTTTCTAACCAATGGTTCCTCAAAGTGCTTTACATATCAAGTCTCACATTCACCATTCACACACACATTCTACCACCAACGGAGGAGTCAGCCATCAAGGAGACAGCCAGCAGGTCAGGAGCAGTTAGGGTTAGGGGGTCTTGCTCAAGGACACCTCGACAGCTTTTGCTAGGAGGAGGCGGGGATCGAACCAGCAACCTTCCGGTTGTGAGGCGACCGCTTTACCTCCTGAGCTATACTGCCGCTCTGTCATGGTGATGATGTCATGGTGATGATTTGATGATGTCATGGTGATTATGTCAAGTTACAATGGAATGTTTACTCCCCATTCCCTTCCGCAGTATAAGAGTTATTATACATTATAGTGTAATGTTAATGACATGTTATGATAGTGTAATGTTAATGACATGTTATGATAGTGTCATGTTAATGACATGTTATGATAGTGTCATGTTAATGACATGTTATGATAGTGACATGTTATGATAGTGTCATGTTAATGACATGTTATGATAGTGTAAAGTTAATGACATGTTATGATAGTGTAACGTTAATGACATGTTCTGATAGTGTAATGTTAATGACATGTTCTGATAGTGTAATGTTAATGACATGTTCTGATAGTGTAATGTTAATGACATGTTCTGATAGTGTAATGTTAATGACATGTTCTGATAGTGTCATGTTAATGACATGTTATGATAGTGTCATGTTAATGACATGTTATGATAGTGTCATGTTAATGACATGTTATGATAGTGTTATAATAGTGTAATGTTAATGACATGTTCTGATAGTGTAATGTTAATGACATGTTATGATAGTGTCATGTTAATGACATGTTATGATAGTGTTATAATAGTGTAATGTTAATGACATGTTATGATAGTGTAATGTTAATGACATGTTATGATAGTGTAATGTTAATGACATGTTATGATAGTGTAATGTTAATGACATGTTATGATAGTGTAATGTTAATGACAATGTTATGATAGTGTAATGTTAATGACATGTTATGATAGTGTCATGTTAATGACATGTTATGATAGTGTCATGTTAATGACATGTTATGATGGTGGCAGCACTCCTAGCAGTTCAGTAGGTCACTGCCTGGGGATAAATACTATCCTTGAACCTGGTAGTCCTTGTAATGTCATGGTGATGATGTGATGGTGTTGATGTGGTGTTGTCATGGTGATGATGTGTTGTTGTCATGGTTACCCCAAGATGGAGTACTGTTCCTCTGCTCTCGGCTGGATCGTGGACACGCTGGTTCAGAGCAACATGAGCAAAACCTCTAGACCTCCACCGGCCTTCAGAGGTACACAATGAACATATTACTGTGTGTATATATATTACTTTTATACATTATATTAAGAATCGATAGATATTATGAAAAGATATGGTATACAACACTTATTCATAGTATCTCTCTCTCTCTCTCTCTCTCTAGAGTCACTTGTTTCTACCACTTCTAACTGACGAGGGGCGGTGATTCGCACTGCCGCGGACTGACCACCAGGTGGTGCTGTCCCCTCTTATTGATGTTTACCCTACCGACACACAGCGTTACACTGGATGCTGGTTACATTGTGTTTACAGGAGCTGTTACTCTTATTGATTTTATATACTCTGTAGTTATTGTTATGTCTAATGAATTATGTATTATTTTTATGTTTGTTTAATGTTTAATATTACTGATGATGCAGTATTGTACTATGATATTTTGTATAATAAACCAATACAACAAATCCCTTGGAAAATACTACTTTTGGAAAAGTAAAAGTTGAGTAAACATTTACTACGTTTATGTAACAAGATAAAAAAACGTATAATGAATATATCAGAAGACCTTAGACCTGGTAAGCCCAACTGTGAACTGGGAACGTCTGGTGGATGCCCCTGTCTGGAAGACCTTCAACTCCCATCTCCGGCTGAATTTTTCGGGCATCTCTGTGGAGGCTGGGGGCATTGAACCAGTGCCAAGATGACGGCAGCCTCGGCCGTAGCGGAGGCAAAGCAGCGGGTGTGGGAGGAATTTGGAGAAGCCATGGAGAAGGACTTTCAGTCGGCACCAAAGCGTTTCTGGCAAACAATCCGGCGCCTCTGGATCCATCCAAGCTGTGTACAGTAAGGGTGGGACACTGCTGACCTCAACTGAGGAGGTGATCGGGCGGTGGAAAGAGCACTTTGAGGAACTTCTTAACCCAACTATCCCACCCTCAACGGTAGAGCAGAGCTGTAGGATGAAGGAGTGGCAAACCTCAATCTCCCTGGATGAAGTCACTGCGGTAGTCAAACATCTCCACAGTGGCAAAGCCCCGGGGGTTGATGAGATCCGTCCAGAAATGCTAAAGGCTCTGGGTGTTGAGGGGCTGTCATGGATGACACGTCTTTTCAACATTGCGTGGAAGTCTGGGACAGAGCCTGAGGAGTGGCAAACGGGGGTGGTGGTACCCCTGTTCAAAAAGGGTGACCAGAGGGTGTGTGCTATTTACAGGGGTATCACATTACTCAGCCTCCCTGGGAAAGTCTACTCCAAGGTGCTGGAAAGGAGGGTTCGGCCGATAGTCCAACCTCAGATTGAAGAGGAAGAATGAGGATGTGGTGTTGTCCGCCCTGGTCGTGGAACAACAGACCAGCTTTTCTGTGGGGAAATACTGTGGGGGGTGCTGCGGGAGTACGGGGTGCGGGGGTCACTACTGAGGGCCATCCAATCTCTGTACTCCCAAAGCAAGAGCTGTGTCCGGATTCTCCCCGGAGTGTGAAGCGGCTGGGATGAGGATCAGCACCTCCAAATCTGAGGCCATGGTTCTCAGCAGGAAACCGGGGGATTGTCTACTCCAAGTAGGGAGGGAGTCCTTATCCCAAGTGAAGGAGTTCCAGTATCTCGGGGTCTTGTTCTCGAGTGAGGGGAGGATGGAGCGTGAGATTGACCAGAGAATAGGTGCAGTAGGAGCGGTATTGGGTGCCCTTTACCGCACCGTTGTAACCAAACGAGAGCTGAGCCAGAAGGCAAGGAAGGTCTTCGTTCCTACCCTCACCTAGGGTCATTAACAATGGGTAATGACCGAAAGGACAAGATCGCGATTACAAGTGGCTGAAAGGAATTTCCTCAGGAGGGTGGCTGGCTGGCATCTCCCTTAGGGATAGGGTGAGAAGATCATTTCCCTTACGGATAGGGTGAGAAGCTCGGTCACTTGGGAGAGACTCCGAGCCAGTTGAGGTGGCATGGACATCTAGGAAGCTTGGAAGAGACCACGGGGCAGCCCAAGGTAGGGGTGATTACATCTCCATGCTGGCCTGGAAACGCCTCGGGATTCACCAGCTGGTCGATGATGCCGGGGGAAGAGGGATGTTTGGAGTCCACTGTTGAAACTGCTTCCTCAGACCCGGATAAGCGGTACACAATGGATGGATGGTCTAAGGCTGACTTTTATTAAGTGCTTCAACTTTCAAGTAATAAACGTATTGCTCCTTATTCAAATCATGGGCAGAAAGCTTTTAACAAATCATAACAGAAGTTATCATAACAGCGTTATGATAACGTTATGATAAGAAAACATTATAGTTATTAAGCCCATGCCTGTGTTTTTTTGCGGATGTTTTCCTTGCTCTTTAGACAAACATTTTTTTGTTTGGTCCAAAGCACCTGGATATATATATATATATATATATATATATATATATATATATATATATATATATATATATATATTTATTTTTATTTTTTTGTTATCAGATGTTGCTTAAGCTTGGCTGGCTTCATGGCTTCGTTCGGCACCTGAAGACACATGACGCACTTTGGTCTCCCGTCGCTGTTAGAAATAAAAAAAACTCTACATAATTGTCGTTGAATTTTCTTAATTTAGCTCTTTTGGGCTTAGCGTGACTTGACGATGTGGACTGACTGGACTGATCTAAACATTTATCCGTATTTAGCTTGCAAGCTCGGGGGATGCTAATAAGCAGAGAAATGGTTCATTGCAGTGAAATGACTTGATTGACGTGATGTCACAATCACTTCAGAGTTTCTATTGGGGTAATGAAAGTAATGAAAGCAATATGATTGGCGCAAATGGTCCCGTCTGTAGATAGGTTTTTTTTCTTTAACGAAACAGCTCAATTTTGAGAACCCCTGGTGCAGTAGACCTTAGAGAGGAGGTGAGGGACAGTCCGCTGCTCCATGGGTTTCTGCCATTACAACCTTTTAACGCATTCCTTGTTCCTGCTCAACCCTCCAGAGACGCAACTATTCATCCTCTCATGCTCTCTGCTGACACTTTAATGTTGTCATACTGGATATATACAACCAGCGGTGCGTGGCCAAGGCCAAACGCATCATAAAGACATTGCCCACCAGCCACCAACTGTACTCACTGTTACCGTCAGGCAGGCGATACCTCAGTATCAAGTGGTATCAAATAGACTCAGAGACAGCTTCCACAGTCAGGCCATCAGGCTGCTGAACAAGGGCGTATAGCATATAACAATGTAGATTTTATTACATTGATTTATATATACATATTGCTCTTTTTCTGTGCTGATATATTGCATTTTATAAATTGCATTTTTATTTAATATATTTTACTTTAAACAGTTTTGTACTTTTTTACTTCTTTTATTCTATTCAGTTTTTATTCTATCTTATTTTTATAACTGCTGTCTGTCGTCGGGTATTCACATTAGATTTTCACTCACTGCTTTATACTTACTATACTATACTGTCACTTCACTACTGTGAAGTGACAATAAACTTGACTTGACTACATTTACACTTTAATGTTGTCATACATTTATACTTTAATGTTGTCATATCTTTACACATTTAAAACACCACCCCCAGCCCTCTGACACCACCCCCAGCCCTCTGACACCACCCCCAGCCCGCCTCCACCCCCAGCCCTCTGACACCACCCCCAGCCCTCTGACACCCACCCCCAGCCCGCCTCCACCCCCAGCCCGCCTCCACCCCCAGCCCTCTGACACCACCCCCAGCCCGCCTCCACCCCCAGCCTGCCTCCACCCCCAGCCCTCTGACACCACCCCCAGCTCGCCTCCACCCCAGCCCTCTGACACCACCCCCAGTCCTCTGACACCACCCCCACCCAGCCCTCTGACACCACCCCCAGCCCTGCCTCCACCCCCAGCCCTCTGACACCACCCCCAGCCCGCCTCCCCCCGCCGGGGAGAGAAAGTGCTGCTTTGTGAATGAAGGAGGCTGCTTGGAGCGGTGGAGACCCGAGCGGAGAACCTCCTGAATAACAAGCCGCTCCTCCTCCTCCTCGCTCCTCTCGGAGAACGGACGGAAGCAGCACGCAGCGAAAGGGGAGCAGAGAACCAGTAAGTCCGTTCTGTGTTTGTTTCTCGGGTAGAAGGAGAAGGGGGGTAGAAAGTAGGAGAAGACGACAACTTGAAGCGTGTGTGTGTGTGTGTGTGTGTGTGTGTGTGTGTGTGTGTGTGTGTGTGTGTGTGTGTGTGTGTGTGTGTGTGTGTGTGTGTGTGTGTGTGTGTGTGTGTGTGTGTGTGTGTGTGTGTGTGTGTGTGTGTGTGTGTGTGTGTGTGTGTGTGTGTGTGTGTGTGTGTGTGTGTGTGTGTGTGTGTGTGTGTGTGTGTGTCGGAGGAGATGAACGGAAGCAGCAGAACCACCGTGACCAGAATAAGAGCCCGGATCACTAGTTCCTCAGGTCGTAATGCAGTCAGGGACGCGCCGTAAACAGTCGCTTCTGCTTCTCTGAGATGTGGTGCGTTTGTGATTCGGATGTTGTGGTCAATAGTGAAGCGGGTAACTGCGACAATGTAACAGGAGAGGCCTGCTCCCTTCTCCTCCTTCCTCCTCCCTTTTCCTGCTCCCTTTTCCTCCTCCCTTCTCCTCACTTCTCCTCCCTGACGCAAAGCTTTATTCTTCTATGTACACTTCTTGAACTCGGCGCAGCTAACTTCCAGAACTTTCGATTCGTAACTTCACTTCACGTGATTTCTTTTGTAACGCGTTTCGCAATCACCCCAGACGTGAAGGAGAAGAGTCACAACATCCATTCATTGGTTCATTCATTCACTCCGTCCCGTTCAGAGGGAGCAGCGATGAGTTCTGGTGTGAAACCGAGATGTTGACAATACATTAAGGTTCTTGAATTTAATTTAACAGCTGTTCACTTAGTTACTTTCTTAGGTACTTTGCTACTTGGTTAGTTACTTTCTGTCGTAACTTGGACTCTACTTCTTTAGAGGAAGTAGAAGACTGGAGGATGTTCAGACTGACTTCTTTAAAAGGTCCCATTTCTCAGAATCATTTTTTGCAGAAGTCCATCTTCTTCTACCCCCACGGTGTGCGGTCAGCATGTCGATGTCCCGGAGGCGGTGGTGTGTGGGTGTGTCCGTCCTGGCGGTCCTGGCGGTGGTCGCCGCGGCCGCCGACCCCTGCCTCATCATCAGCGAGGTGAATGCAGACAACCCCAAGCTGGACACCACGGAGTTCGTGGAGCTGTACCACACAGGGGGGCAGCGGGCCGCGCTGGACGGCTACACGCTGGTCTTCTACAACGGCAACGGCAACGTGGCCTACAAGGTCCTGGACCTGCGGGGCCACGCCACGGACGAGAGGGGCTTCTTCCTGGTGGGCTCCGTGGACCTGCGGCCCAGACCCTCCATCCTGCTGCCCCCCAACACGGTGCAGAACGGCCCGGACGCCATTGCGCTGTACCGCACCGCCGCCGGCCGCTACGCTGACAAGATGAACGTGACGGGGGTGGGGCTGGTGGACGCCGTAGTGTACGTGACCCGCCGGGCGGGGGGCGGAGCCCAGGTGCTGGCGGAGGCGCTGACGCCCGGCCGGAGGGCCTTCGCGGAGGACGAGGCCAGCCACGAGGGCGACGAGTCCATCGAGAGGTGCCTGCGCTCCGGGGACGCCTGGACCTTCGGCCTGGCCCCGCCCTCCCCCGGCCAACGCAACCGCTGCACGCCGCCGCCCCCGCCCCCCGGACAGCCCCTCCTTAGCGAGCTGAAGCTGGGCGGCGGCCAGGTGGACGGCTGGGTGGAGCTGACGGGGGTGCGGGGGGCGGGGCCTCTGGTGCTGGTGGTGCTGGACGGGGCGGGGCTGACGACCGTCAGCGTAGAGGTTGACACCGCCAGGGACGCCATGGTTACTGTCGCCATAGAGAGGAGCTTCATGAAGGGTAAACGCATCACCGCTGCTATATCGCTTAGCAGCTAATGTCATTACCGTCACATTCACTTGGCTAACTTTACATTACATTACTTAACGGCTAACGTCATTACCGTCACATCACATTTGCCTACGTGTAGCTAACACATTACTGTAAGCTAAACGTAGCGCTGTGGGCATCTGGTGTCGCTAGGAGACGAGGCGGGCGCCGTGGCGCTCTATGGCGGCCGAGTGGCGGACTTCCCGGTGGGCGGCGGCCTCAGCCCCTCGCAGCCAATCGACGCCTTTGTGTTCTCGGGGCGGGGAGGAGCGGCCAGCGACAACCTGACCGAGACCCTGGTGCCCGGGAGACCCGCCTACCAGCTGAGCCCCAGGTGAGACCCCCCACCAGGTGAGACGCCCCCTATCAGGTGAGACTTCCCCCTACCAGGTGAGACCCCCTACCAGGTGAGACCCCCCTACCAGGTGAGACCCCCTACCAGGTGAGACCAGCTGAGCCCCAGGTGAGACCCCCTATCAGGTGAGACCTCCCCCATCAGGTGAGACCCCCCCCCTACCAGGTGAGACCAGCTGAGCCCCAGGTGAGACTCTCCACCAGGTGAGACCACCCCCCTACCAGGTGAGACCCCCCCTACCAGGTGAGACCCCCCACCAGGTGAGACCCGCCCCACCAGGTGAGACCCGCCCCACCAGGTGAGACCCCCCCCCCCCCCTACCAGGTGAGACCCCCGTACCAGCTTTGCCCCAGGTGAGACACTATAGAACATATATGTAAGCATGGCCCTCTAAGGCGTCCTGTTTGAGACTCCTCCCCTTCCTGTCTCCCCCAGTCTGCGGGAGGGGGGTGTGTACCTGAGTCGGTGTGGGGTGGCTCCGGGTCCCCGGGACCCAGGTGTGTTCTGGGAGGCCCCCCAGACCCCCAACCAGCCAAACAACTGTCCTTGGCCCCGCACCTGTCCCCAAACCCCTGGTAAGTCTCCTTGTCCATCTCCTAGTCTCCTCGTCTGTCTCCTAGTTTGTCTCCTGGTACCTGTCTCCTATCTCCTGCTCTGTCTCTTGATCCCTATCTCCTAGTACCTGTCTCCTAGTCTCCTCGTCTGTCTCCTAGTTTTGTCTCCTAGTATCCTTGTTTGTTGCCTTGTCTTCTAGTCTGTCTCCTAGTCTGTCTCCTATCTCCTGCTCTGTCTCTTGGTCCCTGTCTCCTAGTCGCTGTCTGCTATCTCTTAGTCCCTCTGTCTCCTAGCGTGTCTCCTAGCCTCCTCACCTCTCCCCCCCCCCCCCCTGTCCCCCAGGCCCCCCGGGCGGGACCGACGCCCCCCTCCCCCTACCCCCCTGGGGGCGGGGCGACTTTGTCATCAACGAGCTGAATGCCGACAGCCCCGGCGCCGCCGAGGACGGCGAGTACGTGGAGCTGTGGCACCCGTCGGGCCGCCGCGTCTCCCTGGCCGGCCTTTGGCTCCTCCTCTTCAGCGCCCACGACGGCCGACCGTACCGCGAGATCGGCCTGAGCGGCCACTTCACCACCGCCCGCGGCTACTTCCTGCTGGGCAGTGACCGGCTGGTGCCAGCGCCGTCGCTCCGCCTGCCGCCCAACACCATCCAGAACGGGCCGGACGCCGTTGCGCTATACCGCAGCCCCGAAGGGCCCCCGTCCTCCCTGGGGCCCCCGGGGGGCGGAGTCCCCACCGCCGGGCTCCTAGACGCCGTGGTGTACCGTCTGAAGGGGACGGACAGGGAGGCGCGGGTGCTGAGCGACGCCCTGACCCCCGGACAGCTCCCCCTGCTGGAGGACGCCTCCGCCCTGCCGGGGGACGAGGGCCTCAGCCGCTGTGGAGGCCTCCACCCCGCTGACCTGTCGGCCTTCGCTGTGAGAAACCTTTATCTTATGCTCCTTTATCACAGTTAGTCTGTCCCTTATCACAGCTAGTCTGTCCCTTATCACAGTTAGTCTGTCCCTTATCACAGTTAGTCTGTCCTTTATCACAGTTAGTCTGTCCTTTATCACAGCTACAGTCTGTCCTTTATCACAGCTACAGTCTGTCCTTTATCACAGTTAGTCTGTCCTTTATCACAGCTAGTCTGTCCCTTATCACAGTTAGTCTGTCCCTTATCACAGTTAGTCTGGCCTTTATCACAGTTAGTCTGTCCTTTATCACAGTTAGTCTGTCCTTTATCACAGCTAGTCTGTCCCTTATCACAGTTAGTCTGTCCTTTATCACAGCTACAGTCTGTCCTTTAGCACAGTTAGTCTGTCCTTTATCACAGTTAGTCTGTCCTTCATCACAGCTTCAGTCTGTCCTTTATCACAGTTAGTCTGTCCTTTACCACAGTTAGTCTGTCCTTTACCACAGTTAGTCTGTCCTTTATCACAGCTAGTCTGTCCTTTATCACAGCTCCAGTCTGTCCTTTATCACAGCTTACAGGTCTGTCCTTTATCACAGTTAGTCTGTCCTTTATCACAGTTAGTCCTTTATCACAGCTACAGTCTGTCCTTTACCTTCAGTTGTGTTCTAACTGGTGACCTGGCTGCAGGTGGCCCCGCCCACTCCTCTAAGGGAGAACATCTGTCCTTCTCCCCCGCCGCCCCCGGAGGGCGTGGTCATCAACGAGGTGTCGGTCGCCCGCTGGACCAATCACAGCCAGGGCCAGGGGTCGTTTGTGGAGCTGGTGGGCCCGCCCCTCACGCCCCTGAGGGGTTTGGTCCTGCTGGCGCTAGCCGAGGAGGACCGCGGCGCCGCCATCTTAGCTCTGCCGCTGACCGGCGCCACAGACGCCGACGGTTTCTACCTGGTGGGCGGCGTCCCCAGGGCAGGTAACCATGACAACCTGACGCCATCTTAGGACCTGGAAGCCACAATGTGTAGCTTTCTCTCTTTCTCCATGGTAGGGTATTTAGCATGTTACGGCCGTTAGCGTTTTAGCACATACACACATTCTGTAGCATGGTTGTGTGTAACTCCCCCACTCTCCCCCTTCCCTCCAGACCAGAGTTTCCCAGAAGGCACCACGGTGCCACTGCGAGGGGGCGTGGCCTTGTGTCACGGCGTGTTCAGCGCGTGTCGCTCGGT
This sequence comes from Muraenolepis orangiensis, assembly GCA_027704905.1. NCBI lineage: Eukaryota > Metazoa > Chordata > Actinopteri > Gadiformes > Muraenolepididae > Muraenolepis > Muraenolepis orangiensis. The sequence goes on along the minus strand of CM051014.1, from coordinate 3,787,657 downwards.
GGCGGCGGCGGTAGCGTCCCGCGGCGCAGCTAACAGCAGCAGTAGCAGCCTGAGGGACCGGGTGGTGTTCAGCCTCCACCCGGCACTGCTGCTCAGCCTGGGGGCCACCAAGGGGGAGCAGGTCATGCCTGCACCCAGGTGAGGGGGGTGAGGGTGAGGATGGAGAGTGAGGAGGTGGAGGAGGTGAGGATGGAGAGGGAGGAGGTGGAGGGGGTGAGGATGGAGGGTGAGGAGGTGAGGATGTAGAGTGAGCAGGTGAGGATGAGAGTGAGGAGGTGGGGATGGAGAGTGAGGAGGTGAGGATGGAGAGTGAGGAGGTGAGGATGGAGAGTGAGGAGGTGGGGATGGAGAGTGAGGAGGTGAGGATGGAGAGTGAGGAGGTGGGGATGGAGAGTGAGGAGGTGGGGATGGAGAGTGAGGTGTCCTTTGTCTGTCCTCTATCACAGTGTGTGTGTGTGTGTGTGTGTGTGTGCGTGTGCGTGTGCGCAGGTCAGTGCAGGCTGGACCGGTCTCTCTCAGTCGCTGTGCGTGTTGTCAGCCCAGTAGCCCCGCCTCCTGGACTAGCTCCGCCCCCACGCCTCGTGCTCCCAACCTGTGCCCTAGCTCCGCCTACTCCACCAGCATCGACCTATGCCTCGGCCCGCTGGCCAGTGATTGGCAGGACCACTCAGCCAGTAAGACCACTGCTATTGCTACTTATAATGCTACATTTAGCTCTGCTGCTAATGCTACAGTTATCTCTACTGCTACTGATTTTGCTACTGCTAATGCTGCGTTTAGCTCTATTACCAATGCTACCACAATTGTTCCAGCTAATGTTACCGTTATATGCAACTGCTAATGGTGCCCCATATGGCTAATGCTCAAGTCCATGTTATTTGTAAAGCCCTTAATCCCAGTTGTAGTTGAGGTGTACAGGGCTTAATGCTAATGCTATCACTACGGTGTGTAGACTGCAGTGACCTCCTGCAGGGCAGCAGGGTGGCCGAGGTGGCTGGGTACCTGGAGCAGAGCTGCCACTGTGGCATCAGCGCCCTCTACCTGCAGGGTAGGAGAATACAATATAGAATATAATGTAATAATATAGTAATACAATGAAGAATAAATCAAACAAGATATATATAAAGTACATTAAATGTATTTATTTGTTTGTATCTACTTACACACACACACACACACACAAATACACACGGTGTCAACAGTTTGGAGGATATAGCAGAGTGTAAAGTGGTGTTTTGGTACTCGTTGGATAACCGAGGTGTTAATGGTCTGGTTCCTCGGTTCCCCCCCAGGCTTCCAGCTGTGGTGTGTGTCAGGCTGGCTGAGGGTGAGAGGGAGTATGATGGCTCTCTCCTCCCACCAGCAGAACCTCATCCAGCTGACCTCCTCCTCGCACCTCCCTCCTCCCCACGGGGAGGCAGGCTGCCCTGACACCAGTGCAGACCCTCACACTGGCCAGGGTCAGCTTCTATCGTCTGCAGATCTACAATTGAACTATCTAACCTTCTACCGTCTGCAGATCTACTATCTAACCTTCTAGCTTCTACCGTCTGCAGATCTACTATCTAACCTTCTAGCTTCTACCGCCTGCAGATCTACTATCTAACCTTCTAGCTTCTACCGCCTACAGATCTACTATCTAACCTTCTAGCTTCTACCGCCTGCAGATCTACTATCTAACCTTCTAGCTTCTACCGCCTACAGATCTACTATCTAACCTTATAGCTTCTACCGCCTACAGATCTACAATCTAACCTGCTAGCTTCTACCGCCTGCAGATCTATAATCTGACTAGCTAACCTTCTAGCTTCTACCGCCTACAGATCTATAATCTGACTGTCTAACCTTCTACTGCCTACAGATCTATAATCTGACTGTCTAACCTTCTACCGCCTACAGATCTATAATCTGACTGTCTAACCTTCTACTGCCTACAGATCTATAATCTGACTGTCTAACCTTCTACCGCCTACAGATCTATAATCTGACTGTCTAACCTTCTAGTTTCTACCACCTACAGATCTATAATCGAACTATCTCATAACCTTCTAGCTTCTACTGCCTACAGATCTGGCCTGGTCTTGATGCTCTGGTCTTGATGCTCTGGTCTGGTCCAGGCTGGTCTGGTCCAGGCTGGTCCTAGTCTGGTCTGAATGTAATGTTTTGGTCTGTGTTCCGCTCCAGAGTCTGCCCTGAGGCTCCAGGTGGGTCTGGGCCTCGGCCTGCTGGCTCTGCTGGGACTGGGAGCTGCTCTGGTCCTATACCTCTACAAGAAGAGGTAGACTCTCTCTCTCTCTCTCTCTCTCTCTCTCTCTCTCTCTCTCTCTCTCTCTCTCTCTCTCTCTCTCTCTCTCTCTCTCTCTCTCTCTCTCTCTCTCTCTCTCCTCTCTCTCTCTCTCTCTCTCTCTCTCTCTCTCTCTCTCTCTCTCTCTCTCTCTCTCTCTCTCTCTCTCTCTCTCTCTCTCTCTCTCTCTCTCTCTCTCTCTCTCTCTCTCTCTCTCTCTCTCTCTCTCTCTCTCTCTCTCTCTCTCTCCTCTCTCTCTCTCTCTCTCTCTCTCTCTCTCTCTCTCTCTCTCTCTCTCTCTCTCTCTCTCTCTCTCTCTCTCTCTCTCTCTCTCTCTCTCTCTCTCTCTCTCTCTCTCTCTCTCTCTCTATTTCTTGTCTTTATATTTCTTGTCTTTATATTTGTAGTGAAGGAAAACATATTGTGTACATGCTTGAGAAGTAATGTGTGTAGTTCAAAGGTTAACCAAAAGGTGGCACTGTGGTCTTTTCTCTAAAGGGACGGTGGTGTAAATGTGAAGAAAAAATCATGTGCTTTGTCACTAAACCATCTCGCAATTCGTCCAGAACTGTTCCATTATATAAATTGTATTAACATTTGATGTTGTATTTATAAAAACAACGTTTGCAGATGTTTCCACCAATTCCTTTTTTTAAAGTGAGTGTTTGTTGTGTGTTTGTGGCGCCCCCTGCAGGCGGCCGTTGAACTACCACTCCATGGAGCTCAGCGAGCATAAAGAGTCAGAGTTCTGAACCGACCAATCAGCTCCCTCTCACCACTCAAAGGAACCAATCAGGGGCCAGCTGCTGCAGAGCTGCGTGTGACAACACTGAACGGGATTGAGCGCTGCGTGATGTAATGTAATGTTAATGAGTGTTAAATAACACAATGTAACATTATTCAGCCAGTTTTAATGTTATTTAGCGTTAAATAACACGCACGGTATTTGACATTAATAAGCCTCAACGTTATTCAACCTAATTTGTGTTATAAAACGGTACGGGAAAAAAGAATACTACTTGAGGTTATTTAAAAAAAAACTGTGACGTTTGAGCACAGGGTTTACAGTGTGTGTGTGTGTGTGTGTGTGTGTGTGTGTGTGTGTGTGTGTGTGTGTGTGTGTGTGTGTGTGTGTGTGTGTGTGTGTGTGTGTGTGTGTGTGGTGTGTGTGTGTGTGTGTGTGTGTGTGTGTGTGTGTGTGTGTGTGTGTGTGTGTGTGTGTGTGTGTGTGTGTGTGTGTGTGTGTGTGTGTGTGTGTGTGTGTGTGTGTGTGTGTGTGTGTGTGTGTGTGTGTGTGTGTGTTTTAATGAAGGGAAAATTCACGTGAAATACGTGATTTTTTTTGGATTGTTTAATACTTGAGTGATAATAATAACAAGTTATATTTACCTTTCTGTATATTAACTCTTAACGTTTATGTGGTTTTCTAACATTCGTTTTTTAACACGCCGGGAACTTGAAATCTTGACTTTTAAACACTAACCTCCTAACACTTCGCTGATTAACGCGTGGACCTGTTGTTGAGTTGCTGCCTTTTGACATTTCTTTAGATGATTAATAATGTTTGATGACATTTCTTTAAATGATTAATGTTTGACGCTGAGAGGCCGTGCCAAGGTACAAGCATTTTAAATTATAGAGCGTTTGAATCTAATAGTTTTTTGGAGTCTCTCGTGGTTCGTTTGTGTGGGAATTATTTTTGAAATAAAATATATTTTTCTGATGAGCAACAGAATTGCTAGTGTTTCTGATCATCTCTCTCTCTCTCTCTCTCTCTCTCTCTCTCTCAGAGATACAAGGCTGGTTATTAATTGTATTTATCAGTGGTTCATGTGAATGATGTCCTACTCAAACTGAAAACCGATGTGAACCTAACCATGACAGCTATGTTAAGGTAACGTCATGTCGGGCTGAAGGCGTGTGTGCAGCGTCACACGGTGTTGAGAAGCTTCTTCTGCACAGGAAGATCAGAGGTTAGAGACAGGAAGGAGCTTGGAGGACATAGCTTCCTCCCCGTACCTCAACGTCTGGCTGTGTGTGAGCGAGACCAGCTGTGAGGAACCTTCTAGTGAATTAGTGATTAACAAAGTAAGAGCGGGAAGGATCTCTGCAGAACCCATGGTGAGTCAGTTTACGAGCTTCAGGACCTGCTCACCGTTCAGTAGGAACTCTGGGGTTTAGTCAATTTAGTCAAAAGTTATGACTACAAAACATCACTGCTTAGTGTAGTAGAGTGTGTGTATATTTGTATGTTTATTTGTTTATTTAGTTGCATTGCTTTGTTGTGAAGCACTTTCTTGACAAGCGCTATAAAAAATAAAGGTATTTATTTTATTGATTTATTTCTGACTTTGCCCGTCTGCAACAATTCAACTTCTTAATGGGGAGACGTTTTAGATGATTAAGACAAATTATATCTGTTGGTCATTAACCCTCATATACGCACACCGGGAACATTCTATACATTATCCATATAACGGTACTTTATGAGGCTGTAGTTATGTTTCCATGGTAACATATCACCACTTTCTATGATTTCCATGGTAATGTCATGCAGAGGAAGTTGAGGTTATGGTCTGCTACAGTCCTTTACCACAGCTAGTCTGTCCTTTACCACTGTTAGTCTGTCCTTTACCACTGTTAGTCTGTCCTTTACCACAGTTAGTCTGTCCTTTATCACAGTTAGTCTGTCCTTTATCACAGTTAGTCTGTCCTTTATCACAGCTACAGTCTGTCCTTTATCACAGTTAGTCTGTCCTTTATCAAAGTTAGTCTGTCCTTTATCACAGTTAGTCTGTCCTTTATCACAGCTTCAGTCTGTCCTTTATCACAGTTAGTCTGTCCTTTATCAAAGTTAGTCTGTCCTTTATCACAGCTTCAGTCTGTCCTTTATCACAGTTAGTCTGTCCTTTATCACAGCTTCAGTCTGTCCTTTATCACAGTTAGTCTGTCCTTTATCACAGTTAGTCTGTCCTTTATCACAGTTAGTCTGTCCTTTATCACAGCTACAGTCTGTCCTTTACCACAGTTAGTCTGTCCTTTACCACAGTTAGTCTGTCCTTTACCACAGTTAGTATGTCCTTTACCACAGTTAGTCTGTCCTTTATCACAGCTACAGTCTGTCCTTTATCACAGTTAGTCTGTCCTTTACCAGTTAGTCTGTCCTTTATCACAGTTAGTTTGTCCTTTATCACAGTTAGTCTGTCCTTTATCACAGTTAGTTTGTCCTTTATCACAGTTAGTCTATCCTTTATCACAGCTCCAGTCTGTCCAAACTGGATCACCAACAGATCCCCATGACTACCAGGTGACCCTGGGGCGGAGCTGTGGTTGTGGAGCAGAGTGTACCTGTCCAGGTGTGGCGTGAGGACCTCATGCAGAGTGGAGGCCAGCAGTACAAGGCCTCGCTGGGCCGCGGGGATAGAGTCACATGGCAGAGAGACTGTTACATGGACCTCCAGTGGTCCCACAGCGGACCCCCCACCAAGACCTCTGACCGAGACGCTCACGGTACTCCGCTCCTCCTGGTGTCCTAGGTCACTGGTCCTCCCCGCCCTCCTCTTCCTCCACCACTCTTTTACTGGGGCTTTTTCTCTCAATCTTGAGTTGAGATGTGGATGTGTTTCTAGTGGATGTGTTGATGTGTTTCTATTGGCTGTGTTTCTATTGGATGTGTGGATGTGTTTCTATTGGATGTGTTGATGTGTTTCTATTGGATGTGTTGATGTGTTTCTATTGGGTGTGTTGTTTTTCTATTGGATGTGTTTCTATTGGATGTGTTTCTATTGGATGTGTTTCTTAGTTCGAAAAATACTGTGAAAGGAGTCTGTATGCCATGTCATGTGACCTCCTCCATGTTCCCTCCTGCAGACCAGATGGTGAAGGAGCACCAGGCGGTGCTTCTCCAGAGGGTTGCTTCTTCCAGGGACCGAGAGTCCGGCACTCCCCCCGGCTTGAGCAGCACTTCCCGGGCCTTGCTGCTGGTGGACGGCCTCTCCAACCTCCAGCAGAAGGAGCACGACCTCATGCAGGTGAACGCCTCCCGGGGCAGCAGGAGGAGTCACCTCCGACCCCTGGCGTTGGCCAAGCTGATGGAGCCCCTGACCAGGGTCAGCTCCTCTCCCCGGGTCTCCCTCACCGTGGGTGTGGCCGGCGTCGGCAAGACGACATTGGTCCAGCAGTTTGTCGCCCAGTGGTGCCAGCGGAAGGTCTGCAGCGACATCAGCTTCGTCCTGCCCTTGTCCTTCTGGGAGCTGAACTTCCTGGAGAAGATGTCTGTGGAGAGGCTTGTGAAGCTGGCCTTCCCTCACCTGCCCGACCCCGCCCTTGTACTGAATGGCACCTGTCGGACACTCTTGATATTTGACGGTTTGGATGAATTCCGCTGTAGTTTGAACTTCTCGGACGCGACCACATGCAGCGACCCAAAGAAGGAGGTGAGCGTGGAGGACTTGGTGACCAACATCATCCGGGGGAACCTCCTCCCCGACGCGGCACTGTGGCTGACGTCGCGGCCGGCCCGGGCTGCGTTGATCCCGGTCGGCTTGGTGGACCGGCTCACTGAGGTTCCTGGCTTCACCCCTCAGGACATCAATACGTTTCTCCACCACCGTCTGCTGGAGCAGGACATGGCCAGTCAGATCTGGGCTCACCTGGAGTCCCATAAAATCCTGATGGTGATGTCCTACATCCCCTGCATCTGCCAGATGGTGACGGACACCCTGAAGTACCTCCTGCAGAGGGGCTCACCGGACCGCCTGCCCAAGACCTGCACGGAGCTCTATGCCCACTTCTGCGCCATGAACGCCGAGGCAGGAGAACCTCGAGGCCGGGAGCCCACAAGGACGGAGCAGGTCCTGGCCGGCCACCGGAAGCTCCTGGGGCCCCTCGGACGTTTGGCCTTCTACGGACTTATAAAACATAAGTACACGTTTGGTGAGCAGGACCTCCGGACATACGGGGTAGACCTACCTTCCGCTCAGAGCAGCCTGGTAGCCGGCCTCCTGGTGCGTGAGGAGTCCACCATCTTTGTCGCCTACCGCTTCACCCACCTGACAGTGCAGGAGTTCCTAGCAGCGACATTCTACCACGTGTCCTCCAAGCGGGCCATCTTTGACCTGTTCTCCGAGAGCGCCGTGTCGTGGCCCAAGTTGGGCTTCCAGAACCACTTCAGGAACGCCCTGCAGCGATCGCAGCAGGACGATGGAGGACACCTTGATGTGTTTGTGCGTTTCCTCGCAGGCTTGTTGTCTCCCGCTGCCGCCAAGCCTCTGGCGGGGCTGCTGGGGAAGGACGACAGCAGCCAGCAGGTCTGGGCTGCGGAGTTCCTCCAGGACCTGCTGGGTCCGGTAGGGGGCCCGGCGGGGGGGCCAGCGGTTTCTCTGCGGGCTGTCAACCTGGCCTACTGCCTCCAGGAGCTCCAGCACACGGAACTGCTGAGGAAGGTGGAGGAGGCACTGAGCGGCGGCTGCCTGGCCCGGACACTGAGCCGGTCCCACTGCGTGGCACTGGCCTACCTGCTGCAGGTGTCCCCAGAGTGCCTCCAGGAGACCAACCTGTCGGACTGCCTCAACTACGCCACTGTCAAATGTCTTCTGCCACAGCTGCTATACTGCAGCCATCTGAGGTCAGATCTAATCACTACCATTATATCACTATTATCATGTAGTCATTTAGTAGACACCTATCTTAAGCCACTTACACTGGGTTAAGTAGCAGGTAGGGGTTAGACAGTACAGAGACATGTCATTAAGGAGCAGGTAGGGGTTAGACAGTACAGAGACGGGTCATTAAGGAGCAGGTAGGGGTTAGACAGTACAGAGACAGGTCATTAAGGAGCAGGTAGGGGTTAGACGGTACAGAGACGGGTCATTAAGGAGCAGGTAGGGGTTAGACAGTACAGAGACAGGTCATTAAGGAGCAGGTAGGGGTTAGACAGTACAGAGACGGGTCATTAAGGAGCAGGTAGGGGTTAGACAGTACAGAGACGGGTCATTAAGGAGCAGGTAGGGGTTACAGGGTATAGAGACAGGTCATTAAGGAGCAGGTAGGGGTTAGACAGTACAGACAGGTCATTAAGGAGCAGGTAGGGGTTAGACAGTACAGAGACGGGTCATTAAGGAGCATGTAGGGGTTAGACAGTACAGAGACGGGTCATTAAGGAGCAGGTAGGGGTTAGACAGTACAGAGACGGGTCATTAAGGAGCAGGTAGGGGTTAGACAGTACAGAGACGGGTCATTAAGGAGCAGGTAGGGGTTAGAGGGTATAGAGACAGGTCATTAAGGAGCAGGTAGGGGTTAGACAGTACAGAGACAGGTCATTAAGGAGCAGGTAGGGGTTAGACCGTACAGAGACGGGTCATTAAGGAGCAGGTGGGGGTTAGACAGTACAGAGACAGGTCATTAAGGAGCAGGTAGGGGTTAGACAGTACAGAGACAGGTCATTAAGGAGCAGGTAGGGGTTAGACAGTACAGAGACAGGTCATTAAGGAGCAGGTAGGGGTTAGACATGGAGAGATGAGTCATTAAGGAGCAGGTAGGGGTTAGACAGTACAGAGACAGGTCATTAAGGAGCAGGTAGGGGTTAGACATGGAGAGATGAGTCATTAAGGAGCAGGTAGGTGTGGCTTTCAAGTCAGCTGCAGACATTAGGAATCAAACCCTAATTATGACCATCCTGCTTCCAGGATGGTCATAATTAGTTTTAGCAACTTAGTTTGACATGTAATATCTTGGCAGGCTGGAGAACAACAACTTCAAAGACAATGTGATGGAGCTTCTGGGAAGCCTGCTGAGTGCTAAGGACTGCCAGGTCCAGAGGATCAGGTCAGCAGGCCTCCACCTCTACCTTTAGACATGAGGACAATTAGAATAATTTAGATAGTGATGATTATGAAGAAGATGTGTGTGGTGAAGATACTGATAAAGAGGCTTCTCTGATGTTTCTATTTTATACCAAACTATCCTCTCTCCTCTCTCTATCCTCTCCTCCTCTCTCCTCCCTCTCCTCCTCCCTCCTCCCTCCTCCCTCTCTCCTCCCTCTCCTCCTCCTCCTCCTCCTCCCTCCTCCCTCTCCTCGTCCCTCCTCCCTCTCCTCCTCCCTTTCCTCCTCTCTCCTCCCTCCTCCCTCTACTCCTCCTAGTCTGGCGGAGAACTCTATCGGTAACGCGGGAGCTAAGGCTCTGAGCCGGGCCCTCCTGGTCAACCGGACCCTCACCACACTGGAGTAACATCCCCTTATCTCATTTATCATGCATTTATTATTATTATTATTATTATTATTATTATTATATATAAAAACACATATTTTTAGAATAGCCTTTCACTAGATTTTATTTAAACCATGTTTACTCTGTAGCACTTTGAGTTTTGTCTATGCAAATGAAAAGTGTGTTTATAAATACAATTTATTATTATTATTATTATATCACATCTCACAGCTGTGGATGTGTGTCTCAGTCTCCGTAGCAACAACATCGGACCTAAAGGAGCTTGTTTCCTGGCCGAAGCTTTGAAGATGAACCAAGTCCTGGTGTCCATCAAGTGAGATGATACCCATCTATCTATAATCAATAACTATATTGTTCAGTTTGATCTTCTTAACGAGTCGTCTGATGGTAGTTTATAACTATATTGATCAGTTTGATCGTCCTAATGAGGTAGTTTATAACTATATTGATCTGTTAGATCGTCTTAATAAGGTACTTTATGGATCAGTTTGATCTTTGATGGTAGTTTATTACTACATTAACCCGTTTGATCTTTGATGGTAGTTTATTACTACATTAACCCGTTTGATCTTTGATGGTAGTTTATTACTATATTAACCCGTTTGATCTTTGATGGTAGTTTATTACTACATTAACCCGTTTGATCTTTGATGGTAGTTTATTACTATATTAACCCGTTTGATCTTTGATGGTAGTTTATTACTACATTAACCCGTTTGATCTTTGATGGTAGTTTATTACTATATTAACCCGTTTGATCTTTGATCGTAGTTTATTACTACATTAACCCGTTTGATCTTTGATGGTAGTTTATTACTACATTAACCCGTTTGATCTTTGATGGTAGTTTATTACTACATTAACCCGTTTGATCTTTGATGGTAGTTTATTACTATACTAACCCGTTTGATCTTTGATGGTAGTTTATTACTATATTAACCCGTTTGATCTTTGATGGTAGTTTATTACTATATTAACCCGTTTGATCTTTGATGGTAGTTTATTACTACATTAACCCGTTTGATCTTTGATGGTAGTTTATTACTACATTAACCCGTTTGATCTTTGATGGTAGTTTATTACTACATTAACCCGTTTGATCTTTGATGGTAGTTTATTACTACATTAACCCGTTTGATCTTTGATGGTAGTTTATTACTATATTAACCCGTTTGATCTTTGATGGTAGTTTATTACTACATTAACCCGTTTGATCTTTGATGGTAGTTTATTACTACATTAACCCGTTTGATCTTTGATGGTAGTTTATTACTATATTAACCCGTTTGATCTTTGATGGTAGTTTATTACTACATTAACCCGTTTGATCTTTGATGGTAGTTTATTACTATATTAACCCGTTTGATCTTTGATGGTAGTTTATTACTATATTAACCCGTTTGATCTTTGATGGTAGTTTATTACTACATTAACCCGTTTGATCTTTGATGGTAGTTTATTACTACATTAACCTGTTTGATCTTTGATGGTAGTTTATTACTACATTAACCCGTTTGATCTTTGATGGTAGTTTATTACTACATTAACCCGTTTGATCTTTGATGGTAGTTTATTACTATATTAACCCGTTTGATCTTTGATGGTAGTTTATTACTACATTAACCCGTTTGATCTTTGATGGTAGTTTATTACTACATTAACCCGTTTGATCTTTGATGGTAGTTTATTACTATATTAACCCGTTTGATCTTTGATGGTAGTTTATTACTATATTAACCCGTTTGATCTTTGATGGTAGTTTATTACTACATTAACCCGTTTGATCTTTGATGGTAGTTTATTACTATATTAACCCGTTTGATCTTTGATGGTAGTTTATTACTACATTAACCCGTTTGATCTTTGATGATAGTTTATTATTACATTAACCCGTTTGATCTTTGATGGTAGTTTATTACTATATTAACCCGTTTGATCTTTGATGGTAGTTTCCAGAACAACAGCATCAAGGAGGACGGGGTCCAGGCCCTGGCCGATGTTCTGCGCATTAACCGTAAACTGGTGTCACTCAAGTGAGTCGGCTCGTTCTGAAACCAGTTTAACAGGTGACTTGAAACTAGTTCCAGCTGTGATTAAGCTAGTGTACAGGTGGGTCAAATGGTTTCAAGATGTGATTCAAAAATAGCTTTTAGATGTGATTCAAATGTTATTTTTATAGGCTGATGAAAATGGTTCAAAGGGTGGTGAAACTAATTTATAGGCTGATGAAACTGGGATAAAGGATGGTGAACCAAGTTTACAGGCTGATGAAACTGGTTTAAAGGATGGTGAATCCAGTTTACAGGCTGATGAAACTAGTTTGATGTTTCAGCGTGCAGAATAACTCCATCGGGGCAGGCGGAGCACGACATCTGGCGGAGGCCCTGAAGACCAACCAGACGCTGACCGAGTTAAAGTACCACTAACTTACCATAATATAACATCAGCTAACTACTAAAGTACTGCTAACTTACATAACATAACATCAGCTAACTACTAAAGTACTGCTAACTTACCATAACATAACATCAGCTAACTACTAAAGTACTGCTAACTTACCATAACATAACATCAGCTAACTACTAAAGTACTGCTAACTTACCATAACATAACATCAGCTAACTACTAAAGTACTGCTAACTTACCATAACATAACATCAGCTAACTAGTAATTACCGCTAACTTACCATAACATAACATCAGCTAACTACTAAAGTACCGCTAACTTACCATAACATAACATCAGCTAACTACTAAAGTACTGCTAACTTACCATAACATAACATCAGCTAACTACTAAAGTACTGCTAACTTACCATAACATAACATCAGCTAACTACTAAAGTACTGCTAACTTACCATAACATAACATCAGCTAACTAGTAATTACCGCTAACTTACCATAACATAACATCAGCTAACTACTAAAGTACCGCTAACTTACCATAACATAACATCAGCTAACTACTAAAGTACTGCTAACTTACCATAACATAACATCAGCTAACTACTAAAGTACTGCTAACTTACCATAACATAACATCAGCTAACTAGTAATTACCGCTAACTTACCATAACATAACATCAGCTAACTACTAAAGTACCGCTAACTTACCATAACATAACATCAGCTAACTACTAAAGTACCGCTAACTTACCATAACATAACATCAGCTAACTACTAAAGTACTGCTAACTTACCATAACATAACATCAGCTAACTACTAAAGTACTGCTAACTTACCATAACATAACATCAGCTAACTACTAAAGTACTGCTAACTTACCATAACATAGTGTCAGACTTCAGATAAAATGTGTTGATTTGAGTGTGGTGGTGATGACAGTGTTGGTAGTGTTGAGTGTGGTGGTGTTGACTTTGTCAGTTTTAAGTGTGGTGGTGTTGAGTGTGGTGGTGATGAGTGTGATGGTGATGAGTGTGATGGTGATGAGTGTGAGGGAGATGACAGTGTGATGGTGATGAGTGTGAGGGAGATGACAGTGTGGTGGTGATGAGTGTGAGGGAGATGACAGTGTGATGGTGATGAGTGTGAGGGAGATGACAGTGTGGTGGTGATGAGTGTGGTGGTGATGAGTGTGAGGGAGATGACAGTGTGGTGGTGATGAGTGTGATGGTGATGAGTGTGAGGAAGATGACAGTGTGGTGGTGATGAGTGTGAGGGAGATGACAGTGTGATGGTGATGAGTGTGGTGGTGATGAGTGTGGTGGTGATGAGTGTGAGGGAGATGACAGTGTGGTGGTGATGAGTGTGGTGGTGATGAGTGTGTGGTGTTGTTGACAGTGTGGTGGTGATGAGTGTGATGGTGATGAGTGTGATGGTGATGACAGTGTGGTGGTGATGAGTGTGACAGTGATGACAGTGTGTTGGTGATGAGTGTAGTGGTGATGAGTGTGACAGTGATGACAGTGTGTTGGTGATGAGTGTAGTGGTAATGAGTGTGACAGTGATGACAGTGTGTTGGTGATGACGTTGTAGTGGTGATGAGTGTGATGGTGATGCCAGTGTGGTGGTGATGACAGTGTGGTGGTGATGAGTGTGGTGGTGATGACGGTGTGGTGGTGATGAGTGTGATGGTGATGCCAGTGTGGTGGTGATGAGTGTGGTGGTGATGACGGTGTGGTGGTGATGACGGTGTGGTGATGACGGTGTGATGGTGATGAGTGTGATGGTGATGACGGTGTGGTGGTGATGAGTGTGATGGTGATGACGGTGTAGTGGTGATGAGTGTGATGGTGATGACGGTGTAGTGGTGATGACGGTGTGGTGGTGATGAGTGTGATGGTGATGAGTGTGATGGTGATGAGTGAGACAGTAATGAGTGTGATGGTGATGAGTGAGACAGTGATGAGTGTGGTGGTGCTGACGGTGTGATGGTGATGAGTGTGGTGGTGATGAGTGAGACAGTGATGAGTGTGGTGGTGCTGACGGTGTGATTGTGATGAGTGTGGTGGTGATGAGTGTGGTGGTGATGAGTGTGGTGGTGATGAGTGTGATGGTGATGAGTGTGGTGGTGATGAGTGTGGTGGTGATGACGGTGTGATGGTGATGAGTGTGATGGTGATGAGTGTGGTGGTGATGAGTGTGATGGTGATGACGGTGTAGTGGTGATGAGTGTGATGGTGATGAGTGTGATGGTGAGGAGTGTGATGGTGAGGAGTGTGGTGGTGATGACGGTGTGGTGGTGATGAGTGTGATGGTGATGAGTGTGGTGGTGATGAGTGTGGTGGTGATGAGTGTGGTGGTGATGACGGTGTGGTGGTGATGACGGTGTGATGGTGATGAGTGTGGTGGTGATGAGTGTGGTGGTAATGACGGTGTGGTGGTGCTGACTGTATTGTTGGTCTGTCAGTCTCTGCAGTAACCAGCTGGGGGACAGAGGAGCTGTGGCTTTGGCTCAAGCCTTGGTGGAGAACCACACACTCCTCTCTCTCCAGTCAGTATCCTCCTCAAAATAACATATAGTAACTCTTTAGTAACTGACTCTACAGTAACTGACTCTTTAGTATTTTAACTGACTCTACAGTAACTCTTTAGTAACTGACTCTTTAGTATTTGTACTGACTCTACAGTAACTGACTCTACAGTAACTCTTTAGTAACTGACTCTATAGTATTTGTACTGACTCTACAGTAACTGACTCTACAGTAACTCTTTAGTAACTGACTCTATAGTATTTGTACTGACTCTACAGTAACTGACTCTACAGTAACTCTTTAGTAACTGACTCTATAGTATTTGTACTGACTCTATGGTAACTGACCTCTCACCTCTCAGCCTCCAGAGTAACTCCATCAGTGACCGAGGGATGACTGCCTTGACCAGGTCTCTGAGGACCAACCAGAGCCTCCAGTCGCTAAAGTGAGTTCCTTTAGCCTGGCATTAGCCTAGCTTAGACGTAGCCTGGCTTTAGCCTAGCTAAGACATAGCCTGGTTTTAGCCTAGCTTTAGCCTTAGCATTAGCCTTGGCATTAGCGTGTCGGCAGCCCCTGAACAGGATGTGCTTTCATAGAGCAGGGTATCCGACAGGCTGCAAATATAAGCCACACACACACACACACACACACACACACACACACACACACACACACACACACACACACACACACACACACACACACACACACACACACACACACACACACACACACACACTAACTCAGTCACATTTCCTGTCCTTTATCACAGCTGCAGTATGTCCTCTCTCTCTCTCTCTCTCTCTCTGTCTCTGTCTCTGTCTCTGTCTCTCTCTAAGTCTAAGGGAGAACTCGGTGGGCGTGGTCGGAGCGAAGAACATGGCCGCTGCTCTGAGGGAGAACGAGGCTCTGCGTGACCTGGAGTAAGTCACATGACAACCGCTGAGGAAAGCACTTCCTGTCTGACTTCCTGTCTGGCACCATTCTCGGAACCCTGCAGTGACTTTCTCTTGTGTGTGTGTGTGTGTGTGTGTGTGTGTGTGTGTGTGTGTGTGTGTGTGTGTGTGTGTATGTTAGCCTGACTGCTAACCTGCTTCATGATGAGGGTGTTTTGGCCATCGCCGGCGCCGTTGGAGTCAACCAATCACTGACCTCCTTACAGTGAGACACACACACACACACACACACACACACACACACACACACACACACACACACACACACACACACACACACACACACACACACACACACACACACACACACACACATGGATGACCTCATATACTGTTCCTGCAGCCTCCAGTGGAACTTCATCGGAGGCGCAGCCACCAAGGCCCTGGCCCACGCCCTCACCTCCAACACCTCCCTGCACCTCCTGGAGTAAGCTCCTCCTCTTCCTGTTCCTCCTCCCCCTGGTCCTCCTCAACTTCCCTTCCTCTTCCTCCTCACGTCCTCCTCCTCCTCCTCCTCATGATGTGTGTGTGTGTAGCCTACAGGAGAACTGTATCGGTGATGAGGGGGTGGTGTGTCTGGCCAACGCCCTGCAGTCCAACGGCTCCCTGAAGACTCTCTGGTGGGTCCTCCAACTCTGATCCCTCCTCCAGCCTCCCCCTGCTGACCGCCACTGACTGTGTGTGTGTGTGTGTGTGTGTGTGTGTGTGTGTGTGTGTGTGTGTGTGTGTGTGTGTGTGTGTGTGTGTGTGTGTGTGTGTGTGTGTGTGTGTGTGTGTGTGTGTGTGTGTGTGTGTGTGTGTGTGTGTGTGTGTGTGTGTGTGTGTGTGTGTGTGTTCAGCCTCCAGGGCGTGTCCGCCGGAAGGTGTGGTGCCATCGCCATGGCGACGGCCCTGATGGAGAACCGTAGCCTTCATACTCTGGAGTAGGTTCTCCTGTCAACTGAATGAACACAAATTATGAGCCAATAAGTTCTTGTGAGACGCTTCATGACCCCACAACATTTAGTAGAACACAGACTCTGATGGGGAACGGTCACATGGTACAATTCTAGGTGTAATGTTACCAAAACTAGAGGGCCCTCGGTAGAGAACATACCTCCAACTAGAGGGCCCTCAGTAGAACATACCTCCAACTAGAGGGCCCTCAGTAGAACATACCTCCAACTAGAGGGCCCTCGGTAGAGAACATACCTCCAACTAGAGGGCCCTCAGTAGAGAACATACCTCCAACTAGAGGGCCCTCAGTAGAGAACATACCTCTAACTAGAGGGCCCTCGGTAGAGAACATACCTCCAACTAGAGGGCCCTCGGTAGAGAACATACCTCCAACTAGAGGGCCCTCAGTAGAGAACATACCTCCAACTAGAGGGCCCTCAGTAGAGAACATACCTCCAACTAGAGGGCCCTCAGTAGAGTACATACCTCCAACTAGAGGGCCCTCAGTAGAACATACCTCCAACTAGAGGGCCCTCAGTAGAGCCTCCGCCACAACTAAAAAGTTCCCTGGATCTGGATTCAGATCCAGATCTGCTCCTCAAACGTTTTGAGTTAATATGCTAAGAGACAGACAGACAGACAGACAGACAGACAGAGGCCAAAACATTAGCTCCTCCCATCTTGGAGGTTGTAGTTCCCACAGTGGAGTGACGTGGACCAACTAAAGGAATGTCCCAGTATCAGACCTCTGGTCTCCTAATTATATATTATAGTTATATATTTATTATAACAGATATATTCATATATGTTTCTATATCCTACCTTTGAACTGGAGACGGAGCCTCACCTCGGCTCCTTGGATTTTAGGATAATTTAATGTGTGTGTGTGTGTGTGTGTGTGTGTGTGTGTGTGTGTGTGTGTGTGTGTGTGTGTGTGTGTGTGTGTGTGTGTGTGTGTGTGTGTGTGTGTGTGTGTGTGTGTGTGTGTGTGTGTGTGTGTGTGTGTGTGTGTGTGTGTGTGTGTGTGTGTGTGTGTGTGTGTGCAGCCTGCGGGGGAACAATATTGGGATGGACGGGGCCAAGGCACTGGCTGGAGCTCTGAAACACAACCACAGCCTCAGGTCCCTCAAGTGAGTACACACACACACGCACGCATGCACACACACACACACGCACGCATGCACACACACACACACGCACGCACGCACACACACACACAGACCTAATGAGTTTAGTTGATTAGGATCCCCAATAGCTGCAGCATTGCTACAGCTATTCTCCTTCCTGCTATTCTCCTCAACACAACTGTACATAGTGACCATCACACGTTAATATAACACAACACAGTCAAATATAACACAACACATAACATTACAATATAACACGACACAGTCAAATATAACACATAACATTACAATATAACACGACACAGTCAAATATAACACATAACATTACAATATAACACAACACAGTCAAATATAACACATAACATTACAATATAACACAACACAGTCAAATATAACACATAACATTACAATATAACACAACACAGTCAAATATAACACAACACATAACATTACAATATAACACGACACAGTCAAATATAACACAACACATAACATTACAATATAACACAACACACAACATTACAATATGACAGGACAAGACTAGATGACAGTGACAGTATACTCATGATATGTAATTAATTAGACGTTTCTGCATCATGACCACGTGTGTTCTGTGTTCACAACTGAGATAATAAGAGTACTGACTTACCCCCCTCCCCCTGCCTCCACCACCAGGGCCAATCAGAGGCCTGGAGGTCTGGTGTGGAGGTCTCGGGGGTCTGGTTTGGAGGTCTCGGGGTCTGGTGTGGAGGTCTGGGGGGTCTGGTTTGGAGGTCTGGGGGGTCTGGTGTGGAGGTCTCGGGGGTCTGGTGTGGAGGACTGTGGGGTCTGGTGTGGAGGACTGTGGGGTCTGGTGTGGAGGTCTGGGGGGTCTGGTGTGGAGGTCTGGGGGGTCTGGTTTGGAGGTCTGGGGGGTCTGGTGTGGAGGTCTGTGGGGTCTGGTGTGGAGGTCTGGGGGGTCTGGTTTGGAGGTCTCGGGGTCTGGTGTGGAGGTCTGGGGGGTCTGGTGTGGAGGTCTGGGGGTCTGGTTTGGAGGTCTCGGGGTCTGGTGTGGAGGTCTGTCGGGTCTGGTGTGGAGGTCTCGGGGGTCTGGTGTAGAGGTCTCGGGGGTCTGGTGTGGAGGTCTGTGAGGGTTTGGTGTGGAGGTCTGTGGGGTCTGGTGTGGAGGTCTGTGAGGGTTTGGTGTGGAGGTCTGTGGGGTCTGGTGGGGGGTCTGGGTGGTGTTAGCGGTGTATTGTAGGGGCGTCTGAGGTCCTGTCTCTTTCTAGTCTTCAGGAGAACAATCTGGGGATGGACGGGGCCATCTTCATCGCCTCTGCGCTGAAGGCAAACCACCAACTCACATACATCAAGTGAGTCCTCCTCCTGCTCCTCACACCTCCTCCTCCTTCTCCTCCTCACACCTCCTTCTCCTCCTCACACCTCCTCCTCCTCCTTCTCCTCCTCACACCTCCTCCTTCTCCTCCTCCTCCTCACACCTCCTCCTCCTTCTCCTCCTCACACCTCCTTCTCCTCCTCACACCTCCTCCTCCTCCTCACACCTCCTCCTCCTCCTCCTTCTCCTCCTCACACCTCCTCCTCCTCTTGCTACTCCTCCTCCTTACTTCACACTAGTCATGAATTGTCTGTTAGGTGCGAGTTCAACCCTGTGTGTGTGTGTGTGTGTGTGTGTGTGTGTGTGTGTGTGTGTGTGTGTGTGTGTGTATAGTTTGCAGGGCAACGGGATTGGGGAGTCCGGGGCGAAGGTCATCTCTGACACCATCAGGACTGACTCCCCGGACTGTGTGGTGATGATCTGACCGCTGGTAACCATGTAACCATAGTAACCCGGTGGGCCCGCCCACAGATGACAAAGTCAGCAATCTGTTGTGTCCCCGATCTTAAACTAGTTTCATGATGAACCGGTTTCAAGCAAGAGATTATGTGAGCATCTGTGACACAGCAGGACGATTATTTAGGAAACTCCTGGCGTTTATAATCTATTTATTAATCATATCTAATACTGTAACACGGCAAATAATGTGCCTATTCGCCAGCAGCTCAACAGCCGTTGTAAATGCGGAAAACTTTCAGATTTAGTTGCGACTATATCAGGGCCTTTAGCTACCGCTGGTAACTTAACCACTGGTTAACAGGACCCTCCACAATCCATTCATTCAGTACTCATCCATCCATAATGGACTCATCCATTCATAATGTACATAATGTGTTGGGCCATGATCTTGTTTCCATGTTAATACAATGTATGTTTAAACAGTCATGTGTTAATTCATAATTATAATATCTGTACATGGTTGAAATATTGTTTTTTTTTTTCTTTACACAATTAAACAATAAAATGCTTCGAGGTGAAAGAGATAAGAGTCTATAGTTGAATTCTGATGGTCAGGCACTACCAGGGTGCTATGCTAAGCTACCAGGGCGCTATGCTAAGCTACCAGGGCGCTACTCTAAAACTAGCATTTTTGACTTTGTTCACACCGACACCAATAAAAACAATAAGATGAAACAAGTCAAACGGTAGGTTGGTTATTTATTCATTCAAAATATGATACATGAACGTTTTAAGAGTATGAAACCGTGAACATGAACGCATTATTCAACATTTATATGTTTCATATATATGAACACATGAATACATTATGTCTTTAGAAGTCGTTGTCACTCTCCAGGAGGGGGGGGCTGACACCTCCCCCCCGGGAGGGTCTGGAGGGGGCGGGGCCTTCTAGACTGGCGTCATCCTCCAGCTCCTCGTTGGCCTCCTCTTCCTCCTCCTCTTCTTCCTCCTCCTCCTCCTCGACATCGAAGTCCTCGGTCTGTAGGAGGAGCAAAGAGAGATCAGTCATATAGGATCAACCTTTAACCTGCAGTTGAGGCAGCCTCACCTGGCCCCAGTCAGACTGATTAGAGTCTGGTTGAAGCAGCCTCACCTGGCCCCAGTCAGACTGATTAGAGTCTGGTTGACGCAGCCTCACCTGGCCCCAGTCAGACTGATTAGAGTCTGGTTGAAGCAGCCTCATCTGGCCCCAGTCAGACTGATTAGAGTCTGGTTGAAGCAGCCTCACCTGGCCCCAGTCAGACTGATTAGAGTCTGGTTGAAGCAGCCTCACCTGGCCCCAGTCAGACTGATTAGTGTGGACCAGGAACTAGTCGACCAGTTGGCGAAACTGGTTTTAATCTGGTCAGACAATTCAAGTCACAACTTTAGTTCTTCAACTGCTCTCTTGTGTGGTGTCCCACAGAGTCTTTGGTCCCATTTAGTTTGGTTTGTATCTGGTTTCCCCTCGGACACACGTTATTCACCGTTACATCACATCACTGTTGCGCCGATGAATCCCAGTCTAAGGTATTGTTTAGCCCTGAAGATCAGAAACAATCTGGATTATCTGCACTGCTTCCTTGACGGCTTCCTGCGGTTGAACAGCGATCAGACCGGGAGACTTGTCCTGATCATGTTTCTAACGGTGTCTCCCCATGGACCACTAATATCAAACACTCCATCTCTTCTGACATCTCACCAACACTCAATTTAAGAATTACATTTGTTTTAATCCCCACATGGTCTCTGCTTTCCCCCACATAACTCTTAACCCCTTGTTTTGTTCCTCAGAGAGCCCTCAGGTCAGAGAATCAACTGCTGTTCAAGGTTCCTGTCCAGGGTTAAAACAAAAGGCAATGGTCATGTTTTTATGGTTTTAGCCCTGCCTCCAACCCTGCGGTACATCCCACCTCTTCAGGGTCAGATCAGCCAAAAACACTTAAAAAACAGCTGACAAGACTGGCATTTGTACATTTTCAAAATCATATGTTTTAATGTTGTTCTATTTGGTATTATCTCTCTTCTTCAGATCCCTGATTGTACTGTTCTGTGTCTGATGTTCTTCTTAATGTTCTGTGTTTGATGTTCTTCTTAATGTTCTGCAGTCTGATGTTCTTCTTAATGTTCTGCAGTCTGATGTTCTTCTTAATGTTCTGTAGTCTGTGTTTGATCACATTAAATTAGTCCTTTATCTAAAGCAACTTCCAGTAATGTGTTTCAACAAAGGAAGGTAAGAGAACAACTCGTCACCAGAAGTGCATTTCATTCCTAACAAGTCTCCAAGAACTGAACCAATGCTCGGGTAGAAGTAAAATAAGTTGAGGTAAAAGTACAGTAAGGGAAAAGTACAATAAGTTGACAAACAATATCTACCTATCTATAATATCTAATCTACTGAGATAATTGACTTAGTGCTAGGAGGAAGGATCCGGGAAGTGTGTCCTGAAGAGATGGGTTTTCAGCCTGCGGCGGAAGATGGGCAGTGACTCTGCAGTCGTGACCTCCGTGGGGAGTTTGTTCACCAAATTGGGGCCACAGGACAGAAGCGCCGTGACCGCGTAGATCGGCCACAAGGACCCCTAAGTGAGGGGGCAAGCAGACGGCCCGAAGAAGCAGAGCGAAGTGGGCGGGTTGGGATGTAGGCCTTGACCATTGCCTGGAGGGAGGATGGAGCAGTTCCTTTTACTGCCTTGTAGGCTAGTACCCAAGGTCTTGAACTAGATGCGAGCAGCTACAGGTTGCCAGTGTAGAGACTGAAGGAGGGTAAATGTGTGGGAGAACTTGGGTCGGTTGAACACCAGGCGAGCTGCAGCTTTCTGAATGAGCTCCAGGGGCCTGATGGCAAATGCTGGGGCGCCAGCAAGGAGGGAGTTGCAGTAGTCCAGCCGGGAGATGACAAGAGCCTGGATGAGCACCTGCGCAGCCTTTTCAGTGAGAAAAGGCCGAATCCCTCCTGATGTTAGAGGAGGAATCTGCAGGAGCGTGTCATCGATGCAATGTGAGAACGACAGTTGGTCATCCAGGGTCACGCCCAGATTCCTTGCGGTCCAAGTAGGTGTCACCACAGCATCATCAATGGTGACAGCCAGGTCTCGGTGAGGACAGCCCTTTGCCGGGAAGAACACTAGCTCAGTCTTGTCCTGGTTGAGCTTTAGGTGGTGCATCAACATCCACTTTGAGATGTCTGCTAAGCACGCAGGAATGTGTGTTTCCAAGGGGGGAAACGACAAGACCAGTTGGGTGTCGTCAGCATAGCAGTGGTAGGATAAGTCATGGGAGTGGATACCAGGACCAAGGGACATTGTGTAGAGGAAGAAGAGAAGAGGACCCAGGACTGATCCTTGCGGAACCCCAGTAGTCAGTCTGCGTGGTTCTGACACAGACCCTCCCAGTGCCACCTGGTAGGAGTGACCCGTCAGGTAGGATGCAAACAAGGAGAGAGCAGAGCCCGAGACACCCATCCCCTCAAGGGTGGAGAGGAGAATCTGGTGGTTCACAGAGTCCAATCCTGCAGACAGGTCCAGGAGTATAAGGACCGAGGAGAGAGAATTCGCTCTAGCAACATGGAGCGACTGTCACTGCCAGAAGGGCAGTTTATGTCGAGTGACCCGCCTTTAAACCAGATTGGTGGGGATCCAAGAGGCAGTTCTGGTGGAGGTGATGTTCCGATGTTCTTCTAAATGTTCTGTAGTCTGTGTGTAATGTTCTTAAAAATGTTCTGTAGTCTGTTTGATGTTCTTCTAAATGTTCTGTAGTCTGTGTATGATGTGTAGAGGAGGTGTAGATTCTAAAGGTCGAGGAGGTTGAGGTGTGGATCCTAAAGGTCGAGGAGGTGTGGATCGTAAGGGTGGAGGAGGAGGAGGTGTAGATCCTAAAGGAGGAGAAGGTGTGGATCCTAAAGGTCAAGGAGGAGGTGTGGATCCTAAGGGTGGAGGAGGAGGAGGTGTGGATCAGAAGGGTGGAGGAGGTGTAGATCCTAAAGGAGGTGTGGATCCCAAGGGTGGAGGAGGAGGAGGTGTGGATCCCAAGGGTGGAGGAGGAGGAGGTGTGGATCCCAAGGGTGGAGGAGGAGGAGGTGTGGATCCTAAGGGTGAAGGAGAAGGAGGTGTAGATTCTAAGGGTGGAGGAGGTGTGGATCCTAAAGGAGGAGGAGGTGTGGATCCTAAGGGTGGAGGAGAAGGAGGTGTAGATCCTAAGGGTGGAGGAGGACTAGGTGTGGATCCTAACAGAGGAGGAGGTGCAGATCCTAAGGGTGGAGGAGGTGTGGATCCTAAGGGTGGAGGAGTAGCAGATCTGACTTAACAAACCTCTCCTTTTCTCCGGGGTTGGCCCAATGACCTCGTAGACTGAGGCTTAATCACGAGATGGAGAGAACAGGGTGGTGTTAAATAAGAAGACAAGGTAATGGAGAGAACAGGGTGGTGTTATATCACTGATCTCACCTCACTGTCTCCACCCTGCATGGTCCCCACCAAGCGGGCATCGCCCCTTCCTGTCGGGGGAAGGAGAGGTTAGCCCGCCTCTTCCTGTTGAAGACTACGATGAAGGAGGCCCACCACCACCTGGAGGATGCTACAGGGTGGTGCGTATTGGGTGGTGTACTGGTAAGTGATGTATTGATGTATATTGGGTGGTGTATATTGGGTGGTTTTTTTATCGGCTGGTTTACAGCATATCAGGTGGTGTATATGGGGTGGTGTTATTGGGTGGTGTATATCAGGTGGTGTTAAATATGGGGTGATGTATACCTCCAGCAGCCCGTGGTTTGGCTGGTCTACTGTCCTCCATGTCACTGTCAGAACCCTCGTCCTCCAGGATCTCCATGTCTGAGTCCCCATCCTTCACTACCACAGGAAGTGACATCATCACACACCAGACACGTCAGAGGGGGGTGTGTGGTGTGTGTGTGTGTGTGTGTCTTACAGCCGCTCCTGATCAACTTCCTCTCATCCTCTCGTAGTTTCAGCTGAATTGTCCTCAGTGTGTTCTCAGCTTCCTGGCGGGGACGGACACACACACACACACACACACACACACACACACACACACACACACACACACACACACACACACACACACACACACACACACACACACACACACACACACACACACACACACACACACACACACACACACACACACACACACACACACACACACACACACACACACACACACACACACACACACACACACACACACGTTAAGTGAGGGTTTGAGTCAGTGGAACCTCTAGTTTAGGGTCGGGGTTAGGGGACAGAGGTCATAGTGAAAGGTCAGGGTTAGGAGTCAGAGGTCAGCACCTCCAGCCGGTCCTGCTCCAGGCGGTGGTAGTCGTCCAGCTGGGCCTCCAGAAAGCTGAGGTTCCTAAACTTCTCCACGTAGGTCTGATAGAGAGTCTGGAGGTCAGCCTCCATCCGGTCGTACTCATCCATGAAGGACGGCCTGAGGGGACCAGAAGACTCACACTCTCTACGGGGAGGTGACTGTGACTGTGTGTGTGTGTGTGTAAGACTGTGTGTGTGTGTGTGTGTGTGTGTGTGTGTGTGTGTGTGTGTGTGTGTGTGTGTGTGTGTGTGTGTGTGTGTGTGTGTGTGTCACCTGACACTCTGCAGGGTCTCCAGTCTCTTCTGGTTCCTCTCCAGGTCCTGCCTCTTCTTCTCGATCTTCCCCTCCAGACTGACCTCATCTGAGGCCACGTTACCCAGCCTCTCCCTGCTGCGCTCCACACTGCCCTGAGAAAGAAAGACACACACAATCAGTAATTAGTTGGGTTATGGACCTCCTGCTAGGACCTTCTGCTGGGACCTAGGACCTCCTGCTAGGACCCACCAGGACCTCCTTGATGGCAGCCCTCAGAGCCTTCTCCGTCTCATTGATCTCCAGAGGTCTAGCGATGGCCGCTGCTCGGTGCTCCTGGAGGAGAAGAGAAGAGTGAGTAACAGCATATAACAGCAACCTTAACCCCCTTCTCCTAACCCTTACCTTAACCCCCTTCTCTTAACCCTTGACCCTTCACCAATGCACCTTTGTGTGTGTGTGTCTCTCACCCGTAGCTCCGCCTCCTGTCCTAGCAGGTCGTAGAGCGACGCCCCTTTAGCTGTGATCTCAGAGGCTAACTGTCGTGCTGCCTTCAGTTCAGACACCTGCGCACACACACGCACACATACACACACACACACACACACACACACACACACCTGTGAGTGACAACACTGAAAGCTGACAGCGTGCTGGTCTTTAGCGGTGTGAAGGAGCATAAGAGGCAGGTCTGGAGGTCTGCTAGCTGCTCACCTTGGAACCCAGGTGGAACTGGAACCTGCCCTGGGGGTCCTCCAGGTCCCCTGGGCCGGCGGTGCTGAGCTCCTTGGTCTTCATGGCGTTGTAGAGGACAGAGCTGACCTTCAGCAGCTCCTTGACCGCGTAGCCGTCCGCCTGGTACAGACGCTTGGTGTTCAGGCGGATGTGGGCCTTCGTAGCCTGTTAGCGACGCAACACGTAGCCAGTTAGCGTTGCAACACGTAGCAAGTTAGCGTCGCAACACGTAGCCAGTTAGCGTCGTAACACATAGCCCATTAGCAACTTGATACTTAGCCCTTTAGGGAAGCAACGCATAGCCTGTTAGCAACACAAAACTAGCCTGTGAGTATTACCAGATGATGTTGCTAACTGACTGTTAGCATTTAGCAACTTGGTGGTTGGATTACTTGGCCAAGGAACAGGTGATTAGATTTAGGTGCAGATCTGGATCCAAATCCAGGATTTTGTGAAGGGTTCTTTAGCATTGGAAAATAGGGCAAAATGTTTGGTTGATGACTAGTATGACTAGAAACGACTAGTATAGATGTAGACCCTGTACACTTCGTTCTAGAAGAGATGCCATCATCACCATGAACTGGGCCACAGCCTTGATGAAGATGATCCGGTTGGCCTCTGAGTCCACGTCACTGGGCAGGTCCACCTGGGGCTCGTAGCTATAGACACAGAGAGACAGTTAGTCTGGTCTGGGACCCGGTCCAGGTTTTCTCTAGGACCTGGGTTGCGTCTTACAGCACACCTAGCCATAGGAGTTAAAGCCATTAAAAGACTTTGCCCTATAGCCACGAACTGAACTCACTGTTACCGTCAGGCGATACCTCAGTATCAAGTGGTATCAAATAGACTCAGAGACAGCTTCCACAGTCAGGCCATCAGGCTGCTGAACAAGGGCGTATAGCATATAACAATGTATATTTTAATACATTGATTTATATATACATATTGCTCTTTTCTGTGCCGATATATTGCATTTTATAAATTGCATTGTTATTTTTATATATTTAACTTTATACAGTTTTGGACTTTTTTTACTTATTTTATTCTATTCCGTTTTTATTCTATCTATTTTATAACTGCTGTCTGTCGTCGGGTATTGCACATAAGATTTTCACTCACTGCTTTTATACTTGTAAACTGTGAAGTGACAATAAACTTGACTTGAGGAGAACATCTGGACCGGGTCTTAAGCTGTGTATAATAACAACATCTGTTCTATAGTGTACTAACTATTTGTAATTAAATAGTTAGTATTCACTATTGTTTATAATCCAATAATCAACCAATCTCTAGTACACTGCCAGTGACTGTGAGGATTGGTACACAGTTTGACGATAAAGACCTTCTGATTGTTCCGTCCAGACTGACCTCTTCCCCAGCCAGAGGAGGACCTCGGCCACCAGGGGGAAGTTGGGGGTCCGGAAGTTCTCCATGGAGATGAGCCGGGGGTACCCCAGAGCCCGCATCATCTCCGTGAAGTCTGGGGAGACGGAAAGACATGGGTCTCATCTGGGGGCCAGCTTGGTTATAAACACTAGCCGGGCGGGGGAACCGTTCACAACGCAGATGACAGGGGACTGATGATGGAACATAAACAAAGTGATTAAGACGCACTAATCAACGGTTGTAGTAGGAGTCTTACTTCTTAGGTCTCTGAAGGACATGACGGCTCCCTGTGGCGGACCACTAGTCCTCCTGGGGGACCCAAACAATCAGGACAACTTTATTAGTACAGCCCCGTTTCAAAGGGTTCATCAGACCTAAAGGAACCCAAAGGAACCCAGAGAAGGAACCAGAAGAGGGATCATAACGACGGTACGCGTGGTTCGTAACCATGGAGACAAACGTTGGGATTGTTGACATTTACACGCATACTTTATTTTATAAATACATAGTTATGATACGTAATATAATATAATAGATATAAAGTAGTTTGACGAGATTAAGAATGGACATAATTGTAATAAATACAATTTAAAAACACAACCCATCTTCAACCTAGGCGCTACAGCTAGCCAGTTAGCATCGCCCACAAACCTCGTTATGGTTTAACGAGTGGACCGTTTTAATGCTGCCTGTTAACACGTTGAATGAGCTTCAATATCCACGTACGTGTCGGTGTGAGGGGACCCGGGGACCCGGCGTGTGGAGGCTTCTGGAGGGGTTGATACGTGGTGCCAGTGGTTGTTTTGATCCGTCACTATGGGAGCCAGCGGTACGGAGGCTCAGAGGGACTAAACACAGCAGAATACGAACCGCGGTTTTAAAAGCCAACGTTCGACCTGTTTACATGCTGTGTTCGTCTGCACATGTGGGCCGTTTGGAATGTTCCTTAGATGTTCTCTCTCGTTCACGGAGGAGAACGTTCTGGTGGGAATGGCCTGTCTGCTCATTCCGATGATTTAATTAGAGTGTGAAATGCCCTCGTAAAGGTGCACTATAAATCACATTTATGTAAATGACTTCTTAATTATTAATGGTTAACAATAATGCATATTTGTTTAAATAATTTGTGTTTTTATAAGCCAATAATACTTTCTGCCCAGTATGTATGTATAATAGCCTTAAGAGGGTTGTTTTCCGACGAGACTGCGTTAAGTTTTGTACAACAGATTGATATCTTCAACTATATCTGCCCAGTTTACAATAAATGTTAAAAAAAAAATGGAAACCGTTAAAAAAAACATATAGATTTTAAAAGTGAGGGGGCACCCGGATTTGAACCGGGGACCTCTTGATCTGCAGTCAAATGCTCTACCACTGAGCTATACCCCCGATGTACTGCAGTCAGGACTAGTTGGAGATAGACTTTAGTATAAACATTCTTAATCAACTTTTAGGTCTCGGTGGGTTGCCATAACCCCCTCTGTGTAGATAACGGATACTCCAATCATGTGAAACAAGTTTCACATGATTGATGACTTTGACTCCTGTATAAAACGGACGGTGTTTTAAGTCTGCAATCCAACATGTAAATACTGTAGAGGCTCTCCACACCTCGTCTGGGTTCCTCTGGTGGTTCTGCTCCATGTAAGGACATCTCACAGAGCCCCTCGGTCACATCATTCCTGGAAGTTAAATACCAGCAGGACTCCTCCTCATCTTCAATACACAGTCTCCTCCCAGTGTCAAACCACAACACCACTACTCTCTCCTCCTCCTCCTCCTCCTCCTCCTCCTCCTCCTCCTCCTCCTCCTCCTCCTCCTCCTCCTCCTCTCTCCCGGTCTCCTCTCAAAAGTCTCACACAGCCCACTGACATTAAACTGTGGTGGATTAGCGTGATCATCTCCCACCATGAACCCTCCCTGTGGACGATGCAGCAAGGCGGTGTACCCCACGGAGAAGATCGGCTGCCTGGACAAGGTGAGGACGCCCCCACCCTACATGGTGTGGGACAGGGGCCCGGACCCTAGTCCATGGGGCCCGGACCCTAGTCCATGGGGCCCTGCTAAGGTGGTGGGAGGCTTACATGATTTATTCAGTTATATTATGTCTTTATTTATGTCTTTATTAAGTTATATTATGGCTTTATTTATGTCTTTATTCAGTTATATTATGTCCTAATTAATGTCTTTATTAAGTTATATTATGTCTTAATTTATGTCTTTATTAAGTTATATTATGACTTAATTAATGTCTTTATTAAGTTATATTATGTCTTTATTTATGTCTCTGTTATGTTAGTTATATTATTGAATAATAATATAAAAACTAATGTAAACAAAATAGAAATATACAGTATATGGAATAGAAACATGATGGAATAGAAATGAACTACAGATCTAATGGAACTATGTGATTTAGGACTACAGATGTGATAAAGAACTACAGGTGTGATATAAACTACAGGTGTGATATAGAACTACAGATGTGATAAAGAACTACAGGTGTGATATAAACTACAGGTGTGATATAGACTTCAGGTGTGATATAGACTACAGGTGTGATATATAACTACAGGTGTGATAAAGAACTACAGGTGTGATATAAACTACAGGTGTGATATAGAACTACAGGTGTGATATAAACTACAAGTGTGATATAGAACTACTACTACTACTACTAACTATCACACCGGCCCACTATATAGAATGGACTGTATCACACTACCCACTATATAGAATGGGCCGTATCACACTACCTACTATATAGAATGGGCCGTATCACACTACCCACTATATAGAATGCGCCGTATCACACTACCCACTATATAGAATGGGCCGTATCACACTACCCACTATATAGAATGGGCCTTATCACACTACCCACTATATAGAATGGGCCGTATCACACTACCCACTATATAGAATGGGCCGTATCACACTACCCACTATATAGAATGGGCCGTATCACACTACCCACTATATAGAATGGGCCGTATCACACTACCCACTATATAGAATGGACTGTATCACACTACCCACTATATAGAATGGGCCGTATCACACTACCCACTATATAGAATGGACCGACCCCCTTTCTGAAAGTGGGCCGGTCAAGGGACTAAATGCCAGGGCCGAATTTTGGTACCAGTCCGCCCCTGACTACAGGTGTGATATAGACTACAGGTGTGATATAGAACTACAGGTGTGATAAAGACTACAGGTGTGATATAGAACTACAGGTGTGATAAAGACTACAGGTGTGATAAAGAACTACAGGTGTGATATAGAACTACAGGTGTGATAAAGAACTACAGGTGTGATAAAGTGCTATGTGAAGAACAACACTAATGGAACAATGGGATATAGAACTGCAGCTGTGATATATAACTACAGATGTGATGTGATCTTTATTAATGGGATAATTTGCCATTACAATGATAATGTTTACTGAATTCCCTAGGGCCAATTCCCTAGGGTTTTCTGGTCATGTAGCACCTGTTCTCTAGGGCTGTTGTTATTGTAACTGTTGTTCTCTGGTCATGTAGCACCAGTTCACTAGGGCTGTTGTTCCAACTGTTGTTCTCTGGTCATGTAGCACCAGTTCTCTAGGGCTGTTGTTCCAACTGTTGTTCTCTGGTCATGTAGCACCAGTTCTCTAGGGCTGTTGTTCCAACTGTTGTTCTCTGGTCATGTAGCACCAGTTCTCTAGGGCTGTTGTTCTCTGGTCATGTAGCACCAGTTCTCTAGGGCTGTTGTTCTCTGGTCATGTAGCACCAGTTCTCTAGGGCTGTTGTTCCAACTGTTGTTCTCTGGTCATGTAGCACCATGTAACTGTGGTTCTCATGTCCTCACTGTCTGTAGTTCTGGCACCGAAGCTGCTTCAGCTGCGAGGTGTGTAAGATGGCCCTCAGTATGAACAACTACAGGGGCTTTGGCAAGAAGCCGTACTGCTCCATGTAAGTACTGGACTGGCCAATCACAATCAACCAGAACCACCACAGCCAACCAGAACCACTATAACCACCACTACAGCCAATCAGATCCTACCAGAACCACCACAGCCAATCACAATAAACTAGACCCACCACCACAGCCAATCACAACATACTAGAACCACTACAGCCAATCAGAACCAATGAACGGTACCACATGACCACACACACACACACACACACACACACACACACACACACACACACACACACACACACACACACACACACACACAGTGTGAAGGTCATGATAATTTAACCTCTTCATCCTTCTGTGTGATTGAATAAGAAGCTACCAGCTGCTTCTGATTGGCTGGCTTTAGTTAATAAGCCCCTCCCCCTGTTTCAGGCATTACCCCAAGTCCTCCTTCACCACGGTAACCGACACCCCGGAGAACCTCAGACTCAAACAGCAGACCATGCTCAACAGTCAGGTAACACACACACACACACACACACACACACACACATACACACACACACACACACACACACACACACTCCTCTTCCTCCTCCTCTGTTTTGTTTACAACCATACAAGTCCAGCATGTCCAACCTCACACCATGTGACTCCTGCGTGTGTGTGTGTGTGTGTGTGTGTGTGTGTGTGTGTGTGTGTGTGTGTGTGTGTGTGTTGGGACTGGATATGTGTCACTGAACATGTGTGTTTTAACCAGGAGGTCTGGTTTAGTCAGCAGACCAATAAACAGATCACTGACTGACTCTACAGGTCCATCTGAGCCTGTGTGTGTGTGTGTGGGGGGGGGGGGCAGGCCCTGTACAAAGAGGACTTTGAGCGGAGCAGGGGGAGGGGCTTCAGCGTTGTCACGGATACGCCCGAGATGCAGAGGCTGAAGAAAACCCAGGACCTGATCAGCAACGTGAGTCCTCTTAACTTAACTAACCCTGGTCTCTTACATAAGTTAACTAACCCTGTTCCCCTACTTAACTAAACCAACCCAAACTAACTTAATCTTCTGGCGTGAGCGGTGGAGGAGTGAGAGGTGGAGGGGTTAGAGGTGGAGGGGTGAGAGGGTGAGAGGTGGAGGGGTGAGAGGTGGAGGGGTGAGTGGTGAGAGGTGGAGGGGTGAGTGGTGAGAGGTGGAGGGGTGAGAGGTGGAGGGGTGGAGAGGTGAGAGGTGGAGGGGTGAGAGGTGGAGGAGTGAGAGGTGGAGGAGTGAGAGGTGGGGGGGTGAGAGGTGGAGGGGTGAGAGGTGAGAGGTGGAGGAGTGAGAGGTGGAGTGGTGAGAGGGTGAGAGGTGGAGGGGTGAGAGATGGAGGGGTGAGAGGTGGAGGGGTGAGAGGTGGAGGAGTGAGAGGTGAGAGGTGAGAGGTGGAGGGGTGAGAGGTGGAGTGGTGAGAGGTGGAGGGGTGAGAGATGGAGGGGTGAGAGGTGGAGGGGTGAGAGGGTGAGGGCTCCAGATCTAGAGTGCCTCAGACCAACACTTCGACCTCAGAGGAATGGCTGCCCTATATGGTCAGTCTCCCTGCTGACCCACACACACACACACACACACACACACACACACACACACACACACACACACACACACACACACACACACACACACACACACACACACACACACACACACACACACACACACACACACACACACACACACACACACACACTCTCTCTCTCTCCACTCCTCTCATCTCTCTCTCTCTCTCTCTCTCTCTCTCTCTCTCTCTCTCTCTCTCTCTCTCTCTCTCTCTCCTCTCTCTCCTCTCTCTCCTGGGACCAGCTATAAACAGAAGGCTGAATCATTTCTTGTTCTCTCATTGGTTATTTTCTTCATGTTTTCTTTCTCTCTGTTTTGTTGATTTCTTTCTGGGCTGTTTTTGATAAATACTTTAGATTCTCCCTCCAGTCCAACGAGAATAGAACACAGTGGGATCTCTCTTCCTCCCCCCCCCTTCTCTCTCTCTCCCTCCATCCCTCTCCCCCTCTCTCTTCCTCCCCCCCCTTCTCTCTCTCTCCCTCTCCCCCTCTCTCTTCCCCCCCCCCTTCTCTCTCTCTCCCTCCATCCCTTTCCCCTCTCTCTTCCTCCCCCCCCCTTCTCTCTCTCCCTCCCTCTCCCCCTCTCTCCCTCTATCCCTCTCCCCCTCTCTCTTCCCCCCCCCCTTCTCTCTCTCCCTCCATCCCTTTCCCCTCTCTTCCTCCCCCCCCTTCTCTCTCTCTCCCTCCATCCCTCTCCCCCTCTCTTCCTCCCCCCCCTTCTCTCTCTCTCCCTCCATCCCTCTCTCTTCCCCCCCCCCCTTTTATCTCTCTCCCTCCATCCCTCTCCCCCTCTCTTCCTCCCCCCCTTCTCTCTCTCTCCCTCCATCCCTCTCCCCCTCTCTCTTCCCCCCCCTTTTCTCTCTCTCCCTCCATCCCTCTCCCCCTCTCTCTTCCTCCCCCCCCCTTTCTCTCTCTCTCCCTCCACCCCTCTCCCCTCCCCCCCCTTTCTCTCTCTCCATCCTCTCTCCCCAATATAATAATATATTATATTGTGTGTGTGTGTGTGTGTGTGTGTGTGTGTGTGTGTGTGTGTGTGTGTGTGTGTGTGTGTGTGTGTGTGTGTGTGTGTGTGTGTGTGTGTGTGTGTGTGTGTGAACGCAGATCAAGTACCATGAGGAATTTGAGAAGAGTAAGGTTCGCAGCGACGCTCCGCCACCCGAGAACAGACAAGGTCTGACATCACTTATTTTCTTCGTTGGTATTTCTCTATATTTGTAGTTTTGTGTCGCGGGACTGTTTCCCCTCTGCGTGTTTCTGCAGACAGCGAGCAGCAGCAGCAGGCGATGTTCCGTCCGACTCCCGGACCCGCAGCTCCTGTGGCCACAGCGCCCTCTGGTGGAGCGGTAGCGACGGTACACCTTGTGGTCCACACATCACGTCATTATACACATATACAGAAAAATACACAGATATACACATAGATAAACACACACACACACACACGATTATATACATTTGTGTGAATATATGTTTATATATATATATATATATATATATATATATATATATATATATATATATATACTATATTATATATATATAACTATATATAATATACTATATTATATAACTATATATATATATCAATGTGTATTTATCTATGTGTATATATATCAATGTGTATTTATCTATGTGTATATATATCAATGTGTATTTATCTATGTGTATATATCGATATATTTCTATCTCTGTGTATCTATGTCTGTGTATCTCTATATAGAGGCGGTTCCAGGCCCTGTACAGCTACTCCCCGTCCGATGCCGACGAGGTGAGCCTCCAGGTGGGAGACGTCATCGTGGAGCCCCAGCCCATCGACCAGGGCTGGATGTTCGGGCTGAACCAGAGGACCGGCCAGCGGGGCATGCTGCCCGCAAACTACGTCAAGCTCCTCTGAAGCGCCGCTAGCCGTTAGCCTACAGCGACTGCTGTACCTTCACCCTAATTAACTGTTGGTTGTTAAAGAAGATCTAAGAAGAGATATAATTGAGTGTTATTGTGTTCTAGACGCCGGTACGTTTCACCAGAGTGAAACCTTCTGTGGATATTAGTTTCTAGTGGACTGTCTGCCTCTAACTGAGACGTTTATATTTCAGACAGCTCCCTGCTAATTTCTGACCAATCAGGGCATCCGTTGCCTGATTGGTTAATTGAATCCACCTTCCTCTCTCTTTCCAACTCTCGTCTTAACTATAGCAACTTTAACCGTTAGCTTAGCCATTAGCCGGAGTCAACTGCCCTTAATTTGATATCGTTAGCTTGCATTACCAACCTCCGTAGTCATGCTGTTAGCCGTTAGCTTGCATAAATTGCATCCATATTGTTAGCTGTTAGCGCACATTATTTGCAATCATATTGTTAGCCACTAGCCTTCAGTTCAGAGTGATTATTATATTAACATTATTCAGAGAAATTCTTGAGCTATTAAGGGATTTATTAACAATGTGAATAAAATGTTGATGGGATGTCTTTTTATAAAGATGAGACACAAAAACACATTCTGATATACTGAACATTATTATTATCCTTATTATTCTTATTACACACACACACACTTGCATCCCAGCAGTATTTTGTGGAAATATTTAAAGATAAGGGTGTCTATTTTGTATGGCATACAGGATACCTAGTCTCTGGCTTTGGTTGAATTCTAACGTGCACCAGTAGGGACGGGAGAGGGTCTAAGGTCCTAGTTACAGTAGATAGTCCAGCTTTAAGTCCAGAACATATCCCCAGTCTCAACCAGAAGCAGACTAGAATTAAGTTAAACGCAGGACAAAGGGTCGTTGGACGCTCTTCATGGCTGGTAACTATGGAGACGGTGGTCATCAGGGTGGTCCTGGTGGTTCAGGCGGTCCTCAGCGCTGGATCTCTGGAAAGACCTCATCCTGGACCTGATCCTGGCATCACACGTTACACTCTGACTAGGATATAGCAGTAACCTCTGATCAAATGTTTGACTGAACTCCCTCTGTAATCTACTGTTGAAATACTAACTAGTCTGAAGATATTTTAATACCCCATTATTACCCTCAGGTCATTGTGGTCATTAAGGAGCAGGTAGGGGTTAGACAGTACAGTGACAGGTCATTAAGGAGCAGGTAGGGGTTAGACGGTACAGAGACAGGTCATTAAGGAGCAGGTAGGGTTTAGACAGTACAGTGACAGGTCATTAAGGAGCAGGTAGGGGTTAGACAGTACAGAGACAGGTCATTAAGGAGCAGGTAGGGGTTAGACAGTACAGAGACAGGTCATTAAGGAGCAGGTAGGGGTTAGACAGTACAGAGACAGGTCATCAAGGAGCAGGTAGGGGTTAGACAGTACAGAGACAGGTCATTAAGGAGCAGGTAGGGGTTAGTCAGTACAGAAACAGGTCATTAAGGAGCAGGTAGGGGTTAGACGGTACAGAGACAGGTCATTAAGGAGCAGGTAGGGGTTAGACGGTACAGCGACAGGTCATTAAGGAGCAGGTAGGGGTTAGACAGTACAGAGACAGGTCATTAAGGAGCAGGTAGGGGTTAGACAGTACAGAGACAGGTCATTAAGGAGCAGGTAGGGGTTAGACAGTACAGAGACAGGTCATTAAGGAGCAGGTAGGGGTTAGACAGTACAGAGACAGGTCATTAAGGAGCAGGTAGGGGTTAGACAGTACAGAGACAGGTCATTAAGGAGCAGGTAGGGGTTAGACGGTAGAGACGGGTCATTAAGGAGCAGGTAGGGGTTAGACAGTACAGAGACGGGTCATTAAGGAGCAGGTAGGGGTTAGACAGTACAGAAACGGGTCATTAAGGAGCAGGTAGGGGTTAGACAGTACAGAGACGGGTCATTAAGGAGCAGGTAGGGGTTAGACAGTACAGACGGGTCATTAAGGAGCAGGTAGGGGTTAGACAGTACAGAGACGGGTCATTAAGGAGCAGGTAGGGGTTAGACAGTACAGAGACAGGTCATTAAGGAGCAGGTAGGGGTTAGAGGTCATTAAGGAGCAGGTAGGGGTTAGACAGTACAGAGACGGGTCATTAAGGAGCAGGTAGGGGTTAGACAGTACAGACACAGGTCATTAAGGAGCAGGTAGGGGTTAGACAGTACAGAGACAGGTCATTAAGGAGCAGGTAGGGGTTAGACGGTACAGAGACAGGTCATTAAGGAGCAGGTAGGGGTTAGACAGTACAGAGACGGGTCATTAAGGAGCAGGTAGGGGTTAGACAGTACAGAGACGGGTCATTAAGGAGCAGGTAGGGGTTAGACAGTATAGAGACAGGTCATTAAGGAGCAGGTAGGGGTTAGACAGTACAGAGACAGGTTATTAAGGAGCAGGTAGGGGTTAGACGGTACAGAGACGGGTCATTAAGGAGCAGGTAGGGGTTAGAGGTCATTAAGGAGCAGGTAGGGGTTAGACGGTACAGAGACAGGTCATTAAGGAGCAGGTAGGCGTTAGACAGTACAGAGACAGGTCATTAAGGAGCAGGTAGGGGTTAGACAGTACAGACACAGGTCATTAAGGTGCTCAAGGATGCTTTGGCCACTGGGTTTCAAACCCTGAACCTAGAGGGCTGACCACCACACTATACTGCCCCCTGCAGGAGGCTCCCAAGTCTGACTCCACTGTGAAGTTAAACCTGCAGCCGTCCATCAGAGAGAGCTCCCCACACCTGTCCTCACCACCTGACGACGCACACACCATAACAACTTAGTGTTTCACTTTATTCTTTGGTATAATAAAACTGCATAGAAGAAAGTGACAAAACAATACAAAATAACAGCTTTGGCACGGCATCATAGCTGCAAGTACATAGAAGTGATTCAGGTGGCAGGTGTCATTAAAGGCCATAGCAGTGACAATATAATACTATTATTGGTAATGTAAAGTGGAAATCATCATTAAAACAATCAATTTAAACTCTTCATCTTTCACCGGAGAACTCGATGCTCAATATTCAATTAGAATATTGTACTAAATGTAAACACGTTACATACAACAATTAGTGAGCGACTCCCCAGTCTGCTCCTAGTCACTGAGCCCCGGACCTGGTACTCTATAGAAGAGGCTCTCACTTAATCATTTGACCTAATTATAAAACGGCTGTGAAAACATTGAATGATGGTGATCTGGGTATTCTGTGCTCTGTCCGCTGGAAGCCTGATCTGTCGGACCACCGGTGTCAACATCCTGGTGTCTGTCACTGGTCACGGTTCACCCCGAACCAACGTCTGACTGTCAGTCAGTCAGACTAATGGACAGACAGACAGGTTGCCTGTAGTTGCCTGACAACTCATCTTCCTCCCCCTTCTCCCCCTCCTCCCCCTTCTCCTCATCCGAACAGCTTGATGAAGCAGGGGTGGCAGTAGGGCTTGTTCTCCTGCTCCTTGAAGCACCCCTTGCTCAGGGGCTTGAGGCAGAAGTGGCAGACCAGGTGGTGGGGGTGGAACTTGGCCCCCATGGCAGTAAGGCAGCGTCCCAGGATGGGCTGCTGGCAGGCCTGGCACAGACTGCCCCGGCTCTGGTGGTAGTGGGCCTCGCACAGAGGCTGGCCCTCGTGCTCGAAGAAGCTTCCGTTGACGAAGGGGCTGAAGCACTCCTGGAGGGGAGGGGCAGACGCCAGGGAAGGTCAGTTCATCAAACACGCCTCAAACATGCAGATAATGGCCCCTCACACACACACCCCAGGGCACCTAAACACACCTCAACTTACAAATACATGTTACGTTATGTGTGATGTAATTGTTGGTTATGATTATATTGTGATGGCAGTGTTTGACATGTCACACTGGATAAGGCCCGACAGGCGTGACGATGAGGACGAGGTGGAGGTGTTCCTCACCCGACAGACGAAGCACTGAGGGTGCCAGAGGGAGTTGAGCGCTGAGATGTAATTCTCCAGGATTGGTTGGCTGCAGCCTTGACAACGGGAGGCGAAGAGGTTCAAGAAGCACTGCTGGCAATACTGCTGGCCCTCTCGGTCATGGAACCCTGGAGGACGACATCACGCTGAGGCTCTCTCTGGTTCCTCTGAAGTCATTACTTACTAATTCACTCTAGTACTCTGGTATTAAGCAACAAACACATACATTTATACATATTCATGTATATATACATATATATATACATCATTAGTTTATTAAACAATCTCCATTAGTTAAATATACTGTAGTCAGTAAGTCTTCCTGGGTTCCACACATAACACACACCACATAAACAACCTAACAGAGTATCCACACTAATTGTGTGTGCGTGTGCGTGTGCGTGCGTGCGTGCGTGTGTGTGTGTTACCTTCATCACCGAAGGCTCTGCTACATTTGACGCAGCAGAAGCACTCTGGATGCCAGGTCTGATCCAACGCTGTCACCATTTTCTACCAGGAACACACCATTTACATCTTAAGATTTATAATATATCATATTTATATGCATCCATGGTAATGGATGCTTTTATATAGCAGCTTTATCCAAAGTGCTTCACAAGTCATGCCTCACATTCACCCATTCATACACACATTCATCCACCAAGGGCAGAGACAGCCATCAAGGAGACAGCCATCAAGGAGACAGCCATCAAGGAGTCAGCCATGAAGGAGACAGCCATCAAGGAGACAGCCATCAAGGAGACAGCCATCAAGGAGACAGTCATGAAGGAGTCAGCCATCAAGGAGTCAGCCAGCACTCAGGAGCAGTTAGGGTTAGGGGGTCTTGCTCAGGGAAGGAGGAGCCGGGGATCAAACCAGCAACCTAGGGGTTGTGAGGCGACCGCTCTGCCTCCTAGCAGCTATACTGCTATACCGTGTATGATTAACCCATTTTCTACCAGACCAGACACATTACATCTTAATACATATAACAATACAACATACAATATATTATATATAAATATATAATGTGACACATCCACCGCACGCACACGCGCACACACACACACACACACACACACACACACACACCACACCGGGCCTCACGTTGAGGATGGGTTTGCTGCAGTGGGCGCAGTGAGGGGAGAACAGAGTGAAGTAGTCCTCCTCGCAGTACGGACGACCGTCCTTCTCAAAGAAGTTCCTGGAGCCCAGCTCCGCCTCGCAGCGGCTGCACACAAAGTGCTCCGGGTGCCACACCTTCCCCAGCGCCGTCACCACCTGGAGGGATTCATAACTAGATATAATATAGAACTACGTATATATAGATACACAACCACCTTTGGGACGGAAGCCTATACCGCCCCCTGCAGGAGACTCCACTGTGAAGCTGAACCGGCAGCCGAACATCAGAGAGACCTCACCTGTCCCACCACAGGCTTCTGACAAGCACAGCAGTTCCCCTTGGATGAGGTCTGGACCCCCTGTCTGGTCAGGTCCGATTGGAGGAGCCCCAGCATGCTGTCCAATGAGCCGCTAGACGAGGCCTGAGGGGGCGGGGCCGGCTGCTGAGGAGGGACTGACACGGCTTGCGTGACCGGTATGACCGGCTAACAGAAGACAGGGAATGAAGGGTGTCCATGTGAGTTTTGGTATTGATATTATTGATGATCATGCTATTGTCTGGGGTATAGGGTCTGCTG
This sequence comes from Muraenolepis orangiensis, assembly GCA_027704905.1. Classification (NCBI taxonomy): domain Eukaryota; kingdom Metazoa; phylum Chordata; class Actinopteri; order Gadiformes; family Muraenolepididae; genus Muraenolepis; species Muraenolepis orangiensis. Next base: position 3,747,630 of record CM051014.1, on the reverse strand, counting down.
TGTGTTGTAGTGTGTAGTGTGTAACCTGTAGTGTGTAACTGTAACCTGCAGCCTGTAGTATCTAGCATGTAGCGTGTAGCATATATCACTGTAGTGTGTAGCACTTAGCGTGTAGCATATAGCGTGTAGCGTGTCTCTGGACTCACCGCGCTGTGGACTCGGAAGTCGGAGAGAGAAGCCATCAGTTTGTCCAACTCCAGGGTAGCAGAGGTGGCTGAGGGCTTTGCTGAGCTACAACACACCGTTCACAAACACAATCACTACTTTTATATTGCCAAGTATATTTGCACACACAAGGAAGGTGACTTGGTGACACACACACAATTTGACATACTGTTACACACAGTTTAACACAAGGCACACGGTTTACACTCAGTAAATACTTTATATTTCTTATTGCATTATTATGTAATAATGTTTGGAACTTTTATGTTTCAAAATCCCATACAGTAGATTCAAGAAGCATGGTTCAAGACTTTATTTGACATGATGTGCAACAAGAACGGAATGCTTCCTCCCCATTCCCTCCCGCAGTATGACTTTTGGATAGTTAGATAATTAGTTAGAAAGCAGGATAGTTAATTTTAAGGTCTGAACATTGCAGCCCCAAACTCTCATCTCATGAACAGCCCTTCTCCTGAAGCTTGTAAGTCTGCAATCTCCATGCAGACTTAATGGGTCCATGCAGGTCAACTGTGTGGGGTGCACTCCCTCTAGTGGCTGAGTTAGGAAGTACCTGGGAGAGCTCTTATCCATCCGCTCCTTCTCTTCCTTCTTTGAGCTGGGGAACTGGGCCAAGATCTCATCTGAAACACACACACACACACGCACACACACAAATACATACACACACACACACACACACACATATACATACACACACACGCTAGTCAGGAGGGAACACTCTCAAACAACTCTTGTTTTAAGTGTGTCATTGTTTGCCTACACTGTTGTACACACACAATGTCATAGTGATGGGGTTGTATTGATATCTTTTTGAGAGATGTTTAAACACACACACACACACACACACACACACACACACACACACACACACACACACACACACACACACACACACACACTTAGTACCGGTGATGTTGAACTGTGTGGCGTTGAGCTCCTGCAGCAGGTGGTCCAGCTCACTCAGACCCCCACCCAGCAGGGATGAGGAGAAGGCTGGGGGGGGGTCAGCCACGCGGGGCGACCGAGGCTTACACACTGTGCTGAGAGAGAGAGAGAGAGAGAGAGAGAGAGAGAGAGAGAGAGAGAGAGAGAGAGGGGGAAACACACTGGTGAGCGAGAGGCCGTCCCATATCTGTTTCCATGGTGAGTGTGCCTGCTTCCATGGTGACTATCTTTTTCCATGGTGACTGTGTATCTGTTGCCATGGCAACTGTGTATCTATTTCAATGGCGTATCTGTTCCCATGGTGACTCTATACTGTATCTGTTCCTATGGTGACTGTATCTGTTCCCATGGTGACTCTGTATCTGGGTTGTCATGGTGACTTGGTGTGTATCTGCAACAGAGGAGGAGGGTACCTGTAGAGCTTGTCTGGGGTGTTGTTCTGGGGGCCTCCGGACTTCATGGCCGACGACACCGTCTGGAAAAACACATAAGTCTGGTTCTGTACGGATCTGGATGCTTCCATGTTGTTATGGATGGCTGCATAGGTTAGATATGTTTCTATATGTTTATATATATGGTCCTGACTTGCTTCCTAGCTTCCTGGGCCCACATTTGAAGTGTGTGACTCCAAGATGGATAGGTGACATCCCATAATAAAACTACCAACAGCCACCTAGCAATTATAAACCTACCTGCTGGGGGGTGTAGGCCGGGGGAGGGGGCCGGTCGTGGCCGGAGTCTCTGGGGCTTGTAGAGTCAGGGTCAGAGGTCACCGGGGGTTCAGAGGTCAACAGGACGGGACCCCGAGACACAGGAGAGGAGGTACTCTCCAGGTCAGCTAATAGAGCATCTACAGAGAGAGACAGAGAGACATAGAGAAAGAGAGAGAGAGTGAGGCTGTGAGTAACAGTTATGATAGCTGGATGAATGGTATAGAGGAGAGTATGGTTATGGTTAACACTAGCCCTAACCTAACTAACCTAGCACATAAACTAACCATCTCTAACCTAACACCTACACTAACCATCTCTAACCTAACACCTACACTAACCATCTCTAACCTAACACCTAAACTAACCATCTTTAACCTACCACCTAAACTAACCATCTCTAACCTAACACCTAAACTAACCATCTCTAACCTAACACCTAACTAACACCTAACCTAACTCTCTAACCTAACACCTACACTAACCATCTCTAAACTAACACCTAAACTAACCATCTATAACCTAACACCTACACTAACCATCTCTAACCTAACACCTGAACTAACCATCTCTAACCTAACACCTAAACTAACCATCTCTTAGCTAACACCTAAACTAACCATCTCTAACCTAACACCTAAACTAACCATCTCTAACCTAACCCCTAAACTAACCATCTCTAACCTGAACATGTGGTAGTTAATCATAGATGATTGTTTGGTTAGTGAAGCAGGTGAGTCAGATGCAGATTTGTTTATTCGAAGAGACAGACCAATAGATTGACTGACTGACAGACAGACAGGCATGCAGAGATGCAGGCAGACAGACAGAGAGGAAGACAGATAGACAGGCAGAAAGGCAGACAGGCAGACAGACAGATTACGTACCAAACACAACAACACGAGGACTGAGTGGATAGCTCTCAGGCCCTGCTAGAGAAAGACACACACATCAGCCAGAGCACAGTGCACACACACACACACACACACACACACACACACACACACACACACACACACACAGTGCACACACACACACACACACACACACACACACAGTGCACACACACACACGCACCACTAGAGCATGTGGAAGTTGGGTGCAGGTCTCAGATAAGCCCAGAGGGGAGGAGTTAGAGGAGGGCAGAGCAGCTTATCGAGGCCCGCCAAGCCGGACGTGGTTGGACCGCCCCTCAGATTCCGGAGACGGCAGTATCATTGACATCGCCATAGACACGCCCCCTTCCGTTTGACAACACCACAGACACGCCCCCTTCCGTATGACAACACCACAGACATAAACAGACATTTGTTGTCATACAATGTATACATCCTTGTCATACATGTAATCGTCTGAAATAATTATGATGTGAAAATAATGATGCACACACACACCACACACACACACACACACACACACACCTCTCGGAGTGTGTGTCCTGCTCTTATAAGGAGCTGAGTGTGGCTGAATGCAGATGACCATATTTAGCGTCCTGCGGAGTGTGTTTGCGCTGGCCGGCGGCGGCTCCAACAAGAGGTCTTTTCCCGCTCGGAGCCCCTGGCCTGCCGTCACCGTGGCAACCCAGCATCAACACATCGTCAACAAGCTCCCGGAGCTCTGATTCACATGGCGTCACAATCCAACACAGATGTTACTACGACCGCACCACCCTCTGGGAACACCACCTTACCCCCAGCTACGCTAGACCCCCACTAACACCACTACAACTACTACCTCCCCTCCTTACCAACATCCCCATCATCTTCATTCCCCTCACTACCACCACCCTCACCACCACCCTCACCACCACCACCACCCTCACTACCACCACCCTCACTACCACCCTCACTACCACCACCACCACCCTCACTACCACCACCACCCTCACTACCACCACCACCCTCACTACCACCACCACCCTCACTACCACCACCACCATCACTACCACCACCACCCTCACCACCACCCTCACTACCACCACCACCCTCACTACCACCACCCTCACTACCACCACCACCCTCACTACCACCACCACCACCCTCACTACCACCACCACCCTCACTACCACCACCACCCTCACTACCACCACCCTCACCACCACCACCACCCTCACTACCACCACCACACCACCCTCACTACCACCACCACCCTCACTACCACCACCACCCTCACTACCACCACCACCCTCACTACCACCACCACCCTCACCACCACCCTCACTACCACCACCACCCTCACTACCACCACCCTCACTACCACCACCACCCTCACTACCACCACCACCACCCTCACTACCACCACTACCACCATCATCCACAAGAGATAAGTTGAATGTAGATGTCAGGTTAGAGATGGTTAGTTAAGGTGTCAGGTTATAGATGGTTAGTTAAGGTGTTAGGTTAGAGATGGTTAGTTTAGGTGTTAGGTTATAGATGGTTAGTTTAGGTGTTAGGTTAGAGATGGTTAGTTCAGGTGTTACGTTAGAGATGGTTCCTTTAGGCGTTAGGTTAGAGATGGTTAGTTAAGGTGTTAGGTTAGAGATGGTTAGTTTAGGTGTTAGGTTAGAGATGGTTAGTTCAGGTGTTAGGTTAGAGATGGTTAGTTCAGGTGTTACGTTAGAGATGGTTCGTTTAGGTGTTAGGTTAGAGATGGTTAGTTTAGGTGTTAGGTTAGAGATGGCTAGTTTAGGTGTTAGGTTAGAGATGGTTAGTTTAGGTGTTAGGTTAGAGATGGTTAGTTCAGGTGTTAGGTTAGAGATGGTTAGTGTAGGTGTTAGGTTAAAGATGGTTTGTTTAGGTGTTAGGTCAGAGATGATGGTTACGTTTAGGGTTTAGGTTAGTGTTAGGTAAGAGATGGTTAGTTAAGGTGTTAACTAACTAAGTTTACTAACTAAGTTCAGGTGTTAGATTAGAGATGGTTAGTTGAGGTGTAAGGTTAGAGATGGTTAGTTTAGGTGTTAGGTTAGAGATGGTTAGTTTAGGTTTTGGTAAGAGATAGTTTAGGTTTTAGGTTAGAGATAGTTTGTTTAGGTGTTAGGTTAGAGATGGTTAGTTTAGGGGTTAGGTTAGAGATTGTTAGAGATGGTTAGTTAAGGTGTTTGTTTAGAGATGGTTAGTTAAGGTGTTTGTTTAGAGATGGTTAGTTGAGGTGTAAGGTTAGAGATGGTTAGTTTAGGTGTTAGGTTAGAGATGGTTAGTTTAGGTGTTAGGTTAGAGATGGTTAGTTTAGGTGTTAGGTTAGAGATTGTTAGTTTAGGTGTTAGGTTAGAGATGGTTAGTTTAGGTGTTAGGTTAGAGATGGTTAGTTTAGGTGTTAGGTTAGAGATGGTTAGTTTAGGTGTGGTCAGCATAAGGAGCTGAGACAAAGCATTGCTTAAGGGTAACCCTCAAGTCTCCCTCCCTCCCTCAGAGCGTCTCCTCACTCGTCCAGCACCACAGCGCTGGTCTATTTCCAGCGACCAGACAGACAAATTCAGAACAAATGGGATTTTCGACGGCGGCATTTTGAAGGAAGAAAACATGGGAAAGGTGGACCAAAGAAAGACGTGATGATGACAGAAGTCCGACGTCTTTCTTTCATCACGCGTGTGTGTGTGTGTGTGTGTGTGTGTGTGTGTGTGGTGTGTGTGTGTGTGTGTGTGTGTGTGTGTGTGTGTGTGTGTGTGTGTGTGTGTGTGTGTGTGTGTGTGTGTGTGTGTGTGTGTGTGCGCGTGTGTGTGTGTTTGAAGAGGCAAAGCAAACAGCCTCCGGATGACTAGTCTCCATCCCAGTGGGTGGTATGGAGCGTGGCTCCTCGGAACACCCTTTTCTACAGTAGGCTACTTCCAACTCCAAAAGTAAACCCGAGAAAAAAAATGTTTTGCTCTAAGATTCGGCTACCCTCTCAAACATCTGGTTATTAACTATGTTAAAAACATGAACCTATACTTGTCCTTCTATGTGATCCCATAATGATCCTCCTCGGGGCATGTTGCTTCGTGCCATACGTACCCAAGTCATCCATAATTACAACTCTTCCTCCGCTTGTTGAAAGAGAACACGGCCCGCCGTTCGCCGGGTTTCTTCTTCTTTTTCCAGAGCTTCCTTCTCCCGGTGTCCGGTAACACTTTTTAGAAGAACAGTCTCGGTAACGGGAAGCTCTATTGTCTACACACTCCTCAGAATCAAGAAGATCTTCACCGAATGAGGGGGGAGGAGGAGGAGGAGGGCTGTCCCGTCCCGTTATTCCCTGAATGAGGGAGGAGAGAGAGGAGGGCTGTAATGTAATGTAGTGTAACGTAAAGGTCTCTCGACCCAACCCGCTCCGACCGGAGGAAGAGGAGGAGGCGTGGTCCCACCCCTGCGGTAACCCCCCCCCCCCCCTCCCCTCCGCTCTCTTCCTCGGACCCATGACGTCACCGCAGACATTCCTAGCCCATATTTGGGATAGAAAATGAAGGAACTTGAGCGGTTGAAGGAGCAAACCCCCAGTATAGGATACACGTATACTTTACAGTGTTAAGAGATAACGGTTACAAAACTAAACGGTGTGCATTTTATTAGGTTATGAATGTATGTGAGGAGCAAACAGTGAGTGAGTTTAATTCAGGTCCAAACGGAACCCAAGAACTTCCTATCCTTCGTCCCATGAACCCATGAATGCGGCATGTTCAGCGGGAGAACGTACATGTTCAATCAATGATGAATTAACAGCCGTACAGTAAAATAAGGATCTACGACTCTAAGTGACTCGTATAAACAGAACATCCACTAACAACAGAACGACACATCTCAGCAACGTAAAAAAGAAAACACTTTATTTGTTTGAGCTCACAGTTACAAGCTATGTTCATATCATGGGGTGTGGGGGTACAGGTTGGTGACGACACACACACACACACACACACACACACACACACACACACACACACACACACACACACACACACACACACACACACACACACACACACACACACACACACACACACACACACACACACACACACACACACACACACACACACACACACACACCTTCAAAACGGGACGTGACAGAGCTTGGGGTGAGAGCATGGGGCCTTAAATAAAACGGAGACCGGATGTACAGTTGAGGAGGGAGGGCAGACCGTCGGACAACATGAATTCTACACTCCAAGTCCTCCAACTGGGTGGTTGTGTAGGAAGATAGGTACCCCCCCCCCCCCCCCCCCCGAGTTCACTAGTGAGACAGGTACCCCTCCCCCCTAGTTCACTAGTGACAGGTACCCCCCCCCCCCCCCCTAGTGAGACAGGTACCCCTAGTTCACTAGTGAGACAGGTATCTTTCCCCCCCTAGTTTACTAGTGAGACAGGTATCTTCCCCCCCTAGTTCACTAGTGAGACAGGTACCTCCCCCCCTAGTTCACTAGTGAGACGGGTACCTCCCCCTCTAGTGAGACAGGTACCTCCCCCCCTAGTTCACTAGTGAGACGGGTACCTCCCCCTCTAGTGAGACAGGTACTTCCCCCCCTAGTTCACTAGTGAGACGGGTACCTCCCCCTCTAGTGAGACAGGTACCTCCCCCCCCTAGTTCACTAGTGAGACGGGTACCTCCCCCTCTAGTGAGACAGGTACCTCCCCCCCTAGTTCACAAGTGAGACGGGTACCTCCCCCTCTAGTGAGACAGGTACCTCCCCCCCTAGTTCACAAGTGAGACGGGTACCTCCAACCTTCTCCTGAATACAGCAACAGATATAAAGATAAAGTGGGTGGGTGTGTGCACTAGCCGGGCTAAAAGGAGCTAACAGGCTAATGGCAGAAGAGGCTAACAGGACGTAGGCTAACTGGAAGTGATGCACAAGAGGGTGAGGAGGGAGGTACCAGGAGGAGGTGGGCTCTGTTTAGGTCCCCTCTCTACTGCTGTCCTGTGTTTTGGCCGATATTATGGCCCCTCACACCCAGCCTCCCCCCTCCCCCCCCTCACTGGACGGTCTGCTCGCTGGCTGTGCTGCTGGAGTCCTGCGGCTTCATGACGTCAGGGAGCTCTGGAGGACTGGAGAAAGTCTCCATCTGGAGGGCCTCGAACATCTCATCTGGACCAGAGAGCGAGAGGGGTGAGAGATACAAAGAGACAGAGACAGGGACAGAGAGACACAGAGAGAGAGAGACACGAGGACAGAGAGAGACAGACAGACAGAGAGGACATGGATCAGGTCAGGAAGAACAGGCGGAACACCAACCTATACACCTAGTGATATGACCTGATTATGATCACAAGACATCATATAACCCATCCTAGTATTAGGAGCAGTGGGCATCTATTGTATATACAGCGCCCGGGGAACAGCGTAGGGGTCTGGTGCCTTGCTCGAGGGCAGGACGTACCAGTGATGCGGAAGGCTAGGCCCACGGTGCCGGGCGCCTGGGGTCGGGCCGTCTGATTGGTGAAGCCACAGTCTCCCAGAGACTTACTGTCCTCCAGCAGTTGCTCGTCCTGCAGAGAGAGAGAGAGAGAGAGATCTGTTCCTTGAGAACTCCCCAGTTGTGGCACTTCAAACTGCAAGACCCTAACCCCGACAACAACAGGGGGAGGAGGAGGAGAAGAATGAGGAGGCCCCCCGACGACTCACTCTGTAGAGGCGCTGGTCCTCGGGGGCCCTTTTCAGGATGCCCTCCACGATTCGTTTCAACTCGTACACGGTGGTCGACTCCTTGGCGTCCGTGAAGATGGTGGTCTTCTGGCGCCGGATCATGAGAAAGACGTCCTGCGGGGAAAACTTTACGGTTCACTGGGACAGTTTAGACATATCATCCACATCTTCTTGTTCATAGATAAACTGAATTTAAACCTTACTGACAGTTCACAGACCCATGCACATTTGTATATTATCTGTATTGCATAGGAGTTTAATCCTGACTGGATACACATTTGTTTGGATTTTTACTTTTGCCCTGAGGAGAGTAACTGTGACCCCCAGGATTCATTAAAGTACTGTGGTTCTACACTACTGTGATACTAAAGTACTGTGGTTCTACACTACTGTGATACTAAAGTACTGTGGTTCTACACTACTGTGATACTAAAGTACTGTGGTTCTACACTACTGTGATACTAAAGTACTGTGGTTCTACACTACTGTGATACTAAAGTACTGTGGTTCTACACTACTGTGATACTAAAGTACTGTGGTTCTACACTACTGTGATACTAAAGTACTGTGGTTCTACACTACTGTGATACTAAAGTACTGTGGTTCTACACTACTGTGATACTAAAGTACTGTGGTTCTACACTACTGTGATACTAAAGGACTGTGGTTCTAAAGTACTGTGATCAAAATTACTGTGATACTAAAGTATTGTGATAACAAAGTACAGTGATACCAATATACAGTGATACTAAAGTATTGTGATAATAAAGTACAGTGATACCAATATACAGTGATACTAAAGTATTGTGATAATAAAGTACAGTGATACCAATATACAGTGATACTACAGTACTGTGATAATAAAGTACTGCGAGACTGAAGTACTTTGAAAATAAAGTACTGTGACAATAAATGACTGCGATTCTAAAGTAATGTGATAATAAAGTACTGTGATTCTAAAGTACTGTGATAATAAAGTACTATGATAATAAAGTACTGTGTAAATTCTTAATACTATGAAACAGATCAGAGTTGACCATACAGTCTGCCGCAGTGGCTCCAAGTACAGCTAACCTAGTCGCCTGTTAAACATTAAAACATCCCACATAATAAGATGTAATCGTATATTCTGGCAACACTGGCCTCTTCCCCAGATATAGACGCTATAATATATGTGTATCTGCTGTACTGAATCCCTCATAATCATGATAATAACGTGTCTCCAACTCACCATGTCGAGTGCTAAGCTAGCTAGCTCCGACTAGAGCCCCCGGACCTGCAGCGCGCATGCGCGAATTCATCAAAATAAACGTAAGCGCGTCATCCAAAAAAAGGGGGGCGGTCGCGGCGGCCGTGACAGCTTTCAGAATTTGGCGCGAGCGGAGTTTGTTTAGGTGTTGCTTTGAAACGTCACACATGTCCGCGAGCCTCCGTCCGTTTGACCGGTGAACGATGACCGGTAGTTTACCAGAGAACCTCAGCGCATCAACCGACGCTTTCGTTTTCTTGGCGATGCCGGTGCTTTATTCATCAGCCGGAGATAGAAAACGAACCTAGTGGTGTGTTGTTGTTGTTGTTGACGTGTACGGCTGACCGCCGGTTTAACGGGAGATGTCGACGTGTGGACTACGGGCTCGTTTGCCGTCCAACGTGTAACGGGAGTCGGCCGTTTATCGAGTCTTTCATGCCCGCGTGTGGAAACCCTCACGCCGACCGACCCGGGTAGGTACCGGTTCTGTCTGTTAGTTATAGAGAGTTATAGTTGGTTATTGTATTGTATATTGTTAGTTATAGTTGCTTGTAGTTGGTTATAGTCGCTTGTAGTTGGTTATAGTTGCTTGTAGTTAGTTATAGTTGCTTGTAGTTGGTTGTAGTTAGTTATAGTTGCTTGTAGTTAGTTATAGTTGCTTGTAGTTAGTTATAGTTGTAGTCCTCGTTGGCGTTAAATAACTTGATAACCAGACACACTTGAGTAGGGTTAAGGGGTGAGAGAATGCTGGTTGACTTGTTTGTCCAGGTCAGCCGACAGGTCCAACCTGTCGGCTGACCTGATCCTGAAGACCGGGTCTGGACCCTGGTCTCCTCCATTTAGTATCTGATCCTGAAGACCGGGTCTGGACCCTGGTCTCCTCCATTTAGTATCTGATCCTGAAGACCGGGTCTGGACCCTGGTCTCCTCCATTTAGTATCTGATCCTGAAGACCGGGTCTGGACCCTGGTCTCCTCCATTTAGTATCTGATCCTGAAGACCGGGTCTGGACCCTGGTCTCCTGCACTTAGTCTCACTTAATCTCAGGGGTTAACCTAACCTAAAGCATCACTTTAATAAGACAGCCATTCTCAACACGTACTCTAGCCGCTTTCAGGAGTAAACATATTATATATTATATATTATATAAATATTGTCAATGCCAGTACATGTTTCTCAAAAGTTGCACAAGTAGTAGTTTTGTGGCTGATCTCGGTTCTATTTCCGAAGTGTTTCATCCCACTTGACCTGCTGCTGCCCCGCCTGTCGTCATGGTTACAGCTCGCAGGAGACGACCGCTTCCAGCATGATGTCCGTCACCATGGAGACCACGCTGTCCAGCACCCCGCTACCCCTCCCGATGCACTTTGCCCACGCCGAGCAGTCCTTCTCCCTCAAGAAGAGACGCCTGGCCTTCTCCTCCTCCTCCCCCTCCTCCTCCTCGCCCTCCGTCTCCACCTCCTCCCCCCGGTCCTACCCCGCCTGCCTCTCCAAGGCCAGGGGCTGCGGGGGGGGCAGCTCGGTGAGCCGGGTGTTCACCCCGAGACCCTCCCCCTGGTTTCCCCTGTCCCGCTCCCTCAGCGAGGCCCAGCCTCCAGCCTCGCTGTACGACCCCGGCCGTCCGCTGTCCTACTTCTCCCAGTGCTTCACCCACCTGGGCCTGCTGGGCCGCGGCTCCTTTGGGGAGGTGTACAAGGTGACCAAGGCCAATCCTTAGTCTGTAGAAAGAAGCCCATTCATTAACTTATGTTTCTATCTTAGTTCAATTGAAGTGCGGTTGCAGTTTAAAGACTAAATAATTACAGTTAATTCACTTTAAATGAGACACTTTGTGGTTAAACTAACAACAGAATGCTCACACATCCTTTTTCGTCAGTTAGAAAACCTGCCACCTAAACTCCACCTTCATGCTAACGTCTGTCTGTCTGTCGGTCTATCTATCTGTCTGACTGTCCAGGTGCTGAGTCACCGGGACAACTGTCACTACGCAGTCAAGCGGTCGGTGCACCGGTTCCGCGGGGGCCGGGAGCGCATGTGCAGCGTGAGGGAGGCGAGGAACCACGAGCTGCTGAGGCCACACCCCCACATCCTGGGCTTCATCGCAGCCTGGGAGGAGGGGGACCGCCTGCACATCCAGACAGAGCTCTGCTGCACCAACCTGCAGCTGTATGCAGAGAACCAGCCCGCAAACATAGGTCTGGTATATAAGGAACTACAACAAAAATAACCTACCTCTGTGTTACAAAAATAACACATAGAACTACAACATTATAAACCGAGACCAATAAGATCAACCACCCGTCTTCAGATGACCTCTTGATCCTGGCAGAAGGTGTTGACCTGCCTGGTGTGTTCCTCTCTCCAGACGAGGCCACGGCCTGGGCCTACCTGTGTGACCTGCTGCTGGCCCTGCAGCACCTGCACTCGCATGGCTTCGTCCACCTGGACGTCAAGCCTGCCAACGTGTTCCTCACCCAGTCAGGACGCCTGAAGCTGGGGGACTTTGGCCTGATGACCAAACTCCAGCAGGGAGGGGCGGGTCCGGTCCTCAAGGAGGACCTACAGGAGGGGGATCCCAGGTACATGGCCCCGGAACTGCTCAGGGGAGAATACGGACCTGCCGCCGACGTCTTCAGGTGAGCGCACCTCACCTGTCTTAAGATAACCATACCTGTCTTCAGGTAAGCATCACTGTCTCGAGGTGGTCTCACCTGTCTTAAGGTAAGCACACCTGCTTAGTGCTGATCTCACCTGTCTAGGGTGGTGTCAGCTGTCCTTAGGTAAGCTGACCTGTCTAGAGGTGGTCTCACCTGTCTTCAGGTAAGCACACCTGTCTTTATGTGTTACTGAATATCAAGTGAAGCCGATGTTTGTTACCTGCTTTCATGACATTTCTTTGTGTATAAATGATTGATACAAGACTTGTGTTGTTCTTGGTAGTGAACTCTTGTGTGTCTGTTAGTCTGGGGGTGTCCATCTTGGAGCTGGCCTGTAACATGGAGGTCCCTAAGGGAGGAGAAGGCTGGCAGCAGCTACGGAAGGGCTGCCTCCCCACAGAGCTCACCAATGGTACCTTCCTCACTCCTCTCAACCCTCTCTTCATTTCTCTCCTCCATTCCACTCTTCTTTTACTTTGTAAAAGGATCTTTGTGGATCAGACTCCTGACGGGTGGTGTTGTTGTAGTCCTCTCCTCTGACCCATGACGGGTGGTGTTGTTGTAGTCCTCTCCTCTGACCCCTGAAGGGTGGTGTTGTTGTAGTCCTCTCCTCTGACCCCTGAAGGGTGGTGTTGTTGTAGTTCTCTCCTCTGACCCCTGAAGGGTGGTGTTGTTGTAGTCCTCTCCTCTGATCCCTGAAGGGCTGTGTTGTTGTAGTTCTCACCTCTGACCCCTGAAGGGTGGTGTTGTTGTAGTCCTCTCCTCTGACCCCTGAAGGGTGGTGTTGTTGTAGTTCTCTCCTCTGACCCCTGAAGGGTGGTGTTGTTGTAGTCCTCTCCTCTGATCCCTGAAGGGCTGTGTTGTTGTAGTTCTCTCCTCTGACCCCTGAAGGGTGGTGTTGTTGTAGTCCTCTCCTCTGATCCCTGAAGGGCTGTGTTGTTGTAGTTCTCTCCTCTGACCCCTGAAGGGTGGTGTTGTTGTAGTCCTCTCCTCTGATCCCTGAAGGGCTGTGTTGTTGTAGTTCTCTCCTCTGACCCCTGAAGGGTGGTGTTGTTGTAGTCCTCTCCTCTGACCCCTGAAGGGTGGTGTTGTTTTAGTTCTCTCCTCTCACGGGTGGTGGTGTTGTTGTAGTCCTCTCCTCTGACGGGTGGTGTTGTTGTAGTCCTCTCCTCTGACGGGTGGTGTTGTTGTAGTCCTCTCCTCTGAGCTGCGGACGGTGCTGAAGATGATGCTAGCCCCGAAGCCCTCGGAGAGAGCCACGGTCCCTCACCTCCTCTCCCTGCCCTCTGTGAGGAGACACGTGTGGAGGAGGCGCCTCTCCCTCTTCCTCCAGGAGACGGCCCTCCTGCTGGTTTCTCTCTACCAGGTGAGACCTGGGGCCCCTCCCGCGACCTGTTAGACCAGGACTACTTGCAGAGATGCAAACAACTTGCGAAGTTGACTTTTCTAATGTTCCACAAGTTAACTTGTATAACGTTCCACCACCACAGCACCATGTAACAGCAGAATGTGACTGTGGTTCTTATGTAGTCCACCGTGTGGCTCAGCTGGAGGCTGTGGTCTTTCCTGAGGCTGCCCCGCCTCCCCGGCTGGGAGAGCCCCGCCCCCTGCACCCCTCCCAGGGACAGCTGGGAGAAGGAGTTCACCCTGCCCCTCGCCCCCAGGACCGGTGGCCCTGCGCAACCGGAGGACGACACTGTGTTCCTGCAGGAGCCCCTGGACCGCTCTCTGAACCTCTCGCCCTCCTTTCCACAGAGGTGAGACCGCCTCCCGTAGGTCTGGACGTACTAATGAACCCCTACCTGCTCTTTAAAGACCCTTCTCTGATACAATACAAGATACAACATATTTATTTGCCATTTGTAACAAGTACATTGGAATGCTTGCTCCCCATTCTCTCCTGCAGTAAACATCTCAAAAAACAATACCATAAAAATGATGTATACAATAAAAATTTAAATGAACCTCTACCTGCTCCTTAATGACCCGTCTCTGTACTGTCTAACCCCTACCTGCTCCTTAATGACCTGTCTCTGTACTGTCTAACCCCTACCTGCTCCTTAATGACCTGTCTCTGTACCGTCTAACCCCTACCTGCTCCTTAATGACCCGTCTCTGTACTGTCTAACCCCTACCTGCTCCTTAATGACCTGTCTCTGTACCGTCTAACCCCTACCTGCTCCTTAATGACCTGTCTCTGTATCGTCTAACCCCTACCTGCTCCTTAAGATTCAAGATAACTTTATTTATCCCGAGGGAAATTAAGGAAAGGATGACCTGTCTCTGTACTGTCTAACCCCAACCTGTTGTGTGTCTGCAGGGTTCTCTCCAGGCTGTCTATGGGCAGCACCTCCACCCCCCTCCCTAGGTCGCCTCTCTGCACCCCCACCCCGAGCCCCCCCTCTTCCTCCGGCCACACCCACCCCACCCGCCACCCCACCCGCCACTCCGCCCCCCGCAGCAGGAGTGGCACGCCGGTCGTGTCCTCCAACTCCCACAGTCGTCGGCGTCTCCAAGGAGACGAGGGGAGGGAGGAGGAGGAGGGGGAGGGGGAGGTGGGGGCTCTAAGCTGGAACCGGGGCATCGAACCAAAGAACCTCATGAGCCTGTTTGAGGAGACGGAGTGTGAGGACCTGCCCTGACGACCACGCCTGGTGTCACTACGCCCTGCCATATCAACAACCCGCTGCCGTGACGACGACCCGCTGCCGTGATGACAACCTGCTGCCATGGCGACCAGAGAATGACATAAGAAGAGTTTTAAGGTGTTGATGTTTTAGGGATGGAGTGTGAATCCGAGGAGGCCTTTAAAGGGAGAAGCCTCTTGTTTGAGTTGCACGTTTTGTCTGATGATGACGATGTATGTTGTGTGATATGGCTTGTTAAAACATGTTAAAACATGTCCCTGTTCTGTGTTGTACCAACTTACTGTAGATGTTGACCGTGTCCCCTCGATGTTCACCGAGTAGAACCAATAAACAGACTGCTCTAACTCAGCCTCAACACCAATCACTCTCTGGAAGACTATTGGTGTGTAGAACAATATGAAGGAATTGCATTATAATGTAGCACACACTTGGACTATACTGAACCTCTGAAGTATTTTAAGGTTCAAGAGGACATTAAATATCGTAAGTTCAAGACTCTGGTGCTGACCTTTAGGGCAGTCAATGGAACTGCCCCAGCCTACCTCCAGGCGTTGGTCACACACGCTCTTACCACAGCTACTTAAGCAGGTGACCTGGCAGTACGAAATTGTGTTATTCATCTTGTTAATATGGATGCTTGTGAACTGCTCTATTTTTATGTTTGCGTACCTCAGCGTTATGCTATTGTCTGCTTCAACAAATGTACACCTTGTAAGTCGCTTTGGATAAAAGCGTCTGCCAAATGCCCTAAATGTAAATGTAAATAATTACATTAGATTTGATTCAAATGTCAAGTACAAGTACACAGTACAGTGACAAGTACAGTACAGCGAAAATAATTAATAATCACGTCATTGTTCACGTCAATGAACATCACGTCATCACACGTTTTTTCTAGACGAGGTTCGCCATTCGTTAGCCTTGGAGATGACCTGGACGTCAACGAAGCAAGGGTCGATCACCCCCACCGCCAGGGGCGGTAGAACAAAGCCTTGTTTGTTATTGTGTCGAGGAAGACGCGGTCGGTAAATATACTGAAGTTGGTTTAGATCAGATCCAGGGTCAGCTGACACGAGCCTGGTCGACGGGAGCCTTGGAGCGGACAAGCTGGTCTCTGGTCAGTGGGTGGCGCGTCGGACTGCGAGGCGACACCTGACGTCAGAGATCCGGCGGTGGGGAGACGGTTCATCCTGACGTGTTTAGTGGTATTGATTAGCTCTAGTCTCGCATTATTTGGTCAACCGACACGGCTGTTTCTATTAATGATTTCTGGATTCCTTATAACGTCCCACAGTAGAGAGGGTCGTCTGCGCAGACGAGCGCAGTAGAAGTAATCGTACTTTCCACCAGATGGATGAGTACGACCAGAGCTTCCTGGTTTGAGTTCCCGTTTTGATCAACTTGGCAGCAAGTGGAGCGTATTTTCATGTAATGTATTCGGTGTCTTCCGGTGACTGAAGCCCCGTTGAACCGACTAGTCAGAGACTTTGAGTGGCGGTCGAAAAACATGTTGAAGATGGAGCGACTGAACTGCCGGGTGGCCAAGCTGCTGTCGGCCGCCGTGCAGGAGGTGCTGGAGGTGGTGAAGGAGACGGTGTCGGAGTACCAGGAGAAGACCGCCCGCACCCAGAGGGAGAACGACAGTCTGAAGAGGAGACTCCAGGAGCTCCAGGAGGAGAACCACGCGAAACACTCAGGTGGGCCAGCGGTACTCCTCTCGCTAGTAGATCCCCTCTTAAAGGACCAATAGTGTCAATACAAAGGTATACTACAATCATTACTGACAATTCTGTCGCTTTGAATGTCAATCCAAATCATCGTTGGCGGCTGGTACCTGATACTTGTTAATGGTCTAACTGTTTTTTTTGTTATCTGAAGGGCTCAGTTCGCATCCCATGGCCCCGGAACCGGATGTCCCCAAGGAGGAGACGCTGGACCTGGAGGAAGCAGCAGCCAATCAGGAGCCTGCAACTTTGTTTCCCTACTTGGGTTCTATTGGTACACTTCCCTGTGAAGCACCAATCAGACGGAAGCCTCTCATTGGCCCCTCCTCACAGCAGCAGGCGCCGAGACGCCATAGGCCCAGTCTGGACCCGAGCCAGTCAAACAAACCTCTTCAGACCGGCCCGTTGTCCAATCACAGCAGTTCTACCGGCCCGTTGTCCAATCACAGCAGTTCTACCGGCCCGTTGTCCAATCACAGCAGTTCTACCGGCCCGTTGTCCAATCACAGCAGTTCTACCGGCCCGTTGTCCAATCACAACAGTTCTACCGGCCCGTTGTCCAATCACAACAGTTCTACCGGCCCGTTGTCCAATCACAACAGTTCTTCCGGCCTGTTGTCCAATCACAACAGTTCTACCGGCCCGTTGTCCAATCACAACAGTTCTTCAGGTCTATTGTCTAATCATAACAGTTCTACTGGCCAGATTCCCAATCCCAGTAGTTCTAGCGGTCCTCTTTTAAACAGTTTCTCTGGAGACGGTGGTCCTGGTTCTCCAGCCCTCCTCACCCCACAGCAGATCAAAACCGAGCCTGACTGGGCTCAGCAGGGCCCGGCGGGGTTCTTCCCAGAGCCCCCGTCCTGCTTTGGATCAGAACCCTTCGCCCTGAACCACGCCGGGGAAGAGGAGCCCTTCGACTGGACCGGTGCCGACCTCCACCCCGTCCCCTACGACCCGGCCGACCCCGGTCAGGCACCCGGGGGCAGACCTCTGGGGACGGGCCGACCCAAGCGGTACTGCTGCGCGCTGTGCGGCCGGGCCTTCAGGCACGCCGGGGACCTGAAGAAGCACCACCGGGTCCACACCGGGGAGAAGCCCTACTGCTGCTCCGTGTGCGGTAAGCGCTTCAGCCAGTCGGGCTACCTGAAGATCCACCTGAGACACCACACCGGGGAGAGGCCCTACGGCTGCTCCCAGTGTGGGAAACGCTTCAGCCATTCCAGTAACTTCAAGAAGCACCAGCTGACCCATCTGTAGTTCAGAGGACCGGCTCACCGGGGCTCCGGGATTTACCTTCATGTTAATATGATGAATAAGGACGTTGTGGGTCAGAGGGTTTTTGTACTAATGAGTGATGCTGGGTTTGTTAATTTTGTTAATTTATGATTAAACAATTTATGGTCTTTCTGTTGCTGATTCACCATTCAAGCAATGTTTTGTAATGGGAGTTAGATGAGTATTTACAATATTGATCAATCTAGTAGGCCTATCTATACCTTATTCCTGACTTTCTATCTAGCACAGCCTGTTATGAAATATATGTTTACTAGATAATTATTTTTCCTAAATTATACCAGTATCTTTTTCAGAGAGGGAGCGAGAGAGAGATATTTAAATTCCCTGACGCTACAAAACTCAATCACCCACAAAGCACCGCGCGAATAACACGGAAGCTGTGGCTCGGAACAAGAAACAGCCATGGAAGACGTCGGCTGGTAAAATAGCCGTCTTTTCTCTTTAAAATAGCCGTACTTTGTGCTTCATGCTGAAGTAGTATTTCAAACAAACGTGTACTATACTGTCGGGCACACTCCGTTACATACTAGTTTGTCAGTAAAACCATTTTTGGGGCTCATCGCGGATCACCGTGAGTCGTCATGGCCAAGATGGAGCGACTGAACTGCCGGGTGGCCAAGCTGCTGTCGGCCGCCGTGCAGGAGGTGCTGGAGGTGGTGAAGGAGACGGTGTCGGAGTACCAGGAGAAGACCGCCCGCACCCAGAGGGAGAACGACAGTCTGAAGAGGAGACTCCAGGAGCTCCAGGACAAGTTGCTCCAGGACGACGCAGGTCAGTAAGAAAACACTTCTCCTGAGGAGAAGAATGTCTTCTCCTCAGGAGAAGGTAGCGAGTAGTCATTAACGGAATGTGTGTAATTATCTCCTGTCTCGGTTACAACCCAGTACTTACATTTGTGTGTCTGCCCCGTTCCAGGTCGCATCCCCTCCCTCTCGGTGTGTTTCAATAAAACCACCCAGCATGAAAGAGCAAAGGACGAGAGGCAGGAGGTGGAACCAGAGCTGAAGCTGTCTCCAGCCCCGCAGCAGGAAGAGAGGAAGGAGGAGGTGATCTTCTCCAGGGACTCGGACAGGGTTTACTGGCTCCCCGATGAGGACCATGAGGACTCCCTGGCCCAAATGATGTCCAGCTCCAGGAGTCCTCCTCTGGTGCTGCCACACGTCAAGATGGAGACCGGGGCCCCGGAGGAGCCAGACTCACCTGGGCAGGTAACCCAGAGGGATGTGTTCCGGTGTGGAGGTGGGGCGATAGACGGGTCCCAGAACAGCGGCGTTCCGAAAGGGGAGCCGGACGACCAGGGCGAGGCTGACCTTGGACGCTTCGCTCTCCGACACCAAGAAGAGGTGGAGGTGGACGGGGCAGCAGCCCGTCAGGAGGCTGGGTCATTCCCCTTCTTGGCTTCTCCTGGTGCGCTCCCCTACGAGGCGTCTTTCAAACTGAAGTCTCTCGTTGGCTCCTTCCTCCAGCAGCAGAAACGCCGGTTTGATTGGCCCGGTCTGGACCCGGGCCAATCAAACAAACCCATTCCTCATAAGTCTGACCCAATTCCCAATCCCAGTAGTTCTAGCGGTCCTCTTTTAAACAGTTTCTCTGGAGACGGTGGTCCTGGTTCTCCAGCCCTCCTCACCCCACAGCAGATCAAAACCGAGCCTGACTGGGCTCAGCAGGGCCCGGCGGGGTTCTTCCCCGAGCCCTCGTCCTGCTTTGGATCAGAACCCTTCGCCCTGAACCACGCCGGGGAAGAGGAGCCCTTCGACTGGACCGGCACCGACCTCCACCCCGTCCCCTACGACCCGGCGGCGGCGGCGGCGGCGGCCACCAGCCAGCCCGGGGGCAGCGCCGTACAAAAGAAGAACAGCGCGTCGGGTCAGCCCAAGCGGTACTGCTGCACGCTGTGCGGCCGGACCTTCGCTCACGCCGGAGACTTCAAGAAGCACCACCGGGTCCACACCGGGGAGAAGCCCTACTGCTGCTCCGTGTGCGGCAAGCGCTTCAACCAGTCGGGCTACTTGAAGGTCCACCTGCGACACCACACCGGGGAGAGGCCGTTCAGCTGCTCGGTGTGCGGTAAGTCCTTCAGCCACTCGGGCTATCTGAAGATCCACCTGAGGTACCACACCGGGGAGAAGCCCTACACTTGTGAACACTGTGGCAAGGGCTTCAGTCACTCCAGTAACTACAAGAAGCACAAGCTCACCCACCAGCCCATGGTCTAGGACCACTGGCTTTATTGGGAACCTTTCCTGTGCTGCGAGAGGTGTTCTGATTTTTGAATACATGAGAAACACATTCTTCAATATGTAACGGAATAGTTCACTCCAACAATACCATAAACAAAAATGATTCAAGATACACGATTTTTATTGGCCATTTGTAACGAGTACATAGGAACGCTTACTCCCCGTTCCCTCCCGCAGTAAACATCTCAAAAACAACATCATAAAAATAAAACAAACGGCAAAGTGACTTAAATGATACGTACATGTATTTAGGTTGGTTTTTTTTTACAAAAATCTTCCAAAAGCATTTAAAGTGCCAGTAGTGCAGCAGCATCATGAATACAGTTCAGTACAGTAACTATGAGTCAGCAAAGTATGACAGTGTAATGTTATGAAAGTGAAAGTAGCAGCACTCCTAGCAGTTCAGTAGGTCACTGCCTGTGGATAAAAACTATCCTTAAACCTGGTAGTCCTTGTACTGATGCTGAGGAACCGGCGACCGGACGGGGGGGGAGAAGAGATGGCGCCCAGGGTGGCACCATCTTGGAACTTCATGCCCCAAATTCTCCGCACGGAGACCCGCCCACTGGTACATCACCAGTGTGGCCCGTAGATATCATCCACCACCACCGCTCTCTACCGCGCCTCCGTCCTCATCCAAGGTGTGGTTATGTAAACACACACACACCTATAAGACCATGTGTCACCTGTCAGGAAGAGGAGTGGCATGTTAAAGTCCACCACAATTGACTGTTTGACTGAATCTCAGGTATTTTGCTCAAGGTGTGAGGTCCCCGTAGTCCACCCTCTGATGTCATTGGTTTCACTAAGCTCTATTCAGTCAGTCATTTTAGAAACTCACTTGACCTTATTGTTTAATAGATGCAGTTTTAACCAGCTACAGTTTTGGTTATTGGAAACTAAATATTCTCCCAGGTGTACCATATGTTATACTGTTTCCCGATGCATCGCCGTTCAAGCGTGAATAAACAGTTTTTGGTTTAGTAGCTAGATTCTTTAGTAGCGTTTAGATGTTGTAATCAATATTAATCGTTCTGTTGTATCGTATCCTCGTCCCTGTCTTGCTATCAACTGGCTTTGTCCAGGTTGTGGAATATATTTGAATGTTTGTTTTATGTTTATTATTATTCACCTGTTAATGACTAACCATTTTATAGAATTACCTCTTTCAAACAGAGTGTAAGGAACATAAAATGCATTTGAACGAATTAATAAAATGATTCTCTAATGCTTATGGATGGAAACGGTTTATTACTCTCATAAATCACATGACTATTTATGATTTACCGACAAACTGTTGACTGGCTATTCATTAACTGACTGTTGTTGGCTAATTGTATTCATTAACTGTTTTGAGCAGCAACTTACAGCAGCAACTGCTGCTTTGGTGAGCAATGGTGCTCTTTTATGATCAGAATATGGTACATCATATTAAACATAAATATATATTATGCATATGTGACATACGTGTGTATATCAATAATATATATTCATACGCGTACCAGGGCTCTCTAAGCAGGACTGTAGGTCAGTTATATTTTGTGTATTTATCTTTTAGTAACACTAGATTATAATAGAAGTTGTATGTTCAACCTCAAAGCATTAATAACAACGTCTCTATCCGAACTTCGTATATTCTTGTCAGATTGCTAGCTAGCAAAACACTATTACCCACAAAGCCCCGCGCGAGCAATACGGAAGATGCCGTCCGCTGGAAATAAAGAGGAAGCAGAACACACCAAACGTTTGTTTGAGTTGTAAGTTATGAAACGTTAACTAGTCGTCCGTCTGCTGGTTGTTTGTCGGGATATCTCCGCTCGTAGTTAAGTATACATTTTGTGTACTGCCCGTTAGCTTCCCTATAGCGTCGCTATCCAGACGTTAGAGCAACCGCTTGGTGACTTGGATTCAAAACACACACACACACACACACATTGACCGTCCGCTGTAACGTCATCGTCATGGCCAAGCTGGAGCGACTGAACGGCCGGGTGGCCAAGCTGCTGTTGGCCGCCGTGCAGGAGGTGCTGGAGGTGGTGAAGGAGACGGTGTCGGAGTACCAGGAGAAGACCGCCCGCACCCAGAGGGAGAACGACAGTCTGAAGAGGAGACTCCAGGAGCTCCAGGACAAGTTGCTCCAGGACGACGCAGGTCAGTAAGAAAATGTGGTGCCTTGACGTTACAGATCGCATCCCTTATCCCTCATCCCTTATCTCCTGTCTCACTCCTGTGTGTCTGCCCCGTTCCAGGTCGCATCCCCCCCGTTCCAGGTCGCATCCCCTCCCTCTCGGTGTCTTTCAATGAAACCACCCAGCATGAAGACGTAAAGGATGAGAGGCAGGAGGTGGAACCAGAGCTGAAGCTGTCTCCAGCCCCGCAGCAGAGAAAGGAGGAGGAGAGAAAGGAGGAGGTGTTGAATACGAGGAGGGACATGGACCCGGGCACCTGCGTGGGGTCCCCCGGTCTCACCGTCCCCGATCACTTGTCTAACGGAACCAGCAGCTCCATTGGCGCCATGGCAGGTCACATGGCAGGTCACATGGCAGGTCACATGGCAGGTCACATGGCGTACGGGCTGCCCGGCGAGGCGCACCACGACGACGATGACCCCGCCGCCATGACCTCCGCCTCCGCTCGCCCCTCCAGCTCTCTATTGCTCCCTGCCATCAAGATGGAGCCTCTCGCCACAGACCACCCGCAAGGCGGCGGGGGTCCGCCCCACCCCCAGGCCGCGCCACAACTGAACCCCGACCCGACCACCTTCCAAGAGTCCGGCGGCCTCAGTTCCTTCGTCAACTCCTTCCCGTTCGAGTGTCCCCCGGAGCTGGCCCTCGGGAGGGCCGATGGGGCGGGGCCAGCGGCTGCAGGGGTGGGGCCAGCGACTGCAGGGGCGGGACCCGGACACACGGGCGGCGGGCAGCCCGACGAGACTTTCCGTTGCTCGCTGTGCGGCAAGTTGTTCAACCGCATGGGGAACCTGCGCAGCCATCTGCGCTGCCACACCGGGGAGAAGCCCTACGGCTGCCAGCACTGCGGAAAACTGTTCAGTCACATCGGGAACCTCCAGAAGCACACACGCATCCACACCGGAGAGCGGCCCTATGCCTGCCTCCGCTGCGGCAAGCGCTTCAGCCAGTCCAGTCACCTGAAAAAGCACCAGCGCATCCACATGGACCGCCACTACAGCCTGAAGTGACCCCCCCCCTCTCTCTCTCCCCCCCCCCCCCCCCCCCCCCCTGGGCCCTGGACCCGGTCAGACCAGACTAACGTTTCAGAACGTTTCCTTAACGTCAGAGCTGAGGCTTGATCGGAGCAATGATGGCGGAATTAAAGTCCACTGTGGAGGATCTTCTCCTCATCAGAGACTTCTTGAATTAAAGTCCACTGTGGAGGATCTTCTCATCAGAGACTTCTTGAATTAAAGTCCACTGTGGAGGATCTTCTCCTCATCAGAGACTTCTTGAATTAAAGTCCACTGTGTATCTTCTCCTCATCAGAGACTTCTTGGCCACTTCCGCCGCTGTGATGTCCCCCCATCTGATGACATTGTCAGAGGTGATTCAGCGGCCGATGGAGCTACTGGTCGAGCTTTTTCGGCACTTGGACCAGCGAGCGGTGGTCCAAGGGACATGTCTGAAGGTCTATCAAGGAAGTGATGCTATGGAATCACCTTGGAGACCAGCCCTGACGTGTGAGAGTGGGTCTCACCCGGCGTGAAGCTGGGTCATGACCGTGTGTGTATGACTGTGAGTGGAGACTATAAGACACAGCGGAGATGTTTTATCATATTTTCTGTTGTTGTATATTATAGTTCATGTTTTATGTTTTCTCCTGAATCTTAACCTGAATCTTAATTTAGAAGTCGTTTCACTCTCTTCTCAGCATCAGATATGCAACACATTTGTCCATTTCTATGGACAGCAATTACGTAGTAATAATCAGGGCTGTGTAGTGTCTAGGTTTGACTCCCAGCCCAAAGGAACCAGGTTCGATCCCATATGTCAACTGCCTGTAGGCAGAGCAATATGTCTGACCCAACCTGCTCTGTCATTTGCTGGATCTACACTGTCTGTTTGCAGTGGCTGCATTTATGGTATTTAAATTTTAACTGTTATTTTTGTGTCCAACACAGAACTAGTCCATGCCAAATACTTGTGAATTAATAAATACACATTTTAAAGAGTATGTGGTTCTGATGGGGCGGCGACTTTTATTTCTAAAAGGTGCTCCCGGAAGAACACGAAGTGTTTCCGGCGGCGGTCAACACCTCACGTGACTCGAGCTGGTTTGTTTCCCTCTTCGGTAGTTCGTCGACATATGCAGCAGAAATTCGTTTATTTCGCATATTTCAAATACTATACTACTTATCTTTGGCTAACGTCTGTTACACTTTTGCAATACACCTTTAACCGTATTCATTTTTAAAAGGGTAGGGGTTGAATATAATATACGGAATAGGGTTCTAAAACCAAACGATAAAGTGATGTTCTTGTAATTTTCGTTGTGTATGTAGGTGTCGGTGCCCTATAGATCATATATAGATCCTATATAGATGGATATATAGATCATATATAGATCATATGTAGATATATCAGCGAGGCAATCCGCACCAAGTACCCAACCAAGTGAGACTTGGCCGGGATGGCCAAGCTGGAGCGACTGAACTGCCGGGTGGCCAAGCTGCTGTCGGCCGCCGTGCAGGAGGTGCTGGAGGTGGTGAAGGAGACGGTGTCGGAGTACCAGGAGAAGACCGCCCGCACCCAGAGGGAGAACGACAGTCTGAAGAGGAGACTCCAGGAGCTCCAGGACAAGTTGCTCCAGGGTGAGAAGAAGTGGACCGAAGAGGTTCCCACACAGGAGGACCCTTCATGGTTGGCTTGTAGTAGAGAACTCGGAGCAGCAGCTGAGCGGACCTCATATGGTGATGACTCCAAGCTCATCGCCTCTGTTACACATGGTACTGTCCGAGATGCATTCATAAGACACATCCATTACATTACACATTTAGCTTTTCATAGATACTTAATTGGTTTTCAGCGTGTTCACTGCATTTCATCAATACACCATCAAGACTTACTCTTACTCATACATACCATCCATCAGGTGTAGAGATGTTGGGAGGGCCCCCCTGCCCAGACCAGCTGGACGTCCTTTGGGACCCGGAGGGTTTAGAGGTCACCACGGGGTTAAGGAGTTGGAGCTTTACCTGTTGAATAACATAATGGCTTGTGGGACAAATGAGAGTGGTGATCTATTCTTAGTAACCAGAGTTGGTCTGTCAGAGTGAGGGTGGTGTGTAGCTGGGGGTCAGAGGTCAAACGGTCAAATCCCTGAAGCTAAAACCTCCTCTACTGGTCTCCTCAGCTCCTCCCCGTCCCTCTGGGCCCACGCCGGGAGACCAGTCATCAGGACCCCCCTCCGTCAGAGGGCCGCTGCTCCCGGACCCCGACCCCACACAGACCCCGGAGCCCGGGTACGTCCTCCTCCACCAGGACCCAGACTGTCTGGAGGCCGGGTTCCTGGGCCCCGACGGCCCCGGGGACCACAAGAACGGGTTCACCCTCACCGAACACTGCAAGGTGGAGCCAGAGGAGGGGTCACATGAGGCTGCAGGGGAACCCCTGTTTGGCTTTGTGTCAGGTGACCAGGGCTTCCACGCGGCCTCGGCCAATCAGACAAGGTCTTTTGGGGCGGAAGAGCTGAGCTGGGACGTCCACGTGGCCTCGACCAATCAGACAAGCTTTTCTGGGGCGGGTGACCTGCTGGCTCTGAGCCTGGCGTTCATCAAGAGCGAGCCGGAGGAGGATAGAGGGTGTGATCTGGTGAAGCCACAGGAACCCAACCCTCAGCCTCAGCCTCAGCCTCACCAGAACCTTAATCCCCCACAGCAGCCTCCCCAAGGCGGCGCCAGACCCGGCAGGTCCGGTCCCACCGAGGAACACCCCGGCACAGCGGCCGGACGGAGGTTCAGGTTCCCCAGGCCCGGCAGGGGAGCGAGGGACAGCTGGTGGGGCAGGACGGAGCTGCGGGTGAGGAAGGACAAACCCACCTGCTTCGTGTGCGGTAAGACCTTCGTCCGACTGGCCAACCTGAAGATCCACCAGCGCTCCCACACCGGGGAGAAGCCCTACCGCTGCAGCCAGTGTGAGCGGGGCTTCAGCCAGAGTGGAGACCTCACCAAACACATGAGGCTGCACACGGGGGAGAAGCCCTACTACTGCAGCCACTGTGGCAAGAACTTCACTCAGTCCGGCCACCTGAAGAAGCACCAACGCATCCACATGGACCGCCACTAAGTACACATGGCACCCCCCCCCCCCCCCGGGCTCAGACCAGACTAACGTTTCAGAACCTTTCCCTAACGCCGGAGCTGAGGCTTGATCCACTCCAGTGTGGAGCGCTAGCGGTATCTGATAACGGAGTGATGATAGCGGAATTAAAATCCACTGTGGAGGATCTTCTGCCTCATCAGACTTCTTAATGAATCTTCTTTGTTTTGTTTCATGGTTTCTCCCGAATCTTAATTTAGAAGTTGTTTCACTCTCTTCTCAGCCTTAGATATGCAACACATTTGTCCATTTCTATGGACAGTAATTACGTAGTAATACTCAGGGCTGTGTAGTGTCTAGGTTTGACTCCCAGCCCAAAGGAACCAGGTTCGATCCCATATGTCAACTGCCTGTAGGCAGAGCAATATGTCTGACCCAACCTGCTCTGTCATTAGCTGGATCTACACGGTCTGTTTGCAGTGGCTGCATTTATGGTATTTTAATGGGTTAACGGTTATTTTTGTGTCCAACACAGAACTAGTTCATGCCTAATGATAATGCTGGCTTTTTATATAGCGCTTTTATCCAAAGCGCTTTACAAGTCATGTCCTCACATTACCCATGCATACACCGACGGCGGAGTCAGCCATGCAAGGAGACAGTCAGCACGTTGGGAGCAGTTAGGGTTAGGGTGTCTTGCTCAAGGACACCTCGACAGTTTTTTGCTAGGAGGAGCCGGGGGATCGAACCAGCGTCCTTTCGGTTGTGAGGCGACCGCTCTACCTCCTGAGCTATACTGCCGCCAAATACTTGTGAATTAATAAATACACATTTTAAAGAGTATGTGGTTCCGATGAGGCGGCGACTTTTATTTTGAAAAGGGGCTCCCGGAAAAACATGAAGTGTTTCCGGCGGCGGTCAACTGGTCACGTGACTCGTATCGCTTTGTTTTCCTCCGTAGTTCGTCGACTTCTGCAGCAAAAACGTGTTCATCGTTGTTGAAAACCGAGGCTGCCTTGCTCACGGGTTCATTACTGGGCTGAGATCAACATTAAGAAGGCAGCCGCTGGAGGGATTCGAACAGACAACCTCACGTAGTTAGTTTCGACCACCCCAATAGTTCCTACCTCTAGGCGACATGATAAATCTATATTACGCATATTTTTTTTAATATACTACCTTTCTTAACTTCTATATGACTAAATGCAATACACTTCGAAGTGTAGGCGGAATAGGGCTCTAAAACAAACCGATAAAGTGATGTTCTTGTAATGCTCGTTGTGTATGTAGGTGTCGGTGCCCTATAGATCATATATAGATGGATATATAGATCCTATATAGATGGATATATAGATCATATATAGATGGATATATAGATCCTATATAGATGGATATATAGATCCTACATAGATGGATATATAGATCATATGTAGATATATCAGCGAGGCAATCCGCACCAAGTACCCAACCAAGTGAGACTTGGCCGGGATGGCCAAGCTGGAGCGACTGAACTGCCGGGTGGCCAAGCTGCTGTCGGCCGCCGTGCAGGAGGTGCTGGAGGTGGTGAAGGAGACGGTGTCGGAGTACCAGGAGAAGACCGCCCGCACCCAGAGGGAGAACGACAGTCTGAAGAGGAGACTCCAGGAGCTCCAGGACAAGTTGCTCCAGGACGACGCGGGTGAGAAGAAGCGGTGGTTCGCGGTTGATTGTAAGCTTGTGGTAGAAGAGGGCCGAGCAGCAGCTGAGCGGAGTTCATGTGTTGTCATGATGTTGACTCCAAGCCACTGACTATCGATGGGCTTGGAGTCAACATCAGGTCTAATTTAGCTTTTGTCCAAAGCGACTTACAATAAGGTCATTCAACAGGTAGGCAAGATAACTACTAGTCATAAGTGCTCTTTCTTCCTAATAAGCCATAACACTATAATCTATTCATACATGTACACATATATAATAACATTATATATATTGCATTACATTTCCTCCAAGAGCAGAACCAGTACAATTAGTTGGCTCCCTAGATTTGACACAATAAGAACATCAAACATTACATTGATCAATAGTGAAGCCAATAGACACAGAGCCAATAAGCAAATGCTGATCAACAAGTGCTGGGGAACAAGAAGTGTAAACTGAAGGTGAGGTGTTGAGATGTTCCTGGAGAATATTTTTGTCAGTGAGGGTGGGGTGAAGCTGGGGGTCAGAGGTCAAATCCCTGAAGCTAAAACCTCTTCTACTGGTCTCCTCAGCTCCTCCCCGTCCCTCTGGGCCCACGCCGGGAGACCAGTCATCAGGACCCCCCTCCGTCAGAGGGCCGCTCCCGGACCCCGACCCCACACAGACCCCGGAGCCCGGGTACGTCCACCTCCACCATGACCCAGACTGTCTGGAGGCCGGGTTCCTGGGCTCGGACGGCCCCGGGGACCACAAGAATGGGTTCACCCTCACCGAACACTGCAAGGTGGAGCTCGGGGAGGCGTCATGTGTCGCCGGGGGGGAATCCACAATTGGCTTTGTGTCTGATGACCTGGGCTGGGATGTCCACGCGGCCTCGGCCAATCAGATGAGCTCTTCTGGGGCGGAAGACCTGGGCTGGGACGTCCACGTGGCCTCGACTAATCAGACGAGCTCTTCTGGGGCAGGTGACCTGCTGGCTCTGAGCCTGGCGTTCATCAAGAGCGAGCCGGAGGAGGATAGAGGGTGTGATCTGGTGAAGCCACAGGAACCCAACCCTCAGCCTCAGCCTCACCAGAACATTAATCCCCCACAACCTTCTCACAGTGGGGTGGACTTCAGCTGGGAAGAGGTGTCATTCAGACCGCCTTCACACAGCGGCACTAGACCCGGCAGGTCCGGTCCCGCCGAGGAACACCCCGGCACTGCGGCCGGCCGGAGGTTCGGGTTCTCCAGGTCCGGCAGGGGAGCGAGGGACAGCTGGAGGAGCAGGATGGAGCTGCTGGTGAGAAAGGAGAAACACGCGTGCTTCGTGTGTGGTAAGACGTTCGGCCGACTGGCCAACCTGAAGATCCACCAGCGCTCCCACACCGGGGAGAAGCCCTACCGCTGCAGCCAGTGTGAGCGTAGCTTCAGTCAGGGAGGAGACCTCACCAAACACATGAGGGTTCACACGGGGGAGAAGCCCTACTACTGCAGCCACTGTGGCAAGAACTTCAGCCGTAGGGAGAACCTCAAACGCCACCAGAAGATCCACCAGCAGCGACACCCGGCCTTCAGGAAGCAGTGACTGCGGCGCTAGTCGTGGGCTCAGGTCCTGGAGCGAATGCCGCCCTATCTGTGGTCGTCTCCAGGCGCTCCGGTGGTGCTCCCACCTTGTCCTAGCTGTAGTGACAACACGGTACCCCCCGATTGGCTTAAACATGGTTAGCGGAAAAGCCTTCTGCAGCCACTGCCCAAAGTAATGGAAGCGTAAATCACCTTATGATCGGAAAAAGGGCTGACGCAGGGCCTCATCTACAGAGATCAACCCTTCCTCCTGAACTGTAACCCTAACCTTTGACCAGAGGGCAGACTCTAACCCCTGACCAGTACCCTAACCTCTCACCCTTAGCCCTAAACCCTGCGCTTGCCCAGTGCCTTGTTCTCCCAGAGGCCCACGTCATGAAGACACACTACAGAGTCACGCTCCATGGAGACTGGGCACAAGCTTCCTCTTTTGGTCATCATGCCCATGTTGGGTGGAGAACTCTCCTGGTCCATTTGAAGTGAAATATCACGGTTCTCCAGCTGTCGTACCACAACCAGAACCAGAACCTGTGCGTATGCTTTGGAGTCGCTTGAATTGTGAACTATCCTGATCTGTACCCTTACCCCTAACTATCCTGACCCTTACTGTACAACCTGGACTGTACTGGTCCATCCATACTGTAGCCTATGACCCAGACAGGACCAATCGGGTGGAGACCATCCAGACTTTGGTGAATCAAAAGCGTTGGAAATATGTTGATGGGCCACCACCACCACCGCCTGAATATGAGGGAGGAACGTCACCGTTAGCATCTAGCCTTTTAACATACTCGTCTTATTGTCCTCGTTATATTTTTATGCCAGTCAAGTTGATTTGATTTGTGTAGGCTTCCAGGCCACATTGGTGTTTAATTATAATACATTGTTGTTTAATTTGTCCCGGAGGTTGTGGACAAGTTCCCAGTGAAATGGGTTAGTCTTGTCTTGCTAATCTCAGCTAGAAAACACAAACTGACGTGACAAACACTGAGAAAAGTGTAACGCAAACACAACCTCGGTTTATGCTGACTAACAACGCCTGTTACTGACGAACAACGTCCGTGCGTGCGTGCGTGTGTGTGTTACTAATGATAGTTAGTGTTACTTACTATCATGAGACAGTCTAATTTGATTTAATTAAACCACAATGCTTAATTTCTCCTGTTTACAATTTGTGTCGCAATGGACAACTCGGTAACCGGCGCCCCCTGCCGGCGGTTCGGCGTCAAGACAAGGAAACTACTAGGGAAGTAAATACATTATGACATGTATGGGGACAGTAACTATAAACATACTGTTAATTATATGCATACTGTTCATTCGGTTTACACACGTTTTATTATATCATTTAAGTATCAGATATAATCAGAAATTATCTAAAAATGGTGAGCATTTTATTGCACACTATATTATGTGTAGTATGAATCTAAATAATATACTAATGTACACTTTTATACATTGAGTCGACCTCCGTTACGATTCGTATTGAACGGTGGAGCCATCACTAGTCACCGCGATGACCACAGTGATGACGATGAGCTACAGTGACGTAGGCATTTGTACAGAGTTCCGCTATCCTCCCAAACTACAGACGCCACCCGTCGTGTTGACTAGTGGCTCGTTAGTCGTTGAACAACGTTTGGGTGTTAATACTAATACTAATTGTATTAGTACTGGTTGACATAATGACGGAGGAGGCGTCGAGTCGTCGTCGCTGACGTGGGTTTTTTTTACCTTGGAGACCCGGAAGCCGCCAGGTGAGGAGACGCACCAGGTGAGCACAGATGTTTAGGGTTACAGATGTTTAGGGTTACAGATGTTCAGGGTGTTTGTGGTAGTGTTGAGGGTTTGTTGAGTGACAGACAGCGAGTGGACGGGTCTGTGTCTGGAGTAGATTAGGAAACACACCGTCGGTGGTAGGAAGCCCTGGGAGGAAAGTACCGGTTTCGAACCGTTTTCTCTTTTGCGGGTCCAAAAGGGCGGTTGTTCTCTTTAAACGGTCTTCTGTCACATCAGGGTCTAATACCATAGCTTTGCCGTTTCCAAAGTGTATGTTTTGAAGGTTTGGGTTAGGACGGGTCGATCTTCCAGGATCAGCTCTTCTTCTCTGCGGCTCAAACGCGCCCCCTACCGTTCAGACAAAGAGACGCTTGGTGAACTACTGATGACATACTGGAAGATAAAGTGTGGTTTATTTGAGTGTGTGTCTGAACATTGGACAGGCTTTTAGAAACTCATATTGATAAGACGTGACACGTCCTGATGTAATTAAGCCATAACGATAACAACTCAATGATAATGAGATTTGAATAATAACCGATAGAATATAAGACCATTTCTCTGGAGAACAGTCATGATGCATTCAACTTAACGATTTCGTCCCCGGACTTGTTCTGCAAAGGTAAAAACTGTAGGAAAATTGGTATTTTCTACCGGCTCTTTCTGGGATGCAACGCAAGAGCTAAAGAACCGATGTTGTGTTTGCGGTTCATTATCATCCAATATTCAGTATTATTAAAGACCTCCTGGTCGTCTCCTAGTGTCGGCATCGACCCGAGTCCCGAGGATGTTCGACCTTTGACATGAAGATCAATGAGAAGATCGTGATCCACTACGAGACCTGCGACTCTCCGGTGGACAAGGAGGGCTTCCTCTACAAGAAGGTTCTTATGCTTTTAATGTGTAAATAATAGTGTTGTTTTATGATTTTAACCGGTTGTTTCCTCTTGAATGTATCCATGTGTCCATGTACCAAATTATTTTAAGTGTCTGAGTTTCTTGTAGAGCGCTACATCAAATAAATGTGTTTATTATTATTAATATTATAACGGCAGGCACCTCCTTATTGACCACCTCCTTATACACCTCCTCCTCCCACGGGATCGATTTAGCATTTGGAATCAATGCTAAATCGATCCCCTCCCTCTCTCTTTCACCCAGTGTCTCTTGTCCTGCCACTGTCCATAAAGACATCAGTAAAAGGCCAACGCGAGCGTTTGTTCTGAAGTTGTGTTGCCGTGACCTCACAGGGGGGGCGCAGCTCGTCCTATCAGAGGCGCTGGTTCGTGCTGAAGGGAAACCTTCTGTTCTACAAGGAGCGGCGGTCCGACCGGGAGCCGCTGGGCGTCCTGCTCCTGGAGCGCTGCAGTGTGCAGCTCTGCGAGTCGGACGAGCGCTACGCCTTCTGCGTGGAGTGGGGCGAGGGCGGGACCGGGGGACGCGCCTACAAGCTCGCTGCCGAGGACCAGCCCGCCCAGGAGAGCTGGGTCAAGGCGCTGCTGTCGGCCACTCACACGTTCCTGTCTCTGCTGCTGATGGACCTGGAAGCCCGCTACCGAGGTGAGTACTGTCTAACCCCTACCTGCTCCTTAATGACCTCTAACCCCTACCTGCTCCCTAATGACCTGTCTCTGTACTGTCTAACCCCTACCTGCTCCCTAATAACCTGTCTCTGTACCGTCTAACCCATACCTGCTCCTTAATAACCTGTCTCTGTACTGTCTAACCCCTACCTGCTCCTTAATGACCTGTCTCTGTACCGTCTAACCCCTACCTGCTCCTTAATGACCTGTCTCTGTACCGTCTAACCCCTACCTGCTCCTTAATGACCTGTCTCTGTACTGTCTAACCCCTACCTGCTCCTTAATGACCTGTCTCTGTACCGTCTAACCCCTACCTGCTCCTTAATGACCTGTCTCTGTACCGTCTAACCCCTACCTGCTCCTTAATGACCTGTCTCTGTACTGTCTAACCCCTACCTGCTCCTTAATGACCTGTCTCTGTACTGTCTAACCCCTACCTGCTCCTTAATGACCTGTCTCTGTACTGTCTAACCCCTACCTGCTCCTTAATGACCCGTCTCTGTACTGTCTAACCCCTACCTGCTCCTTAATGACCTGTCGCTGTACCGTCTAACCCCTACCTGCTCCTTAATGACCTGTCGCTGTACTGTCTAACCCCTACCTGCTCCTTAATGACCTGTCGCTGTACTGTCTAACCCCTACCTGCTCACTACTACGTTAGTTCACTGATTAATAATCTATAAATATTTGATTGGGTGTTACTAAGTTAGTTCACTGGGTCCTTGATATTACAGTCGATGTTGGTGGATTTGAATATTTATGAAATCCAATCCCACCTAAAATAAACTAAATTATGTGGATTCTGTCTCTTTCTGTCAGAGCTGGGTGGGACTTCCTGTCCTCCGGTCACCCTGAAGCCAACACCCTACGCCCCTCCAGGTGCGACAGCTTCCTCCTCTTCCACGGCCAATCAGCTCCTCCCCCCCATCCCACCCGCCCCACTCAGACCCGCAGTTAAGAAGTCGCCAAAACTCTGGCCTAAAAGAAATGCAAATGTGACGCCCATATATGGCCCTGCCCTGCCACAGAGGGAGTGGCTTGAGTTTGGGTCAGGAACCCAGGAGGAGTTTGTTGAACTGCACAGAGAGTTCGGGGAGGAAGTCAAAGAGCTGATCGCTGATTGGCTGAGACATGGCAAGGGAGGGGAGCAGAAGGCCGAGGGGAATCTGATTGATTTAGAATAAAACTAAGTATTAATTAATGTAGAGATGTTACAGTTTAACCTAACATTCTAACATTTTGATTCCGTCTTCATCAATCAAAGTTTTATATTCAAGATTCAAGATGTTTTTATTTGCCATTTGCAACGAGTACAATGGACTGCTTACTCCACATTCCCTCCCGTGACATGAATTTCCTATAATTGTATTGTTAACACTGTATACTATGTACTATACTATGTTCTATACTATGTACTATACTTATACAACACTGTACACAACAAGAATAACAATAAAGTTACTGATGGATGATATATACGTGTTTATTGTTATTCTTGTTGTGTGTTGAATTGAGCAAAAAGCATTTTAAAGTGCCAGTAGTGCAGCAGCATCATGAATACAGTACAGTAACTAATGAGTTGAATAAGTCCATCAAAAGTATGATAGTGTAATGTAATATGGATGACATGTTATGATAGTGTAATGTTAATGACATGTTCTGATGGTGGCAGCACTCCTAGCAGCTCAGTAGGTCACTGCCTGGGGATAAATACTATCCTTAAACCTGCTAGTCCTTGTACGGATTTAAGATTCAAGATGACTTTATTTATCCCGAGGGAAATTAACAACAGTTGAAACGGGGAATAAATGCACACAAAATATACTAATACCTAAAAACTAAAAAACAACAAACTAAACTAAACTATAAACAAAATCGAACTAAATTTAATCTAAATTAAATCTAAATGTATTGAAAGATGAATTGCACAATTTACAGTATTATTACAGTAATACGTAGGTATACAATATACAACAATACGTATAGTGCAAATTGGCAGTAATAAAATACTCCGATGAATACTGAAAAAGTGACATGTGAAAAGTTAAATTGAATTTACAGTGTAAATTACAGTGAAAGGATTTACAGTGCGTTGACCTCAGGTCACTGAGTCTCCACTGTCCCTCTCACGACCCGAGGTAGATGAATTAAAGAGACTGATGCTGGATGCTGAGGAACCGGCGACCGACTGGTAGGGGGGAGAAGAGATGGAGCCCAGGGTGGTTGAGGTCCTTAGTGATGGACATGGCCTTCTTCCTACATCTGGTCCTAAAGATCTCCTCAATGTATGGAAGTGCACACCCGATGATCTTCTCTGCCGTCCTCCTGACCCTCTGGATGTCTTTCTTGTCCTGTTCAGTGGTGTCTCCGTACCACACGGTGACGCCACCCGTCAGGACGCTCTCTGCGGGGCCTCGGCAGAAGTTCACTAGCCACCTCTGGCCTATTCCGCTTCTCCTGAGGCACCGCAGGGCCTCCGTGTTGCGGGTCCACGCCAGGTCGTCTGGGAGCTGTAGTCCCAGGAAACTGAAGGAGCTGACGACTTTCACCGGTGTCCCGTCCAGCTTGGTGGAGTGGGTGCCCCGGTGGCTCCTGAAGTCCAAGATTAATAGTCTTAGTCTTAGTCTTGCTGACATTCAGTGCGAGGCTGTTGTCCTCGCACCATCGTGTCAGCTGGACTACCCCATCTCTGTTTCATCGCCCTCGCTTATCAGGCCGATGACTGTGGTGTCATCTGCAAACTTGATAATGTGATTATTGCTGTGCGTGGCAATACAGTCATGTGTGTACAGCGGGTACAGCCAGGGACTGAGGCAGCAGCCTTGGGGTGCTCCGGTGTTGAGGACCAGAGTGGATGAGATGTTGTTCCCAATCTTCACCACTTGAGGCCTGCCCGTCAGGAAGTCCATAATCCAATTACAGATGGGGGCGCCCAGACCTAGGTCCCTCAGTTTCAGGACCAACTTGGAGGGAAGGATGGTGTTGAACGCCGAGCTGTAGTCAATGAACAGCAGTCTGACGTAGGTGTCCCTCCTGTCTAGGTGCTGCAGGGCCGTGTGTAGTGCCAGGGAGATGGGGTCGTCTACAGACCTGTTTGGTCTGTATGCAAACTGGAGTGGATCTAGGGACTCAGGGATGGAAAAGTTAATGTGACATTACAAGTTTCTCCAGACACTTGATGACTATGGGTGTTAAAGCCACTGGACGATAATCATTGAGGCTTGTTACCTTGATCTTTTTTGGTAACGGCGCAAGGGTTGTCTCTTTGAAGCAAACTGGGACGACAGACTGTTACAGTGATGTGACCTCACTGTCACGTCACTGTCTGTGTTTTGTTAAAGTTCGGGGAGTGTGTGTGGCTGGTTGAAGCAACCTCACCTGGCCTGAATTGGACTGATTGGCTGGTGAGGCTGCACACCTGTGGGTCCTTGTTAATCAAGGCCCACAGGTTAAAACAGCCTCCACCACACACTCTGGAGGAAGAGCTCTAGCATGTTCCATCTGCTCTGTTCACTGTGATTCAGAACCCTGCAATAAACCAGATTCCTCGTCATCCTGTGTCCTGTGTCTTCGGGAGGAGCCTCAAGAAGCCGGTGGCAGCGTCGTCTGCTACAAGTCTTATTTCACCTTTGCTCTTTCCTCCAATCAGCTCCTCTCTAATCAACCCTACAGTTTATCTGGGGAACCACACACACACACCCTACACACACACACACCCTACACACACCCTACACACACACACACACACACACGCGTGATTCTATTTATTGATATATTACAGTGATACAGATATTGATAACTAATATGAGATTAATGATCATAGTTATTGATAACAGTATGTTAGGGCCTGATCATAGTTATTGATCTGCGTTGTCATGGCGACAGGTTTGTCAATAACCTGTCAGCCAGACGGAGGTAAATAAAGCTCACATAGTGTGTGTGTGTGTGTGTGTGTGTGTATGTGTGTGTGTCATCTATTTCAGTCAGTCTGCTGTCAGCTGCTTGTTTTATGGTTTTTCAGTTCTCTCTCTGTTTCTCTCTCTCTCTCTCTCTCTCTCTCTCTCTCTCTCTCTCTCTCTCTCTCTCTCTCTCTCTCTCTCTCTCTCTCTCTCTCTCTCTCTCTCTCTCTCTTCTTACACTCTATATCTCTCGCCAGAAGACTGGGCTGAGAGTGCAGGTAACAAGGCTAATAGCTAATAGTGCCCTGAGCTACACAACGCTACATTAAAACTGGGTGGTGTTGACGGACAGTTTCTATTGGCCGAATAAGGAGGTGGGCGGGGTTTGGACCGTGCCATATTCTGAACTATCCTCACCCCCCCCCCCCCCCCACCCCCACCCCCACCCCGCAGAAAGACACAAATAGACACACACACCCTCCCACACACTGGCCTTAATTATCTTTCCAATTTTATGACTCTGATCAATAGTTATTAATAATAAAAGATATGAAGACATAAGTGTGATGTTTTAACTAGTGTTGAATTCAGGGCATATGTGTTATATCACATATATACATATATACTGTATATATATATATATACTGTATATATATATATACTGTATATATATATATACTGTATATCACATATACTGTATATCACATATATACATATATACTGTATATATATATATATATACATATATACACATACATATATATGTATATATATATATATATATATATATATATATGTATATATATATATATATATATATATATATATATATATGTCACGTAACCATGACATACAGTATATTAGAGTCTGGTTGAAGCAGCCTCATCTGGCCCCAGTCAGACTGATTAGAGTCTGGTTGGAGCAGCCTCACCTGGCCCCAGTCAGACTGATTAGAGTCTGGCTTGGAGCAGCCTCACCTGGCCCCAGTCAGACTGATTAGAGTCTGGTTGGAGCAGCCTCACCTGGCCCCAGTCAGACTGATTAGAGTCTGGTTGAAGCAGCCTCACCTGGCCCCAGTCAGACTGATTAGAGTCTGGTTGAAGCAGCCTCACCTGGCCCCAGTCAGACTGATTAGAGTCTGGCTTGGAGCAGCCTCACCTGGCCCCAGTCAGACTGATTAGAGTCTGGTTGAAGCAGCCTCATCTGGCCCCAGTCAGACTGATTTGAGGCTGGGGCTGGTGAGGCTGCACACCTGTGGGTCTTTGGCAATCAAGGCCCACATGTTGAACCTCCCACTCTGAGGAGGAGCTCGAACATGGACCCTCTGTTCACCACTCCTCTACACACTCTGCAGTTCATCGTTTCCTCCTCATCGTCCTGTGTCTTGTCGTCGGGAGAAGCCCTAAAGAAGCCATTTTAATGGCTTCAATTATAACTATACAATATTATCCTATATCCAATAACTATATAATAAGTATTTAAAGTCGCTTTGGATAAAAATACCTGCTCAATCGCTAAATGTAAATGTGTAAATGACTAAATCCTTACCAGGGTTTATAATTAGATTAGATTAGATTAGATTAGATTCAAATGTATTGTCAGTGTACAGCAAGAGTACATCGAAAGGAATTTGGCATCTAACCAGAGTGCACATGCTACAGTAAAGGTCATGGGAATATGGCTAAGAAACGGTCTATAGCTATAAATACAGTGTATGAGATATGCGCATAATAACAGGTATATATATATATATATATACAGGTAAGTATTCAACAGGTAGTGATCAGGGGTATGCAATTATGAAAAGCAACAGGATCAATATATCTAAATGTATAGTGAGCAGGGATATGCAGTTCTATCAACAGTTTAAGATTAAAATATATATGGCAGGTACAGTGAAAATGTAAAAATCATACATTTAGCTATCATACAGATATATTATCAATAAATATGTAAACTATAGGTAGAGGTTATGATTACAGTGCAAGGTGCCTCCAAATGAGCTAGATAATCCACATTAATACTATGTTTATACAACTGCTACCACTGGCATATCAATATTTACAAGTGAAGCGCTAAATATAAATATCTGAGGTGTAATTAATATCTTAATGTTTGTCTTCTACGTGTAGGTGTTGATGCCTTACATGTAATTAATATCTGAATGTTTTTATTAACCCTCTGAGTCGTGTGCCAGAGCTGGAATCGAACCAGCAAACCATTAGACAACTATTTCCAGTTTTGTGTTTCCATCCCCTGCTGGCCACCACCACCACCACTGCCACCACCACCACCTCCACCTCCACCACCACCACCACCACCCCACCACCACCACCACCACCACCACCACCACCACCACCACCACCACCACCACCACCACCACCACCACCACCACCACCACCACCACCACCACCACCACCACCACCACCACCACCACCGTGCTGAGATCCGATACGCTCACAGGGAGCAGCGATGATGTGGGGATATGTCTGACTGAAACACAAGGTGGAGATCAGAGATCAGACCTCCTCCACCTCCTCCTCCTCCTCCGCCCTGCTGCCCACGGGTCCCGGGACGGATATAGACACAACAACAAAGACCACTAGGCAGACCCCCGTCCTGCCACAAAGGAGTGGGACAACAGAGGAGGCGGGGGGGCGGGTATGGGGGGGGGGGGGGGGGACGACAGCAGGCCCCACCGGGACCCTGCTGACACGTCACTCTATCCATATAAGTCCCGGAGGACGGAGGACAGGCCTGGCCCTGAATTCACCTCATTCCAAGACTCCTGGGGACTATTTTGGAGGCCCCGGTAACACGACTCCGGCCGGCACCTCCTCGCTCCTCCTTCTGTCTCCTACTTGGCCGGGCCGCTCGCTTTCTGCCAAACCTGAGCGGGGGGCTAAAGTTAGCACCCCCGGCTAGTATATAACATCCATAGGCCACCCTCCTCCTCCATGTCAGTCCCATCGTCTTGTCGTAGGCTTCACTTCTTCTTCTTCCTCCAACACCCCACAGACTACAGAGATGGTGAGTGGTCCTCCTCTGGAGCCTCTCCAGGGCCTTTGGGCAGCGTCTTGAAAACATGAAGAGATGGGATGAAGACCAGATGAGATGAGACTCGTTGGTCCCAGACAGGAAAAACCAGCAAGCTTCAGATCCAGGGCTCTGGTCTCCTGACTGAAAACTAGACTCAACTTTTTATAGTTGAAGGAAAAACCTAAAATTGTTTGTTTGTTTTGGGTTCCAAGTCTCGTTACAGAGAACCAACCAATTCTAGTCCAGTTGGCTGTATTCTGTATTAGTGGCGTTAGATGATGACATTTGTGTTGAAGTTAAAAGTCATTTCTACACTTGATTTTCTCATGAGAACATTCAGAACAAAGGAACGTCTGAATCAACGCAGAAGAGAACCACGGGTCATGATAGTGATGTTCTGGCTGGGTTATGGGCTGGCTCCAGATGGGTTCTGGGTTGGTTCTGGTGGGTTCTGGGTTGGTTCTGGTGGGTTCCGGTGGGTTCCAGCTGATGTTCAACGTTCCCCTGTGTTCCTCTGTCTTCCAGGCACCCAAGAAGGCCAAGAGGAGGCAGCAGCAGGGAGAGGGTGGTTCCTCCAACGTGTTCTCCATGTTCGAGCAGAGCCAGATCCAGGAGTACAAGGAGGTGAGCTACTCCTCCTGTCGCCCCTCCAGGGGTCACCGGGTCATTAGGGGTCACGTGGGGGTCAGGGAGTAGGGTCCGTATACAGTCCTTATTTGTAACTCTTTAAGACGGATGGAGGGTCTGAAGATGGTATTATGAAGTATAGTCGAATACACAACCTGAACACTAATCAATAGAAAAAGTACTAATCAATAGAAACATTATTCTGACATGGGAGTGTTCTATTAAAGAACAAATTGTTGTAACATTTCAGACAAAAGAGTAAAAGAGGCAGAGTTAAACTTGTCTCTGACATGTTATGCAGTAATGAG
>CM051014.1:3691618-3701618 GCA_027704905.1 Muraenolepis orangiensis | reverse complement strand
ATATAATATACAGCAGGTTTCAGTAGGTATATATAATAATCAATAGTTTTCAGTAGATCTATATAATATACAGCAGGTTTCAGTAGGTATATATAATATACATTAGGACCCCATCTAGACTGAATAGCATAGGACCTTTAAAATAGGCTTATAAAGCCTACAGTCTGGCTTTACAAAAGGTTTAAACCATAAACTTTATAAAATAGGTTCATACCATAGACTGATCAAATACAATACATTTTACAGATAAAATAGTTAGACAGTAGATTCCATTGACTGTGTATTGGAGACCATGGATTGTATTGATTGTGTATTGGAGACTATATATTGCATTGATTGTGTATTGGGGAGTATATATTGTATTGATTGTGTATTGGAGGCTATTACTTGTATTTATTGTGTATTGGAGACTTAGATAGTATTGATTGTGTATTTGGAGACCAGAGAGCTCGCGCCGACGACTCAAGTCACGCATGCGCAGTAGGACGCAGCACTTTACTTCCTGACGTGTGTGAGTCGGGACTCCGGGTCAACAGCAGTATCGCGGTGTGTGTGTGTGTGTTCTGGATGCTTTCTCTTCCCGTGTAAGGAATCAAACCCCGGAACCCAGATCTCCCGGGCCCTGCCGCACAGCACCCGGCTATGCTCTGCTGCTAACCCGGGGAGAAGACCCGGTGTCTCACGGTGCCTCCTGAGTCCCTGACGAGCCGTCATGTTCCCCGCCCGGACCGGCCTCCTCCACCTCCTCCTCCCGCTGCTCCTGCTGTCCGCGGCCACCGTGCACGCCTCCCAGGGCGACAAGGAGCCGGTGTACCGGGACTGTGTCAAGCAGTGCGTGCGGGCCAACTGCACCGGAGAGCGGCTGCGGGGCTTCGAGTCGCGGCAGCCGCCGTACATGGCGCTGACAGGTGGGCGGAGGGCCGGGCCGCCGGGCGTCTGGGGAGGGTCCATGGTTAACACGTGGGATGCAACCCACTGTGGCTCCCCGACAAGCCTCCTATGGCTCCCCGACAAGCCTCCTATGGCTCCCCGACAAGCCTCCTATGGCTCCCCGACAAGCCTCCTATGGCTCCATATCTTAGTTGAATATACAGTAGAAAGCTGATCTTGTTGATGTTTTTGTGTATCGGTTGTTTTGATGTGACCCGTCGGTCGGTTAGAAAGATCCTTTTGTGTTTCATTGTTACGCTTGTTGTCCTCTCAGCCAGTTTCATTCTATGTTTCACTAACAGGTATAACAGAGTTAGTATTCTGTTTCACTAATGGGTATAACAGAGTTAGTATTCTGTTTCACTAACCGGTATAACAGAGTTAGTATTCTGTTTCACTAACCGGTATAACAGAGTTAGTATTCTGTTTCACTAACGGGTATAACAGAGTTAGTATTCTGTTTCACTAACAGGTATAACAGAGTTAGTATTCTGTTTCACTAACAGGTATAACAGAGTTAGTATTCTGTTTCACTAACGGGTATAACAGAGTTAGTATTCTGTTTCACTAATGGGTATAACAGAGTTAGTATTCTGTTTCACTAACAACCTTGTAACAGAATAAGTATTCTGTTTCACTAACAGAGTTATATATTATGATATATATGATGACTGTCAGGGTGGAGGTGTGGTGATGACTGTCTCTCTCTCTCTGTCAGGGTGAAAGTGTGGTGATGACTGTCTCTCTCTCTCTGTCAGGGTGGAGGTGTGGTGATGACTGTCTCTCTCTCTCTCTGTCAGGGTGGAGGTGTGGTGATGACTGTCTCTCTCTCTCTGTCAGGGTGGAGGTGTGGTGATGACTGTCTCTCTCTCTCTGTCAGGGTGAAAGTGTGGTGATGACTGTCTCTCTCTCTCTTTGTCAGGGTGGAGGTGTGGTGATGACTGTCTCTCTCTCTCTCTCTCTCTCTCTCTGTCAGGGTGGAGGTGTGGTGATGACTGTCTCTCTCTCTCTGTCAGGTTGGAGGTGTGGTGATGACTCTCTCTCTGTCAGGGTGGAGGTGTGGTGATGACTGTCTCTCTCTGTCAGGGTGGAGGTGTGGTGATGACTGTCTCTCTCTGTCAGGGTGGAGGTGTGGTGATGACTGTCTCTCTCTCTGTCAGGGTGGAGGTGTGGTGATGACTGTCTCTCTCTCTCTCTCTCTCTCTCTGTCAGGGTGGAGGTGTGGTGATGACTGTCTCTCTCTCTTTCTCTGTCAGGCTGGAGGTGTGGTGATGACTGTCACTCTCTGTCAGGGTGGAGGTCTGGTGATGACTGTCTCTCTCTCTGTCAGGGTGGAGGTCTGGTGATGACTGTCTCTCTCTCTGTCAGGGTGGAGTTTCTGGTGATGACTGTCTCTCTCTCTGTCAGGGTGGAGGTGTGGTGATGACTGTCTCTCTCTCTGTCAGGGTGGAGGTGTGGTGATGACTGTCTCTCTCTGTCAGGGTGGAGGTGTGGTGATGACTGTCTCTCTCTCTCTCTGTCAGGGTGGAGGTGTGGTGATGACTGTCTCTCTCTCTGTCAGGGTGGAGGTGTGGTGATGACTGT
The DNA here is from genome assembly GCA_027704905.1 of Muraenolepis orangiensis. NCBI lineage: Eukaryota > Metazoa > Chordata > Actinopteri > Gadiformes > Muraenolepididae > Muraenolepis > Muraenolepis orangiensis. Next base: position 3,699,104 of record CM051014.1, on the reverse strand, counting down.
CTCTCTCTCTGTCAGGGTGGAGGTCTGGTGATGACTGTCTCTCGCTCTCTCTGTCAGGGTGGAGGTGTGGTGATGACTGTCTCTCTCTCTCTGTCAGGGTGGAGGTGTGATGATGACTGTCGCTACCAGTGCATGTGGACCACAGTGGGGCTGTACCAGGCGGAGGGCTACCGCATCCCACAGTTCCACGGGAAGGTCTGACACACACACACACACACACACACACACACACACACACACACACACACACACACACACACACACACACACACACACACACACACACACACACACACACACACACACACACACACACACACACACACACACACACACACACACACTAAGCAGGGCCGGAAACCTACAACACGTAACACAAGTATTTTTGGGGTAGTGTTGTATTTCCGAATGTAACTAGTAGTACTGTAGTAGTATTCTGTTCACTAGTAGTATTAAAGTGCTCTGTCCACTAGTAGTATTGTTGTAGTACTCTGTTGACCGGTAGTAGTGTTGTAGTATTCTGTCCACTAGTAGTACTTGACAGTGTACTAGTAGTAGTATGTGGTGTATGTGTGGTCCTCCAGTGGCCTTTCGCCCGGGTCCTGTGCTTCGAGGAGCCCGTGGCGGCCCTGGCCTCCCTCCTCAACGGCCTGGCCTGTCTCCTGATGACGCTCCGCTACCGCCGCACGGTGCCTCGCCAGAGCCCCATGTACCACACCATCACCGCCTTCTCTCTGGTGGGACCCCGCTGGACGGCTGCTCTTTAATGTGTTAAGGTTCATAAATACCGTAAAGATTGTGAATTAGAGGTATTGGATGGATTTAACTGATGTGGCCTGTCTCCCTGCAGGTGTCTCTTAACGCCTGGTTCTGGTCCACGGTTTTCCACACTAGAGATACCTACCTCACAGAGGTACTACACCACCCTACACCACACTACGTCCTCCACCCTCTGACACCTCTCTATACTCCATCCTCTCTTCCTCCACCATCACCTCCTCCACCCTCACCTCCTCCATCATCATCATTTCTGGGTCGCCTCGGGCAATAACATCAACGAGTACGCGTCGTCGGTCACCGGGTTCATCAAGAAGTGCATAGGTGACGTTGTTCCGACCAAGTCGGTTCGGATATATCCCAACCAGAAACCGTGGATTAACGGCGATGTTCGCGCTGTCCTCCACGGGCGTAACGCCGCCTTTGGCTCCGGGAATATGGAGGAATATACAAGAGCCCGTTACGACCTCCGCAAGACCATCGTCACTGCCAAGCGGGAGTACAAGGACAGAGTGGAGGATAAATTCAAGAGCCACGACGCGAGGGGTATGTGGCAGGGGCTACAGACGATAACGAACTTCAGAGGGAGAACCAGTTGTGTAGAGAACTCCTCTACCTCCCTCCCAGGAGAGCTAAATACTTTTTTTGCTCGGTTCGACGTGAACGGCAGCCCGCCAAAGCCAGCGCCGCCTGAGCAGACCAGCCTGATGAACATCTCGGAGGCGGATGTGCGCCACACCTTCAAGCGGTTGAACATCCGTAAGGCGGCAAGCCCCGACGACATCCCGGGACGCGTCCTCAGAGCATGCGCAGACCAGTTGGCAGGAGTCTTTGCAAACATCTTCAACCTCTCCCTGTCCCAGGCTGTTGTTCCCGCGGTCTTCAAGATGTCCACCATCGTGCCTGTCCCTAAACAACCCAAGGTAACATGCCTGAATGACTATAGACCTGTAGCCCTCACCTCGATTGTCAACAAATGCTTCAAGAGGTTGGTCAAGGACTTTATTTGCTCCGTGTTATCTGCCACACTGGATCCATGGCAATTTGCATATCGTCAAAACAGATCCACGGACGACGCAATTGCCATGGCCCTCCACACTGCCCTTTCCCACCTGGAGGGAAAGAACTGTTATGTGCGAATGCTGTTTGTGGACTACAGCTCAGCCTTCAACACGATAGTTCCTGCCAAGCTCGACACCAAGCTTAGAGGTCTAGGCGTGCCCCCATCCACGTGCAGCTGGATACTGGACCTCCTGTCGGACCGCCGCCAGGTGGTGAGGATGGGCAGCACCACCTCAGAGCCACTGACCCTCAACACGGTAGCCCCCCAGGGATGCGTGCTGAGCCCTCTCCTCTACACCCACGACTGCATGGCTATGCACAGCTCCAACGTCATCATCAAGTTTGCTGACGACACGACAGTGATGGGCCTGATCGCCGGCGACGAGGAGACAGCCTACAGGGAGAAGGTTGGATCGCTGGAGCAGTGGTGCCAGGAGAACAGCCTCGCCCTCAACGTCAAGAAGACCAAGGAGCTGATCGTGGACTACAGGAAGCAGAGAGGAGAGCACGGCCCTATCTCCATCGACAGTGTTGCTTTAGAGAGGGTCAGCAACTTCAAGTTCCTCGGCGTGCACATCTCCGAGGACCTCACATGGTCCACGCACAACACACACGTGGTGAAAAGGGCCCAACAACGCCTGTATTTCCTCAGGCGTCTGAGGAAATTCAGCATGGGCCCCCGCATCCTGAGAACATTCTATACCGGGACCATCGAGAGTGTTCTTACAGGGTGGATCACCGCCTGGTACGGGAACTGCACCGCACTCGAGTGCAGAGCGCTTCAAAGGGCGGTGCGGACGGCCCAGTATATCGTTGGAGGTGAGCTCCCCTCCCTCCTGGATATATACAATCAGCGGTGCGTGGCCAATGCCAAACGCATCATAAAGACATTGCCCACCCCAGCCACGAACTGTACTCACTGTTACCGTCAGGCAGGCGATACCGCAGTATCAAGTGCTGTACAAATAGACTCAGAGATAGCTTCCACAGTCAGGCCATCAGGCTGCTGAACAAGGGCGTATAGCATATAACAATGTATATTTTATTACATTGATTTATATATACATATTGCTCTTTTTCTGTGCCGATATATAGCATTTTATAAATTGCATGTTTATATTATATATTTTACTTTATACAGTTTTGTACTTTTTTTAACTTCTTTTATTCTTTTTTTTTATCTGTTTATTATTCCGTTTTTATTATATTTTATCTTATTTTATAACTGCTGTCTGTCGTCGGGTATTGCACATAAGATTTTCACTCACTGCTTTATACTTGTGACAATAAACTTGACTTGACTTGATCACCTCCTCCGCCTTCACTTCCTCCGTCTTCCTCCATCATCACCTCCTCCATCATCACCTCCTCCGCCTTCACTTCCTCCGTCATCCTCTCTTCCTCCACCATCACCTCCTCTATCCTCTTTTCCTCCACCCAGCGCCACCCCTCTCCTCACCCTGTATACCACCTTCACTCTCCTCTACCCTCTCCTCCACCCCCTTCTGCCCCCTCCTCCTCCACCACCCTGGCAACCAGTGTTGGCCTCAGGTTTCCATTGGCTAATGGTACTAATCAATGAAATACACTTAATTAAGTTATTAATCAAAGTATTTGATACGTAATCCTTCTACTAATCTGTTATCTTCCCTCTTGCAGAAAATGGATTATTTCTGTGCATCAGCCGTCATTCTGTACTCCATCTACCTGTGCTGTGTCAGGTGAGGTATCCTCCTGTGTCAGGTGAGGTATCCTCCTGTGTCAGGTGAGGTATCCTCCTGTGTCAGGTGAGGTATCCTCCTGTCTACCTGTGTCAGGTGAGGTATCCTCCTGTCTACCTGTGTCAGGTGAGGTGTCCTCCTGTCTACCTGTGTCAGGTGAGGTGTCCTCCTGTCTACCTGTGTCAGGTGAGGTATCCTCCGGTCTACCTGTGTCAGGTGAGGTATCCTCCTGTCTACCTGTGTCAGGTGAGGTATCCTCCTGTCTACTGTGTCAGGTGAGGTATCCTCCTGTGTCAGGTGAGGTATCCTCCTGTCTACCTGTGTCAGGTGAGGTATCCTCCTATCTACCTGTGTCAGGTGAGGTATCCTCCTGTGTCAGGTGAGGTATCCTCCTGTGTCAGGTGAGGTATCCTCCTGTCTACCTGTATCAGGTGAGGTATCCTCTTGTCTACCTGTGTCAGGTGAGGTATCCTCCTGTCTACCTGTGTCAGGTGGGGTGTCCTCCTGTCTACCTGTGTTTGTATATAATAATGCTTAAACAATGCTAGCTCTTTGTGGTTGTTTGTGGGGTTTATTTGCTAGCTGTACTGGCTAACCTTAGCTAACTGTGTGTCATTCAGGACACTGGTAGTGTTGCCCTTTGTGGCTAGCCACACTAGCTAATGTGAATAGCTGACGGTGTGTTGCGCAGGACTATGGGTCTGAAACGCCCGGTGGTCTCCAGCCTGGTGGGGGCGCTGCTCATCCTGGTCTTCACCGCCCACGTCTCCTACCTGACTTTCGTCAGCTTCGACTACGGATACAACATGGCTGCCAACGCTAGCATCGGTATGTCGGTCGCTCTGGACGTGGGTTCAGAGCCCACAGTACCTGGTCCTTAAGGACTGCTCACTGTAAGGGATTACTACAAACATATTGTGTTCTGTAGTCGTATGACATGCTAACCCTCTCTAGGCATGGTGAACCTGCTGTGGTTAAGGTTAGGGTTAAGGTTAGTGTAACGTTTGACTCTACGGTCCAGGCATGGTGAACCTGCTGTGGTTAAGGTTAGGGTTAAGGTTAGTGTAACGTTTGACTCTACGGTCCAGGCATGGTGAACCTGCTGTGGTTAAGGTTAGGGTTAAGGTTAGTGTAACGTTTGACTCTACGGTCCAGGCATGGTGAACCTGCTGTGGTTAAGGTTAGGGTTAAGGTTAGTGTAACGTTTGACTCTACGGTCCAGGCATGGTGAACCTGCTGTGGTTAAGGTTAGGGTTAAGGTTAGTGTAACGTTTGACTCTACGGTCCAGGCATGGTGAACCTGCTGTGGTGGCTGTGCTGGTGCTGGCAGAACCGACGGACTCTGCCCTACTGGTGGAAGTGTGGCCTGGTGGTGCTGATGCTGCACGGCCTGGCCCTCCTGGAGCTGCTGGACTTCCCCCCGCTGCTCTGGGCCCTGGACGCCCACGCCGTCTGGCACCTCAGCACCGTGCCCGTCCACTTCCTGTTCTACAGGTACCACTTCCTGTGCTACTGGTGCGATTTTGTGTTCTTTTGGTACCACTTTGTGTTCTTAGGTTAGAGATGGTTAGTTTAGGTGTTAGCTTAAAGTGGTTAGTTTAGGGGTTAGGTTAGGGATGGTTAGTTTAGGTGTTAGGTTAGAGATGGTTAGTTTAGGTGTTAGGTTACAGATGGTTAGTTTAGGTGTTTAAGGTAGAGATGGTTAGTTTAGGGGTTAGGTTAGAGATGGTTAGTTTAGGGGTTAGGTTAGAGATGGTTAGTTTAGGTGTTAGGTTAGAGATGGTTAGTTAAGGTGTGAGGTTAGAGATGGTTAGTTTAGAGGTTAGAGATGGTTAGTTTAGAGGTTAGGTTAGAGATGGTTAGTTAAGGTGTTAGGTTAGAGATGGTTAGTTTAGGTGTTAGGTTAGAGATGGTTAGTTTAGGGGTTAGGTTAGAGATGGTTAGTTTAGGGGTTAGGTTAGAGATGGTTAGTTTAGGGGTTAGGTTAGAGATGGTTAGTTTAGGTGTTAGGTTAGAGATGGTTAGTTAAGGTGTGAGGTTAGAGATGGTTAGTTTAGAGGTTAGAGATGGTTAGTTTAGGGGTTAGGTTAGAGATGGTTAGTTAAGGTGTTAGGTTAGAGATGGTTAGTTTAGGTGTTAGGTTAGAGATGGTTAGTTTAGGTGTTAGGTTACAGATGGTTAGTTTAGGTGTTTAAGGTAGAGGTGGTTAGTTTAGGTGTTAGGTTAGAGATGGTTAGTTAAGGTGTTAGGTTAGAGATGGTTAGTTTAGGTGTTTAAGGTAGAGATGGTTAGTTTAGGTGTTTAAGGTAGAGATGGTTAGTTAAGGTGTTAGTTTAGAGATGGTTAGTTTAGGTGTTAGGTTAGAGATGGTTAGTTAAGGTGTTAGGTTAGAGATGGTTAGTTTAGGTGTTAGGTTAGAGATGGTTAGTTTAGGTGTTTAAGGTAGAGATGGTTAGTTTAGGTGTTTAAGGTAGAGATGGTTAGTTTAGGTGTTAGGTTAGAGATGGTTAGTTTAGGTGTTAGGTTAGAGATGGTTAGTTTAGGTGTTAGGTTAGAGATGGTTAGTTAAGGTGTTAGGTTAGAGATGGTTAGTTTAGGTGTTAGGTTAGAGATGGTTAGTTTAGGTGTTAGGTTAGAGATGGTTAGTTAGGTGTTTAAGGTAGAGATGGTTAGTTTAGGTGTTAAGTTAGAGATGGTTAGTTTAGGTGTTAAGTTAGAGATGGTTAGTTTAGGTGTTAGCTTAAAGTGGTTAGTTTAGGTGTTAAGTTAGAGATGGTTAGTTTAGGTGTTAGGTTAGAGGTGGTTAGTTTAGGTGTTGGGTTAGAGATGGTTAGTTTAGGTGTTGGGTTATAGATGGTTAGTTTAGGTGTTAGGTTAGAGGTGGTTAGTTTAGGTGTTGGGTTAGAGATGGTTAGTTTAGGTGTTGGGTTATAGATGGTTAGTTTAGGTGTTCGGTTAGAGATGGTTAGTTTAGGTGTTGGGTTAGAGATGGTTAGTTTAGGTGTTGGGTTAGAGATGGTTAGTTTAGGTGTTAAGTTAGAGATGGTTAGTTTGAATGTTAGGTTAGAGGTGGTTTGTTGAGGGGTTAGGTTAGAGGGCGTTAAGTGTGTGTAATGTTTGATATGTTGTCATGGCACCGCCAGACCAGTTTTTAGTGTATCAAAACTCTTCCTCGTTCGACAGTTTCCTGATTGACGACAGCCTGCATCTCCTCAACACAGAGAAAATCGGAGTCAAGCTGGAGTAGGAGGGGCCATCTGCCTCATGACCACGCCCCCCCCCCCCCAGCCCCTCCAATCAGGGCGCCCGGACGTCCCCCTCGAGGACAACTCTGTTTACACTTCCCGTGTGTGTGTGTGTGTGTGTGTGTGTGTGTGTGTGTGTGTGTGTGTGTGTGTGTGTGTTATTTTCTACAGGTTTGGTTTGGAGGACCTGGAAGTGAGTTTGGATGGGAAACGTTAAGTAAATGTGTTATATCACATTTCACATTCCTTGACCAGCTTTGGAATCCCCACTGTGGGCTCCTGGCTGATAGTCCAACAGAATCAAAGGCCTTGGCTTTATCTCCCAACACTTGCACTGTTGCTGGCAGGGCTGCTAGCGTCACCTGGCCTACAGGGTGGTTAGGTTGAGGACAGGGGGCGCCAAAGACTAAGGAGGGCCAGGGAAGGAGCAGGAGGAGGAGGAGGAGGAGGAGGAGGCTTGGGCGGAGGAGGCTTGGAGGCTTTTCTTAAAACTTATTTACTACTTTCCTCATATCACAGTTTATTTGAAATGTTTGGCCTTTCATTTTGTTCTGGTGCTTTTGGTTTCTTAATCTTAATGCCTTTGTTTTTGTATTATTTTGGTGTTTTATCGCACATGTTAATCATTATTGTTGATCACTTCTCATGTTTTGTTGAATTCACCTGGGCTGCCTTTTAGTG
>CM051014.1:3654118-3686618 GCA_027704905.1 Muraenolepis orangiensis | reverse complement strand
CCATCCATTCTGCAGGCTGCATGGCCGCCCAGCGTCAGTACAGACTCACAGACTGTTTGTCTGTGCAGGTGCACAGGGGCTTTGTGAGTCTCAACAGTACAGACCGGTTCCTCGGGTCGCTTGCGCAATCGCTACCTGTTTGTTCTTCTGAGAGATGGAATGTGTGTGTGTGTGTGTGTGTGTGTGTGTGTGTGTGTGTGTGTGTGTGTGTGTGTGTGTGTGTGTGTGTGTGTGTGTGTGTGTGTGTGTGTGTGTGTGTGTGTGTGTGTGTGTGTGTGTGTGTGTGTGTGTGTGTGTGTGTGTGTGTGTGTGTGTGTGTGTGTGTGTGTGTGTGTGTGTGTGTGTGTGTGTGTGTGTGTGTGTGTGTGTGTGTGTGTGTGTGTGTGTGTGTGTGGACCAGTACATGTCCTCCTGTACCGACTGGGTTAACATCCTGTTGACACGGGAAGCAGAGTAACAGTCTCTCTCTCTCTTTCTGCTGTCTGTTGCCATGGTAACTCTTGACTAATGTGTGTGTTGTCATGAGGTGGTTGTCTCCTAGCACAGCGCTGATGGTTTCCATAGGGACGGTCTCCATAGCGATGGTCTCCATAGTGGCGGTCTACATAGGGATGGTCTCCTTAGCAATGGTTTCCATTGCAGTGGTCCCCGTTGGATCGCCTCCATAGTGACGGTCTCCATAGTGACGGTCTCCATAGTGACGGGCTCCATCTCCAGCCCAATGGTTTATAATAACATTTATTGTGGCTAATGGCAAGGCTAACATCATGTAGCATGTTTAACAACATTCCTTAATAGAATGTTTTAGTGTTTAATTGCCAGATTAACACGTTCAATAGTAATGCCTCTTGGCATGTTTAATGGCATGCTTAGTTATTAACAGATTAATAACATATAATTAATAGCCAAATGTTTATTAAGATGACCAATAGCATGTTAAGTAGCCAAACTAACGTCCCGTTTAATAGCGAAAAAACGGTGCTACTGTTTAACAGTAGTACACACTGTACTACAGTAGTACTGTGGTACAGTGATACTGTTGCACAGTACTACTGTAGTACAGTGCCACAGTACTACAGTATCACTGTACCACAGTACTACAGTATCACTGTACCACAGTACTACAGTAGTACTGTAGTACAGTGTGTACTACTGTAGTACAGTGCACCTGCTCTGTTGACTATTTATTAGTTAAGCAGAACGTATCAGAAGTACATGCAGTGCTGTTGTCAGTGTAACTGGTTCTGGTCTTAGTGTAACTTGTTCTAGTTGTGGTTTGAGTGTAACTTGTTCTAGTTGTGGTTTGAGTGTAACTTGTTCTAGTTGTGGTTTGAGTGTGACTGGTTCTGGTCTCAGTGTACCTGGTTGTGGTCTCAGTGTACCTGGTTGTGGTTTCAGTGTACCTGGTTGTGGTTTCAGTGTATCTGGTTCTGGTCTCAGTGTATCTGGTTCTGGTCTCAGTGTACCTGGTTCTGGTTTGAGTGTATCTGGTTCTGGTCTCAGTGTACCTGGTTCTGGTTTGAGTGTATCTGGTTCTGGTCTCAGTGTACCTGGTTCTGGTTTGAGTGTACCTGGTTGTGGTTTCAGTGTGCCTGGTTGTGGTTTGAGTGTACCTGGTTGTGGTTTGAGTGTATCTGGTTCTGGTCTCAGTGTATCTGGTTCTGGTCTCAGTGTACCTGGTTGTGGTTTGAGTGTATCTGGTTCTGGTCTCAGTGTACCTGGTTCTGGTTTGAGTGTACCTGGTTGTGGTTTCAGTGTGCCTGGTTGTGGTTTGAGTGTACCTGGTTGTGGTTTGAGTGTACCTGGTTGTGGTTTGAGTGTATCTGGTTCTGGTCTCAGTGTACCTGGTTGTGGTTTGAGTGTATCTGGTTGTGGTTTCAGTGTGCCTGGGGACAGACATGAAGCTGGACCTTCTCTCCAGTCTGGAGAACCACTACGAGACTCTCAGGCTACTCTACACCGGCTGTCAGGTGGTCCACGGCAACCTGGAGATCACTCACCTCCACGGGCAGCCAGACCTCTCCTTCCTCCAGGTACTGCTCCTCCTCCTCTTCCTCCTACATCCTCCACGTCCTCATCTTCCTCCTCATACAAATCTCCTCCTCTATACCTTCCCTTCCTCCTCCTCTTCCTCCTGTCTCCTCCTCCTCTTCCTCCTTCAGCTTCTCCTCTTCCTCCTCCTCGTCATCTTCCTCCATCTTCTCCTATTTCCCCTAATCTTCCTACTGCTCCAAACCACCTCTCCATGTGGTTCTCTGGTGGTGGTCATGTAATGTTCTGAAGGTCATGTGAAGGTCCTGTTCTCTGTGTGGTTCCTCAGGGCATAGTGGAGGTCCAGGGCTATGTCTTGGTGTCCCACGTGTCCGTGGACCTCATCCCTCTGGACAACCTGCGCGTGATCCGGGGGAGCCAGCGCTACAACTCAAACTACTCCCTGGCCGTGCTGGACAACACTCTGGGCCCCGGAGGGCCCGGGCTGCGGACCCTCCGCCTCCGCAACCTCACAGGTGAGGAGACCGGACCTTACCTGCCCAGCCAGGCTCTGTTCTCTAAAGACGGAATGTAAGATGTATATAGCAGAGTATTAATAGTAAGACGGTATAGTCAGAGTATGTAATACTACATATTGTGTTTACAATACCCTGTACATTTACATTTGATCAGACACTTTTATTTCCAAAGCAATACCCTCCCTCTCTCGCGCGCGTGTGTGTGTGTGTGTGTGTGTGTGTGTGTGTGTGTGTGTGTGTGTGTGTGTGTGTGTGTGTGTGTGTGTGTGTGTGTGTGTGTGTGTGTGTGTGTGTGTGTGTGTGTGTGTGTGTGTGTGTGTGTGTGTGTGTGTGTGTGTGTGTGTGTGTGTGTGTGTGTGTGTGTGTGTGTGTGTCAGAGATCCTGCTGGGCGGGGTGTACATCTGGGGGAACCCCCAGCTGTGTTTCCCGGACCCCCAGAACATTGTCTGGAGGGACACTCTGGACCAGCAGAACACCTTCAACAAGCAGTTCACCCTGCAGGCACGGGCCCCCCGCTGTGAGTGTGTTGTGTGTGTGTGTTCATGTGTCTTGTAGTGTGTGTGTATGTACCTGTGTTTGTGTGTATATGTAATAAGTGTGTGTTTCTATGTCATGTGTGTATATATAATAATGATGGTGTGTGTGTAAATATGAGTGTATGTGTGTATATATAATGAGTGTGTTTGTATATATACATGCGTGTGTGTATAATTTGTGTGTGTGTAATGTGTGTGTATTATATAATCTGTGTTTGTGTGTGTATGTAATGTGTGTGTGTGTATATAATGTGTGTGTAATGAGTGTGTGTAATACGTTTGTGTGTGTGTGTGTGTATAATATGTTTGTGTGTGTATATAATGTGTGTGTGTGTGTGTGTATAATACGTTTGTGTGTATGTGTGTAATGAGTGTGTGTGTGTGTGTGTGTATAATACGTTTGTGTGTGTGTATATAATGTGTGTGTGTGTGTATAATACGTTTGTGTGTGTATATAATGTGTGTGTGTGTGTATATAATGTGTGTGTGTGTATGTATAAGACGTTTGTGTGTGTGTATATAATGTGTGTGTGTGTGTGTGTGTATATAATGTGTGTGTATATAATGTGTGTATAAGACGTTTGTGTGTGTGTGTATATAATGAGTGTGTTTGTATATATACATGCGTGTGTGTATAATTTGTGTGTGTGTAATGTGTGTGTATTATATAATCTGTGTTTGTGTGTGTATGTAATGTGTGTGTGTGTATATAATGTGTGTGTAATGAGTGTGTGTGTAATACGTTTGTGTGTGTGTGTGTGTGTGTGTATAATATGTTTGTGTGTGTATATAATGTGTGTGTGTGTGTATAATACATTTGTGTGTATGTGTGTAATGAGTGTGTGTGTGTGTGTGTGTATAATACGTTTGTGTGTGTGTATATAATGTGTGTGTGTGTGTATAATACATTTGTGTGTGTATATAATGTGTGTGTGTGTGTGTGTATATAATGTGTGTGTATATAATGTGTGTATAAGACGTTTGTGTGTGTGTGTATATAATGTGTGTGTGTGTGTATATAATGTGTGTGTGTATAAGACGTTTGTGTGTGTATATAATATGTGTGTGTGTGTGTGTGTGTATATAATGTGTGTGTGTGTGTGTATAAGATGTTTGTGTGTGTGTATATAATGTGTGTGTGTGTATATAATGTGTGTGTGCGTGTATATAATGTGTGTGTGTGTGTGTATATATAATGTGTGTGTGTGTATAAGACGTTTGTGTGTGTATATAATGTGTGTGTGTGTGTGTATAAGACGTTTGTGTGTGTATATAATGTGTGTGTGTATAAGACGTTTGTGTGTGTATATAATGTGTGTTTGTGTGTGTATATAATGTGTGTGTGTGTGTGTATAAGATGTTTGTGTGTGTATATAATGTGTGTGTGTGTGTATATAATGTGTGTGTGTGTGTATATAATGTGTGTGTGTGTATATAATGTGTGTGTGTGTGTGTGTGTGTGTGTGTTACAGGTCCAAAGTGCTCGTCTAAGTGTCCTCAAAATAGCTGCTGGGGCGAGACGGATGAGGACTGTCAGATCTGTGAGTTCTGATTGGTCCACAGCCACTTCCTTATTAATTAAGTACTTCTTATCCTACCTTTTATAGATGTATGATTCACTTTGCTTTCTCTCTCTCTCTCTCTCTCTCTCTCTCTCTCTCTCTCTCTCTCTCTCTCTCTCTCTCCTCTCTCTCTCTCTCTCTCTCTCTCTCTCTCTCTCTCTCTCTCTCTCTCTCTCTCTCTCTCTCTCTCTCTCTCTCTCTCTCTCTCTCTCTCTCTCTCTCTCTCTCTCTCTCTCTCTCTCTCTCTCTCTCTCTCTCTCTCTCTCTCTCTCTCTCTCTCTCTCTCTCTCTCTCTCTCTCTCTCTCTCTCTCTCTCTCAGTCACCCATAATAAGTGTACATCAGGGTGTCTGCGTTGTAAGGGCGCTGATCCCAGCGACTGCTGCCACATGCAGTGTGCTGCAGGATGTACTGGACCGAAGGACTCTGACTGTCTGGTACACAACACACACACACACACCAGATGTTAGCCTTAGATGGTAGTGGCTGATGCCACTAACATAGACCCACCTTTGGGACTGGTGCAGTTGATGCTGCTGCACTACTGGCACTTTAAAATGCTTTTTGCACAATTCCCCACATGTACACCAGTCTGTATCATCAGTCACTTTATTGTTATTGTGTACAGTATTGTTATATTACAGTGCTGTTTATAGTATAAAGTATAGCATATCATAGGTAGTATATAGTGTTGTTTTCTCTCTAGTATTGTATAGTATAGTATTGTTTTATGAGTCAATGGCAAAATAACATCTTGAATCTTGTTGTTAGCATTTGCATGCCGATGGCGCTAGGCCGTTTTTTTACCAAACGTAACCTAGAGGGCCATTTATGATCAAACACAACCAATGTGCAAATAAAATAAAAGAATAAATTAAATTGTTTATCAGAATCTAAGCTAAGCTAGATTAGCCGTAGCCAGCAACCGAGCAAACAAACATGCCTCAAACCCACTTTATACACAGAATCAACCGGCCCCTAGCAACGTCCAGGGCGGTGTTTGTTCTGCGTGACGAGGTCCAGCGATAACATCTCGCTGTGTTTACTTATCAATCCCACGTCCGTCCAACACGGCGGTGTTTACTCTCACCGTCACATGTCTGTGGTTATACCTCCTGATTCACTTCCTTTAGTCATCCCTTCACCTTCTAAAGACCTGACATGTTCAGACTGTGTAGATCCGGGGGAAAACCTTTGGAAATAGCCTTTGTTCCCCTAGTTGCCTGATTGTTTCTGAGGCTAAACAATCACCATTTTATCCGGTCCATGTGATTCATTGTTACACTATGTGATTTTTTGTGTTCCCTAAACCATCAATCTAACCACCAAGTTTTGTCCATTTACGTACATAACTTTTTGAGTTATCTTACTAAATGTCAAACAAACAAACATGGGTGACCTAATAATAACCTCCGTGGTAAAGACTATGTTGAGTTGTCTGTTTTAGTTGACGCCATGTTGGTTGTCTAAACGTGGACCTCCCGTCTCCCTGCAGGCGTGTCGGCACTTCAACGACAACGGTGTGTGTAAGGACAACTGTCCATCACCGACCATCTACGACACTGCCGCCTACCAGTCCAAACCCAACAAGAACAAGAAGTTCAGCTTCGGAGCCACCTGCGTCAAGACCTGCCCCCGTAAGTACCCCTCAGACCTTGTCCTAGTCAGTACCCCTCATACCTGGTCTAGTAAGTACCCCTCAGACCTGGTCCTAGTCAGTACCCCTCATACCTGGTCTAGTAAGTACCCCTCAGACCTTGTCCTAGTAAGTACCCCTCATACCTGGTCTAGTAAGTACCCCTCAGACCTTGTCCTAGTCAGTACCCCTCATACCTGGTCTAGTAAGTACCCCTCAGACCTTGTCCTAGTCAGTACCCCTCAGACCTGGTCTAGTAAGTACCCCTCAGACCTTGTCCTAGTCAGTACCCCTCATACCTGGTCTAGTAAGTACCCCTCAGACCTTGTCCTAGTCAGTACCCCTCAGACCTGGTCTAGTAAGTACCCCTCAGACCTTGTCCTAGTCAGTACCCCTCAGACCTGGTCTAGTAAGTACCCCTCAGACCTTGTCCTAGTAAGTACCCCTCATACCTGGTCTAGTAAGTACCCCTCAGACCTTGTCCTAGTCAGTACCCCTCAGACCTGGTCTAGTAAGTACCCCTCAGACCTGGTCCTAGTAAGTACCCCTCATACCTGGTCTAGTAAGTACCCCTCAGACCTGGTCCTAGTCAGTACCCCTCAGACCTGGTCTAGTAAGTACCCCTCAGACCTTGTCCTAGTCAGTACCCCTCAGACCTGGTCTAGTAAGTACCCCTCAGACCTTGTCCTAGTAAGTACCCCTCAGACCTGGTCGAGTAAGTACCCCTCAGACCTGGTCCTAGTAAGTACCCCTCAGACCTGGTCCTAGTAAGTAACCCTCAGACCTGGTCCTAGTAAGTACCCCTCAGACCTGGTCAGAGTAAGTACCCCTGAGACCTGGTCCTAGTAAGTACCCCTCATACCTGGTCTAGTAAGTACCCCTCAGACCTGGTCCTAGTCAGTACCCCTCAGACCTGGTCTAGTAAGTACCCCTCAGACCTTGTCCTAGTCAGTACCCCTCAGACCTGGTCTAGTAAGTACCCCTCAGACCTTGTCCTAGTAAGTACCCCTCAGACCTGGTCGAGTAAGTACCCCTCAGACCTGGTCCTAGTAAGTACCCCTCAGACCTGGTCCTAGTAAGTAACCCTCAGACCTGGTCCTAGTAAGTACCCCTCAGACCTGGTCAGAGTAAGTACCCCTGAGACCTGGTCCTAGTAAGTACCCCTCATACCTGGTCCTAGTAAGTACCCCTAAGACCTGGTCCTAGTCAGTACCCCTGAGACCTGGTCCTAGTAAGTACCCCTCATACCTGGTCCTAGTAAGTACCCCTAAGACCTGGTCCTAGTCAGTACCCCTGAGACCTGGTCTAGTCAGTTCCCCTCGAGGCTGAATCGACAGTTCTGCGTACCGCATGTTTGCAAAGGTCTACAACGGGACTCTGAGACACAATGAAGATCTTCCTATAGCTGCCTGCGTTTCTACTTCCATGTAAGGTGGAAACACTCCACCGCCCCCTGGTGTCCTGCTAACGTCAGCACAAGGGGTGTCTAGTGCTTCTGACCCCAGGTAGCCATGAACCCACCAGCCGCTGAATCAACCAACTGAACGTAGTGTTTTGATTTTGCTCGGTGCTTCAATTTTACTCTTTGTGTCTGTAAAACGCTACGTCGGTTCCCCAGTACAACCACAGTCTGCCACTGGTTCTACTGGTAGCTCTCCAGTTCAACCACAGTCTGCCACTGGTTCTACTGGTAGCTCTCCAGTTCAACCACAGTCTGCCACTGGTTCTACTGGTAGCTCTCCAGTTCAACCACAGTCTGCCACTGGTTCTACTGGTAGCTCTCCAGTTCAACCACAGTCTGCCACTGGTTCTACTGGTAGCTCTCCAGTTCAACCACAGTCTGCCACTGGTTCTACTGGTAGCTCTCCAGTTCAACCACAGTCTGCCACTGGTTCTACTGGGAGCTGTCCATTTAAACCACAGTCAGCTACTGGTTCTACTGGTAGCTCTCCAGTACAACCCCAGTCTTCTATTGGTTCTACTGGGAGCTTGTACTGGTTCTACTAGGTTCTACTGTCCAGTACAACCAGTCTCCATGGAGACCTAACCCTTTTGTGTGTGTAGATAACTACCTAGCCATGGAGGTAGCGTGCACCATGGTGTGTCCCAATGCCAACCAGGAGGTGGTCATCTCCCACCCTGACGGCTCAGAGAGCCAGAAGTGTGAGAAGTGCGAGGGAGCCTGTCCCAAAGGTGGGTCCCATGTTAGTGCTGTTAACATGCTACTAGTAACAGCACCTGTCCCAAAGGTGGGTCCCATGTTAGTGCTGTTAACATGCTACTAGTAACAGCACCTGTCCCAAAGGTGGGTCCCATGTTAGTGCTGTTAACATGCTACTAGTAACAGCACCTGTCCCAAAGGTGGGTCCCATGTTAGTGCTGTTAACATGCTACTAGTAACAGCACCTGTCCCAAAGGTGGGTCCCATGTTAGTGCTGTTAACATGCTACTAGTAACAGCACCTGTCCCAAAGGTATGCTATGTAAGCGTCACTAGCATGCTAGTGCATCCTTAGAGTTGTTCAGCCTGTAGTTGAGACCTGACCAACCAGTTCTACTGCTCAGCTGTTCTTCCTTGTTTACAACCTGACCTGCTTTAGGATGTTTGAAGTAGTACTAGTAGTGGTGAACTAAAAGTCGTATTGGTAGTACTAAAAGTAGTAGTGGTAGTACTAAAAGTGGTACTAATAGTAGTACTAGTAGTAGTAGTGGTAGTAATAGTAGTAGTTCTAATAGTAGTAGTAGTAGTGCTAATAGTAGAAGTAGTCGTACTTATAGTAGTAGTAGTAGTAGTACTAATAGTATAAGTAGTATTAATAGTAGTAGTACTGGTACTGGTACTGGTAGAAGCAGTACTAATTGTTGTAGTAGTGGTAGTAGTTCTAATAGTAGTAGTGGTGGTGGTAATAGTTATAATAGTAGTAGTAGTTCTAATAGTAGTAGTGGTGGTGGTAATAGTTATAATAGTAGTAGTAGTTCTAATAGTAGTAGTGGTGGTGGTAATAGTTATAATAGTAGTAGTAGTTCTAATAGTAGTAGTGGTGGTGGTAATAGTTATAATAGTAGTAGTAGTTCTAATAGTAGTAGTGGTGGTGGTAATAGTTATAATAGTAGTAGTAGTTCTAATAGTAGTAGTGGTGCTAGTAGTAGTAGTAGTAGTGCTAGTAGTAGTAATACTAATTGTGGTGGTGGTAGTAGTAGTATAACGTGTGTCGTGTTGCAGTGTGCTACGGCCTGGGGATGGGCAGCCTCCAGGGGGTTACCATGGTAACCTCCTCCAACGTGGATCAGTTCAACAGCTGCAAGAAGGTCTTCGGGAGCCTGGCCTTCCTCCCACAGAGCTTCACGGGGTGAGACTGACACATCATCACATCACAACACCCACGTCACCACACGTCACCATATCAACATGACATCACCACCATTAAATAACTATTACAACATGTTATTATAACATGGTCTATGGCTGAAACAAACATAGTTATTCACTAGACTATACTAAGGCTGTCATCTTCAAAATATGAAACGATAGTCTAATGTGTAGCCATATTAGGCAAATATTAGTCTATTATATTATAAATTGAGATCTCAGAGCAGCTTCAGGTCGTATCTTAGCCAAGCATAATTTATTTAATTGGATAATTGTCCTAACTTGCCAACCTGTTATTGGTACGCATTTGGATTAACCAACCAAACATCAAAAGGCATGGTCAGTGTTTGCTTTATTTAGGCAAACCTTTATTGCACAGAAAGCTTCTTCATTTTTAGCTAACCTGCATATTATAATATATGTTATATCTTATCTAAATTATAACATACTGTATCTCCGAACACATGCAGTCAAGCCATAAAGCAGCTCCTGTAATGACAGCTGTGTGCACTAACATGACAGACAGACAGGCAGGCAGACAAGCAGACAAAAAAATTCCAGTTCCCGTCTATAAGACTCTGCACATTCCTTAACATCAACGGAGAGAGAGCTTCTGAAAACCTGAAGAACAGGAAAATCTGGTGATCTAGTAAGACGTAGGGACGAGAGAGGGGGAGGGAGGAGGAGTGTAGAGAGAGAGAGGGAGGGAAGAGAGAGATGGAGGTAGGATGAGAGAGGGAGGGAGGAGAGAGAGAGGGAGAAGGGAGGAGAGAGTGAGGGAGAAGGGAGTAGAGAGTGAGGAGGAGGGAGGAGATAGAGGGAGGGAGGCCACAGAGGAGTGTAGGAGTGTGTTAAAAAATATGTTGAAGTAGAATCGTCTGCTCATTTCTATCCTAAGAAAACGGACCAATGACAACCGACCAATGGGAACAGACCAATAGAGAATGGACCAATAGAGAACGGTCCGTTCTCTATTGGTCTGTTCTCCATTGGTCGGTTGTCATTGGTCAGAAGCAGGACTCAGTATACTGTGGGATGTGTTTCCTCTCAGAGACCCCAGCAGCAACACGTCGGCTCTGACCCAGGACCAGCTGTCGGCCTTCAAAGGCCTAGAGGAGATCACCGGTACTACACTGTTACTCATATTATCATTAGTTATTTATATGATCTATATCTGACCTATGTTACTTATCTTTTCTATATTTTTTATCATTTTAGATTTATTATTTACATAATTTATTATTAGTATGTATTTTTAATTTATGTATGTATATTTATCTATTATCTATATCTTTTAGAATTGTATATGATTCATAATTGTATAGTTTTCGTGATATTTTTTATCTATATTATCTAAATCTATATTATTGATAGTATTCATGTTATTTATGAACTATATCTATATTATTGATAGTATTCATGTTATTTATGAACTATATCTATATTATTGATAGTATTCATGTTATTTATTAACTAATACTATGTTATTGATAGTATTCATGTTATTTATTAACTATATCTATGTTATTGATAGTATTCATGTTATTTATGAACTATATCTATGTTATTGATAGTATTCATGTTATTTATTAACTATATCTATGTTATTGATAGTATTCATGTTATTTATGAACTATATCTATGTTATTGATAGTATTCATGTTATTTATGAACTATATCTATGTTATTAATAGTATTCTTATTATTTATGATCTATATTGTCTATATTATGTTCTGTATTTGCGATACAGGTTACCTGTATATTGAGGCATGGCCTGACAACTGGACTGACCTCAGTGTGTTTCACAACCTCCAGGTCATCAGAGGACGGATGCTCTTCAAGTACGTCTGTCTGTCGGTCTGACTTTTTAGTTTCTTTCCATCTGCTTGCAGCTGTTTTTCCACCGTCTGTCCTGGTCTCATATCTGTCAGTTTGAGACACGTAACTCTCTGTCTATGTCTCTCTCTCTCTCTTTCTCACCCTCTCTCTCTTTCTCACCCTCTCTCTCTCCCCATAATAGGGGAGTGTTCTCTCTGGTTCTCCAGGACCTCCACATAACGTCAGTGGGCCTGCGGTCTCTCCGGAGCGTGAGCGGGGGTCTGGTTCTCTTCCACAACAACAGTCAGCTGTGCTACACCTCCTCCCTCCCCTGGGAGGCGCTGCTGCACCCCAGCCAGGGCCCCACCCGGGTCCTCAGCCTCAACCAGGACCCCAAGCTCTGTGGTAGGGGCCCCTGGCTCTATAGACATATATCAAAAAAATATATATATATGTGTGTGTGTGTAAAATGTATATATCCTGTGTGTGTGTGTGTGTGTGTGTGTGTGTAGAGGAGCAGGAACGTGTGTGTCACCATCGGTGTTCTGGGGGGTGCTGGGGGCCCGGCCCTAAGCAGTGTGTGTCCTGCGACCACGTCCAGAGGGGCCTCGAGTGTGTGGAGAAGTGTGACCTCTACCAGGGGTGAGTGACTTCCTGTTGACCCCTGACCCCAAACCCTAACACTGACCCTACCAGGGGTGAGTGACTACCTGGTGACCCCTGACCCTTAACCCTAACATTAATATATAATATAATAGGGCTAAACCCTGCTGTGACCCCACCCATGAGTAGCTTACTATTTGTGTGTCATCGCAGGCCAGTGCGGGAGTACCACCACGGGAAGGTGTGTGGAGCCTGTCACTCAGAATGTCAGTCAATCAACGGCTCCAAATCATGCGAAGGCCCGGTAAGATGTTTACATGTTTTATAGTTTGGTTAAGATGCTTACTGTTAGATTTACAGTTGGACAGACGGTATATATATCATATATTGTATAATATCCTATTTCTCATCTAGGGACTCTTTGGCTAAGGAAGCTTTGGCTGCTTGCATACGGCGCTTATGTTTTTATACAAATTAAGTGTGTGTGTGTGTGTGTGTGTGTGTGTGTGTGTGTGTGTGTGTGTGTGTGTGTGTGTGTGTGTGTGTGTGTGTGTGTGTGTGTGTGTGTGTGTGTGTGTGTGTGTGTGTGTGTGTGTGTGTGTGTGTGTGTGTGTGTGTGTGTGTGTAGGGTGCGAACCAGTGTACAGAGTGTGTGCACTTCCAGGACGACGGGGCGTGTGTGGAGCGTTGCCCCAGCGGCGTGAAGGAGGAGCAGCACACTGTGTGGAAGTACAGCAACGCCTCCGGACACTGTCTGCCCTGTGAGACCAACTGTACCCTCTCGTAAGAACACACACACACACACACTGTCTGCCCTGTGAGACCAACTGTACCCTCTCGTAAGAACACACACACACACACACTGTCTGCCCTGTGAGACCAACTGTACCCTCTCGTAAGAACACACACACACACACACTGTCTGCCCTGTGAGACCAACTGTACCCTCTCGTAAGAACACACACACACACACACTGTCTGCCCTGTGAGACCAACTGTACCCTCTCGTAAGAACACACACACACACACACACTGTCTGCCCTGTAGCCTCTCATAAGAACACACACACACACACACACACCGTCTGCCCTGCTCACTCACTCACTCACTCACTGTGTGTTTCAGGTGTCCTGTCGACGTCCGGGGCTGTCCTGTGCACAACAAGCCCGGGTGAGTCTCACTAGCTGTGATGTCACACTACACTCGACCAATCACGGTTCAATATGCAAATAGGATACCAAGCAGATTAAAGATGCTCCTAAAACCATCATCAGTACTTCATAGAACCGTGTGTATGGAGATATATATACTGTGTGTGTGTGTGAATACATACGGTGTGTGTGTGTGAATAAATACGGTGTGTGTGTGTGTGTGAATACATACGGTGTGTGTGTGTGAATACATACGGTGTGTGTGTGTGAATACATACGGTGTGTGTGTGTGAATACATACGGTGTGTGTGTGTGTGAATACATACGGTGTGTGTGTGAATACATACTGTGTGTGTGACTACATCCTGTGTGCGTGTGTGTGTGTGAATACATACTGTGTGTGTGACTACATCCTGTGTGTGTGTGTGTGTGTGTGAATACATACTGTGTGTGTGTGTGTGTGTGTGTGAATACATACTGTGTGTGACTACATCCTGTGTGTGTGTGCGTGTGTGTGTATGAATACATACTGTGTGTGTGACTACATCCTGTGTGTGTGTGTGAATACATCCTGTGTGTGTGTGAATACATCCTGTGTGTGTGTGAATACATCCTGTGTGTGTGACTACATCCTGTGTGTGTGTGTGTGTGTGTGAATACATACTGTGTGTGACTACATCCTGTGTGTGTGCGTGTGTGTGTATGAATACATACTGTGTGTGTGACTACATCCTGTGTGTGTGTGTGAATACATCCTGTGTGTGTGTGAATACATCCTGTGTGTGTGTGTGACTACATCCTGCGTGTGTGTGTGTGAATACATACTGTGTGTGTGTGTGTGAATACATACTGTGTGTGTGACTACATCCTGCGTGTGTGTGTGTGAATACATCCTGTGTGTGTGTGAATACATACTGAGTGTGTGTGTGTGTGTGTGTGTGAATACATCCTGTGTGTGTGTGAGTGAATACATACTGTGTGTGTGTGTGTGTGTGTGTGAATACATCCTGTGTGTGAATACATCCTGTGTGTGTGTGACTACATCCTGTGTGTGTGTGAATACATCCTGTGTGTGTGTGTGAATACATCCTGTGTGTGTGTGACTACATCCTGCGTGTGTGTGTGTGTGTGTGTGTGTGTGAATACATCCTGTGTGTGTGACTACATCCTGCTGTGTGTGTGTGTGTGAATACATCCTGTGTGTGTGTGTGTGAATACATCCTGTGTGTGTGACTACATCCTGCGTGTGTGTGTGTGAATACATCCTGTGTGTGTGTGTGTGTGTGAATACATACTGTGTGTGTGACTACATCCTGCGTGTGTGTGTGTGTGTGTGTGTGTGTGTGTGTGTGTGTGTGTGTGTG
Source organism: Muraenolepis orangiensis (assembly GCA_027704905.1). Classification (NCBI taxonomy): domain Eukaryota; kingdom Metazoa; phylum Chordata; class Actinopteri; order Gadiformes; family Muraenolepididae; genus Muraenolepis; species Muraenolepis orangiensis. Next base: position 3,672,068 of record CM051014.1, on the reverse strand, counting down.
TGTGTGTGTGTGTGTGTGTGTGTGTGTGTGTGTGTGTGTGTGTGTGTGTGTGTGTGTGTGTGTGTGTGTGTGTGTGTGTGTGTGTGTGTGTGTGTGTGTGTGTGAATACATCCTGTGTGTGTGACTACATCCTGCTGTGTGTGAATACATCCTGTGTGTGTGTGACTACATCCTGCGTGTGTGTGTGTGTGTGAATACATCCTGTGTGTGTGTGTGTGAATACATCCTGTGTGTGTGACTACATCCTGCGTGTGTGTGTGTGTGTGTGAATACATCCTGTGTGTGTGACTACATCCTGCGTGTGTGTGTGTGTGAATACATCCTGTGTGTGTGTGTGTGTGTGTGTGTGTGTGAATACATCCTGTGTGTGTGACTACATCCTGCGTGTGTGTGTGTAGTCCGGGGACGTCCATCGCGGCGGCGGTGGGCGGGGTGGTCCTGGTGCTCATCCTGTTGGCGCTGCTCGTCTTCTACCTCCGGCGCCAACAGAAGCTCCAGAGGAAAGCCACCATGAGACGCATCCTGCAGGAGCACGAGGTGAGGGGCATGATGGGACGTGTAGTCCGTCGCCCGCGGGGCTTTTAGTATGCTAGAACTTTTTTGGACTCTTTGAGGTTTGAGGACTGAACAAGTTTGTTTTTTTACTTGTCTGAATTATTAATGTCTTTGTAAAAGTGTCTTATTGTAATATAATTATTGATATTAATATTATACTATTATAATATTATTATTACTACTACTACATGAGGTGAGTCACCGCTCTAGACACTCGGTAGTGAGTTCAGACGTGGGGCTTGTAGTTCTCCTGGAGGCCCTCTCTGAGCCCCCTGTGTGTGTGAGCAGCTGGTGGAGCCTCTGACGCCCAGCGGCGCCCAGCCCAACCAGGCCCAGATGCGCATCCTCAAAGAGACGGAGCTCAAGAAGCTCCGTGTGCTGGGGTCCGGAGCGTTCGGCACCGTGTACAAGGTGTGTGTGTGTGTGGTGTGTGGTGTGTGGTGTGTGTGTCAGACTATTGGATTACTACTCGGGAAAAAAAACCTATTGGGCCGTGTTCTCAGTGGGGTTGGCCAGTGCATTGAAGGTAGATTAACGTCACAATGCCTCCCAGACTGATGGCTGACTCTGTGGTTGCATCGCAAAACAAAAACCCGTTTGGAACTGCTTTTCTTTGGCGTCCGGTGCGACGCATCCAGAGCGGGCGCCCGGCGTTGATCAGCCCGCTAAATGCCTCCTGTGTGATCGGCGCCTCATGTGACTAATGCTACTGGAGGAAGCAAAAGCCCAATCTCATTTAGAAATCCCATTTAGAAATCACGCCCAGATGCTTTTTTTTTCAGGCAATCGTTTAGTGAACTTTTAATGCCGTTGAACCGATGCAAATGGGTGAATTTCCCCTGACCCGTCACACGATAGCAGAGTGAATAGGAACAGGAGAAGTAGAGCGAGGGGGTCAGGGGTCAGTTTGTTTTTAACAAAATATACTTGTGCAGCCGGTTATATATCTGGGCGGCCCGGCCGTGTGTGTGTCGGTGTGTTTGTGTATCCTCACCTGTGTGTGTGTGTGTGTCAGGGTGTGTGGGCCCCAGATGGAGAGAGTGTGAAGATCCCAGTGGCGATCAAGGTGTTGAGGGAGAACACGTCTCCTAAGGCCAACAAGGAGATCCTGGACGTGAGTCCTTCCTTCCTACCTTCCTTCCTCACTTTTTATTCAACAACCTTGTAGTGAATGCACCACTGGAGGGTCTGGGCCATCACCTCACATCCCATCGCTCGTTGACCTCAAACCCCATTGGTGGATCCTGACCTCAAATCTCAATTGTTTGGGTTTGTCGCATCCCAAGTCATCTTATGTCAAATGATCTCATCTTAAGTCATCTTGTCTTAAGTCTCTCTTCATATTTAAAGTCGATGTGTGTGACGAGACGTTGACGGTAGAGGAGATAACCCCGCCCCCTCCCCTTCCTCTTCTCTCCGTGTCCAGGAAGCGTACGTGATGGCGGGCGTGGCCAGCCCCTACGTGTGCCGTCTCCTGGGTATCTGTCTGACCTCCACCGTCCAGCTCATCACCCAGCTCATGCCCTACGGCTGCCTGCTGGACTACGTACGCGAAAACAAGGACCGCATCGGCTCCCAGTTCCTCCTCAACTGGTGTGTCCAGATCGCCAAGGTAACCGTGACGACCCGATGATGATGATTATAACAGAAGACATCTACTCGTATCACTACTATGACTAATGGAATTGAATAATAGTTCTGCCGGGATACTAGTGATGTACTGTTTGATAATGTATTGATTGTATATATTTCTATGTACATATGTGTGTATGTGTACATATATATACATATATATAGGTGTATGTATGTATGTATGTATGTATGTGTACACACACACACACACATATGTACATAGAAATATATACAATCAATACATTATCTATGTATAATTACCGGAGGTTATGTTTTCGACCCTGTTGTCTGTCTGTCTTTGTTTGTTTGTCTGTTAGCAAGTTAACTCCTAAAGTTATGTACGGAATTGGACCAAACGTGATGGTTAGATGAGACCAGGGTCAGTCTATTAGAACAGGATCTGAATCCTGATGCAGGGACCTTTTTGGTGTTGTGGAGGTATTTGTTATGTGTACTATATACTGTATATAATGTCATGTCTAACAGGGTATGAGCTACCTCGAGGACGTGCGTCTGGTGCACAGAGACCTGGCCGCCCGCAACGTCCTGGTGAAGCATCCCAACCACGTGAAGATCACAGACTTCGGTCTGGCCCGCCTCCTGGACATCGACGAGACGGAGTACCACGCGGATGGCGGGAAGGTCCGTCTGCATATCTTTGGACAGATGCAAATACACATTGACACAGTGGATAGTGTGTGTGTGGCTGTTTCCTGATCTGTGATTGGTTCTTTCAGGTGCCAATCAAGTGGATGGCCCTGGAGTCCATTCTTCATAGGAAGTTCACCCACCAGAGTGACGTGTGGAGCTACGGTACAACCTCGCTTCAAACTGTATTATTATTATTATTTATATTATTAGTGTTTTTATTAGTATTTTTATTATTATTACTATTACTATAACTATTATTCTTATGATAATTATTATTATTAATACTATTATTATTTATATTATTATTATTATTACTATTCCTATTTTTATTATTATCATAATTCTTATTATTATTATTATGTTGTTCTTTATCGCTTAGCATTTTATCATGTACTCAACCATTTTGTTCATCAGTGCTGGTCACCACGTTAACAGGCTGTGATCACCACGTTAACAGGCTGTGATCACCACGGTAACAGGCTGTGATCACCACGGTAACAGGCTGTGATCACCACGGTAACAGGCTGAGGTGAACGTGGTTACAGGCTGGGATTACCACAGCAACAGGCTGTGATCACCACGGTAACAGGCTGAGGTGAACGTGGTTACAGGCTGGGATTACCACAGCAACAGGCTGTGATCACCACGGTAACAGGCTGAGGTGAACGTGGTTACAGGCTGGGATTACCACAGCAACAGGCTGTGATCACCACGGTAACAGGCTGAGGTGAACGTGGTTACAGGCTGGGATTACCACAGCAACAGGCTGTGATCACCACGGTAACAGGCTGAGGTGAACGTGGTTACAGGCTGGGATTACCACAGCAACAGGCTGTGATCACCACGGTAACAGGCTGAGGTGAACGTGGTTACAGGCTGGGATTACCACAGCAACAGGCTGTGATCACCACGGTAACAGGCTGAGGTGAACGTGGTTACAGGCTGGGATTACCACAGCAACAGGCTGTGATCACCACGGTAACAGGCTGAGGTGAACGTGGTTACAGGCTGGGATTACCACAGCAACAGGCTGTGATCACCACGGTAACAGGCTGAGGTGAACGTGGTTACAGGCTGGGATTACCACAGCAACAGGCTGTGATCACCACGGTAACAGGCTGCGGTCACCACAGTAACAGGCCCCTCTGTCCCCAGGTGTGACCGTGTGGGAGCTTATGACGTTCGGGGCCAAACCCTACGACCTGATCCCGGCCCGGGAAATCCCGGACCTCCTGGAGGGGGGAGAGAGGCTGCCTCAGCCCCTCATCTGCACCATCGACGTCTACATGATCATGGTCAAATGTACGTGGAGAGGAGGAGGAGGGAGGAGGGAGGAGCAGTGCAGGGATGGATGGGATGGGATGGGGAGTGGGGATCAGAACCCTACCTGAGGGTCTGGAGATTGCTGGCTGTATATGCTAAGATAATGATAATATTATCTAATAATAAATACTAGCGCATTGCCCGTGGGATTCCACGGGATCTAGAGGCCCCTGCCTGTGCATTGGGCTATGGCCCCTACATGAGTATCGTGTAAGATGATCACCTGACTTCCATTGCTACCAGCCTCAGCTGAGCATTGAAACCCCTGAGTTTTCCACTAAATCGCCCGCAAAACGAAAACTACCCGATCGAATGCTTAACAAATGGACCTTGGTCCAATTCAGACCCCCCCCCCCCCCCCCCCCCAAGCATCCCGCCCAGTATGAAGACACCCCTCAACCTGGAAGGGGGCGGATTTCTTGTGACACACACACACACACACACACACACACACACACACACACACACACACACACACACACACACACACACACACACACACACACACACACACACACACAGTCTGTTAGAGAATGATATAGTAGATTAACTAATCACTTTATTAGATATTTCTGGCAGATGCTGGGTGGGTTTAAATTGTCAGACTTTGGTGAGACCTCATCTTGAGGTCACAGTGACGTCATTAGGTGGGGGCGTGTTCCTGTGTGATGATGCCCCGGCTGATTGGCTCACTGTGTGGTGACAGGTTGGATGATTGACCCGGACAGCAGACCGCGGTTCCGGGAGCTGGTCGTCGAGTTCAGCGGCATGGCCCGGGACCCGCCGCGCTACGTGGTCATACAGGTAGGAGTAGGGGGCGGGGCCCCGGGTATTCACCTGTCTGTCAAGCATCGGTTTCGTTACAATGAAGAACGACCCTAACCATGAGCCACCTCCTCTCCTCTGTCCTCCTGCTGCTCCCTCCTCCTCCCCCACTCCCAACCCTCCTCCTCCCCCACTCCCAACCCTCCTCCTCCCCCACTCCCTCCTCCTCCTCCCATCAGAACGAGGAGCAGATGAGCATGGGCTCCCCGGTGGACAGCCACTTCTTCCGGACGCTGCTGGAGGAGGAGGGTCCGGAGATGCGGGACCTCCTGGACGCCGAGGAGTACCTGGTTCCCCAGCCCAACATGTTCCTCCGGACCCAGGGGGACGGGCTGTCCACTGCCGGGCACTCAAGACACCACTCCTACCGGGTCAGTAGCTCTATGACGTCATCACCGGTCCTACCGGGTCAGTAGCTCTATGACGTCATCACCGGTCCTACCGGGTCAGTAGCTCTATGACGTCATCACCGGTCCTACCGGGTCAGTAGCTCTATGACGTCATCACCGGTCCTACCGGGTCAGTAGCTCTATGACGTCATCACCGGTCAGTAGCTCTATGACGTCGTCACCCGTCCTACCGGGTCAGTAGCTCTATGACGTCATCACCGGTCCTACCGGGTCAGTAGCTCTATGACGTCATCACCCGTCCTACCGGGTCAGTAGCTCTATGACGTCATCACCGGTCCTACCGGGTCAGTAGCTCTATGACGTCATCACCGGTCCTACCGGGTCAGTAGCTCTAGACACCACTCCTACCTGACATCACCACTAGTCTCTCTCTCTAGTATTGGTAGGTGGATAATCTCTCTCTCTCTCACACTCACTCCCTCTCCAGTATTGGGTGGTGGTTAACCGCTCTCGCTCTCGCTCTCGCTCTCTCTCGTATTGGGAGGTGGTTAACCTCTCTCTCTCTCTCTCCCTCCAGAGTACAGACCATGGTCTTGACACAGACCCTCCCCCTGTGGCCCCCTGCACCCTGTACTCCTCTATGAGTACCCTGGGCCGGGGTCAGTACCCCACCCTGCCACTAGGGGCCAACGGGGTGTGGACGTCCCAGTACCCCACGCTGGCCCGCAGCCCCTCCTCCGGGGACGCCTGTGACTCAGTGTTCCTCGACGACGCCACGGGGACGCCCGCGGGGCCCGGCCGCTATCGCCACGGCGACGGAGGCTGTCAGGACGACCTGCTGGAGACGGACAGGCACGCATCTGCCGCCACGCATCTTCCTCCTCATCATCATTCTCATCATCACCCCCAGCATCGCCTTCATCACTCGCTGCCTCGGCGGCCTCACGGGTTCCCTCAGACCTCCCCCACGCCAGGTGAGATTATAGATTATCGAGATGACATTATAGATTATATTAAAGAGTAGATTATATTATAGAATATATTAGATTATTGAGATATTATAGGATTATATTATAGATTATATTAGAAATTATAAAGATATTAGATTAGATTCAAATTTATTGTCATTATGAGATTATATTATAGAGATATTATGAGATTATATTAGAGTTGATAGAGATATTCTAAGATTATATTATAGAGATGATATTATATATATTATAGATTGTTAGAGATAGGGGATTTTATGAGAATATATTATAGATTATATCAGAGATAATATTATCAGATTATATTATGAGATTATATTTAGATTATAGAGATATTATAGTATAGATTCGAGATATGAGATTACATTGTGTTATTACATTCTAGATATTATGAGATGACATGTTATTATTCATTATTAATAAACTCCTCTCCCTTCTCCTCCTCTCCCCTTTCTCTTCTTCCTCTCCTCTTTTCTTCTCCCCCTCCTCTCTCTCTTCTCCTCCTCCTCTCTCTCTTCTCCTCCTCCTCCTTTCTTCTCCCCCTCCCCTCTCTCTTCTCCCCCTCCCCTCTCTCTTCTCCTCCTCCTCTCTCTTCTCCTCCTCCTCTCTCCTCTCCTCCTCTCTCCTCTACTCTCTCTTCTCCTCCTCCTCCTCCTCCTCTCTCCTCTACTCTCTCTTCCTCCTCCTCCTCCTCCTCTCTCCTCTCCTCCTCTCTTCTCCTCCTCCTCCTCTACTCTCTCCTCTACTCTCTCTTCTCCTCTCCTCTCCTCCCCTCTCCTCCTCTCCAGAGTATGTCAACCAGGAGGTACGTGAGCAGTGTCCTGTGGACCGTCCCAGCACGCTGCCCCGTAAGGCCCAGCGCTCGGAGCCCCGGCTCCTCCCCAACGGGCTGGGCCCCGGGCACAGCGTGGAGAACCCCGAGTACCTGGTCCCGCTGGGGGCCCCCCGCTCCCCTGCCTTCGATAACCCCTACTACCTGGACCTGCTGGCCGGGGGCGAGGGAGGCGGGGCCGGGGGCCCGGGGGACGGGGGGGGAGAGAGGCAGCTGAACGGCTTCCTGGCTTCCACTGCAGAGAACCCAGAGTACCTGGGCCTGGCCGACACCTGGAGCAGACACACCTGAGGGGGGGGGGGGTGAGAGAGAGGGAGTTATCGTCAGCCAATAGAAAAACATCCACAGAGGACGGCAAAAAAAGATCAAATTCCTGCCACCAATCAAATCTACGGAATCTGAACAGACTTTTTATTTTATTTTTGAGGGACGTTTGACCTCTGAACTCTACGACAAATCAACGTTTACAGCTGTGTCCGGTCGCCACAGCAACAGTTCTCATGTAATAATCCGAGGAGGTGAGGATGTCATCCTCTCTCTCTAACAATCTACGTTTCGTTTGTTTTTGTAAACGGTGCGATGCGATTGGCCGAGCTCCGCCCCCTGTCTCCCCCTCGCCAATCGGAGGGCTCCAGGCGCCGTGAGCCACATAGCGTTGATGATGATGATGAAGATGATGATAATGTTGTTGTCTTGGCTCAAAGGCACTTCTGACAGGACAAAAAGACTCAGGCTCCATCTGCACCATGAAACGTGTGTGTGTGTGTGTGTGTGTGTGTGTGTGTGTGTGTGTGTGTGTGTGTGTGTGTGTGTGTGTGTGTGTGTGTGTGTGTGTGTGTGTGTGTGTGTGTGTGTGTGTGTGTGTGTGTGTGTGTGTGTGTGTGTGTGTGGTGTGTGTGTGTGTGTGTGTGTGACACACATTTGAACAAGGACTTTAAATGTGTGTGTGAGACACACACATTTGAACAAGGACTTTAAATGGTACAATACTTGATGGAGATACATATCTAGCTGATGCAGACCTCTGATGGTAGCCTCGCTAGCATGATGATGGGGGTTAGCAGAATAGGGAACCCTCTCTAGCTTAATTAGCGCCCTAGCTAGCATGCTGGATCTGTGGATAGATCGGGACGTTTTACTGTCAGTTAGTTTACGCTCCGACGGTACGAACACACTGGAAGCTGGGTGTTTCTCGGGTGGATGTAGGCCCCACCCCCCACACTAAAACCACGCCCACCATACACCAGCCACGCCCCCACATACACAAGCCACGCCCTGTGGCTTGAGTCATGTGACTTGAGGTTGATTAACGTCCATTTATACCAAACTGTCTTTTGTACGTCGTTTTCTGTGACTTATCGTGTTTGAAGGTTTATTTCTATCTGTGTGAATATGTGTTTTATGTTACGGTTTGATTGTAAAAAAAAAAAGGTAAAAGTTTAAAAAGTTGAGCAGAGTAAAGTAATTGGATTAAAACATTGACTCTTGTGAAAAAGTAAATGCATAAGAAACTATTTTATGAAGAAAATATGTATGAATTTTGATGTTCTATTGTTTGTATTTCATTATATTTACTTTTTAAATACACGGGAAATGTTTGAGTTTGTTGTTATTGACCATTACATGGAAATGTTCTCAAATAAGAACGCCCTCTTCCGCCCTCTAGTGGTTATAAGAACTATAGCCGAGAAGGACGGCCTCTAGTGGTGGTTATCAGGACTACGGCCTCGCTCTCTAGTTGGTTAGAAGAACTATAGCCTAGAAGGACGGCCTCTTCTGCCCTCTAGTGGTGGTCATCATAACTACACCCTAGAAGGACGGCCTCTTCTGCCCTCTAGTGGTGGTCATCATAACTACACCCTAGAAGGACGGCCTCTTCTGCTCTCTAGTGGTGGTCATAACTACACCCTAAAAGGACGGCCTCTTCTGCCCTCTAGTGGTGGTCATCATAACTACACCCTAGAATGACGGCCTCTTTTGCCCTCTAGTGGTGGTCATCATAACTACACCCTAGAAGGACGGCCTCTTCTGCCCTCTAGTGGTGGTCATCATAACTACACCCTAGAAGGACGGCCTCTTCTGCTCTCTAGTGGCAGTTATCAGAACCTCAACCTAGTTACGTTCAGTTAACTAGTTAGGGTTAGAGATGTTCTACCACTGACGTATTAAACGCCAGACGGCAGCATAGCTTTGGTGGCATTTATACTAAATATATATATATGATATCATATATTATATCATATATATAATATATATGATATCATATATATCATATATATATATATAATATATATTATATCATATATATTATATATTATATCATATATAATATATATTATATATGATATCATATATATTATATATGATATCATATATATTATATTATATATTGTAGGGGACAACGGGTATGGACAATATAATTCACATCCGGTGTTGGGTGATGCACAAGGGTATGTGCCTTTAAGGGAGGATGACGTTGTTGACGGGGGGGGAGCAACCGGGGTGACGTGTTGACGTATTGGGGATAAATAAGGAAGTGGAAAATAAAGAAAGGACCGCAGTGTCTCGCAACTAAACTATCGCCTGGCAGTCCTTTTGTTCCGCACTCCTACATTGGCGACCACAAGCCGTGTTTCATCTTCAGAGAGATATTCCTACAGCAGCTACCAGGGCAAGTACGGTCCGCTTTGGCCAATACTCACATTACAGACTATCGTGCATTGGCTAAAGAGGCTGATGCAGTTCTCGCTGCTACACAACATGGTAAAGTGGCTAATGTGGGGTACCAGGTTGATGACTCTGCATCACCTGCTGTGGCTGCTGCCCTGGCCAGAGCCCCCTACCCTCCAAGGAAACAAAACACCACGGGCATGTGTTTCTACCATGCACAATATGGCGCTAAAGCTAGAAGATGCCTACCCCCATGCAACTACCCCCATGCAAATGTGTCGGGAAACTGGAAGGCCAGCACCCGTTAGCTGCCATGAGTGTTGGCCATGAAGGCAGTTTATTGTTCATCAGAGACACACTGTCAGGACGGCGTTTTCTATGCGACACGGGGGCTACTGTGAGCGTTTTGCCGGCATCAAGTCTGGATATACAAGCGGGGGTACGGGGGGCACCACTAGAAGCGGCCAACGGTAGTCCAATACAAACCTATGGTGAACGGGTTGTGACATTGTGTTTTGAGGGGCAGCGGTTCTCATGGACATTTGTTACTGCCAAGGTGTCTAACCCATTGTTGGGCGCTGATTTTCTGTGTGCTAATGGTCTTCTGGTGGATGTTAAAAACCGGCGCTTGGTCAGCGCAGAGACTTTTAGTTATTTTCCATGTCAACTCAGTAGCTCTGGCTCCCCCCTTACGATGCCCACCTTTTACAGTTAAGCACGGGGTGGAACATTACATAGCGACTGCGGGCCCGCCGGTGTACGCCCGCGCACGACGCCTGGACCCAGGCAAGCTGGCTATTGCTAAGGCTGAGTTTGGGGCGATGGAGAGCCTCGGTATTGTGCGACGGTCCAATAGCCCTTGGGCTTCGCCGCTCCATATGGTGCCAAAGGCCACCGGGGGCTGGCGTCCGTGTGGTGATTATCGGCGCCTAAATGAGGCTACGACCCCTGACCGCTACCCCATACCGCACATTCAGGACTTTTCAGCTCGCCTAGCGGGGAAAGCTATTTTTTCTAAAGTGGACCTGGTTCGTGGTTATCACCAGGTTCCAGTACAAACACAGGACATTCCGAAGACCGCGGTAATCACTCCGTTTGGGCTCTTCGAGTTCCTCCGAATGCCTTTTGGACTTAAGAACGCGGCCCAGGCATTTCAGCGCCTTATGGACAGCGTGTTAAGGGACCTGCCGTTCCTGTTCACGTACTTAGACGACATCCTCATCGCCAGCTCCTCAAAGGGTGAGCACATGGCTCATCTCCACACACTGTTCGAGCGCCTAAGTCAGCATGGGTTAATTGTTAACCCAGCGAAGTGCCAGTTTGGACTGCCGGTAATTGATTTCCTGGGGCACCGCATCACCAAGGATGGGGCAGTGCCACTGCCATCGAAAGTGGAGGCTGTGAGCAAGTTTCCACGGCCCCTCACCGTCCGGTCGCTACAGGAATTGTTGGGAATGGTTAATTTCTATCATCGCTTTGTGCCCAGGGCAGCCCAGCTCATGCAACCCCTTTACGAGGCGCTCAAGGGGAAGCCTGCGAAACTCACTCTTGCTTGGTCGGAGGATATGGACACAGCTTTCAAAGGCACCAAGCAGGCCCTAGCTAAGGCGGCCATGTTGGCGCACCCAGTACCCGAAGCGCCGATCGCTCTCACAACCGACGCGTCAGATTATGCTGTTGGGGCAGTGTACGAGCAGCTAGTCGAAGGGCGATGGCAACCCCTCGCCTTTTTTAGTCGGCAGCTCCGAGCCAGTGAGCGGAAATACAGCACTTTCGACCGGGAGCTTCTCAGCCTCCACCTGGCAGTACGGCATTTCCGGTTCCTGTGGCTCAGCCGCCGAGGCGCGGTCGCCCCCCGACCGTCAAAACCTCAGACCACCCTCCGGTGGCTACGGGTTCCCCCACGACGCAGGGGTTGCCTCTGGCCGTCAAGCCCTCCGATCACCCTCTGGTGGTCACTGGTCCCGTCGCAACACGGACACTGGACACCCGCAGCCGTTTCGGCAGGATTATCCGGGGTCCGCAACGGCTTATACAGCCTGTTCTTGTGAATTCTGGGGGGGCGCATGTAGGGGACAACGGGTATGGACAATATAATTCACATCCGGTGTTGGGTGATGCACAAGGGTATGTGCCTTTAAGGGAGGATGACGTTGTTGACGGGGGGGGGGAGCAACCGGGGTGACGTGTTGACGTATTGGGGATAAATAAGGAAGTGGAAAATAAAGAAAGGACCGCAGTGTCTCGCAACTAAACTATCGCCTGGCAGTCCTTTTGTTCCGCACTCCTACAATATAATATATAATAAAAATAATAAATAACTAAAAACTGCGTCGTCGTGCGGGAGCGACACGGCAGCCATCTCGAACGGCGCCATACTTCATACTCCCCTGCTGGGGAGTGAGGTTTACCACTAAACAGCACCACCTGCAGGGGAGTGAGGTTTACCACTGAACAGCACCACCTGCAGGGGAGTGAGGTTTACCACTGAACAGCACCACCTGCAGGGGAGTGAGGTTTACCACTGAACAGCACCACCTGCTGGGGAGTGAGATTCAAGATTCAAGATAACTATTTATCCCGAGGGAAATTAAGGTGCAACAGTTGACACAGGGGGAATAAATGCACACAAAAATATACTAATACCTAAAAACTAAATAACAACAACTAACTAAACAAAACTAGTATAAACAAAATATAACTAAAATAACTCAAAATAAAATCTAAATGTATTGATAGATGAGTAGATGAATTGCACAATTTACAGTATTATTACAGTAATACGTAGGTATATACAATACACAACAATACGTATAGTGCAAATTGGCAGTAATAATATATTAATAAATAACTCCGATGAATACTGAAGGGTTGTGTGGAATACTGAGGTTTACCACTGAACAGCACCACCTGCTGGGGAGTGAGGTTTACTACTGTGCCGTCCATTACATCTAAACGTGAAATATGTCTGCATATATCAGCAGGCACGTAGCCAGGTAGGTGGTTTTCAAAGGTCTGTCTGAAATTGCACCAATAATTATTATATTTGAACCGGCGCATCTTTTCTAGCCTTTACGACACAGGCCCAAATCATCTCACACTGAGTGAGCAGACACACACACACACACACACACACACACACACACACACACACACAGAAAACTCTTACATTCTCCTCTTACGTTCATTCTTCCTACTCTTTCAAAACCTGTACGTGTAATTTGTTCTGTGGCGATTATTAAAAGCGACAATGTGAAATGCAACTAATAGATAAAGCACACATCTAATGAGCAATACCAATACCAAAAATAAAAGAAAAAATCTAGGAGCCAAATATCATTGATCTACCAGTACATATTTTTACTGCTCAGCAAAATGCTAATGAAGTTAACAAAAAATAAATAGCTTTTACAGCTCATCCGGGCACTAACGTTACGATATTCAGGGATTTTGATGAATCTAACCAAGATAAAGATGAAACAAAGAAACAGGCTGAACACTGCCCTGATATGCGTGTTGCCCTCTCCTCCAGCGAGCCCAATCGGAACCAGATCGTACAGAACACGCAGGCCGGGAGTACCTGGAGTTTTCCCGGTGGGCCGAAAATCTGTATAACAAACAAACATAAAAAGCTGCAGCAGCAGCCTTGTGACCAATGGCCCACAAGGTGGGCGGGCCTTTAATATGATAGCCTATGTTTATATAGTTTCACTAGTAGTGGCTGGCCAATAAACTTTGGTCCATGTGGGTGTCCCGCCCCTTTCCCTTTCAGCTGTCACCTGTCAATCAGACACTGCGTGCTGCAGAGAGATGCATGTGGACCTAAGCTAGGCAAGTTGTTTGTATGGCTAGATGGAGCGACCTAAACACGCTACAAAGAGAAAGGGTGGTGCTGAAAAGCAAAGGGAGAAGAAAAGGAAGTCGCTTGAGGCCGATGATGCAAAATACGTAAATGTTTTTCCTGCCATACTTTGTCATAAAAATGGTTGTGATTGCACTTCAGGTCGGATGCTGATGCGATGCAGAGGTTTCCCCCCCGGCCACCTACCCTCTTGACGGGGGAGCCCGCCCGCCGCGTCATGCCGAAGTCCGACAGCTTGACCTTGCGGCACTCCCGGTCGAAGATGAGGACGTTCTCAGGCTTGATGTCGCGGTGGACCAGCTTCTTACAGTGCAGGTAATCCAGAGCGATGGCCACCTGGTGCACACAGCGCTTAGCCACCACCTCAGGGAGCCCCACCTGGAGGAGAGAGAGAGTGTGTATCTGCACTTCAGATACACACCACAGAGGGTCAATGGTAACTTCATATCCCGAGTCGGTCGGCTAGTGTAGTGGCTCAGGTCCTAGTATATTTCTAATATTTAATCATAGTAATTATAACACAGTATTTGCCGAACCAACTGTAATAATAAATATGTAAAGTAAAATTAATCGTACAAAGAGACATCCTAAACTTTTAATAACTCAATATCAATTTGTTTAAGAATTTGTCCAAATATTAGTCATTTTCGACACTTATTATATTTTACAAGAATAAAACAGGTTTTTTTTATTTGTCCTAATATGTGTTGCTTTCAACACTAATACAACCTTTTTAGAATTTGTAAAAATATTTATTGTCAAAATTTGAAACGATAATAACAATTATTTTGTACAATTTGTCAGTGTTGACAATAATTAGTCCATTTACCACATGTTTCAATACGTCTAAATATTTGTCATTTTCCAAAATATTTTAAACATGTTCAGAATTTTCAACATTTTCAACAATAATCTAACATGTTTTTAGTTGTAGTTAATTCTGCTCAATATTTGTCATTTTATATTTGTAATTTTAACATTTTAACAATAAATATTAGAATTTTTCAACAATAATCAAAATATTTCTTGTTTTAGATCATTCTGCTAAACATTTGTTAATTTCCTGAGAGGTGGTGAGAGGTGGTGGTGGTGAGAGGTGAGTGGTGAGGTGGTGAGGTGGTGAGAGGTGGTACCTGCGGGGGGATGATGTCAAACAGGTCCCCAGCCAGCGTGTACTCCTGGGCGAAGGCCGTCTCGAAGGCGATGACGAAGGGGCAGGGCGACAGGTACAGAGACACGCTGTACTCCCGCAGGAAGGACTTCAGCTTGGTCGTCTTCTTCTTCAGGAACTTGAGCGCCATCTTTGTACCTGGAGGCGGAGGAGTGGATGTGTATTTATACGTCTTACTGTGCACATTTCAGCCGTTGTGAACAAAACACACGTGTTCTGGATGGATTCAGCGGTCAGTCTAAAACGATCACCGTGAATTGAGGACGTTTGGTTTGTGGTCGTTTGTGGCAACGCTTATATGATGGAGGTGTTACAATAGAACCACAAACCAATCAGGAACGGCCACGGCGCTATGTGTAGTTTGGCGTTTGTGTCATGTGGTCTCAGACTTTGTTTTGAGTAGTTTAACCCCTGATTGGTCCAGATTTAGATCCAGAGAACTCCATTCATCCAGAGGGAAATTACTTTAAGTTCAAAGTCCACTGGCTTTATAACAACAAACAGAACCTATTCTCCATGCCTCCAAAAAATACTTTTTTCAGAACGTTTTTCTAAGTTACGTTAGTTACGTTATAATGCGTCACGACACAATCGTAACACTATTTAAGACTCCTGTCAGGATGGGTTTGTGGTGTGATGAGCAGACCTTGTAACCATGGGAACCCTGCGGTGCTCTCTCACCTCTGATCTTGTGGAGGACCAGGTCCACCTTGCCGTAGGTTCCCTTCCCCAGCTCTCGGATCACCTCGTAGTACTTATTGACCTCCAGGCGCTCCAGGTTCTGGGCGGCGATCAGCTGCAGCTCGTCCAGGATGTCCATGTTGGCCCGGGACCCCAGCGGGGAGGAGCTCATGGTGCGAGGGTTGCTGTGCGTGGTGTAGAAGAGGGGAGGAGGGGGGACCGCCTCAGGGGACGGACCAGGAGGTGGGACGTACCACCGGCGGGGCGGGGAGCGGGGTCTGGCGGTCGGTTGGACTAATGCCTGGTCACTGCAGAGGAGGCAGAGGGAACAGAGTGGGTTTTAAATGGTTGTGACTGACTGAAACAAGATATTGTAGTACTGAGGTTATGGCTAGTTATTACATATACATATGGTTAGTTGATTTACCATCGTCTATTATCCCACACACTTCTCTGGTTGTTTTTTTGTCTAAATACCAAAACATGAACTGTGTCCTTTAGGACCTGCGGCTCCCTGATGGAACCACGCCTCACTAGGCTTCCCTACAGCTTCAGGACACGATAGTTCTAATATGGAACATTAGAATACTATATTATATTATTATAATACTAGAATACTCCATCCATCGTCTACCGCTTATCCGTGGTCGGGTCGCAGCTTCAGCAGGGGACTCCAAACTTCCCTCTCCCTGGCAACATGGACTAGCTCTGACTGGGGGATCCCGAGGCGTTCCCAGGCCAGTGTGGAGATGTAATCACCCCACCTGTACCTCGGTCTGCCCCGTGGTCTCTTCCCAGTTGGATGTGCCTGGAAAACCTCCCTCGGGAGGCGACCAGGAAGCATCCTTACTAGATGCCCGAACCACCTAAACTGGCTCCTTTCTACGCGAAAGAGGCGGCTCTACTCCGAGTCTCTCACGAGTGACCCTCCTGAGGAAACTCATTTCGGGCCGCTTGTATTCGCCATATCGTCCTTTCGGTCATTACCCATTGTTCATGACCATAGGTGAGGGTAGGAACGAAGACTGATCGGTAGATCGAGAGCTTTGCCTTCTGGCTCAGCTGTCTTTTGGTTACAACGGTGCCCCAAAGTGCACCCAACACCGCTCATGCTGCACCTATTCTCCTGTCAATCTCACACTCCATCCTCCCCTCACTCGAGAACAAGACCCTGAGATACTTGAACTCCTTCACTTGGGATAAGAACTCCCTCTCTACTTGGAGTATACAATACACCGGTTACCTGCTAAGAACCATGGCCTCA
Organism: Muraenolepis orangiensis; assembly: GCA_027704905.1. Taxonomy (NCBI): domain Eukaryota; kingdom Metazoa; phylum Chordata; class Actinopteri; order Gadiformes; family Muraenolepididae; genus Muraenolepis; species Muraenolepis orangiensis. Next base: position 3,655,263 of record CM051014.1, on the reverse strand, counting down.
AATTTGGAGGTGCAGATCCTCATCCCAGCCGCTTCACACTCCGCTGAAAACCGATCCAGTGAGTGCTGAAGGTCACATACTGATGATGCAAACAGGACCACATCATCTGCAAACAGCAGCGATTCAATCCTGAGCCCACCATACTGAAACCCCTCCCCTCTATGACTACGCCTTGAAATCCTGTCCATGAAAATCACAAACAGGATGGGTGACAAAGCGCAGCCCTGGAGGAAGCCAACACCCACTGAGAACAGGCCCGACTTACTACGGAGAATCCGGACACAGCTCTTGCTTTGGGAGTACACAGATTGGATGGCCCTCAACAGTGACCCCCGCACCCCATACTCCCGCAGAACCCCCCACGCGTGTAACACCGCCTTTGGCTCCGGGAATATGGAGGAATATACGAGAGCCCCTTACGACCTCCGCAAGACCATCGTCACTGCCAATCGGGAGTAAGGACAGAGTGGAAGAGAAATTCAAGAGCCACGACGCGAGGGGGAAGAACCTGTTGTGTAGAGAACTCCTCTACCTCCCTCCCAGGAGAGTTAAATACTTTTTTTGCTCGGTTCGACGTGAACGGAAGCCCGCCGAAGCCAGCACCGCCTGAGGAGACACTGCCCTTTCTCACCTGGAGGGAAAGAACTGTTATGTGCGAATGCTGTTTGTGGACTACAGCTCAGCGTTCAACACGATAGTTCCTGCCAAGCTCGACACCAAGCTTAGAGGTCTAGGCGTGCCCCCATCCACGTGCAGCTGGATACTGGACCTCCTGTTGGACCGCCGCCAGGTGGTGAGGATGGGTAGCACCACCTCAGAGCCACTGACCCTCAACACGGGAGCCCCCCAGGGATGCGTGCTGAGCCCTCTCCTCTACTCCCTCTCCACCCACGACTGCATGGCTATGCACAGCTCCAACGTCATCATCAAGTTTGCTGACGACACGACAGTGATGGGCCTGATCGCCGGCAACGACGAGACAGCCTACAGGGAGGAGGTCGGATCGCTGGAGCAGTGGTGCCAGGAGAACAGCCTCGCCCTCAACGTCAAGAAGACCAAGGAGCTGATCGTGGACTTCAGGAAGCAGAGAGGAGAGCACAGCCCTATCTCCATCGACGGTGTTTCAGTAGAGAGGGTCAGCATCT
>CM051014.1:3639118-3649118 GCA_027704905.1 Muraenolepis orangiensis | reverse complement strand
GGCTCCGGTCCTTCAACGTTTGTAACAAGATGCTGAATATGTTCTACCAGTCGGTGGTAGCCAGTGCCATCTTCTCCGGTGTCGTGTGCTGGGGAAGCAGGTTGAGGTCAGCAGATGCCAACAAGATCAGCAGGATGGTCAGGAAGGCTGGCGCTGTCCTAGGGGTCCAGCTGGACTCCTTGTTGGTGGTGTCTGAGAGAAGGATGCTGCGCAAGCTGCGTAGTATCCTTGACAACAACTCTCACCCTCTCCATCAGGTGCTGACCTCATATAGAAGCACCTTCAGCAACAGACTCATTCCACCCAGGTGTACCACAGAACGCCACAGGAAGTCCTTTCTTCCTGTGGCCATCAGTCTCTATAATTCATCTACCTCGGGTCGTGAGAGGGACAGTGGAGACTCAGTGACCTGAGGCCAACGCACTGTTATTATTATTTTTTTTGGTCAACGCATTGTAAATCATTTCACTGTAATTTACACTGTAAATTCTATTTCACTTTTCACTTTTCACATATATCATATATATGATATCTATATATATATGATATATATAGATATCATATATATGATATCTATATATATAGATAGATATATATCTATATCTATCTATATATAGGATATATATATCTATATCTATATATCTATACATATATAGATATATATATATATATATAGATATATATATATCTATATATATAGATATATAGATATATATATATATATATATATAGACACACAGATATATATATATATACACACAGATAATTACATATATACACACAGATATATACATATATATATATGCATAGATATATACATATATATACACACATAGATATATACATAGATATATACATATATACACACAGATATATACATATATATATACATAGATATATACATACATAGATATATACATATATACACACAGATAATTACATATATACACACAGATATATACATAGATATATACATATATATATATATACATAGATATATACATACATAGATATATACACACATCAGTGACGGCTGGTGGTTGTGAGAGTAGGGGAGGGAGGGAGGAGCCTCACTACACATGTTGACAGTGTATTAGTGTCATTTTAGCAGACAAGCCAAACTGAATGGAAACCGATTGTGATCTGAGGGAGAAGCATTGTTTTGATGAAAAATGAGCGATTAATCCATTTATGATGAAAATCTGAATAGAAGTTTCATGCACAGTGGCTTGTGCCATCGAACAACCCTAACGGAATTGAAATTGAGTGAGATATGAGGGAGAATCGTTCTGTTGTGTAAAGTATATTTACCTGAGATATGAGGGAGAATCGTTCTGTTGTGTAAAGTATATTTACCTGTATTTAATTAAAATAAGACATACTATCATAAAGTTAAACCAGTAATGCTGGTAAATGACATCCATTGTCTAATCGCGACCCAATGAAGCACCACCTACAGGTAATTTGCACACATTAGTACGTAAATGTTTTTCGTGCCACACTTGTGACTCGTGATAAAAATGGCTAATTCCGGCATAGACGGTTATATTTGACATAACAATGCCCATGATATTGCTGGGTTTCCAAACGTTAATCTTTTCCATGAAACTGTCATTGCAGTCCCAGGTCAGCCATGCTTTCTGTTTACGTTTGGCGTCATGCACCTGAATGCTTTGAGGAGGAACTCAAGGTCATCAGGACTGCGGCCTCTATAGCTATAGCCTAGAAGGACGGCCTCTTTTGTATATATATATATATATATATATATATATATGTGTGTATATATAGTTCATTATTAACAAATATAAATCTTATGGTTTGGACTTTTTCAACAGCCTCCATCCCTTCATTTATTCAAGGGAAAATACACTGAGAAGTGACACTATTTAAAATACAAGCTAAAGCAGCTCAACTCCTGGGTCGTGACCCTTGGGTGGGTCGCCGGACATTAAAAAGGGTGGCCGCAATTCTCTGGGAAATGTTTAATCTTAAAAAATAATAATAATTTATGTGATTTTTAAAAAATACTGTAGACTGTACATTAGCCAGTAGAATGGTGGGTAGTGGGGGGCGATCGGATCGACATCTCAGCCTGACTAGCACGCCGGCTCGCATCCCTCGCTTCTTCCTGCGACGCTTGCGTGTAATCGTGCCCAAGATGGTCGGAGATAATCCAGCTGGGACGGGGCGGACGGGAGGGGGGGACGTCCGAGTCGAAAGAATGAAAAAACTCCGGTAGGCGGCGAGCGACTGTCGATCTGATCGCCAGAAGTGTGCAAAAGTCATAAATGAACGTACTGCTAACTTCCTGAACAAAGATAGTCGCGATAAAAATAATAAATAACAAAAAACTGCGTCGTCGTGCGGGAGCGACACGGCAGCCATCTCGAACGGCGCCATACTTCATACTCACCTGCTGGGGAGTGAGGTTTACCACTAAACAGCACCACCTGCAGGGGAGTGAGGTTTACCACTGAACAGCACCACCTGCAGGGGAGTGAGGTTTACCACTGAACAGCACCACCTGCTGGGGAGTGAGATTCAAGATTCAAGATAACTTTATTTATCCCGAGGGAAATTAAGGTGCAACAGTTGACACAGGGGGAATAAATGCACACAAAAATATACTAATACCTAAAAGCTAAAAACTAAATAACAACAACTAATTAAACAAAACTAGTATAAACAAAATATAACTAAAATAACTCTAAATAAATATAATATAAGAGTAGATGAATTGCACAATTTACAGTATTATTACAGTAATACGTAGGTATATACAATACACAACAATACGTATAGTGCAAATTGGCAGTAATAATATATTAATAAATAACTCCGATGAATACTGAAGGGTTGTGTGGAATACTGAGGTTTACCACTGAACAGCACCACCTGCTGGGGAGTGAGGTTTACTACTGTGCCGTCCATTACATCTAAACGTGAAATATGTCTGCATATATCAGCAGGCACGTAGCCAGGTAGGTGGTTTTCAAAGGTCTGTCTGAAATTGCACCAATAATTATTATATTTGAACCGGCGCATCTTTTCTAGCCTTTACGACACAGGCCCAAATCATCTCACACTGAGTGAGCAGACACACACACACACACACACACACACACACACACACACACACACACACTCTCTCCTCTTACGTTCATTCTTCCTACTCTTTCAAAACCTGTACGTGTAATTTGTTCTGTGGCGATTATTAAAAGCGACAATGTGAAACGCCACTAATAGATAAAGCACACATCTAATGAGCAATACCAATACCAAAAATAAAAGAAAAAATCTAGGAGCCAAATATCATCGATCTACCAGTACATATTTTTACTGCTCAGCAAAATGCTCTCTCAAAACTCTCTCGTCTTATTAATGTAAGCATTCCCCCCCCCCCCCCCCAAATGCATAACCAGCCGCTCAATGCGCAGTGCAGATTCGGTAATGAATAAAAAAGAAGCATTCATTCACAAACTAAATCAGGAGACCTTTAAAGTTTTACGTTCACATCAAAGTATCCCTTTTTCCTCTGTGTACACAGCTCGAGTGTGGGCATGGGCCTGTCATCTGATTTAATTTTTAGTTGCTGCTGTAGCGGAAGTTTAGTAAAGTTATGTTTGATTAAGTACGCCAAATCTCCACCCTCATAATGCTTAATTTGCTTGATACTTTCTAACGGCGATGATGACAGTTACAGTACTACGTACTACGAACTGATGTTGATGTGATTTGATTGGATTGTGAGGCAAGGGATTCCCTTGCCTCACAATCCAATCAAATCGTAATCAAATCGCATCAACTGGCTTCCCTTGAAGGGAAGCCAGAGGCGGCTGGCTTCCCTTGGCATGGCCCTGACCAATCACAGGTTGGCAGGGGCATGACGTGGGCCTCATCTGATTGGTCAATCCGGGACAATCCCTCCATTTTTTTTCACCAAGGGAAGCCCGATTCGGCTGGCCTCCTCTCGCAACAGTGAATGCAATTTACTGTTTCACCATAACATCTAGAGGGGCGCTGTTTGTTTCACTCTTTGTAAAATACTCAATGAGAATGGGGGAGAGACGGTCCGGCAGCAACACACAGCAAAGGAGAATTACCGAAAAAAATAATATATATATATATATATATAATAAAAATAACTACAATCCGAAAAAACAGGGGAAGCCTGGCTTCCCTTGGCCTCCGGGAGAAAACGCCACTGCTCACACATACTCTATAAGTAATCTTATAACTGTTTTTATGTACTTTACTTAGGTAAAGATTCTAAATTATTTTTGCTGTACTGTACTTTGTGCTGTGCAATGACAATACATTTGAATCTAAAACATCGCATTGGACGAACTTTACATTGAAGTGAGCAAACTTCAGAGCCGCTCCCCGAGGCAGTCCCCACTGTAGGGGGACTTTAACAAGTGGCGGCTGGTGCATTTTTCACCAGGGGGGGCTATACCATTTTGCCACAATTTATATATATATATATTTATTTATTATTATTATTTTTTGTGCGTGTGGTTTGGGGGGGGGGGCGGCGCCCCAGCGCCCCCTATGGGCCAGCCGCCACTGACTTTAACCACTGCAATTTAAAAAGGTTTTACCAAAATACTATCAACACATCTCATGTTTGACAAGACACAATACACACCTATATAATATGTCCCAAGTTCCGGTTAATGACCATGGTGGACAGTTATCGCTGGACAACATCGCTGCATAACCTTCCAAAAGTCGGTCCAGACGATGTGGTTCAACTAGTGAATGAACACTACAGTGAAGAAGTCTAGATCCGAATCATACATTCCCCGACATTGTGTGGCTCTATCTGGATGAGAGATGCAGTGTGTGTGGGGGTCAGGACCAGTGCTTTTAATCATACACTTACCCGACATTGTGTGCCTCTGTCTGGATGAGAGATGGTCAGCCAGCTGTTGCACGGCTGGCTTTCGGGAAATTAGACCACGCCTCCATGCTTCTACTTCCTGTTTACAAACAGAAGTTGAAGACCACGCCCACAACTGTGAGGAACGTGCGTCGCTGGACAAACAACGCCGTACTGCATATGCAGGGTGGGCTGGAAATCACAGAACGGAGTGTATTTAAGACCACTGACCTTGATGTGTATGCAGATCATGTCACAGCAGTGGCGAACCGTGTCTATCACAACTGGACCTTCTGTAGACCACCAACAATGCTTAACAAACTCAAGACAGCCATTAACTAATCAGTCAACAAGTGTGTGGAAACAAAATGCAACAAACAGCTCAACGAGATGCAACATTGCGCCAAAACCAGCAAAGACAAATTTGTCTTTAATACAATTTTATTAATAAAATTAATTCGATTTTTTTTGTTTCATCTGAGGGTTCCAGGGTCTTCTCTGAATACCTTGAAGGCCCTGACGCTTCACCACTGTGTCACAGCATACATAAACAGGCTCGTGGAGGAATGCATCCCGACCAGGTCTGTTCGCTCAAACGAAGGGATCAAAGTACCGCTTTCACAACAGGCGACTAAAATCACTACAAGAAGGCCAAGTACAAACTCAGAAAAGCCATCAAGAAGGGGAAATTGGATTATTAAAACTCACTGTAATAACAGTTTGGTGGCTCTGACACTAGACATATGTGGCAAGGTCTGAGGGTCCTCTCCAACTACAAGGGGAGCTCAGGGGGGTCACCAACAACGACTAAGTAGCCGGCCTCAGACAGAGCCCCATCCCGTGTCTTCAAGACCTGCACTGACCAGCTGGCTCCTGTGTTAACGGACATCTACAACGCATCACTGCAACAGTCTGTCGTCCCAGCGTGCTTCAAAGCGACAACCATTGTGCCGTTACCCAAAAAGACCAAGGTAACATGCCTAAATGATTATCGTCCAGTGGACGACATCCTGGATATGGATAACATCCATAGCCACGAAGTGCCTGGAGAAAATGGTTATACATTAACTTTTCCGTCCCGACTCCCGAGACCAACTCCAGTTTGCATACAGACCAAACAGGTCTGTTGACGACCCCATCTCCCTGGCACTACACACGGCTCTGGAGCACCTAGACACAAGGGACACCTACGTCAGACTGACTATTGACTACAACTCGGCGTTCAACACTATTGTTCCCTCCAAGCTGGTCATGAAACTGAGGGACCTAGGACTGGGTGCCCACCTGTAACTGGATTATGGACTTCCTGACGGGCAGGCCTCAAGTGGTGAAGATTGGAAACAACATCTCATCTACTCTGGTCCTCAACACCGGAGGCCCAAGGCTGCTGACTCAGTCCCCGGCTGTACTCGCTGTACACACATGACTGTACTGCCACGCACAGCAATAATCGGATTATCAAGTTTTCAGAAGACACCACAGTCATCGGCCTGATAAGCGAGGGCGATGAAACGGAGTACAGAGATGGGGTAGTCCAGCTGACGCGATGGTGTGAGGACAACAGCCTCGCACTGAATGTCAGCAAGACCAAGGAGCTCATCGTGGACTTCAGGAGTCACCGGGGCACCCACTCCACCATCAGCCTGGATAGGAAACCGGTGGAAATCATCAGCTGCTTCTGTTTCCTGGGACTACAGCTCCCAGACGACCTGGCGTGGACCCACCACACGGAGGTTATGCTGAAGAAGGCACACCAGCGCCTCTATGCCCTGCAGTTTCTTCGGAGAAGCGGCATAGGCAAATGGTGGCTGGTGAACTTCTACTATGGCACTGTAGAGAGCTGACGAGTGGCGTCACCGTGTGGTACGGCAACACCACTGAACAGGACAAGAAAGGGTAAAGAGAGGGTTGTGAGGACAGCGGAAAAGATCATCGGGTGTGCACTTCCATGCATGGGAATATTTCTAAAACCAGATGTCGGACGAATGCCATCTCAATCGCAAAGGACCACGAACACCCTGGGCAACATCTCTTCTCCCCCCTACGGTCGGCGATTCCTCAGCATCTGTACAAGGACTACCAGGTTCATGGACAGTTAGTTTTTTTAGGCAGTGCGCCTACTGAACCTCTAGGAGTGCTACCACTATCATAAAATTGTCATCCATATTACATTACACTATCATTCACTATCATACTTTTGCTGGACTTTCTGGACTCATTACAGTTGCTGCACTGTTTTGCATTGTATTTATGATGCTATATGTTGCACATATGTATATACCTGTATGTATATATCATCCATCAGTCACTTTATTGTTATTTTTTTATTGTGTACAGTATTAGTATAGTATAGTGTTGTATTGTAAGTATAGTACATAGTATAGTATAAAGGGTTAAATTGTAGGAAATTCATACTGCGGGAGGGAATGGGGACTAGGCATTCCATTGTCCTTGTTGCATATGGCAAATAAAAACATCTTGAATCTTGAATCTTGAATCAATATTAACTCTGATGAAGAAGAGGTGCAAAGTGCTTCATGTTCATAAGAACATTAAATATGAATACAGGAAAACCCCTTGGTACATGGAGAACTTAAACAACTTTTAAGTAACACATAATAACTTTAAAGTTGAAAGGAGCTCCTAGTTAGCTGATGGCTAACTAGCACGCTAACACTGTTTAAACTACTGCTAAATATGACGTCCTGTGACAGAAAACCATCACCATTCATCTCTATGGATTAATAGCGGAGACGGTACGTGTTGCAGACGATATAATGATTTTATTTACAGCTCGGTATATTGTTATTATCCTGTCTATAATACTTCACTATCACACACGCTATCTTTCACAAGTATGATTATTTCATTAAAAAGTTCCAATTACAGAATTTTAAACCAGACACTTAAGTTACACATGAATACACACACAAACTTGACATGTAAGTCGAATTGACCGGAACATCCTCTCTGTCCCTCACAGATCAAAATCACAGATCTCCTCTCTGGGTTTCTAAAGTAACTCAACCCAGGCTGGTCTCTTCGTTGGTTAGTGGTTGATCTTGGGTACAGGCGGTATCATTTGATTCCAAGTGTCTCACCTGGCAAATGAGTGGGTCCAAATGATATTGCAATCGATCTGTTAAAATCTGTTAAAATCACAGATGCATATAGCCACTGGGCTAGTATGTTACATATACACTATTATTATTTAGTTTTAGGCTGATTTGAGTTTATATAAACTCAAAAACGTATAATATCATCAGTGTGGAAATATGGTCCAATATGCATACTTTTTAGCCAGAGTAAAAGGTTGACCTGCTCTACTCTAGAGGGTTGTGGCTGAGCTGGCATGTTAGCAATTGGGTTTCGGTGCAAAAAAGGTTGAAAACAACTGAGCTAAAGGATTATTGATAAGGTTATACTGTTTTTGGGGTAGACGACGAGAGCGTCACATACACCTGAACTGTTATTTACCAAGCACCACCACAGCATTATGTTGCCTTCATATATATGACCGCGTTTACTTATTTATTGCTATATATTGAACATGGCTTCTCAACCTTGACCCCGTAGTATCTAGCTAAACCCTAGAACTAAACCCTAACCAAACCTAAAACTAAACCTCAAACCAAAACTAAACCTAAACCCAAACCTAATACTAAACCTAAACCTTAACCTTGAACCAAACTAAACCTAAAACTAAAACTAAACCTAAACCTTAACCTTAACCTTGAGCCAAACTGAACCTAAACCCAAACCTAAACCCCAACCAAACCTAAAACTAAACCAAACCTAGAACTAAACCTAAAACCAAACTTATTACTAGGTCAGACATTTCCGCGACCACAAACGCAAACCAGGGCGGGACTTCATGCAAGGGGTGTTTATTAAGAATGTGATTTTAACAATTATACAGCATTTTGGAAATTGAATGTCAGGTCATCTTTGGAGTTGAATGTGAAGTTTCATCAAAAGAATCCAGAACATGCCAAAACAACCACAAAGATTATTGATAATATAACAATATTGAGAATATATATAATAGCTATTATAGCCTAATTGCTAATCACATGATCTAAATCAGAACTTTTCTAGTTAGTTGATGGTCTGCAGGTGACAGGAGAGGTTAAGGTACAACCCTCATAGAAAGATAGAAAACTGACCCATGGTGATGATGTCACACCTCCTCCTAGTCTCTGATTGGCTGACAGACGGGCAGCGTGTAACTATACAGACGTGTAAGAGTAATATTTTCCCATAATGCATTAGGAAATGTTACATTTAGGGGCTTACTTAACAGCTAGGTAGTTATGTTTAGGTGAGAGAGGTGAGAGATGATTGTTAAGTTTAGGTGTTAGGTTAGAGATGGTTAGTTTAGGCGTAGGTTAGAGATGGTTAGTTTAGGCGTTAGGTTATAGATGGTTAGTTTAGGGGTTAGGTTAGAGATGGTTAGTTTAGGGGTTAGGTTAGAGATGGTTAGTTTCGGTATTAGGTTAGAGATGGTTAGTTTAGGTGTTAGGTTAGAGATGGTTAGTTAAGGTGTTAGGTTAGAGATGGTTAGTTTAGGTATTAGGTTAGAGATGGTTAAGTTGAAATCTAGGATAGTTATGGTTAGTTAAGTGTTTGGTGCGGGTTAGATTCTGAGGAAAGCAGTGCATCATGGGAAGGCCGTCTGTATAGTTGCATCGGGGGGGGATAAACTCCTACAGGAAGTAGAGAGCAGCACTTCCTGTGTGTTAACCACCCAGAGGACACGCTATGGAGGAAACAATTTGTTATTCAAACTGATGCAAATGAAGCATCCTGTCAGTTGCCAACCACCGCTCGACCCAAATGACTTGTAAGGTTTTACAACACATTTGGGTTTCCGATCCAGTCGTACAAAACGTTATTAAAAGCTACAGCAGCGGTAGGATGGGACGCTGAGGGCCTCTTTCAGGTCCTCTTCTCTCTACATCCAGGCCTCAGCCCACGCCAAAACTCCACAAGAAAAAGTCTGCTTTGGCACATTGAGTCCCTTTGACGGGAGGACACTTTTAAATCCTCCCCTGATGGCCCGTCCTACATAAGCCTCTTCTCCTCCCTCCACTCATCCCACTCTTCTCCTCCCCCTCT
>CM051014.1:3566618-3634118 GCA_027704905.1 Muraenolepis orangiensis | reverse complement strand
CTTCACCTCCTGCTTTGTTACAACACAATGTGTGTTGGTGTGTGTGTGTTACATTGACCTCCTAAATCCTGTGCGTCTTTCTTACATCACTCCCGACCCCTCCTCCGGTGGGGGGGGGGGGGGGGGACACGGGAAAACCCGTCAACATCTCGGCGGAACCACACCGTGTCGTCACCGAATACCGGAGGAGAGGACGGACTGACTGACGGGTGGTCCTCCGCCTTCTGCTGGAGCGGCTCGCTGATGAGGCCGGTTGGGAATAGACCTTAATACCTTAAGATACCTTAATAACCTTAACCCGGGTCACCCTGCCGGGTTTAATAATCATCTTCCACTGGTTTAATAACCTTTAATATCAATAACCAGGTCATCCACACCGGTTTAATAACCTTTAATATTGATAAGCTGGTTCTTCCATGACGGAGATGTCCCTTGACAGGACCATTAAACACACTTAAGACTTACGATGTTCAGGTTTATTAAAGAGACAGCGCCATTAGCTCATACAAGTAACTACAATGTAAAACATTAAAAACAATGAAATAAAAACGGTAAAACAAAATAAAAACATCAAAACTAAAGAAATAAAACCATCAGAAACACAAGAGCAGACTAAAAGTATACACTGACCATTAGTCGATTAAAGTCCTTCACTGACAACCATCGGTCGACCAGGAAAATCTTTGGTCGAGGGCAGCTCTATTAATTACATTAAACACACAACTGTACAAACGCATGTGGAGGTCACATCCCCAAGAAGCTCAGGAGATTGGCCTGAAACCAGAGGAAAGAGAGAGTCAGCACCACGGGACGATCAGAGGGGTCACATGGGACGATCAGAGGGGTCACATGGGACGATCAGAGGGGTCACATGGGACGATCAGAGGGGTCACATGGGACGGCATAGAGCAGCTCACCTTCATGAAGGAGGAGAACCTCTTCTCTGTGATGCCCTCGATCTGGATCAGGTCCTCCAACTGTGGACAAGACACAGACCAGGTGTATTTAACCAGGTGTGCAGGTGAGGTGCATTTAAACCAGGCGGTGAGGTGTATTTAACCAGGCGGTGAGGTGTATTTAACCAGGCGGTGAGGTGTATTTAACCAGGCGGTGAGGTGTTTAACCAGGCGGTGAGGTGTATTTAACCAGGCGGTGAGGTGTATTTAACCAGGCGGTGAGGTGTATTTAACCAGGCGGTGAGGTGTATTTAACCAGGCGGTGAGGTGTATTTAACCAGGCGGTGAGGTGTATTTAACCAGGCGGTGAGGTGTATTTAACCAGGCGGTGAGGTGTATTTAACCAGGCGGTGAGGTGTATTTAACCAGGTGGTGAGGTGTATTTAACCAGGCGGTGAGGTGTATTTAACCAGGTGGTAAGGTGTATTAACCAGGCGGTGAGGTGTATTTAACCAGGCGGTGAGGTGTATTTAACCAGGCGGTGAGGTGTATTTAACCAGGTGGTGAGGTGTATTTAACCAGGCGGTGAGGTGTATTTAACCAGGTGGTAAGGTGTATTTAACCAGGCGGTGAGGTGTATTTAACCAGGTGGTGAGGTGTGTGTACTGGGTTCCTACAGCTTAAGGCAAGATAGCTTTAAAGCGTTGGAGCTTTTCCCCCCGAATGACTTGGGGATAGGGACAATGTTCCCCAAACCTTTGGGACACAAAACATGACTTTTGGTCCAGTGAAGAGGTTAGATCTGAACAATAAGAGTGTTGTTTCCTATCAATTCAAAGCCTTTTAGGAGGTACCCTGGTGAAGTGTCCGTGGATCTCCCTCCAGCCCAGGATCAGCTTGGCCTTCTTGTCCCCGATCTGCTGCAGGTCCTTCAGGTCCTTCAGGGAGCCGCTGTTCAGGACCGCCAAGATCTTCTGCCTGGACCGCTGCACCAGGGAGCTGTCCAGGTGGGACTCCCAGTCGGGAGGACCCATGTTCTCTTTACAGTCCGGTACCTGGAGGAGCAGGACACAGGACACATATATATGTGTGTTTTAAGATACTTTATTATGACGACATTATGTGGCAAAGCACCACTAGATAACACTTCACCATCACTATACGGTTGACAAAAACATGGTGCGCCCTCATATGAGGCACGACCAAGAGATCAACACAACATAAAGGACAGCTTCGCTTTCTGGAGTTCCGTTAACGGGGAAGCGGCGGCTGTGGTGAACATTGGATAACTCAATAGAGTTTGGTCAACGGTCACTGGCGAAGACAGTAGTAGACAGTCCAACTGGTTGAAGCACGGCCGGCTTCTGGACTAGCTGAAATGCGGTGACCAACGCATCTGCTTGTGGATCAGTTAGACCGCAAGTTGTCATTCACATGCGTTGGTTCTCTCTGGTCCGTCTCAGGCTACAGCAGCAGGGTGTGAAGCCGTAGAAGAACCAGGCTACGGTAGTGAAGGGAGACCTCAGAACTCTAGAGAACTGATCTAAAACGGTGAGCAGTAAAACAGTGAGTCATGTGTTTAAAAACAGTTGCTCATCACAGCACTCCTGAGGAGCGTGCAGGACGTTCATCTAGACTCAGCTCAGCTGTCTGGGTGAGAGGAAGGAGAGGCTGACGAGGCAGCACAACCACAGCCTCCCCATCTACTGACCTCCTGGTGAGAGGAAGGAGAGGTTCGTCCTCTACTGACCTCATGCACGTCTGACAGCGTCTTCTTCCGGCAGACAGACTTCTTGGCCACCATATTCTGCTGGAGAGGCTGCGGCTGGGACACTGGAGGAGAGGGAGAGGTAAAGGACAGGAGACATGAAAGGGGAGAGAGGAGAGGGGGTGAAGGAGAGAGAGGGTGAAGGAGAGAGGGTGAAGGAGAAAGGAGAGAGGGTGAAGGAGAGTGGAGAGAGGGTGAAGGAGAAAGGAGAGAGGGTGAAGGAGAGTGGAGAGAGGGTGAAGGAGAAAGGAGAGAGGGGAGGGTGTGAAGGAGAGAGGGTGAAGGAGAAAGGAGAGAGGGGAGGGGGTGAAGGAGAGAGGAGAGAGGGTGAAGGAGAGAGGAGAGAGGGGAGGGGGTGAAGGAGAGAGGAGAGAGGGTGAATGAGAGAGGAGAGGGTGAAGGAGAGGAGGTGAAGGAGAGAGGGGGGGTGGAGGAGAGAGAGGAGAGGGGGGGTGAAGGAGAGGGAGGAGAGGGAGAGTTGGGAAGGAGAATCATTAAGTTAACAGTCAAATAACAGTCAAATAAAAATCATCTTTTAAATAGACGAATGCAGGATACAGGGGACCGGGACAGGGAGGTGGTACAGGGTATCCAGAGGACTGGTGTAGCTACTGCGACTGTAAGGCTGCTCCAGTCATTAATACGTATCAAACTTCCAAACACAACAAGGTCACGGCCCGAATAGTAAAGGTCATCGCTTTGTCGTCCAATCAGAGTGCAGACATAGAACCGGCCCTCTGCTCCACCGGAGGGAGTGGTGTCCTACAGCCCGACGGGAAGCTGCTGAGGTCGGGCAAAAAACCCGCCAGCCTCAGGGGCCATCCGATCCGGGCCACCGTGGTCGATACAGAATCAAGCGTCTCAGCCTTTCTAGAGGACAGTTTGACCCCCATACCTTGTCCAACCACAGGGGAGAGGGGGCGGTGTCTCTGCTTTTATACAACTACCCTTGTATTTAAAAAACATTTTTGATGCCGGCATAGCTTTTTGTATCCCTGATTTTGTATTGCATGCTCTGACTGCGTTGATGTGGTGCAGTACCAGACTGACCCTGTAGGGGGAGCACCACCGCCTGCTGCTTCTTGGGCTTGGCAGCGGTGCCGGAGACAGGCTTCCGTTGCTGAAGGGGCAGGGCATTCCTGAACACAGAGTCCTGACTGGACAACGAGGTCTCCCTGGACACACCTCCCACTCCTGCTTGGCTCTCCAACGCCTTCTGCCTTTCCTTCAACTCCTAGAGAGACAAAAACAGCACAAGAGAGACAGCAAGACCAACAGAGGAGGAGAGAGGGACAGACAGTCAGACAAGTAAACAGGGAAGAAACAGACTTAAACCCATCTGCCAGCCTGGCTGTAAAACCTAGTCTACAAGAGACGTTATGTGATATTAATAAGAAAGTTAAGCATGCTGACATATTCCTCCCAATCTTGGGATGAGAAGCTGACCTAACGCGCCATCAGAGGAGGAGCACATGTCTCTCTCTCCCCCTAATCTCCAAGCAGGCCTTGCCGAGAGAAACAAGCAAGTGTTTCAGAGAGAGAGCGAGTTGATCTCAGCACCAACTACCAAATTCTGACTACTGAACAAAGGACACACACAGGGAGAGACTGAGAGTGTTGTGTACCTGCAGCTCCTTCAGTGACTGCTTCATGGTCCGTCTCTCCATCTCCTGACTGCCCATCATCATCTTCTCCAGGGCTATCAGTCTGCCCAGCACAGAGGGATCTGAGGGGCCGCTGAACAGACGGAGGGACGTTAACATATTGAAACCTTTCTCACCCCTCTCTTCCCTCACCAGTAGGTGGGGCTATGAACCTAGTTGGCTGGCGGACAACCAATAAACACTATAGGCAGGTCTAGAAAGGACTGTGGATATAAACGTAAACAAAGATCGCTTACTATTTTCACTCCTAAATGAAAAAGCCTCTTGACGTTGTCAACATATTGAAATCGACAGAAAGCCACCAATTGAAGTGCTGCCCTGCCCAGATTTGGATCACGTGACACCCATGGTCGGCTTGGTGTCACAGGCTTAAGAAGAAGTCAACGCTTGTGTAACATTCGTTAACGTCGCACATACAGTCGAGCACACCTTCGCACTATGCAGACTATTATTGATATGTTGGAGACGACTTCATCAGCTACAGCACAGAGGAAGAGATCGGCTCACATGCCGACGTGGAGAACAGCGGCCCACTTAAGCGGGACAACATGAAACAAAATGAGGCACGTGGTCATCTAAACCCTGAACACAGCCGTCCGCTTGGGTCTCATCTCCCAGCAGTGACCGTGAACAGTCCCCTACTAGAATACAGAGGGTGGGGTCAAACCTGTCGGGTGGGGCCGAAGGAGAGGCAGTGTTGGCTTTGTGGCTGCCTTTGGGTTTCTTCTTCTGTGGCTCCGCCTCTTTCTCCTCCCGGGCCCGCTTGACTGGTGGAGATTCAAGAAGGGGAAGGTAAGGGAAAGCTGTATGTTTGGTTAGCCACTATAAGTAGCAATGATAGGAGTAGCAGTTAGCTGCAGTCAATCTCGTAAGCTATTAGTAGCAACGTTAGCAGCTATAAACAGGACTAGCCACGAGTAGCAACATTAGCAGCTATAAAAAGGACTAGCCACAAGTAGCAACATTAGCAGCTATAAAAAGGACTAGCCACAAGTTTCAACAATATCAGCTATAAACCTAACTAGCAAGCCAAGTTAGCGTCTCACCTCGCGGGACCGGCACCGTCAGCGTCTCGCGGACGAAGGGCTTGTTGACAACCAGCTTGGACTTGGCGGCGAAGTTGAGTGCGCTGAACGTGTCAAAGTAGAAGGCGTACTCGGGCGCGATGTTGGCAATCATGACGGCGTGGGCGGAGCCCCCCAGCGAGTCCTGAAGGAGGCGGGTCAGCTTGCTGTCACGGTACGGCACACGCACCCCAGCGCCCGTGGCGTTCAGCGAGTCCACCACCTTGCTGAGGGTGAAGAGCGACAGGTTGATGGCGCCGCTCTCCTTCAGCCGGATTCCCTGGTTGCCAGTGCGCCGGTTGTCCTCTGAGCCGGCCAGGTCCACCAGGTACAGCTTCCCGGTCTGCTGCCGATGGGGCGGGCAGCGCTGGGTCCGGACCACCTGAACCCCGGGACCGGGAGGGAACCCACAGGAAGGAGAAAACGGAGAGAGGAAAAGACCTTGAGTACACCGGGTCTACTGGGGTTCTGTCTCTCACAGGGGAAACTTTGTCAGTTGAAAAGAGTCAAAGTTCTCCTGGTGGTAGAATAAGGAAGCTTTAGGCTCGGTTTGAGGCTACCCGTCAGTAGAAACTGACCTTGATGAGCAGGATGGCGTGACTGCGACTGGACCGCTGGTTCAGCTTGGTGGAGGCGGTGGTCCGGTTCAGGCTGGCTGGGATGAAGTGGCGGTCGAAGTTTGCGAAGGAGGTGAGCGGGGTCTGGGTGAGACCCGGGATCAGGATGTTGTGGTCCTTGTCTTCCCTGATGGGCAGGTCTTGGGGAGAGGTGGACAGGAGGTCCAGAACCTGGGGGTGGGGGGGGGGGAGACAGAGAGAATCTGGAGCAGTGGTTCCACATGTTCTTGGTTCTCGGGTCATTAGGTCACCACCCCAAAAATACTAAATGTATTCCCCAATACTGCAGTAATCAACAATATTTCATGTTCTATTCTAAAACATGGAGGAACAAAAAGCTGCAACGATTTGGGGCTAAACTCAAGCTAGTAAGACATTAAAACATGAATTAACATGGTAACTTCAGTTCATCCATGGGCTTTTTTCAAAAGATTCTGGTTTGACGTATGATCTGCGACCCACCAGTTGAAAATCAGTGATAGATGACCTTCATCTGAAGGAGACCAACAACCTTAGAGCAACCTAAACCAGGTGCTAGTTAGTTGTAGCTAGTTAGATGCCAAGTTGTTACGTTCTGTAATCTCCCAGCAGGTATTGCAGCAGCCAGTGACCACATTGCAGAGCTCATTATAGCACCAGCTACCAAATCCTGGTCTACTGAACAGAGACAACCAGTTTAGTCACTCAAAATACACAACTATCTCGTACTAGTAGACCAAAGACTACAGTCCTACCTTCTCGTTGTAGACCTAAGACTACAGTCCTACCATCTCATTGTAGACCTAAGACTACAGTCCTACCTTCTCATTGTAGATCTCCAGGTAAGACATGGCCACGCTGTAATCCCAGTCCTCCTGCTCCTCACCCCTGAGGCGGACCAGGTTGAAGACCTCCCGTATGGCGCGTGGTATCATCCCAGGGTGCTCGGGGGTACCCAGCATGGTGTGGGTCTTACCTGTGTATTTGTGCAATGACAATAAAGGCATTCTGATTCTGATAAGCCATTACAAACTATTAAACTTTTTTGTGAAGAGCGTCCATGCAGGTGTATGATGGAAAAAAATGATGGAAATCTATTGACTTATTGGTTATCCCAGTAGAGTTTGAACATAAGCTTGCAAGACAGCCTCACGGCAGGTGGTGAGTCAGGAGTCTCTTAGGGTAGCAATCGTGTCAGAGATAGAGTGTGCGTCCTACCCGCCCCGGTCGGCCCGTAGGCGAACACGCTGGCGTTCTGTCCGCTCAGGATGTGCGGGAGGATGGGCTTGACGGAGGCCAGGAACACGCCCTGCTGCGTCGTGTTCTCGTCATGGAAGGCATCGAAACTGAATTAAAACACAGAACGGGTTAATTTAGAGGGACTTGCGAAGCGGTCGGTTTGAGCACATCTGAAGCGGAGTGGGTTGACTGGCAACCCGGAAGGTCGCAGGTTCGATCCCCCTGCTGCTCCCTCTAGCCAAGTGTCGAGGTTTCCTTGAGCAAGACACCCTAACACTAACTGCCCCTGATCAGCTGGCAGTCTCCTGGCATGGCTGACACTGCCGTCTATCAATGGGTGAATGTGAGGCATAACTTGTAAAGGTTTGCCTTTGGGTGAAGAGCTTTATAAATGCAGTCCATTCAATCCCATTTGGGAGTAGATCGATAAGACGAGAGAACCACTGACTGATAGCGGACGGTCTCCGTGGCGTTCCTCCAGTTGATGATCTCCAGGTTCTGGGCGTCCAGCCCGCGGACACACGGACCCTCCGTCTTGTCGTCCTCCCGGGCCATGTAGGGCCGCAGGCGGACGGCCACCCGCACCTGGGACGTCCTCTTAGCCCCGCCGTCCCCCGCCGGGATCCGCTGAGCCATGTCCGGGGCTGCAAACAATCAACATGGACCGATGTAGTCAAGCCTGGACGCAGAACACGCCAAAACAGTCCCTCACTAGTGATTAGACTGGAGTAGGGGGACAGTTAAGGGACAGTCGTGCATGTCCTTTAATGTCACAACACTGATGTTGTTTACAGTATTTGAGGCTGTTACTACATGGCGCTATAGAGCTAGCCGCGTTAGCACTATTGACCATGGCAGTTTGCATTACATCATTAATTACATATTGTGTGATATAAATGTCTCACCTTGTGTTCGTTCAGGTTCGACTAGCGGTGTTTCAATACTAGTGGTTCTGTTTATTCCGTCAAGGGACCAGTCTCATTGTTAAACCCAACAATGGCGACGCTAAAGATCTAACTTCGATAAAAACACGTTTGAAAAGCGAGGGACCGGAAACGGGAAACAGAAAGACACCAACCAAGAGCCGCCGATCCAACTTCCGGCGTCTACGCGTCTCTTTTTCATAGCGATTCATTATCGCGACTTCTATATTTGATTTAAATGAATTACAATCATAAGAAATAATTAAATGTATTGAAAATGGCATTACACAATACAATAAAATAATAATATTTCTCCGCCTGTGTCTGAGTGCTAAGCCTGTTGCGTTCAGCATACCTATATGTAACACGGAGCGGTCTAAGTGTGTTGGAGTCAGTCTAGCCGCATGACGTGTAGATCTGTGCGCTCAGCAGGCGGCGCTGCGCGGTCACCCAAAGTCAGTGCGGTTGGGTTCAAAATGGCGGCGCTATGTTTACCTCTCCGTGTGATCATCCGTGTGCTATTTTAACCTTCTTTCTTCTTATATTAGATTATATTATATAAGTCCACGCTTTTATTTAACCTCATGAGGTGCACGGATGCGTGTATTCTCGTCTACCGTAACATCTGCGACATCTGAAGGTAAATAAGTCATTCCCCATTATAATAATAATCATTACACTTCAACCACCAGCAGCCCAGTGAAATAGTTGTGTGGATGTTTTTATTTTCAACGAACTAAGGTTGTATTATTAACACTATGAATACAGTAGCTAGAGTAACTAGTAATACAGTGGTCGACTAGTCGTTTAACATCCATACAGTAGTTAGTAGTCGTTTAACATCCATACAGTAGTTAGTAGTCGTGTAACATCCATACAGTAGTTAGTAGTCGTTTAACATCCATACAGTAGTTAGTAGTCGTTTAACATCCATACAGTAGTTAGTAGTCGTGTAACATCCATACAGTAGTTAGTAGTCGTGTAACATCCATACAGTAGTTAGTAGTCGTATAACATCCATACAGTAGTTAGTAGTCGTTTAACATCCATACAGTAGTTAGTAGTCGTTTAACATCCATACAGTAGTTAGTAGTCGTATAACATCCATACAGTAGTTAGTAGTCGTTTAACATCCATACAGTAGTTAGTAGTCGTGTAACATCCATACAGTAGTTAGTAGTCGTATAACATCCATACAGTAGTTAGTAGTCGTTTAACATCCATACAGTAGTTAGTAGTCGTATAACATCCATACAGTAGTTAGTAGTCGTTTAACATCCATACAGTAGT
This sequence comes from Muraenolepis orangiensis, assembly GCA_027704905.1. Classification (NCBI taxonomy): domain Eukaryota; kingdom Metazoa; phylum Chordata; class Actinopteri; order Gadiformes; family Muraenolepididae; genus Muraenolepis; species Muraenolepis orangiensis. Next base: position 3,624,678 of record CM051014.1, on the reverse strand, counting down.
TAGTAGTCGTATAACATCCATACAGTAGTTAGTAGTCGTTTAACATCCATACAGTAGTTAGTAGTCGTTTAACATCCATACAGTAGTTAGTAGTCGTTTAACATCCATACAGTAGTTAGTAGTTGTTTAACATCCATACAGTAGTTAGTAGTCGTGTAACATCCATACAGTAGTTAGTAGTCGTATAACATCCATACAGTAGTTAGTAGTCGTTTAACATCCATACAGTAGTTAGTAGTCGTATAACATCCATACAGTAGTTAGTAGTCGTATAACATCCATACAGTAGTTAGTAGTCGTTTAACATCCATACAGTAGTTAGTAGTCGTATAACATCCATACAGTAGTTAGTAGTCGTTTAACATCCATACAGTAGTTAGTAGTCGTATAACATCCATACAGTAGTTAGTAGTCGTTTAACATCCATACAGTAGTTAGTAGTCGTTTAACATCCATACAGTAGTTAGTAGTCGTTTAACATCCATACAGTAGTTAGTAGTTGTTTAACATCCATACAGTAGTTAGTAGTCGTGTAACATCCATACAGTAGTTAGTAGTCGTATAACATCCATACAGTAGTTAGTAGTCGTTTAACATCCATACAGTAGTTAGTAGTCGTATAACATCCATACAGTAGTTAGTAGTCGTTTAACATCCATACAGTAGTTAGTAGTCGTGTAACATCCATACAGTAGTTAGTAGTCGTGTAACATCCATACAGTAGTTAGTAGTCGTATAACATCCATACAGTAGTTAGTAGTCGTTTAACATCCATACAGTAGTTAGTAGTCGTGTAACATCCATACAGTAGTTAGTAGTCGTATAACATCCATACAGTAGTTAGTAGTCGTTTAACATCCATACAGTAGTTAGTAGTCGTTTAACATCCATACAGTAGTTAGTAGTCGTTTAACATCCATACAGTAGTTAGTAGTCGTATAACATCCATACAGTAGTTAGTAGTCGTTTAACATCAATACAGTAGTTAGTAGTCGTATAACATCCATACAGTAGTTAGTAGTCGTTTAACATCCATACAGTAGTTAGTAGTCGTTTAACATCCATACAGTAGTTAGTAGTCGTTTAACATCCATACAGTAGTTAGTAGTCGTTTAACATCCATACAGTAGTTAGTAGTCGTTTAACATCCATACAGTAGTTAGTAGTCGTATAACATCCATACAGTAGTTAGTAGTCGTTTAACATCCATACAGTAGTTAGTAGTCGTATAACATCCATACAGTAGTTAGTAGTCGTTTAACATCCATACAGTAGTTAGTAGTCGTTTAACATCCATACAGTAGTTAGTAGTCGTATAACATCCATACAGTAGTTAGTAGTCGTTTAACATCCATACAGTAGTTAGTAGTCGTATAACATCCATACAGTAGTTAGTAGTCGTTTAACATCCATACAGTAGTTAGTAGTCGTTTAACATCCATACAGTAGTTAGTAGTCGTTTAACATCCATACAGTAGTTAGTAGTCGTTTAACATCCATACAGTAGTTAGTAGTCGTATAACATCCATACAGTAGTTAGTAGTCGTATAACATCCATACAGTAGTTAGTAGTCGTTTAACATCCATACAGTAGTTAGTAGTCGTTTAACATCCATACAGTAGTTAGTAGTCGTGTAACAGCCATACAGTAGTCGTATAACATCAGACTGTTAAGTCGTGTATATGCGTATAGCATATAACAATGTATATTTTATTACATTGATATATATATATACATATTGCTCTTTTCTGTGCCGATATTTAGCATTTTATAAATTGCATTTTTATTTTTATTTTTTTACTTTATTCTATTTTTATTCTATTTTTATTTTATAACTGCTGTCTGTCGTTGGGTATTGCACATAATATTTTCACATCACTGCTTTATACTTGTGTAAACTGTGAAGTGACAATAAACTTGACTTGACTTGTTATATTATAAGTATAGTACAAAGTATGGTATATTGTGTTAAATTGTAGGAAACTCATACTGCGAGAGGGAATGTGGAGTAAGCATTCCATTGTACAACATCTTGAATTTTGAATCCAAACAGTAGTCCTATAACATCATACAGTAGTCCTATAACATCCGTACAGTAGTCCTATAACATTCATACAGTAGTCCTATAACATTCATACAGTAGTCCTATAACATTCATACAGTAGTCCTATAACATTCATACAGTAGTCCTATAACATCATACAGTAGTCCTATAACATCCATACAGTAGTCCTATAACATTCATACAGTAGTCCTATAACATCATACAGTAGTCCTATAACATCTGTACAGTAGTCGTATAACATCCGTACAGTAGTCCTATAACGTCATACAGTAGTCGTATAACATCCGTACAGTAGTCGTATAACATCCGTACAGTAGTCCTATAACATCCATACAGTAGTCCTATAACATCCATACAGTAGTCCTATAACATCCATACAGTAGTCCGATAACAATAGTCCACTAGTCAACCACTGTGTAACAGACTGCCTTCCTGACAGGAGACCTTGCGGGCTGCCTCCGGGATGCAGGCCGAGGCGATGGACCCCTCGCTGCGGCAGGGCGTGGAGGCGCTGGCGGTGGTCGACCAGTCCTCCTCCTCCTCCACCGCCGTCGCCGGAGACACGGCGGGGGAGGAGGAACAAGAGAGACACGTGGGGGACGCGGGAGAGAGTGACGTCAAGATGGGAGACGCAACAGGAGTGGAAGAGAACACTTCACCGCAGGACGAGAAGATGACTAACAACGGTACGGTTTGTGGTCTTAGATACACAAGGTCTGTTGTACCTATTGTCAAATATAGGGAGCCAACTTATTGTACTTTTACCTGAGCACTGGTTCTGCTCTTGGAGGCTTGTTAGAAAGGAAATGTGTTATATATTATGTTATTATATATGTGTATATCTATGTAGATATTATATTATTATGGCTCGTTAGGAAGAAAATCCACTTATGACTTCTGGTGACTAGTAGTTATCTTGTCTACTTGTTTAATGTGATGTAAAACTAGGGTGTGATTTACCGTAAAGCACCTTTTTTATTTTATTTTTTTCCATCCAAGGGACTTAGTTAGTTCATACCTATGTTGGTAAGGAGCAGGTACTGCAAGTTAGACTGAGCACCGGAGCCTTCCAACTAGGAGTCGAAGGCCTTACCCCCACGCACCCTACCCCCTAACTGTACAGCTCCAAGTTTGCTGGGGCCTTCTTCTGTACTGTACTCTTCGACCTCGAACCTTCGCTGGTCCCAGGTGGTATTGAGCTGTTGTTTCCTCCGCCATCGAAGACTGGACAGAGGTTAAGTTTAGGCCTGTTTACTTGTTTGTCTTTTAGCAAGTTAACCTAAAAAGTTATGTACGGAATTGGACAAAACTTGGTTAGATTACTTATCGGCCAAGTGATTTTGATTTTCCGGACCTTTTGGTGTGGCGGAGGTATAAGCTCTACCGAGGGCCCTCTAGTTTCAACATGTGTTGTCTGTTGTGTGTTCCAGGAGTAGAGGACAGGGGAGGAGAGCGGCAGGAGTCCCAGCAAGGAGGAGACTCCCTGCTGTCAGACGGAGCAGAGAAGACCGGGGGAGAGGAGGAAGAGATAGAGTGGGAGGTCCCCTACAGCGATGAGGAGCTGGAGCGGCCAGCCACGTGGATGCCCCCGCCGGCAGAGATCAAGCGTCTGTACGAGATCCTGGCGAAAGGGGAGGAGCTGGAGCTGAGCTTTGAGCCCCTCCCCCGTCGCCCCCCCACGCCGGAGCGCACCCCCTCCCCTGAGAGGGATGACGACGACGACGACGACCAGGACGTTGTCCAAAAACAGCGGACCGACCGGGAGAGCAAGTAAGTCCTGACCCGAAAGACCGCGGCCAGTAGTCATGGTGGTTGTCGTTGTTGACCAGTCGCAACCCTTCCCCCGCCAGGGCGCCGTCTCCGACAGAGTTTGACTTCGACGAGGAACAAACACAAGCAACTCCGAAGAACGCCTTCATCAACCGACGCAGAACGCCTGGTAACCTAAACTAACCCTCGCTTACCTTATACCTAAACTAACCATTTCCTACCTCTAAACCTAACCCTCTCCACCTCCTGACCCGGTCTGTCCTCCTCCAGGCTCCTCGGCCCGCTCCTCGGTAAAGCGAGAGGCCCGTCTGGACAAGGTCTTGTCCGACATGAAGCGCCACCGTCGGCTGGAGGAACAGATCTTGCGGACGGGCCGGGACCTGTTCAAGAGGGTGGAGCAGCCCCTGTCCCCCAACAGCCAGAAGGAGCGGGAGAAGGAGCGGGAGAGAGACAGTAACCCCGACACCATCTTCTCCCCTCGGCAGAGGAGATACTGAGACGCACCACACTTGAATTTTTTTTATCAGCTTTGGACATGTTTTTAAAAAAACGTTTAAATAAACTCTTTAACGCCGGTTGGACGCCCGTTAATATCAATTGCGGTTCACTTGACTCTTTAACCCAGCTGGGTTCGATGCTGAAGGTGCCTTGTTTCTCTTCGTAATAACCTCTGCCTGCTGTAACTTGGTGACCCGGGGTGTGTAGCGCCCTCTAGTGGTGAAGCCGGTGTACATCTTTCTGTGTGTGATTTGTTAATTGGTTTTCAGGGCACTCTGCTCGGTGTAATCAGGTCAGTGGTTCAGATGTACCACACACACGTTCTCAATACAAGGTTCCAGCAGGCGAAAAAGAACAGACGGGGGACATTGGACTATATTTTAGTGAAGAGTTTGAGTACCATGACGAGCACAGGGCTCCAGAAGCATAGAGAACAGGGATGCAGAAATATGAACCAAATAAATAAACAATAAATAAATAATTACAAATAAATAAGCCTTTTCTGTGGAATATACAGTACATTGGTTGAAATACTTTAGCACTGGCGACAAGCAGTAGTCCGACACCATGAGAGGAGGGGGGAGACAGGCTGGGGTGTCCCGGGACCTCGTCTGGGGTCTCCCGGGTCCTCCCTCTCCCCGGGACCTCTCGTCTGGGGTCTCATCCAGGGAGGTGGGGGGGGAGGGAGACAGGCTGGGGTGTCCCGGGACCTCCCTCTCCCCGGGACCTCTCGTCTGGGGTCTCATCCAGGGAGGGGGGAGGGAGACAGGCTGGGGTGTCCCGGGTCCTCCCTCTCCCCGGGACCTCTCGTCCGGGGTCTCATCCAGGGAGGGGGGGGGAGGGAGACAGGCTGGGGTGTCCCGGGTCCTCCCTCTCCCTGGGACCTCCCGTCTGGGGTCTCATCCAGTCGCTTGAGAATCTGAAGCTAAACGGTCGGTTCAGAACAAGTCACACAACGACCACAACGGGATGGAGGACACAGTTCACACATTTGGATCTAAATAAAAAGACACTTTTAAAAGACAGGACAAACAGAACTCATGTGGCTTTAAAACTATGTCCCGGTTCAAGGTACGTCAAAGGCTGCCGCTTTAAAAGTATTGTATCGGTTTCCCTCAGACTGCAAAACACACCCTCCCCTTGAGGACCATGGACCCTAAACCCACTAGTCCAGACCCTCTAAACGCATGGGCCCCCACTAGTCCAGACCCTCTAAACTCATGGGCCCCCACTAGTCCAGACCCTCTAAACTCATGGGCCCCCACTAGTCCAGATCATCTGACCTGACAGAACATCTGTGGCTACTGTGTCACTACAGACACTGACCCAACCTCAACAGAAGGAGAACCCCTTTAAAAGGGGCATGGCTACCGAGCATTACCGCTGTACGGGTTAAACACACAAACACTTGGCCTGTTCAATGGAATATAAGGTAATAGTATCTACACCGTTGCCTCGGCTGGCCTTACTGGAAGTGTGTATCAGGGGAAGCTGCTCCTCAGGGTAAAAACTGAACTACCTGGACCCCATCTCGTACCTCAGGTCTACATCATGAGATATACACAAACAAACATAAGATATTATGGATATATTATAAAGACCAGGGACACATCACAGTGGCTAGATTTGGTATATCAAATATGTGAATGACGACCCGATTAGCCGGGCACTACTTTCCTCAGCGGAGGCCCACCGCTCCTATCTGAATGCGTGGTCGGTGTATAACAGTGGAGAAGGTTCCGGCAGGTTAGGCCTCGGTGCTGGAAGCTGCTACTAAAAGTGGCCCCCGCGGAAGATGCAAAAAAGGTGTCATCACAACAGGCATGCTTTAAATACTATAGTTATGTTACGCCGCTCGCTAACCTAGCAAAAACGGAAGGAACTAGCTATAGCGTAGCTAGCAGGATGGGAGACCTCGGCTACAGTTCAAAACCAAGGAGGCGATTCTCCTTTAATACTAAACAATATAACATAACAAAATAATAATAATGAACGCCTTATATGAAACATCTACCAGCTGTAGAACTGAGGGAACATTCTAGAACACTGAAGGAGAGCGGTACACCGGCTAGCCAAGCTCTGTTAAACTAGGCGCGCTAGGCTAGCTCCGTTACGTTAGGTGCTGGGCTAGCTCCGTTATGTTAGGTGCTTGGCTAGCTCTGTTAAGCTAGGTGCTAGGCTAGGCTAGCTCCGTTAAGCTAGGCCTGCCAGCTAGGCACGCTAGGCTGCGTGCCTCTCGTTTTGGGGGAGGAGCCGAACCAGGGGCCAGGGGGTAAGGCAGCGGTCAGAGCACAGGATGGGGGAGGGACTACATGGTGGAGTAAGAGGAAGTGGTAACACTTACAAGTCAAATACTGCTCAGCCGAAGGGGTTGGGGGAGATGAGACGCCTTATCTACAGCAGATGTTCTAACATACAATATAATACATTCCTAGCTCCTGCTATGGGACACACACAGGATACAGTTAGCTCTGAGAGATAGCACCGCTATACTGCCAGTCTAAAACTAGCTAGCTCTGAGAGACAGCGTCGCCATACTGTCAGGCTAACTCCAGTGAGCTAGTCGGACCAGAGAGACATGGATGCTATACCGCCAGGCTAACTGTCTTGCTAATCAGTGCCGGGGAGACGAAGAGAACTACCGAGGTCCGGGTGGGAAGGGCTACCAGATGTTGGCCCCTCCCCCACCAGTCTCCCCACACTTTCTGTGCCTGCCAAACATACATTCTCTCTCTCGCTCGCTCGCTCCCCTCAGTGAGCGCTGGGCTCTGCCTCCAGGGAACGGGTGCTGTACCCGTTGGCAGGGGAGGAGGAGGGAGGCCGGCGGGAGGAGGAGCGGGTGAAGAGGCGGAAGGCCCCACGGCAGATGAGGCTGAACCAATAGAGCTGGGGGGCCATGAGGAAGGCAGCACCCAGGTTACACTGCCAGGACACCTTGAGGGGGACCAGGAGGAAGGGGATGGACGCGTACCTGGGGGAGAGAGAGATAGATAGACAGAGAGAGAAATAGAGACACACACACACTTTAGCAGCTAGCCATAACATGCCGTTAGCTAATACAACAACAAAGGGACAAATTGGCCGACAGTCAAAGAGAAAGACAGACAGCCAGAAGAAAAGAGACAGAGACAGACAGACATATGGAGCGAGAAGAGAAAGGAGGACATACAGACCACAGACCAGGGGAGAGGTAGGGAGGTGCGACAGAGTGAGAGAGGAGAGACAGAGAGGGGGAGAGAGACCGAGCGAGAGGACAGAGAGAGAGGAGAGAGAGGGAGGGAGGGGAGACCGAGAGGGAGGGAGGGAGGGGAGACAGAGAGAGGGAGGGAGGGAGGGGAGACAGAGAAAGCGAGAGAGGGAGAGAAGACAGAGCGAGAGAGGGAGAGAAGACAGAGCGAGAGAGGGAGGGAAGACAGAGCGAGAGGGAGGGAGGGAGGGGAGACAGAGCAAGCGAGAGAGGGAGAGAAGATAGAGAGCGAGAGCGAGAGAGGGAGGGAAGACAGAGCGAGCGAGAGAGGGAGGGAAGACAGAGCGAGAGAGGGAGGGAAGACAGAGCGAGAGAGGGAGGGAAGACAGAGCGAGAGAGGGAGGGAAGACAGAGCGAGAGGGAGGGAGGGAGGGGAGAGAGTGAGAGAGGACGGGAGGGGAGACATACCTGCCATAGGCGTAGTAGAGATATGGGAAGAGAAGCACTCGAAAGACGAAAAAAGTAACCAGCATTAGGGCCCCATTCACTTTGTGCAGCAGAGTGTGTTGCTGTTTGTACTGAGAGAGAAACAGAGGGAGAGAGACAGAGAGAGAGACAGCCAGCAGGCGGGTCGGTCAAGCTGAAGGAGTTAACCCCAGTGTATGGAGAAGAAGAAGCACCCTGTGTTTGATTAAGGGCCCCCAGGGAGATGCCACAGCAGTGGTCTGAAGGCACAGCTTGAAAATCATTTCATACAAAAACACATAAGACAATATAGAAGCACTGTTTTGAGAGAGAGAGAGCGAAAGAGTGAGAGAGCGAGAGAGCGAGAATCTGGGGGCCCTAACAAGGTAATGTTATGATGTGGGGGGCCCTCACGAGGTAATGTTATGATTTGGGGGCCCTCACAAGGTAATGTTATGATTTGGGGGCCCTAACGAGGAGGTGATATGATTTGGGGGCCCTAACGAGGAGGTGATATGATGTGGGGGCCCTAACGAGGTAATGTTATGATGTGGGGCCCCTAACGAGGTAATGTTATGATGTGGGGCCCCTAACGAGGTAATGTTATGATGTGGGGCCCCTAACGAGGTAATGTTACGATGTGGGGGGCCCCTAACGAGGTAATGTTATGATGGGGGGCCCCTAACGAGGTAATGTTATGATGGGGGGGCCCTAACGAGGTGATGTTATGATGGGGGGCCCTAACGAGGTAATGTTATGATGTAGGGGGGCCCTAACGAGGTGATGTTATGATGTAGGGGAGCCCTAACGAGGTAATGTTATGATGGGGGGGCCCTAACGAGGTAATGTTATGATGGGGGGGCCCTAACGAGGTAATGTTATGATGTAGGGGGCCCTAACGAGGTGATGTTATGATGTAAGGGGGGCCCTAACGAGGTGATGTTATGATGTAGGGGGGGCCCTAACGAGGTGATGTTATGATGTGGGGGGGCCCTAACGAGGTGATGTTATGATGTGGGGGGGCCCTAACGAGGTAATGTTATGATGTGGGGGGGCCCTAACGAGGTGATGTTAGGATGTAGGGGGCCCTAACGAGGTGATGTTATGATGTGGGGCCCCTAACGAGGTAATGTTATGTGGTGTAAAGGAGAGGGAGACATCTGCCGTTTAATTCAGCCTTAACATGTACCTTATTTTCCAGACTATGTCACACCGGAGTTTAAATCCCTAAAAAAAATAAAAGTTGCTTCGGTGTATAGGTCGCATTTACCAGCCAGATGACGTAACTGGACCGTTGATAGTAGGGATGCTCCGATCGATCGGCCGCCGTTCATTATCGGCCGAAATTAACTCTAAACCGATCGCCCAGAGCTCTCAAACACGGCCAGTCAGAAGAGCCGATCAAATGACACGAAATACATGAGACTTTTCCCGGTGAGCGGCATAAGACATGCAGTGTGTGAAGGCCGGCAGCACTGCTGAGAGCTACCGGTCAATACAGAAGGATCATATTGGGCTCCTAGAGCCTTTATTCTATTGTGGGCGGGTATGATCGCTCAAAAGATGATCATCTGGTAGCACCGCTTCACATGCTGCTTTTAATAATCACCACGGAACAAATGAGACCTACTGGGTTTGAACGGCCATGGGAGAAACCAACATGGAGGAGTTTTCACTGTCTAGCACGGTTTTTAGAGCACTGTGTGTGTGTGTGTGTGTGTGTGTGTGTGTGTGTGTGTGTGTGTGTGTGTGTGTGTGTGTGTGTGTGTGTGTGTGTGTGTGTGTGTGTGTGTGTGTGTGTGTGTGTGTGTGTGTGTGTGTGTGTGTGTGTGTGTGTGTGTGTGTGTGTGTGTGTGTGTGTGTGTGTGTGTGTGTGTGTGTGTGTGTGTGTGTGTGTGTGTGTGTAATCTGCTCGCTCACTGACTGCAGCGATTTGATTGGTTGAGTAGCGTCACGTGAGACGATCTGATCTCTCGGCCGTAGTTTGAACGCAGTCAGAAAAAAAAACATGAGACGCTTCAAAGTATAAGTCACAGGACCAGCCAGACAGCTAAAAAAAAAGGCGTGACTTATAGTCCGGAAAATACATTAAGCTATTTTCAGAGCACAACAGCTGCTTCTTGTTTTCCAGAGAGCTGGGAATGAATGAATGAGCCTTGAAAGACTACAACAAGGTGCATGTTGGGGGAGAGAGAGAGAGAGAGCGAGAGAGCGAGAGAGCGAGAGAGCGAGAGAGAGCGAGAGAGAGAGCTCACCTGGATCAGGATCTTCCCCAGACAGACCGAGGGCGTGCTGAGCTCAGCCATGAGCATCACACCCTGGAAGTAATCACCCCGGCCCTGCCTCCAGAACTACACACACACACACCACACACACACACACCACACACACACACACACACCTCATTGGTATCGGAAATGTAATGAAAATAAATGTGTATTGACTGAGTACATGATATCATTGGTTGAGGAGATTCACTGGAACATCGACCCCCAGGTTGCTTTATAGAACCTTAAAGGAACCTTTGTGGACATGAAAGCGTGCCCGGTACAATTCTCCTTTTAAGTGTCTCTCGCACAACGTTCTCCTGATTAGATTGAAAGAGCAGCAGTTACCACGGAGACAGGGAAGCAGACGGTGACCATGACGACGTGATGGAGGACCATAAGGAACTCCCGATGCAGGTAGCTGAGCAGCGCTCGGCCCACATGCTGGGGCGCGGCCGCCGCCTCCTCGTGACCCTTGACCCTCAGCTTGTACCAGTAGCACATGAACATGGCGTAGATGTCGTACACGAAGTAGGGCACGGCGAACAGGATGTAGCTGCTCGTCAGCCAGTGCCTGGACAGGAAGGACAAGTGGGTTAGGAAAGGAAACAACCCCTGTGTGTGTGTGTGTGTGTGTGTGTGTGTGTGTGTGTGTGTGTGTGTGTGTGTGTGTGTGTGTGTGTGTGTGTGTGTGTGTGTGTGTGTGTGTGTGTGTGTGTGTGTGTGTGTGTGTGTGTGTGTGTGTGTGTGTGTGTGTGTGTGTGTGTGTGTGTGTGTGTGTGTGTGTGTGTGTGTGTGTGTGTGTGTGTGTGTGTGTGTGTGTGTGTGTGTGTGTGTGTGTGTGTGTCCGCCGTGGACTGGGTATCAGTTGTTGTTTTGCGTGTCCCGGTGATCTGACGATTCTCCTGGAGAGTTCCAGGTTCCTATGGAACCTACCAGCTCCCCTGTGGTGCGAGCAGCACCACAACGACACCGTGTCTTCCCTCACCTGCTGCTCTGTGTGCTTTGGCACAACTCTTGTGATTTTGTGAACTGGGCACCGCAAGATGTGTTACCAGTGCGAGCCGGGGATCCTTCTACTCTATTAAACCTTTAATATCAGTCCTAGATACATACTTGGGTCTTACAGGAGAAGACGTGAGCTTCACAGGACTTACTGGTCCTCGATGATGTCGTCGCAGGAGGCGGCGATGATGAAGCCGGCGGAGGAGGCCATGAGGGCCTGCACAGACGACACCAGCCTGGAGAGAACAACCGGGTCAGCCCTGGTACAACACACGGGTCCCTGAGGCCTGATCACTAGCACCACCACGAGAAAGTCTCAAATAAAGTTGACTTTATTCCCGTTAGGTCAGACAGACGTATTCTCGGCCCCAAAATCGCTGACAGAAAAGGGAGGACAAACATCTGGATGAACGTCAGGAGACCCTTGCATTTCCTGTCTGGCAACTCCTTTTGCACACAGCCGGAGGTCGACACTCACCTGGCCGAGACAATGACAGCGTCTCCCTCGCTCCAGCGCAGGCCGGGGATGTGCTTCAGACATTGTTTGGACAGCAGGAAGAGACCGGGGAAGAAGACGGAGCCGGCGGCCAGGATGCTCAACATGGCGTCTCACAGGGGGCCTCGCAGCGGCTTGTCCTCAGCAGGCGATCTGTGGCTCTCTGAGGACAGACGGGATCACAGGGCTAAGAATCACACAGGATCACAGGGCTAAGAATCACACAGGATCAGGGATTCAAGAATCACAGGATTCAAGAATCACACAGGATCACAGGGCTAAGAATCACACAGGATCACAGGGCTAAGAATCACACAGGATCACAGGGCTAAGAATCACACAGGATCACAGGGCTAAGAATCACACAGGATCACAGGGCTAAGAATCACACATGATCACAGGGCTAAGAATCACACAGGATCAGGGATTCAAGAATCAGACAGGATCACAGATTAAAGAATCAGACCTGATCACAGACTACAAAAGAACATCTCTGATGGACAGAATTAGCACCAACTAACGGTCGTCAAGGCAGGTATTAGAGAGCAGTTCTGCACTGAACTACATATAAATCTTGACATCTTCCCGTTCAATTTCCCAGCAGTGGTGGGAAATAACGCTATGAAATTGGATTTCAGAGTACGACTCACTCGGTCGATGGATTCTTATATTCCAGAAGACATTAAGTAACTTAATACATTTGGAAAACATGCAGTGAAAGGTCTGTGGAGCTTTGACTACGACTGTCATCACTATCATATGGTTAACCACTACATTATCACCATGTGTGTGTGTGATAATTCCAGAGGCTTGTACATCCGTTTTTCTCATCCTTGAGTGTGAAGTGCACAAAGTTAGCAGCCCATTTCCCATGACCTGAGCAGAAGCTGACTCGGGAGAAAGTGGCCTTGCATTAGAGGGAAAGTGCGCTACTTTCTTAACGTCAGAGAGCCGTGGACTGACCGCTACGCGTTAGGGACGTGTTGTAGGACAACCTGGCGTTCTGCTGGTGTCTCCAAGCCACGCTGGGGACATCACCGATGTAAACCAGGCAGAGTGGCGTCCTTCAGGGATACAAAGCTGCTGACTGATGTCTTTCAGTCTGTCTGGGGACTAAGGTCCAACAGATAAGACTTTCTCTCATGTTGCTTTAACACCAGTACATGTCTTTTGATAAAGTACCGAGCACCACATACACAAGACTAACCCCCAGGTCAGATGGTGTCCTGTGGAGGACACTAAGCCCAGGTCAGATGTTGTCCTGTGGAGGACACCAAGTACCGGTGTGCGGGTCCGTTACTGACGGCTAACAGCGGGTAGCAGCTAGGCTAACAACCCGGTTAGAAACAAGCATACGCGCTAACAGTTAGACTGGCTAACATATTAAAAGTGTTTACACAAAGCACACAAATGGTTACGTCATTATTACTCATTATAAAACAATTACGTGGAAGTTACGCAGTAGAGACCAGCCAGCGTCCGGTCCAAACGGGGGTCCTGCGGGAGGCGTTCGACGGTAGAGATGTGGCGGGGCTCCGCGCCTCGACGCTCCGCATGTTTCTGAGGCCGACACGGTGCTAACGACGAGCCAAGGGCTAACGCTAGCCTAACACAACTGCTATCATCGATGCTAGCAGCTAGCCTCCCCGACGCGTAATTAGCGACGACAACGCTGACTTTTAGAGCTCCGATCTAGACTGGGGATAGAGCGAACAATGTAGAGATCCGGGTCCCTCCAGGGCGGTGGTGTTGGCGGCTAGCGGGGCTCGGCTCACGGGGTCGTCCGGCTCATGGCTGCTGCTCGTGCGTGCAGCGCTAGCGGCGGAAGGGGAGCGCATTGGTATGGAGAGCAGCGCGCCGCGCGCCGCGTCTGGTCCGAGGCGCGCGGGAGGAGCGCTTTGTGTTCAAAGGAGGACTTTAATCAGAATGATATACATCTAAATACTCCGTTATATTAGGCCTACTTGTGCATTCTTCCATATTTTATATTTAAACGTGTACTGTATTTCTACTACTGTTGATTCGATCATGTCATTGTTATTATATCAATGTTATACATATCATCTTATATTAATGTTATTATTGAAACCATTATAGCTCTATGTTATATGTTCTGGGAAGCACTTACTCATTCTGTATGAAAGACAAAATACAAAAATAGTTAATTATGACCATTATTAACTAAATATTTGGTTTTATAGCTGTACTGCATACAGTAAAAAAACTAAATATGGCGCTAATCATGCAAAAAAATTTGATAAAGTAACATAACTTATGCAATATTTAAACAAACAACTGAAAGTTTAGGAAGGGAGAGGCGGGGGGTGTTTAGCTGCTCTGGGCTAAATCTGGAAACACTTTCCACTGTACCACAGCAGGGCTGGGAATACAGCACACGTAAACACGGTGCTTAAGTAGACCTACACTCATGGTGTGGACGCCATTTATACCATTACGTTACTTTGACTTACTGTACAAATACACATTATATACACCCCACTACATTCCAGGAGGACATTTACTTCTGCACAGTGTTCTTATTTAGAAATACACCAGTACTACCTCAGTATTACATCGGAAATATATCAGTACTACATCAGTAACTCAAAGTACTCCCTGCAAACGTTTTCAGTTGTTCAAGCGTCAGGTGTTACGTTTCCACCTCTCGGTACGAGCTTACAAACATTACCTTTTAGTTTGTCCTCATCATGGTGAATATCGTAAATACATATTTCTGAACAATAACTCTGTTTTTCAGTCCACGTTTGCACGTTCTAGTTCAGCAGTACTACTCCTGGTTTTGAATCACTTTTAAAAACAGTATCGCAATACCCTTTCCATGGTGAGGAGAGGAAGGTGTGTTTCTATCACCAGACACCAGAAGAGCTCACAAAACTCAATTAAACAGTTTTAATTTTAATTGTCAAAAAATTACAAAATAATATGTTCCCTACAGAATCTACAAATAACATAACATTTATGAGTGGTAAGCATAAGAACTGTTTATAGACATGCATACTGTTGAGAAATATAAAAATATAAATATAAATACACCCCTTTAATATTCTTAATGAATCCATGACTAAGAATTAAAATATTTTGAGAGTAAAAGAATTAAAAAGCAGTTGAGTACGATAAGGCATTAAGATGTATCGCAGTAGCTGTACAGGTTCCTAAAGGTAGAGCTATTACTTTTTAGTAGTGTCATGTCATGTCATGTCATGTCAAACCCCCCCCCCCCCCCCCCCAATAAATCAAGGTTAAAATTACTACTACGGGTCTTTCTCAACAGGAATAACACCTCCAGAAATGAAATAACTATGCAATTTTTAAGATTACCATAGACATGAAAATGATCAAAACCCCTCCCATTATGAAACACTTGCTAAGCCCCAATAACGGGGACCCAGAGGTTGTCTTTTCAAACCCCGCACATACAGATCCATAACTCACCCACAGGGGCCCACACACACACACACACACACACATTTTAAAAACAACAATGGCAATGACAGTTACAATCAAAATCCATGGCAATGCATTGGTTGAAAAGTTGAATTAGAAACCGGTTTAAGTGATGGACTAGGCTGGCTCTCATGCAGAAGGTGGATTCTCAGGCGCACGTAGTGGGTGACCAAGTCACCCGTTTACATACTGAAAAGATATTTGAAGTTATTTTTTCCTTTTATTTCTTTTTTTTTTTAAACATGTTTAGGCGCAAAACTTGGGAGAAATTATTTTTTTAGCCCACCCCCACATAAAGCAGGTTCTACTAACTGGAGTACCATCCTCAGAAACCCCGTAACAGTACATCCTCTGGTCTTCATCGCTGATTGGCTGAATCCAGAGTAACACCTCATCGAAACATACTAAAAGGTTAAAAAATAATTATCAGACACAGCTCTCATTTAGCTAGCAATTATTTCTCATCATATCAAACCGCTTCCTGTCCCAACAAATCAGTTTACAGACTATTGAGAAACGGTTGCAGAACAGCGCTTCTCAACCTGTGGTTCGGGACCCCGACTTGTAGATGGAACAATGTTCCGAGACACGAACTTCTGATTTCTTTGCATCTCCTTCCTCACGCACAATACTTCAGCGATACATCAGTGATATATCCCTACAACATCAGTGACTCAAAGTACTGCATGAGTGTTTCCCAAGCTTCATTTGTTAGAGAACCTTTCTGTACGAGCTATCGTCACACTTTGAGTTGGTCCTCAATATGGTTTTTTGGGTGAATCCATATTTCTCTTCATCTCGTCTAGACGCTGGCGGCAGAGCTTCAGATTTTCACAGTTGAAAAAAGGAAGCATTTGGACGGCATAATGTGGATCAATTGAAATTAAAAAGTTAAATCCATACTTAAAAGGTTATAAAACCGTTGGACAGTTACCCTTTATGGTTCACCAGGTTATGTCCATCAAACTTTCTGGCTATGCCTCCCAACACACATCTGATTGTAGAGTGGGAGGGGCTTGTGCAAGACAGAGAAAGCCTCTTGCACAGCAACATCGCCCTGCAACCTAACTTAAAGGTGAAGTGTCTACCGGAAGTCGGCAGAAAGGCATTCAAAAAAAACAACCTGATAGTGGGCGGGGCCTAGCTCAAACAGGGGGGGGGGGGGGGCGGGGGGCAGGGGTGAAGCACTTTGCCTGTTTGTCCGGCCGTTACATAATATGGGATCTCCTGCACATTATTATTTTAAAAACAAACACACCATCATAAATCTAAAAAGGTCAGAGCGGTCTGAGGAACCAGGTGACCCTCTACCTGGGGGGTCCGGACCCAAGGTTGAGAAACACTGCATAAGAGGCCAAAGGAGCGCTGGTGTGAAGAAATATATAATATATCGTACTGTAGCGGTAGAGTCCAGCAGACGCTCAGTTCTACGAATGTCTACTGAAGGGTGGAAAGCATTCAGAAGGATTTGGAGGACGTGCTCATGGTTTGTTTACATGAAGGGACCCCCCCCCCCCACACACACACACACACACACACACACACACACCATCAGGAGGTCAGGTTCTCTGGGGGAGGAAGTTCAGGGTGCTCTAAGGGTCAGAGGGCACACGCTAGCTGTGTGCCTGCGTAGCGGCGATGCTGGAGCAGTCCGTGACCAGCAGGTCCACCACGGCCCCGCTCACGTAGACCGGGGCCGCCGCCATGTTGGCCAGGGAGCTGCCGGACGCGGCGGTGCCGGAGGAGGGGTCGGGGCTGGAGGCTCCCTGGGGGCTGCTGTGGGTGCCCATGTGCCCCTGGGGACTGCTGTGGGTGCCCATGTGCCCCTGCAACTGGGTGGGGGTCTTGCACTGGATGCCGCACAGCTGGCAGACAAGCACCCCGCCGGGCACCGGGGAGCCCAGCCCACCGGAGCCCTCCTTCCACTCCTGACCGTGGTGCTTCTGGGCGTGGACACGCAGGTAGGTCAGCGTGGTGAAGCCTGGGGGGGGGAGGGGTATGATGTATAAGAATCATTAGTTCATTCTTATTAAGTTAGAGCTTCTCATATCAAAACTGATTCCACATAATCCCACACACAGAGGGGGCCTGGCGCGGAGGTTATTATGTACGTGTCATCGTATTTCCTACTGAAAGAATCTTTAGTTGTGACTCCATTCTACGATAGGTCAGTACTCTTTGTGGGCAGAGGTAACTCACTGCGGTTGCAGAGGTGGCAGGAGTGGTGCTGCGATTGGTTGTGCACCCTCATGTGGTCTGTGATGTAGGCGGCAGACAGCAGCTTGCCACAGATGTGGCAGGGAACCTTCTCCTCGTGACGGATCATGTGGGCCCGCAGGCGGTCTTTGGTGGCGAAGCTTGACTCACACGTCTGTCAGAGAGGAGACACGTTGGACCTGGAGCTAGACCAGGACACGCTAGCAGGGAGCTAGCAGTCACAAAGCTAGCACCCAGACAGCTAGCACACAGAAAGCATCTAGCCAACTAGTGTCTTGAGTAACAGAACACATGACGCAATGTTTAAAACGTGGCTGATGAAAACACTTTAAACCAGGACATGAAACAGACTGGGTAGACAGGGGGTCAGATAGGGGTACCAGAGGGGGAGACGGAGGGGTCGGATGGGAGTCCCAGAGGGAGAGACGGAGGGGTCTGATGGGGGTACCAGAGGGAGAGACGGAGGGGTCGGATGGGGGTACCAGAGGGAGAGACGGAGGGGTCGGATGGGGGTACCAGAGGGAGAGACGGAGGGGTCGGATGGGGGTACCAGAGGGAGAGACGGAGGGGTCGGATGGGGGTACCAGAGTGAGAGACGGAGGGGTCTGATGGGGGTACCCGAGGGAGACAGAGGGGACAGATAGGGGTACCAGAGGGAGAGACAGAGGGGTCGGATGGGGGTACCAGAGGGAGAGACAGAGGGGTCTGGTTGGGGTACCAGAGGGAGAGACAGAGGGGTCGGATGGGGGTACCAGAGGGAGAGACAGAGGGGTCTGGTTGGGGTACCAGAGGGAGAGACAGAGGGGTCAGATGGGGGTACATGAGGGAGAGACAGAGGGGTCTGATGGGGGTACATGAGGGAGAGACGGAGGGGTCTGATGGGGGTTCCAGAGGGAGAGACGGAGGGGTCTGGTTGGGGTACCAGAGGGGGAGGTTTTTACCGGGCACTTGAAGGGCCGTTCAGACGAGTGGACTTGTCTGACGTGGCTGTTGAGATGATCTGGTCTGAAGGTGGAAGGTCAGAGAAGAACATCACAGTAAGACACCAATCTACAAATCTATTCAGGTCAAAAGGTAAACCTCACTGATTCTATTCGTCAGGAAAGAGGACTTTGGACTGATACACTGTCTACGGGGGCCCTCCTCTAGGGCCCCGGGGCCAGGAGGGTCCAGTCAGACCTGATAAGGTCTTCTTTGTATCAGATTTGACTCTCTTGGTAATCAAACTGGGAAGACCTAGTATTCTTCTGTTAAAGCTCCCAGCAAATATTTTCAATTCACTGTACCTGCATCTGGTACTAGTTTGTATATTTGACAGTGTAGTGCACTTGGTTAAAGCGCTACAAAAGGCCTAGACACAATCAACATCATCCCCATGTCTTGTCACACCATCCCCCGGGCAGCAGAGGGCGCCCATACCTGGAGAAGGCCTTGGCACAGTGGGGGCAGATGTAGGGTTTCTCCACGCCCCCCTGATGGGACCGGACGTGGTGTGACATGCGGTCCTTCCTCTTGAAGCGCTGCTGGCAGATGGGACAGGAGTAGGGCTTCTCGTCCGAGTGGGACAGACGGTGGCGGTTAAGGTGGTACACGTCCCGGAAGGCCTTCCCACATGTCTCACATGCGTGGTTCTTTCTCACCGGGCTGGGGTTGGCCGGACGCTGGGGACAGACAGACGGGCAGAGAGACCGACAGGCAGACAGACGCGTGGACAGACAGACAGGGAGACAGATGGGGAGAGACAGACAGATCAACTAAAGACCTTACTTTAAAAACAGTCAAATCAGAACTCATGACCATATTCTGACTAAAGTACACATGCAAAACCACGACTGGTCTGGCCTTGGGTTTAGGATTGGACAAACTATATTATATATTAACTACTATATTAACTAATTTGGAAAACAATATTAATAGTTAGTCATTTTGGTGCAGAGTAAACCAACAATAGATCTTTATAGGTCACTCAGCTAATGATCAACACACTCTAATATCTCTCTCCACAGGATCCACCGGATCAGGACCTGGTTTCTTGACAGCAGACCTTCATAGGACCTGGTGCTGGGGGGGGGTTCATGCGAGGGTCTCTAGTACACCGTTTCTCAAACTGAGGGTCGGGGGCCGGACACGGGCAGCTGGGGGGAGGGGGGGTCAGGTGGTGGCCCACCTTCACCATGTCTTTATTTACATCATTAACCGCTTAGCAGGGGTGCCCATGTGGTTCTTACTAGCTAGGCTACGGCCCAGCTAGGCTAATGCCCAGATGCTGCTCATCATTTCTAGCAATAATCTAGGCCATTGCATAACGCCCAGCTAGGCAATTAGAGATCTAGGCTAAAGCCTAGCGGTTTCTTAAAAACAAGCTAGGCTATTGATGACTAGGCTATTGCTCTTGCCAAGGCCTAACGACTAGCAATTAGCGAGGTGACCACAGACCAGTTAGTTTAAGAAACAATGTCCTGGGAGGGGGGGGGGGGGGGGGGATGGGTGCCCTCACCCACCTGTCCTGTCGCCCCCGTCCCCATGGCGACCGCGCCGGCGGGAGTCAGAGTGTGGGGGGGGTTAGCACTAGCCACTACGGCGGTGGCGGCGGTCACGGCGACCCCCGCCTCCACCCCTGGGGCCTGCTGGGGCGCGAGGGGAGGGGCCATGGAGAGATGGAGCAGGGACAGCGGGACGGCCTGGGGTCTGGCCACCGTCTCCTTGGGCCGGTGGGTCATGCGTACCCCGGTGTGGACAGACTGGTGCCGCCGCAGGTTGTAGTTGTTCTTGAACTGCTTGTTGCAGATGGAGCAGACGTGGGAGGCCCGGGCAGGACGGGACGGGGCCTTCACTACGAAAACACACAGAGGACAAGACTAGTCAGAGGAGGGACAAGACTAGTCAGAGACACAGAGGAGGGACAAGACTAGTCAGAGACACAGAGGAGGGACAAGACTAGTCAGAGACACAGAGGAGGGACACGACTAGTCAGAGACACAGAAGAGGGACAAGACTAGTCAGAATATACAGGTTGTGGTCTAGTCACATTACATGTTGTTGGTCTAGGTGTGTTAACCGGGTTAGACTTAACACTCCTAACATGATACCAGGTTATGTTAAGATTATTGTGCATGTAAACTCAACAGGGGGGGGGAATACTCTAGGTTTACTTGTGGGACGATGGGCTGAGGATTGTTATCTGATTGTCTGCGGAGGAGTCCATCCATCAGTCGGCCCGTCTCTCTCTCACCTGGCGGGGGGTCCTCGCTGAGCGCCGCGGTGTCCACGGTGGAGGGGGGCTGGCTCATGTGCTCCGGAGGTGGGCTCTGGGAGCTGCCGTGCACAGACATCAGCTCTGATTGGAGGCTGCCCTCCACTTGGTTTTGGGTGGGAGTATTCTGCACACAAGGCCGACAGACAGCAGCGAATGTAAATAAAAAAAGTCCCCGACTACTTACTACTACCTTGACAGCTAAGCACCGCTACTACAGTCCAGATCCACGGTTTTGAGCTAAAAGAGACCGCGTGGAGGACGGTAGAGGTCGGGTGATTACAAGCGCCTTACCTGGAAGAGGAAATTGCTCCACGCAGCATCCATTTTGCAGATGCAGATGAAGAGAGACGAGGGAAAGAGTCGGCAGCAAACGTTCACTGGTCACCGTGAGAGCCAGAGACCCGGTGGAGGTGTGAGCACAACCCCCGTCGACACACACCGACGCCGGGCAGGAGGAGGGTGGAGGGTCGCCCTCGGAGCCGCAGGAGGCTCCTCCAGAGACAGGCTCTCAGGTGGACCGAGACACCCGGGTTCTCGTGGAGGAGGGCCGGGGCCCAGGAAGCACACCAACGGCCCTGTCTTCTCCTTCTCGGTTCGCTTTCTACCGTTTAGTCGTCAAACCAGAATAAAAACGAAGCATCTTAAGTGTATAAAACAACAGAATCCGTTGGATTACGTTGATTTTCAACGGTACACAATAAACCCCGAAAACGAATTAAAAAAAGCCATTCACGTTATCGTAAGAGTATCATTGGAGTGTAAACACCATAGCGGTTCGTGGTTGTTTAATTTATGAATCTATTTTAATTTATGAATCTATTTTATCGCGATCCCCCCCCGCTAGGCCCGGCCGGGTCTCTGTCAAAGCCTCGGTGTCTGCTTCAGGCCCTGACCCGGGCAGGGAGCGTGTGCGCCGGGCCGCAGCCTGCCGCTCCACCTCGGCGCTTCAGTGGCGAGGATGTCATCTTTCTTTTTTTATCGCTCTCTCTCTCGCTCTCTCTCGGTCGCGCTCTCTCTCTCCCTCCTCCTCCCTCCCTGTCTCTTTCTTCCTTTTCTTTTTTAATTCCTCTTCTTTCTTCTCCCCCTCCTCTCCTTTTCCTCGCACCGCCGTGTCCCACTCGCTCTTAAAGGGATGGGCTTTCTCTCTCAGGCGGACGGCCCCCTCGTTTCCTCTCCCGGTTTTGCCGACAAAAAAACACACCGTCGCCGTTGCCCTCCACTGTAGCTCCTGCGTCACCGCAACCCGCCGCCAGGGGGGCCCCTTCGCTAGAGAACCGACAGGAAAAATCACCTAGCGCATCTTAAAGGGCGGGTGCACCCGGTATCCCCTGTATCGATGACGTTAGAGTCGGATATAGAGAAAGCACGCACACACACACTGCAGCACCCAAATGAAATATAGAATTCATTGTACACATCACAAAATAAACCACTGGCTATGTGTTAATATCAATTTATTATCATGTTTTTAAATTACTTTAAATTACCCCCCCTCCCTTCTGATGGACACACCTTTAAATAACCCCTCTCTCTCTCCGTGTCTCTCTGGTCTCTCTCTCAGAACATGAAAGCCATCCTCAGTCAGAATGGTTTTGAAGAACTCGCCTCTTGGTCTGTTTCCCGGGCGATGGGGGGGGCCACACAGCTTCTGTATGTACAGCCCTCAGGGGACCTCTCCATTCAAGACCGCTCTAGGGGCCCCAGAACCCAGGAGCAATAAAACATAGGTGCCTCTAGAACAAAGCCGCAAAAGAACACAGGCTCTCTAGAACCCAGGGACACCAGAGCCTAGGGGCCCTCTAGAACCCATTGGCCCTCTAGAACCTAGGGACAACAGAGCCTAGGGGCCCTAAAGAACCCAGGGGCTCTCTAGAACCTAGGGACAACAGAGCCCAGGGGCCCTAAAGAACCCAGGGGCTCTCTAGAACCTAGGGACAACAGAGCCTAGGGGCTCTCTAGAACCTAGGGACAACAGAGCCATAGGACAATATAACATAGGGGCCCTCTAGAACCCAGGGGCCATGTTTTAAATCCATCCCAAGCGTCAATATTATGATTGTGTGTGTGTGTGTGTGAGAGAGAGCGGCGTCAGTCCACGTATGAGTTGGAGAAGTGATTGTTTCAGGACGCAGTGGCGCCCCCGTGTGGCAGGAGGAGGGCTGCTAGCTGTTAGCCGGTCGTCAGTTTTTCAGCGCCAAGTTAAAAGAGTTTTGATTTTGTTCACAACAAACACACACGTTTTGATTAGTCACAGTAATGTTGACACCTATAGAAAAACGCTGTTGGACTTCTTCTTCTTGCTCTTAAGTGTTCAATTGAATACTCGATGGAATATATCAAAATTACTATCCTCTTTTTAGCTCTATAAAACCGATGTCGTTGTTTTTTAAATATTGCCGCATGTCGGCCCTATGTACAGAAGGGTCCACCTATCACATACTAAACCCATGGTGACCACATAATGATGGAGCACATCTAATTCATGCATCGAGTGTGTGTCTCCCGAGAACGAACACACACACACACACACACACACACACACACACACACACACACACACACACACACACACACACACACACACACACACACACACACACACACACACACACACACACACACACACCTTCGTCACCACGTTAAAAGTCTTCCCTCAGGATTGTTCTAGTACAAGAGTCTCTTTACACACATTCAAAGCGTTGTGGTGTTTTTCTATTTTTAAAACCGCCCGTAGGACGACCGTCCCTTTAAGAAACTCCTTAAAGGTTTGTCGGTGATGGTTCTTCACACTCTTAATAATACAAAAGAATAAACAGAACATCAACGGAACCTCAAGAGTCACCGGGGGTTGTTTCACAGACACATTACGGAGATACACGATGCAGCGGGCAGCCTCCACCCGTCTCTCCACCTGTCTCTCCACCCGTCTCTCCCCCTGCCTCTCCTCCTCCGCCTCCAGCAGGAGCATCATATGAGGAGGAGAAGCTTCACTCTCCACTTCTCACAGCTCCACACTTCACACCAGCAGAATAAATAAATTACGAGACGCACGCCACCAGCCCCGACCTCCGGCCTCCAGAAGACAAGATGGCTCCTCCCCCTCATCTCCCCCCAGAGCTCATAAAACCACCGTCGTCGTGGAGACAGAGGGAGGAGGCAAGGCCAGGCATAAAGGGGGCGGGGCTAGTGGCCTACACGGGGAGCGGAACCTGGGTTTGACCTCACGAGGCGCTGCAGGTCCTGTCGACAGATCTCTCCCCTTTAACTCTCCATTCACTCACTTCACCTCTCTCTCTCTCTCTCTCTCTCTCTCTCTCTCTCTCTCTCTCTCTCTCTCTCTCTCCTCTCTCTCTCTCTCTCCTCTCTCTCTCTCTCTCTCTCTCTCTCTCTCTCCTCTCTCTCTCTCTCTCTCTCTCTCTCTCTCTCTCTCTCTCTCTCTCTCTCTCTCTCTCTCCTCTCTCTCTCTCTCTCTCTCTCTCTCTCTCTCTCTCTCTCTCTCTCTCTCTCTCTCTCTCTCTCTCTCTCTCTCTCTCTCTCTCTCTTTTTTTAAGTGTGTCTTCCTTTATGTGTCTGTTTTATGTCTGTCTTTGTGTCCGTCTTTAGGTCTGTCAGTCTGTCTTAAGGTCTGTCTTTGTGTTTGTCTGTCTTAAGGTCTGTTTGTCTGTCTTTATGTCTGTCTGTCTGTCTGTCTGTCTATCTGTCTGTCTGTCCTGTCTAGGAGTAACCCAGGTGGGAGGAGTTAGAGATGTGTGATGTCACCGAGGTGCTCCTACTAAGGACCCCGTCGGGCCCCCCTCCCCCGCCCGGCCCCCCCCCGGAGGCCGTCCTCCTCAGAGGCTGGGGGCTGTTCCTCAGGGCCAGCAGGCTGGGGGCCCCTCGCACCGCCAGCCCTCCTCCCCCGTACACCCCCCCCTGTGAGGAGGAGGAGGAGGAGGAGGAGGGAGGAGCGGGAGGCGGCGGCGGGAGCAGGGCCAGGGACTGGGAGGAGGATCGAGAGGGGAGGTGCTGGGAGAAGGGGTGAGGGTGGGGGTGGACCAGCGCTCCTCCCCCTCCTCCTCCTCCTCCTCCTCCTCCTCCTCCTCCCCCGCCCACCCACTCCCTCTCCCTCTCCCGGTCTCTCTCCCTCTCCCGGTCCCTCTCTCGCTCGCGGTCGCGCTGCCTCTCGCGGTACAGCTGCGGCGTGCTCTGGTGGTGGTAGTACTGCCGCTGGGAGGAGGAGGACGAGGAGGACGAGGAGGAGGAGGCGGAGGAGCGGGAGGAGTGGTGGTGGTCCCTCCCCCCCTCCCTAGCCTCGCGCCCCTCCCTGGCCAGACCCAAGGCCACGCCCAGGGACGACACCGCCGCCTCCCCGCCCCTCGCCTCCCCTCCCCCGCTGCGCCGCAGGAGGTGCGGGGGAGGGGGGGCGTGGCTCCAGTGGCCGCCGCCAGAGCGTGAGGCGTGCTGTGGTGGCGGGGGGGCGGAGCCTAGCGCCATGCCGCTGAAGCCCAGCCGGAGGCTCTCGGAGTCGAAGGCCTCGATCTCCCCGGCCTGACGCTCCAGGAGGAACCGGATCCTCTCTGACCGCTCACTCTGGAGGGAAAGCATCTCCTCCTCGATCTGGACACACACGGGGAACACACACACACACACCCATACAGGGAGACACACACACACACACACACACACACACAGGGAGACACACCCATACAGGGAGACACACACACACACACACACACACACACACACACACACACACACAGAGACACACACATACCCATACAGGGAGACACACATGCAGGGAGAGACACACAGGGGGACACACACACACACCACACACACACACACCACACACAGGGAGACACACACATACCCATACAGGGAGACACACACACACAGGGAGACACACACATACCCATACAGGGAGACACACACACACACCCATACAGGGGGAGACACACACACACAGGGAGACACAAACACACACACACAGGTAGACACACACACACACACACACACATGCACACAAACACAGGGAGACACGCACACACACCCATACAGACACAGGCAGACAAACGCAATGTTACTGGCAATGGCATGGTGTGTGCAGCATGGTAACATGGTTCTACTGTAACAGGAAGTAGAGTGGCGTGTGACAGGAAGCGGTACCCTCTGCTCCAGCAGTGCCCGGCGGAGGGACACCCTCTGCTCCAGGTCCTTGACCTCCCGGTCGTGCTGAGAGTCGCTGTGCTTCTTGATCTTACTCTGGTAGGCGTTCAGCAGCTCCAGCTCCTGCTGCAGCTGCATGCGCAGCACCTGGTACTCCGCCTCCTGGGTCTCGTCCAATCGCAGCTGAGGACACGACACGGGGCCAATGGGTGTGAGGGAACCACAACATATGGTCAAAAGCCCTTTAACCATGATAGATTGTGTATGCATATATTTATTTATATCTGGAACTCCTGAGGTGTTGACAGATTAAGGCTCCGTTTATATATTTCAGATTGGAGGACTGGGTTTACTTAGAGATAGAACAGATAGTAGGTCGGAGAAGATATATGAGAGAGAGCGAGAGCGAGCTCTCGGTGAGTCTCTGGTTTCAGAACTGATGACGTAAGGCTCCCCTGAATATGACGTGCCCCCCATCCCCCCACTCCTATACAGTGGTACGACCCAGAGTGTCCAGTGGTAGGGTCCTACTAGGTGTGGGCGGTGGTCCTACTCACTGCCTGCGTGGACAGCATGTCGTTGATGGAGTGGTCATACTGCTCAGCCAGGATGGCCAGCTTGCGGGTCTGCTCCTCCTTCAGCCTCTTCAGCAGGGCCTTGTGGTCCGCCTTGGGGGTGGTCTCCAGGAGGTGGTTCCTCAGGGCCTTGTACTGACGGGTCTGGATCTTACACGTGTCCTGGAACTGACGCTTGATCTGCAGCTCCTTGGACTGGGGGGAGGAGAGGAGAAGGAGAAGAGGAGAGAGGAGAGGAGAGAGGGTGAGAGAAAAGAAGAGGAGAGAAGGGAAGGAGGTGGAGAGGAGACGGGAGAGGGGTGAAGAGAGGAGAGAGAATGGAAAACACAGGTGGAGCTCCCAGCTTCACAAAGTAAAAGTCCTCCCTAGTGTTTCAGAGCCCACTGAACTGGATAGAGGTGGATCAACACAGCCTGGAGCAGAGAGAGGGCAGGACTTTTACTTTGTGGATGTTGAATATCTCTGGAGCAGAGAGAGGGCAGGACTTTTACTTTGTGGATGTTGAATATCTCTGGAGCAGAGAGGGCAGCCGTAGCAGGTGTGTGTGTGACCAAGCGGAGACAAACTGGTGTCCAGTGTGGGGCTGTGTCCTAACAGTGGGGGTGTGTCCTAACAGTTTGGGTGTGTCCTAACAGTGGGGGTGTGTCCTAACAGTTGGGGTGTGTCCTAACAGTGGGGGTGTGTCCTAACAGTTGGGGTGTGTCCTAACAGTGGGGGTGTGTCCTAACAGTGGGGTGTGTCCTAACAGTGGGTGTGTGTCCTAACAGTGGGGCTGTGTCCTAACAGTGGGGCTGTGTCCTAACAGTGGGGGTGTGTCCTAACAGTTGGGGTGTGTCCTAACAGTGGGTGTGTGTCCTAACAGTGGGGGTGTGTCCTAACAGTGGGGTCCCCTGCTGCCCCCCCACTAGTCCCCCATGCAGGACTCTCAAGTCAGTTAGTCCCTTTACATGACTGAATATTCCTTTGGTTTTGTAGATCTTAACATTCATGTTATTTTAAACAAAAATGGAACATGTTAAAAACATGTATAGACTAAATAGAGAACCCGTGGTACCCTGAAGAAGAACCAGCAGAGGCCCCGGTGACGGGTGAGGTGATGATGGGGTTCTGATGAAGATGATATGGCAGTGAAATCATCTTCTGATTAAAATAATTCAATCAAAAGAAAGAGGATAGAGACGAGGATAAACGAAAGGCCAAATAATAAAACAAAAACGATGATTTCAACATAAAACGATTTATTTTTGGTGTAAAATAAAAACTTCAAAGTGACACAGAGCTTCACGACATGCCGACAAGACACCAAAATAATAAAAAATGAAATGAAAACAAAAACGTGCTGCCAACACCAAGCAGTACAAGAAATACTGCAGGGGTCCAAAAACACACCTGGTGGTGTACATGTACACAAGTACACTGACACATGTACACAAACATGCATATAAACACAAGTACACAAGACACATGTACAAAAACATAAATATAACAGACACATGCAGACGCAGACACAGGAAGAAGGTCGGTTCATACAACAAATCATATTCAAACAATTGTTTTGGGGATTAAAACCTCTTTGACAGACCAAACAAATTCTTCATAAAGATGGAGGACCTCCACAGCGAGCATCCTTCTTCTTCTACTACATAAATACTCGCGGGAGAACGACCAGACACTCAAGTCTTCAGGAGGTCCTTGACTAGACGTTCACATTCAGTAGTTTTAATAATCTTTGGAATCTTAGTTTTTAAATTGCACATCCACAACAATGCGATTGTCTATGGCTTCAGACATGAAGAAAACAATTATAATAAAATTAAAGTTGTTCTAATAATACGTAACACGATGATACGTTCAGAAGGTTCCAGACCGCCGGTCACAATTAAATAGAACATCAGAAAAAAAACCTCCAAAATAAAAACTAATATATAAATCAAGTTTACATGGTAAATAGAAAGAGTATTGCAGAAATACTGCAATAACAAATCTTATATCAAACTACGCCACGGGTTTAAAAAAGAGACGTCTGCTGCCATTTAGAACATTTGAGACGTTTAAGTGACGATAAAAAAACGTTTAGTCTTTAGTCTTTGGGAGAGATTGTCCGTCAGGCTCCTCACAGTTAACTCCTATTGCACTCATCTTGGGCTAGGCTAGGGGCTAGCTAGCGTATAGGTGGGCTAGGGACTAGCATCTATTTTAGGGGCTAACTTGCAGCTAGTTAGCATCTAGGTTAGGGGCTAGCTAGCGCCTAGGTTAGTAGCTAGCTAGTGCCTAGGTTATGGGCTAGCTAGCGCCTAGGTAAGGGTTTAGTGTTTAGGTTAGGGGCTAGCTTGTGTCTAGGTTAGGGGCTAGTTAGCGTCTAGGGGCTAGATAGTTAGAATTTAGCTAGCAAAGGTTTAGGGGCAGGTTTAGGGTCTAGCTAGCAGGGGGAGTATGAGTATGTTGTCCTCTCACGCCAACATTTAACACTCTGAGACAAACTAAAACAACATCAAACACCAACACGGTCTTCACAATAACCAGAAATATGTCTTATAAAACAAGAACACAATCAAAGGAAAATGAGAACTCAAATAAAAAACTTTTACAAAAAGCATGATGGTGGAACACATACAGATCACGTGACACTTCTCGTTAGCCTCGGCCAATCACGCGACACCTCTCATTAGCCTTGGCCAATCACATCATTTGACGTGGGGTATTGTATTCTTAATAAACAACTGTGAACTGTCAACTGTGGACCAAAAATACCTTCAATAAAAATATTGTGTGTACACACACACACCCCTCCTCTCCTGCTGCTACCTCCAGGGCCGGGCCTTGCCCCTGACAAACCTCCCTGAGGAGCTCCTCCTGAGCCCGCCCTCCCAGACACTCTCCTCCCTGAAGCCCCTCTCCCTGTCCAGCCTGAACCTCATCTCCCTCTCAATCCTCCTCCTCTCCCTCTGTCGCTGCTCCCTCTCCTCCCGGGGCAGAAGGCGCGGCAGGCGGCTGGGCTTCTCCTCCCGCAGGAGGCCCAGCACGCGGAGCCTCCTCAGACAGCCCGGGGGCAGCTTCTTCAGCAGGCGGCCAGCCAGAGCCAGCACCACAGCGTTGGCTTGGTCAGCCAGAAGGCCCACGGGCCGCCGCAGGAACCGGCGGAGCCAGAAGGAGGCACGACCCGGCGCCTTGGAGGAGGAGGAGCGGCCCCCGGGGGGGAGGCTCCTCAGGGGCACGGGGATGCGGGACCGCAGGACGCCCCAGTTACGACCCGCCTTGGGGAACATCTGGTACAGATTTCGCTCGGCCACGCCCCCCAGCAGCCATTGGCAGAGAGTAAAGAGGGGGCGGGGTAGGCGGAAGAGGAGTCGCATGGCGAGGCGCGAGAGACGGCGGGGGAGGCGGCGTGCTGGCCGGACCACAAGGACTAGCAGGAGGTACAGGGACAGGAAGAGGGAGGGGGAGCTGAGGAAGGAGGCGGAGACCAGCACCACGGGGACGTAGTACAGCTCCAAGCTCAGTGATAGGCCCAGGCTCAGCAGCCCACATCCCCACTGGCCCACGGACAGGAAGGCGGACGGGGACAATGAGCAGAGGGAGCGCAGGAGCAGGAAGCAGAAGAACAGCGCCAGCAGGAGCAGCTCGGCGGATAGGAGTAGGGAGGAGAGGGAGGGTAGCGGGGGAGAGCGGCGGAGGGAGAGGAGAAACACAGACAGAGGGAGGAGGGTGAGGGAGGAAGGCCGGACGGCCGCCGAGAAGGTGAGGAGAAGACAGATGGCGTGGGAAAAGAGAGAGGGGAGGGAGGTGTGGGCGGGGCCAGGTGGAGGAGGTGCGAGTGGGGGGGCGGGCTCCAGCTCCTCAAGGGACTCGGGGAAATAGAACTCGGAGAGCTCGTCCAGCTCCCGCCGACGCCTCCTCTCTAGGTAGGAGGGGCCATGGTCTGATGGACAGCCGTCTGCCACGCCCCTTCCTTCCACCTCTTCATCATAATCATCATCATCATCATAATCAGGGCTTTCTTGCATTACTTCACTACCTTCATCATCCTCGTTCCAATCCTGCTTCTCCCTCCCTCCTGCTCTCTGTACCTCTTCTTTCATCTCCTCCTCCTGCCCCTCTGCCACCCGGTCACCCTCTGAATTCATCACATGGTTTCCTCCCTCCTCATCCACTCTTTCTCTCTCCCTCTGCTCCTCACCCCCTCCTCCCCCCTCCCTCTGCTCCTCATCCACTTCCTCCCCACCTTCTCCCACACTTATTACCTCTCTCTCCTCCCCTTCACCATTCTCCCCTCCCTCCTCCTCCTCCTCCTCCTCTCTCTCTGCTGGTCCCCGGGTGTGGTCCGGGTCGTGAGGGGCCCCTAGGTGGTCCAAGGAGGAGGAGCCTTCACTCACTTTGAGGCTCTTGGGCTGCTGGCGGACCTCCACCGCGTGCTTCTGCCTCAGCTCCTGCTCCCTCCTCTTGTTGTACTCCATCTGGTTGGTGAGCTCCGTCTGGTGCTGGGTCCGGATCAGCTCAGCCCGGGTTCGCTGGACCAGGCCCAGCTGACGGAACTCAAGCTCCTGGGTGGACTCGTGGTGGCGCAGCAGCATGGCACACTCCAGGTCCTTTAGGGTCTGCTTCTTATTCAGGTCCTGGGGACAGTTTAGGAGGTTAGGGCCTTCACAGACAGAGACACCAAGAACCTCTACTCTAAGCACATGGAACCGACAAGGCTCTACGAGAAGGTTTACTCTACAAGGCTCGACTAGAAGGTTTACTCTACAAGGCTCTACTAGAAGGTTTACTCTACAAGGCTCGACTAGAAGGTTTACTCTACAAGGCTCGACTAGAAGGTTTACTCTACAAGGCTCTACTAGAAGGTTTACTCTACAAGGCTCTACTAGGTTTACTCTACAAGGCTCGACTAGAAGGTTTACTCTACAAGGCTCTACTAGAAGGTTTACTCTACAAGGCTCTACTAGAAGGTTTACTCTACAAGGCTCTACTAGAAGGTTTACTCTACAAGGCTCTACTAGAAGGTTTACTTTACAAGGCTCGACTAGAAGGTTTACTCTACAAGTCTCTACTAGAAGGTTTACTCTACAAGGCTCTACTAGAAGGTTTACTCTACAAGGCTCGACTAGAAGGTTTACTCTAGAAGGCTCTACTAGAAGGTTTACTCTACAAGGCTCTACTAGAAGGTTTACTCTACAAGGCTCTACTAGAAAGTTCTCCAGGTGAATGGTACCTCTCGCTCTACTCTACCAGGTTCTACCAGAAGGTTCTCACGGTCTGTTGTATCTCTCTCGATAAGGTTCTACTAGAAGGTTTTCTGGGTGTTGTACCTCTCTCTACCCTACAAGGCTCGACTAGAAGGTTCTCCGGGTGTGTGGTACCTCTCTCTACAAGGCTCTACTAGAGGGTTCCTTGGGTGTCTGGTACCTCTCTCTACTCTAAAAAGTTATACTAGACGGTTCTACTACAAGATTCTCCGGGTGTCTGGTACCTCTCTCAACAAGGTTCGACAAAAGGGTTCTCTGGGTGTGTGTGGTACCTTTCCCTACCCTACAAGGTTCTGCTAGAAGGTTCTCTAGGAGTGTGGTACCTCTCGGAGGAGGTCCTGCTCCAGGTTGTGTCGTGCCAGCAGCATCTTCCTCTTGTACTGCCGACACTGCAGCTCGTAGTACTGCCTCTGTCTCCGCAGGAGGCTTGCCTCTTCTTCTGCCTGCATCTGCTGCAGACACTCCTTCTGGCGCACCAGCCACTCCTGCTTCTCCCGCTTGGGCGTGGACTGGTTCTCATTGAGCTCCTGGGGATGGGGAACGCACGTTAAATACTTTTTATTAGATATGTGGCACATACACAGGAAAAGTGGTTTGGAAAGAGAAGTAGTGGGCCTCCTTGAGATGGTTCTGGCATAGCGGCAAAGTCTTGTCTTGGTTAGTTGTATGTCTAGTGAATTTAAGTCTGGTTTGTTAACGTCTGGTTAGTTGTGGTTAAGGTGGGTACCTCTTTCAGCTGGTCCTTCCGTTGGCGGTACTGTCTTTTCTGGGACTCCAGGAGACCGGTCAGCTCCTTCTTCTGCTGGGTCAGGATGTGCTGCTGGAACTTCTTCTCCTCCCCCAGCGCCACCTTCATCTGGAGAGGAACACCAGGGTCACGTCTCCTGGTACCTTCTAGAACCTTCACATCTACTGCTACCTTCTAGAACCTTCACATCTACTGCTACCTTCTAGAACCTTCACATCTACTGCTACAACCTTCACATCTACTGCTACCTTCTAGAACCTTCACATCTACTGCTACCTTCTAGAACCTTCACATCTACTGCTTCCTGCTAGAACCTTCACATCTTCTGCTACCTTCTAGAACTTTCACATCTACTGCTTCCTGCTAGAACCTTCACATCTACTGCTTCCTTCTAGAACCTTCACATCTTCTGCTACCTTCTAGAACTTTCACATCTACTGCTACCTTCTAGAACCTTCACATTTATTGCTACCTTCTAGAACCTTCACATCTACTGCTACCTTCTAGAACCTTCACATCTACTGCTTCCTTCTAGAACCTTCACATCTACTGCTTCATTTTAGAACCTTGACATCAACTTTCTAGAACCTTGACATCTACTGATACCTTCTAGAACCTTGACTAGTACCTTCTCCTGCTCCCAGCAGGAGACACCTCCACATCTTCTGCCATCCCTCCAAGCTCCACACTAATCAGTTGTTCCTTCTCCCCTCACCTCCTTGTCCAGGATGACGTGGTGCTTCTTGGTCAGCTTGTCTCCCTCCCCGGAGAAGCTCCCTCTCTGTCCCTCCAGCTCCTTGTCCAGCCTCAGCTGGTGCTCGTCCATCTCGGACTTTAGTTTGTTCTCCAGACCCATAAGCTGCTTCTGGTGCTGCCGCCGCATGCGCTTGTACCTACACGGGTTCAGAGGTCATGGGTCAACACTGAAACAGATGGGGCTGGTAGTATTCAACTAGGGCCCCGTCCACATGGATATAAGGGGGTTCCCCTGTCCCCTGTGTTATGAAACATATCAAAAACAAAACATATTTTCTAGGATCTAATTTAACTTGTAGGGAGTACTGAGATTAATAGATTAATACAATTTGTAAAAATACAAAAATAATATATACCGATATGTACCTATACATATACTGTAATAATATATACAAAAATATGGTAATAACTTGTACTTTATACTATGTGATGTGAGATGTATGGGTCTACATACCCCGACATCTGCTCCCTCAGGGCGGACCCCTGCTCATGTTCCTGGATCTGCCGGGTCACCAGGCTGGCGGTTCTGATGGTGGCAAAGTGGTCTCGTCCTCGCCTGCGCCTCCCCCCACCACCACCACCACCTCCTCCTCCTCCTCCTCCTCCAACACCACCTACTCCTACAACTCCTCCCATGGACAAGCCGTCTCGCTGCAAGCCCACCTCCGGCTGGTAGGGGTCGTCGTAGATGTTGTCGTGGCTCTGAGGGCAGAGACACACAAACAACATTAATGACAAGTGTTAAGACTTCTTACACGTAGAAACAGACGGTCAACAAAACAGACACAGACAGACAGACTGACAGTCAGAGAGACACAGAGAAGTGGACACAGAAAGACAAAGAAGGAAAGGACACACACACACAGACGGACACAGACATAGAGGGACAGACAGACACACAAAGACCCAGACACAGACCGAGACACACACAGAGAGGGACAGACACAAACAGAGAGGGACAGACAGACGGAGGACAGAGCCAGAGGGACAGACCAGTGGTTTGTGCAGGACAGAGCTGTTGGAGGTGACTGTGTGCTCCCCCTCCCCCATCATGGCCATCTCCCCGCTGTCGTCGGAGCCGTCCGCCAGACTGTTGACAGAACTACTCTGGGAGCTGGCACTGATGGACATGCTGGGCAGCGAATGGGAGCTCTCCATGCTGTTGACTGTCCCTGTACGCAGCATGTACTGCTCCGCCTCCTGCAGAGGTCAAAGGACAAAGGTTGAATACCTCAATTCAGACATTAACATGCACACTACACTCAGTGTATATACACACACTCAGAATACCTAGATGCTACCTTTGCCTCTGCAAATCGTGTGTGTGTGTGTGTGTGTGTGTGTGTGTGTGTGTGTGTGTGTGTGTGTGTGTGTGTGTGTGTGTGTGTGTGTGTGTGTGTGTGTGTGTGTGTGTGTGTGTGTGTGTGTGTGTGTGTGTGTGTGTGTGTACCTCCTCCTCCTCGCCCCCCTCCGGGGCTGGTCCGTTATGGACCTCGTGAAACAGGATCTTCTTCATCTTGCGGTACTGCAGGTTGTCCAGCTCCCTCACCGCCTCCTTCGTCCGGACGATCAGGTCCATCACCGCCGTCACCGGACGCTCACGGCACAGGAAGTGATGCTGCGGGTACCGCCAAGGTCAGGGGTCAAAAGAGGAGTGGTGAACGCTCTAGGAGTATTTCACTTGTATAAATGATCTAGTCGTTTTTTTTTAATTGTATAAAGGATCTAGTAGTATTTAACTTGTAGGGAGTACTAGATCTAGTAGTATTTAACTTGTAGGGAGTACTAGATCTAGTAGTATTTAACTTGTAGGGAGTACTAGATCTAGTAGTATTTAACTTGTAGGGAGTACTAGATCTAGTAGTATTTAACTTGTAGGGAGTACTAGATCTAGTAGTATTTAACTTGTAGGGAGTACTAGATCTAGTAGTATTTAACTTGTAGGGAGTACTAGATCTAGTAGTATTTAACTTGTAGGGAGTACTAGATCTAGTAGTATTTAACTTGTAGGGAGTACTAGATCTAGTAGTATTTAACTTGCAGGGAGTACTAGATCTAGTAGTATTTAACTTGCAGGGAGTACTAAATCTAGTAGTATTTAACTTGTAGGGAGTACTAGATCTAGTAGTATTTAACTTAGGGAGTACTTGTAGTACTCTGTAGATGTGTACCTTGAGCAGCACGTCAGAGGTAGGTCTGTCCTGAGCGATCTTCTGCAGGCAGGAGTCCACAAAGTTACGGAAATAATCAGACCTGAGAGAGAAGAGAGAGAGATTTGACTAAGTTCATTCAAGAGTAAAGTCCCCTGAGCTTGCCAGTCCGCTAGCTCCTGGGTTAGCGGTGTGGGCTAACAGGGGTGAGCGGTGTGGGCTAACGGCAGTTAGCAGGTCTTACCAGTGGTTGGACTGCAGGACAGGACTCTCGTTCTGGGCTATGTGGTATAAGGCACTCATAGCATTCATGTTGAACAGAGGAGGCTTCCTCTCGGCTACAGAGAGAGAAGACAGAATATATAAGCCTTATGCAGCTAACATTAGCCCACCTAGCTCTATGCTAGCTCTAAAGAGGTAACATTATCCTTCCTAGCTCTATGCAGGCAACATAAACCTACCTAGCTCTATGCAGGCAACATAAGCCTACCTAGCTCTATGCAGGTAACATTATCCTTCTTAGCTCTATGCAGGTAACATTATCCTACCTAGCTCTATGCAGGTAACATTATCCTTCTTAGCTCTATGCAGGTAACATTATCCTACCTAGCTCTATGCAGGTAACATTATCCTACCTAGCTCTATGGCGGTGATGCCAAGTGACCACACGTCCACCTTGCCGTCGTACTGTCCCTCGTCCATGGCTAGGATCACCTCTGGAGCCATCCTGCAGGGAGGAAACCAGTCCTCCGTCAGCCAATAGGAGGCCAGCTCAACATACACAGTAGCAGGCTCACGTACACATCACACGTACACATCACACAGCTGTGCTCTGTATAGAATACTTTGTGTGGGAAATATGTAGCGTGGCTAAGGTTGTAGCGTGGCTAAGGTTGTAGCGCGGCTAGCACTGTAGCGTGGCTAAGGTTGTAGAGCAGCTAGCCCTGTAGCGCGACTAGCACTGTAGTGTGACTAAGGTTGTAGCGCGGCTAGCACTGTAGGGTGGCTAAGGTTGGAGCATGGCTAGCACAGTAGCGTGGCTTAGGTTGTAGCGCAGCTAGCACTGTAGTGTGGCTAAGGTTATAGCGCGGCTAGCACTGTAGGGTGGCTAAGGTTGGAGCAAGCCTAGCACTGTAGCGTGGCTAAGGTTGGAGCAAGGCTAGCACTGTAGCATGGCTAAGGTTGTAGCTCGACTAGCAATGTAGCTTGGCTAAGGTTGTAGCGCAGCTAGCACTGTAGCTTGGCTAAGGTTGTAGCGCGGCTAGCACTGTAGCTTGGCTAAGGTTGTAGCGCGGCTAGCACCGTAGCGTGGCTAGCACTGTAGCTTGGCTAAGGTTGTAGCGCGGCTAGCACTGTAGCTTGGCTAAGGTTGTAGCTCGACTAGCACTGTAGCTTGGCTAAGGTTGTAGCGCAGCTAGCACTGTAGCTTGGCTAAGGTTGTAGCGCGGCTAGCACTGTAGCTTGGCTAAGGTTGTAGCGCGGCTAGCACCGTAGCGTGGCTAGCACTGTAGCTTGGCTAAGGTTGTAGCGCGGCTAGCACTGTAGCTTGGCTAAGGTTGTAGCGCGGCTAGAACTGTAGCTTGGCTAAGGTTGTAGAGCAGCTAGCACTGTAGCTTGGCTAAGGTTGTAGAGCAGCTAGCACTGTAGCTTGGCTAAGGTTGTAGAGCAGCTAGCACTGTAGCTTGGCTAAGGTTGTAGCGCGGCGATTGTGTTTGTACCAGTAAGGCGTTCCCACAAAGGAGTTGGCCGGGGCCACAATGGAGGCGGAGCCGAAGTCTCCCAGCTTCACCTGGCCGGGCTCCGTCAGTAAGATGTTACCTGCCTTCACATCCCTGAGGGGGGGGGAGGGGAGAGAGAGACATGGTGTTAGTTATTGTGTGTGTGTGTGTGTGTGTGTGTGTGTGTGTGTGTGTGTGTGTGTGTGTGTGTGTGTGTGTGTGTGTGTGTGTGTGTGTGTGTGTGTGTGTGTGTGTGGTGTGTGTGTGTGTGTGTGTGTGTGTGTGTGTGTGTGTGTGTGTGTGTGTGTGTGTGTGTGTGTGTGTGTGTGTGTGTGTGTGTACCTGTGAATCATGTTGTGGGAGTGCAGGTAGACCAGACCCTGCAGTGCACCATGGGTAATGGCAGCGATCTCCACTTCCTGAAGGGGCTTCTTGTGGACTGAAAACACCCATCATTCAAATATTTATAACATCCATCTATTCTACCACATCCAGATGTTTTTAACACCTGTCTCCAGCACATAACACATCCAGATGTTTATAACATCTGTCTCCAGCATATTACACATCCAGATGTTCACACCTGTCTCCACCACAACACATCCAGATGTTTATACCATCTGTCTCCACCACATAACACATCAAGATGTTTACAACATCTGTCTCCACCACAACACATCCAGATGTTTATAACATCAGTCTCTAACACACTCACCTTCCAGCAGATCAGAGGCAGAGCCCAGGCAGTACTCCATCACCAGCTGGTACAAATATAAAATATGATCACGTTAGATTTTATTATTATACTTTATTTAAATGTCCAATATGCTGAAATATTTAAAATGGGTTTGTATTGAGAGAGGAGGGATAGAGAGAGGTATATTTAGACAGAGAGAAATGAAGATTTAGATAGAGGTAGATTTAAACACAGTGTTCTATTTAGATAGAGATAAAGATTTAAAGAGAGGTACATTTAGAGAGAGGGAGCAAGAGGTAAAGAGGTCGATTTAGACAGAGAGAGAGCGATAGAGAGAGAGTGATTGAGAGAGAGAGAGAGAGGGATACAGAGAGCAATAGAGAGAGGGCGATAGAGCGACTGATAGAGAGAGCAACAGAGAGAGCTATGTTCAGACAGGTAGTGTAGATCTAACCCAGGCTGTGTGCTCCCTCAGGTAACATCCATGGTACTCTACAGTGTTGGGATGTCTCAGCTTCTGAAGAAACTTCACCTCCTTTATGATGTCCTGCCACTTCTACATGAACACATGAACACACTCATACATTATAAACACATTCACACATTAAGTATGTCAGTATGTGAATATATAAACACATTCATACATTAGCACGAATGTATGAACACATGAATCAATTCATATATTAACAAAATCATACATTATAGCCGCTTGCAGTAGCTGCAGCCACTAGCAGTAGCCGCTAGCAGTAGCCGCCAGAAACTGACCTCGTTGGACTGCTTGCCGCTATAGGACATCTTCTTGATGGCCACCACCTCATTGGTGCGGATGTCGTGGGCCTGGAGGACCACAAGGTCAAAGGTCACTTAATCAATAATATTGGTTGTCAGAGTTACAGAAGAGGAAGGAAGAAGGTGTCAGAAGAAGAAGAAAAGAATCAATGAATGAATGAAGAGATAAGAAACCTTCTCACCTCTGTATTTTCAGCTCACTAAAGCAATGTTCTAACACCGATATGATAATATGTCGACACTGTTATACTAGATATGATGTACTATTATACCAATACAACATCTGTATCCCTGTACGATGGCACGGCCGGACTCAACGCCTCACTTACGAAGTACACTGCTCCGAAGCTGCCATGTCCGATCTCGCGGAGGTCCGTGAACAGCTTCTCGGGGTCTTCTCGGTAGAAGAGCTCCGCCACCTCCGGGTCCTTCAGGCTGCCAGCCCGGACACTCGAGGGCATTGCCAGCGCCTGAGGAGGACACATTCACAACGTCAGATACTCCCATTCGTCAAAAGGGGCCGCAGGTGAGATTTAAGAGCCATTACATGAGGGTGTAATTTGTTAGAAATGCCACAGCCGCCCATCAGCGGCTAGTGAGTGACAGGCCCTCTCAGAGGGCATCCACTTTGGTCGACCGTCTCCTGCCTGAGACCACTTAAGAGTTAAGACTGCTCCTGGCTCATTTCTGACCAGTCAGTGACCTGATTAGTTCAGGGAATCCATCCCTTCTGTCAATCACACACGGCGTTAGTGTGGATCCATCGCAGGTTCTGAATAAAACATTGGGGGGAGGGAGGGGTTTGGGTTGTTATTTTTCAGAATCTTCTGCTCTTTGTTTGTATGGAACACTATTATTAATATTATTATTATTATAGTATAGTCAGGTAAACTACATCACTAGTTGGTCAGGTTAAATAGCATGGCCTATCAACGAGAAGCATGTGGGGGTTTGAATCAACCACCGAACGGTGAGAATATCCTGTCCACATTGACCTCTGGGTGACACATACTGGAGGTTAACAGGTCATCACTGGTGATCTGTACCAGAGAATAGACACAACCTCCCCAGTGCAGAGCAGCCTTGTACTACTGGAGTATATCTACCGTAGATGTTAATGTACGCCAATCACTGATGACACATCGCAACATCTGAAGCAGGAACAACTAGGAATAGGCTGTCAGTGTGAAAAGGATGATTCATGCATAGGCTATTATTTTCAGAGAAAATTAGACAGAAAAAAATCAACACTTAATTTCAGAAGACTGGCACAAGGAAGTGTCAACCAGCCATGGTTTTCTTTAGCATTGATCATCACATCATTAATAGATTCAGCATATCCATGAGGAAGTGTAGTGTAAAACAGAAGTCAGCTCTTTCTAAACGCAGCAACCTCATTAAACGCACACATCCTCCGGCCTGTCAGGGCCACAGCACACCGATGTGCACAATACACTCGCACAAACTGCAACAAAAATACAGAATCTGCACACATATGAATACATTGACCATGGGTGGAGGAGAACCGGCTAGCCATCGTCATACGCGACGGAGGGGTTACGTGGACTTGCATGCAGGATTTTGCACTTTACGGCCGGTGAATACGGAAACACAATATGTATGGACTGGATGGATGGCATATATATATATATATTTAAATTATATTCTATACATATTATAGGACATGTCCATCTTTATGTTCTACGTATATATAATATGCATGTTCTATATGAATGTAAACATTATATATGTGTGTTCAATATAAATGTATATATGATATCAATGTTCTATATGGATGCATTGTGCATCCTGACAGGACACATCACAACATGTCCGTCTTCTCTGAAGGTAGATGAGGTGTTGACTTGACGCCAGCCGGGTGGACGTACAGTATTTACCGGAGTGTGTATACACCTGCACCACCTGACTCCAACACCCAATATACCTAGTCGATAATCAATTAGTCAGTCATCGATGAAGTGCTCCGTGTCGGGTCTTACCGTGGCTGATGGTCTCCACGGTAGCTAGCCGGGAGCTAGCTAACCGGCCGGGGTGAGAAGAATCGAGTCTCCCTGCGGCTCCTGGTCCTCCTCCTGGTCTCTCGGGGTCTCTACTCAACACCGACCCACCGCAGTCCGTCCATCCCGGCTCTGGATCAACGTCCTCGCCTCCATCG
The DNA here is from genome assembly GCA_027704905.1 of Muraenolepis orangiensis. NCBI lineage: Eukaryota > Metazoa > Chordata > Actinopteri > Gadiformes > Muraenolepididae > Muraenolepis > Muraenolepis orangiensis. Next base: position 3,583,989 of record CM051014.1, on the reverse strand, counting down.
ATTATCTATCAGCTATCGGCTGTGCTGTCCTCCCCCCGCTAGCAGCATCCGCTATGTGTGTCCGTTTATCAGGTTAGCTTAGCAGGTTATCAGTGACGTCTAGCATGTAGCCTATCAGGCTAGCTGGGGGTTAGCTTAGCGGGTTAGCTTAGCAGGTTAGCGGAGGCAGTGGATCCTCCCAATCAGAACCAGCGGTTCAGTAGGAGCTAACCATTAACTTGGCTGCTAGCGGTGCATCAATCATACATTCCCCGGACCATGAGACACTAACTCGTTGTCCCCCAGGTCGCTATCAGCTGTCATCACGTCGCTGGTGTGGATCTGCTGTCCGGTTTGACATTTTATTTTTTTCCTTCTCCGACCCGAATCCCCATCCGTGTTGTCCGTCCGGGACTCGGTGATGGCGGAGCGGGGAGGGGAGGGAAGCCGGCAGGAAGTGGCGCTCAGGGCGGGGAGGGCAAGGGAGCTGCCCGGAAGTGACGGTCCGCAGCGGAGCCCCCTGACACCCGGATGACTGGTGTAGTCCACCGGTCTGATGATGGAGAAATACTTTAATATGAACACATTGATACTTTAATATTTTATATATCTAATAAGATGGAGAACATATTGATACTGTAATATGATGAGATATCATATTCACGTGAGCAGGACAACTCATTTAGGGTGGCTTCAGACATTATTATGGCTGATTAATAACGCTCAAACACAGGTGAATAAAATCAGAATGAATATATTTTCTCAAAACATTCCCTTCTTTTTTTCTTATTCACAGAAATATACACACACACACACAAACATATGCCAGCCTACATATACACACATGGGTGCGCGCACACACACACACACACACACACACACACACACACACAAACAAAAACACTTATAATTCCCACAGAAGCATGACTTGGATCCTCTCATATTCGTTAAAGTTCCACAACTGTGTGACATTTGACCCCTCCCAGCAGGCCAAGGTCAGATGCTGACATCACAAAGATTAGGGGGATGCTGGCCCCCTGATGACTGCTGCCACGGCAAGGCCACACACACACACACACACACACCGCCGGGCACGGATTTTCCGGAAAAACATAATCCTAAAATACATAAATATAAAAATATAATCCTTCCCCCTCCATAATGTAATCAATCCTGATAGATTATAACACTTTAGCAGGTCAGCTGTAATCCTGGTCCTCCATATTCCAGTCACTTCCTAATGAAACAAAAACATTTGTGTGAAATGTTGACGGTTACGGAAACACCGGGTCAGGGTTGTCCTGACCTCCACATGCTGAGGCCCGTCCAGCAGCCTTCTACTGTTCGGGCCTCAGCATGTGGAGGTCAGGACAACCCTGATCTCCAAGGACATCAAGGACTATGAACGGTTGTCCGAATTAATTGTATGAATTGTATCAGGTAGCAGAGTGGATCACTGGCTCTGGACTACAGACATCCACTCAGAGATCAGCACAGGGAGGGTAGGAGGGGGGATCACACGTGACCTGCCCTCTATTCTGTCACCTCACTGCTCCATCCGGCAGGACACAGCACCCAGCACATTAAGAGCTGTCAGCCTGAATCCAGCACAAGGAGAGGATTACGCTCATCACAGACCGACAGACAGACAGACAGACCTCAGAGAGAGACAAACAGAGGACAATCAGACCGAGAGGTAAGGGTTGGACTATAGTAGACAGACAGGGTATTTGACCAGGACTGACAGACAGGAGTTAGACTAGCAGAGACAGAAGGAGGATAGAGAAGGAAGGAGAGAACGTGGAGAGACAGAAAGGAGGGAGAGAACAAGGAGAGACAGAAGGAGGAGAGAACGAACAAGGGGTGAGAGAACAGGGACCTTCTGGTTATTTTTTTGTTCCTGGAGAAGTGGAGACACACACACACCACGGTGAGTCGCTACACCTTCTACAGAGCATCACAGAGTATATAACTATATATTACTGACTAATTATACTATATATTTAGATTGATATGTTTATGTACAATGGAATTCAATTTATATTATCATTTATATTATATAATTCAAATGTTATTTAAAACTGTCTCCTCCTTTCTCCTTCTGACTTCTCTTGTTTCGTTCTTATTCCTCCTGTCTCATTCCTCCTTATTCCTCCGGTCTCCTCTTTTATTCTTCTTACTCCTCCTGTTTCCTCATTACTTCTCTTGTCTCTTCCTTTCTTCTTCTTACTACCCTGTCTCCTTCTTACTCCTCCTTACTCCTCATGTCCCCTCCTTATTCCTTCTTACTCCTCCTGTCTCCTAACTCCTCCTGTCTCCTCCTTTCTCCTCCTGTCTCCTTCTTACTCCTCCTGTCGCCTTACTCCTCCTGTCTCTTTCTTATTCCCCCTGTCCCCTCCTTATTCCTTCTTACTCCTCCTGTTTCCTATTAACTACTCCTGTCTCCTTCTTACTCCTCACGTCTTCTTTCTCCTCCGGTCTCCTCCTTACTCCTCCCGTCTCCTTGTTACTCCTCCTGTCATCGTGTTACTCCTCCTTACTTCTCCTGTCTCCTTGTTACTCCTCTTGTCTCCTCATTACTCCTCCTGTCTCCTCAGAGATGAGCTTAGGAGCCGCTTGCATTTTCCTGCGCGGAGGAAAGAACGTTGTAAGTATAACTGTGTGTGTGTGTTTGTGTGTGTGTGTCTGTGTGTGCGTGTGTGTGTGTTTGTCTGGTGTGGTCACTGTCAGATGCTAAAACTCTTAATCCTTCCATACTGACGGACAGATATTTTTAATTATGAACACATCTGGGTCGGTCCACACTGTTGTCGGATCAGAACCTTTCTGTCCATGTGGTTGTTGTTGTGTCAGAACCCTTCTGTCCATGTTGTTGTCCGGTCAGAACCTTTAAGTCCATGTTGTTGTTGTTGTGTCAGAACCTTTTAGTCTATGTTGTTGTTGTTGGGTCAGAACCTTTCGGTCCATGTTGTTGTTTTTGGGTCAGAACCCTTAGGTCCATGTTGTTGTTGGGTCAGAACCCATAGGTCCATGTTGTTGTTGGGTCAGAACCCTTAGGTCCATGTTGTTGTTGGGTCAGAACCTTTTAGTCCATGTTGTTGTTGTTGGGTCAGAACCCTTAGGTCCATGTTGTTGTTGGGTCAGAACCTTTTAGTCCATGTTGTTGTCAGTGTGGACAGTAGTCAGTGTGGGTATGTGTCCTTGGTTTGAACAGTGAACCACTGACACACAGCGACATCTTGTCACATCCTGTTTACGACAGGATGTGCTGTGTGTTGCTGACATTGTGTATTACTAACACAGTGTGTCTTCCTTCTCTTCTCGATTGCAGGACAGACAGCTGGCCGAAGATGAGATTGATGGTACACCTACTTATCAATTTAGTATTTATTTATGATTATTCATATTTTTCACCCTGGCTTATTGTCAGATATAGTTGGATGGACCAGTCTACTCTCAGGCTGTGTGTTTGGTTGACCTGCTGTGTGTCTGGTTGCTGTGTGTCTGGTTGACCTGCTGTGTGCCTGGTTGCTGTGTGTCTGGTTGACCTGCTGTGTGTCTGGTTGACCTGCTGTGTGTCTGGTTGACCTGCTGTGTGTCTGGTTGCTGTGTGTCTGGTTGACCTGCTGTGTGTCTGGTTGACCTGCTGTGTGTCTGGTTGCTGTGTGTCTGGTTGACCTGCTGTGTGTCTGGTTGCTGTGTGTCTGGTTGACCTGCTGTGTGTCTGGTTGCTGTGTGTCTAGTTGCTGTGTGTCTGGTTGCTGTGTGTCTTGTTGACGTGTGTCTGGTTGGTCCAGAGCTCCGCGAGGCCTTCAATGAGTTCGACAAGGACAAGGACGGCCTGATCAGCTGTAAGGATCTGGGCAACCTGATGAGGACCATGGGGTACATGCCCACTGAGATGGAGCTGATAGAGCTCAGCCAAAACATCAACATGAACCGTGAGTCCTCCGCCTCCACCACCACCCATCATCACCACGTGATGTCATGTTTAGTGATGTCATGTTTAGTGATTTCATTTGATGCGGTGATGTCATGTGATGCGACAATGTCATGTGTAGTGATTTCATGTGTAGTGATGTCATGTGTAGGGATTTGATGTGCAGCAGTGATGTCATTTATAGAGATGTCATGTGTAGTGATGACATCATGTGTAGTGACGTCATGTGTAGGGATGTCATGTGATGCGGTGATGTCATGTGTAGTGATGTCATGTGAAGAGATGTCTTGTGATGCGGTGATGTCATGTAATGTGGTGATGTCATGTATAGTGATGTCATGTGATGCAGTGATGTTATGTGATGTCAGTGGGGGGTCAGGTGGACTTCGAGGACTTCGTAGAGCTGATGACCCCCAAGCTGCTGGAGGAGACCGCAGGGATGATCGGCATGAAGGAGCTCCGGGACGCCTTCAAAGAGGTCAGATATACATCAATACATAATCAATACTCAATACTATCAATACTTAACATAATCAGTACTATCAATAATCAATACTCAACATGATCAATACTATCAATACTCAACATAATCAATACTATCCATACTGCATTAATACAGTATTAATACTGCATTTATGATCATCAATACTTGATAATACTTGTTTATACTTGCGTTCCGGTGTAGTTTGACCTGGATGGGGACGGGGAGATCACCACGGAGGAGCTACGTCAGGCCATGGTCAAGCTGATGGGCGAGCACATGGCCCGACGCCACATCGACGCCATCGTCAAGGAGGCGGACGACAACGGAGACGGGACGGTGGACTTTGAAGGTTGGGAACCAGAGGCTGATGATCAGGGACATTCAGGACATGAAGTCCCAAATCACTCCCTACTCACTATATACTGAGTTTGCTATTTTGTAGTGCTGTCCTAATGTATAGTGAGAAATATTATCCCCTATAAAGTGCATCATATACCATGATGAGAAAGGTAGTGTACAACTGATGGTCACTAACCAAGCAGATATCCCATTATGCATTTGGCTGAAAGAAAAACGGCAGACAGACAAGTTTAATTATAAGATAGAAATGACGTCATTAACAGAGACTCCAGTAGAGACTCCAAAGTGTTTAGGTAGGAGTAAGGAGTAGGGATGAGGGAGGGATTTCACTATATAGTCCTCTACATTGAACTACTATAGAGGGAGTAGGGAATGAGGGAAGGATTTCACTATATAGCCCTCTACATTGAACTACTAGAGAGGGAGTAGGAAATGAGGGAAGGATTTCACTATATAGCCCTCTACATTGAACTACTAGAGAGAGGGAGTAGGGAATGAGGGAAGGATTTCACTACATAGTCCTCTAGATTGAACTACTAGAGAGGGAGTAGGGAATGAGGGAATGAGGGAAGGATTTCACTATATAGTCCTCTACATTGAATTACTAGAGAGGGAGTAGGGAATGAGAGAATGAGGGAAGGATTTTACTATATAGTCCTCTACATTGAACTACTAGAGAGGGAGTAGGGAATGAGGAGCCTTTCGAACAAGATCTTCCTGTTTGGGTCAGGAAGTAGTTTCAGTCTCTCTGACATCTCTCCTCTGTTCTCCAGAGTTTGTCCGGATGATGTCACGCCAATAGGAGCCCAGAAGAACACAGGAGAGACTTCAGTCATCTCAACTTCTCCTAATGATGATCCACCACACAGTTCATCTGCTACACACACACACACACACTCATCTACATATATTTATTCATATTTTATTGCATACTCAAACATGTATTCATATTTTATCATATACTAATATATGTATTCATATTGTATTGTATGATAATAGATGTATTCATATTTGATGAATGAAATGTAAGTTAAGGTTTAAACATTCAAACTTCTTCAGCTATGCTATATTCTTAAAGAGGAAAAGGAGATTTAAAAATCTCTTGATCTTTTTCATGATATGATGTGTAAACTGTACTTTGAATATGAAAGATTTGTTTTGGAGACGTTATGTATTTCAGATGGTATGCATTTATTCCTGAATAAATTATTCTAAATGAAACACTTGGATCATAATGTCATTTTTAACACAATGTGAGGTTTCAAACCCCCAGGGACAGACAGACAGACAGAAATTGAAGAGCAGTCGCCAGATTACATCACATGGCTTCACTAAGGTCCTCTCTGATCTCTAGATCCTCCCAACATTTAACACAGAGACCTACAAAATACTCCTAGGGGCGGCATAATAGCTCAGTCTGTTGGCTTGGGAACCGGAAGGTTGCCGGTTCAAGTCCCCGAAAAACCTGTGAACTGCCGAGGTGCCCTTGAGCAAGGCACCAGACCCCTAACTGCTCCCCAGGCGCTTCATATACAATAGCTGCTCACTGCTCCCAATACTAGGATGGGTTAAAAGAGAAACACATTTCACGGTGTGTTTATGTATGTGACCAATTAAGAGGATTCAGTCCTCCAGATTTAGATTTTACTACTACACCTCCATAGTACTACATACTACTACTACTACTACACCTCCATAGTACTACATACTACTACTACTACTACACCTCCATAGTACTACATACTACTACTACTACTACACCTCCATAGTACTACATACTACTACTACTACTACACCTCCATAGTACTACATACTACTACTACTACTACACCTCCATAGTACTACATACTACTACTACTACTACACCTCCATAGTACTACATACTACTACTACTACTACACCTCCATAGTACTACATAATACTACTACTACTACACCTCCATAGTGCTACATAATACTACTACTACTACACCTCCATAGTGCTACATAATACTGATACTACTACACCTCCATAGTACTACATACTACTACTACTACTACACCTCCATAGTACTACATACTACTACTACTACTACACCTCCATAGTGCTACATAATACTACTACTACTACACCTCCATAGTGCTACATAATACTACTACTACTACACCTCCATAGTACTACATAATACTACTACTACTACACCTCCATAGTACTACATACTACTACTACTACTACACCTCCATAGTACTACATACTACTACTACTACTACACCTCCATAGTACTACATACTACTACTACTACTACACCTCCATAGTGCTACATAATACTACTACTACTACACCTCCATAGTGCTACATAATACTACTACTACTACACCTCCATAGTACTACATAATACTACTACTACTACACCTCCATAGTACTACATACTACTACTACTACTACACCTCCATAGTACTACATACTACTACTACTACTACACCTCCATAGTACTACATACTACTACTACTACTACACCTCCATAGTACTACATACTACTACTACTACTACACCTCCATTGTACTACATACTACTACTACTACTACACCTCCATAGTACTACATAATACTACTACTACTACACCTCCATAGTACTACATACTACTACTACTACTACACCTCCATAGTACTACATACTACTACTACTACTACTACACCTCCATAGTGCTACATAATACTACTACTACTACACCTCCATAGTACTACATAATACTACTACTACTACACCTCCATAGTACTACATAATACTACTACTACTACACCTCCATAGTGCTACATAATACTACTACTACTACACCTCCATAGTACTACATACTACTACTACTACTACACCTCCATAGTACTACATAATACTACTACTACACCTCCATAGTACTACATAATACTACTACTACTACACCTCCATAGTACTACATAATACTACTACTACTACACCTCCATAGTACTACATACTACTACTACTACTACACCTCCATAGTACTACATAATACTACTACTACACCTCCATAGTACTACATAATACTACTACTACTACACCTCCATAGTACTACATACTACTACTACTACTACACCTCCATAGTACTACATAATACTACTACTACACCTCCATAGTACTACATACTACTACTACTACTACACCTCCATAGTACTACATAATACTACTACTACTACACCTCCATAGTACTACATACTACTACTACTACTACACCTCCATAGTACTACATAATACTACTACTACTACACCTCCATAGTACTACATACTACTACTACTACTACACCTCCATAGTACTACATACTACTACTACTACTACACCTCCATAGTGCTACATAATACTACTACTACTACACCTCCATAGTGCTACATAATACTACTACTACTACACCTCCATAGTACTACATAATACTACTACTACTACACCTCCATAGTACTACATAATACTACTACTACTACACCTCCATAGTACTACATACTACTACTACTACTACACCTCCATAGTACTACATAATACTACTACTACTACACCTCCATAGTACTACATACTACTACTACTACTACACCTCCATAGTACTACATACTACTACTACTACTACAACTCCATAGTACTACATACTACTACTACTACTACACCTCCATAGTACTACATAATACTACTACACCTCCATAGTACTACATACTACTACTACTACAACTCCATAGTACTACATAATACTACTACTGCTACACCTCCATAGTACTACATAATACTACTACTACTACACCTCCATAGTACTACATACTACTACTACTACTACACCTCCATAGTGCTACATAATACTACTACTACTACACCTCCATAGTACTACATAATACTACTACTACTACACCTCCATAGTACTACATAATACTACTACTACTACACCTCCATAGTACTACATAATACTACTACTACTACAACTCCATAGTACTACATAATACTACTACTACTACAACTCCATAGTACTACATAATACTACTACTACTACACCTCCATAGTACTTTATAATACTACTACTACTACACCTCCATAGTACTACATAATAATACTACTACTACAACTCCATAGTACTACATAATACTACTACTACTACACCTCCATAGTACTTTATAATACTACTACTACTACACCTCCATAGTACTACATAATACTACTACTACTACAACTCCATAGTACTACATAATACTACTACTACTACAACTCCATAGTACTACATAATACTACTACTACTACAACTCCATAGTACTACATAATACTACTACTACTACAACTCCATAGTACTACATAATACTACTACTACTACACCTCCATAGTACTACATAATACTACTACTACTACAACTCCATAGTACTACATAATACTACTACTACTACAACTCCATAGTACTACATAATACTACTACTACTACAACTCCATAGTACTACATAATACTACTACTACTACACCTCCATAGTACTACATAATACTACTACTATTACACCTCCATAGTACTACAAAATACTGCTACTACAACTCCATAGTACTACAAAATACTACTACTATTACTACACCTCCATAGTACTACAAAATACTGCTACTACCTCACCTCCATAGTACTACATAATACTACTACTATACCTCCATAGTACTACATAATACTACTACACCTCCATAGTACTACATAATACTACTACACCTCCATAGTACTACATAATACTACTACTACTACACCTCCATAGTACTACATAATACTACTACACCTCCATAGTACTACATAATACTACTACTATACCTCCAAGTACAATGGAATGCTTACTCCATATTCCCTCCTGCAGTATGAACTACCATTCAACACCATACACTATACTATGTACTATACTTATACAACACTATACTATAACAGTATAACATTATAATAACTATACTACATTCATAACACTGTTATTTTACTATGTCCACATAATGGGCCGTTCTTCTACTGTTAACTGTGTTTTGTTAATCAAGGACTTTCTAACTTAACGTTTGTGACAGACAGTGTTTTATAATCTTTAATCCCAGTGGGCAACAGATGGCCTACAGCAGATGGACCCAAAATACTCAAAACTCTGACCGTGTTTCCAGGTACATAGTGCGACCAACACACACACACACACACACACACACACACACACACACACACACACACACACACACACACACACACACACACACACACACACACACACACACACACACAGTTGGACGGCCAGCCAGGCATCACTTTAAGTTGCTAGACTGGAGTCTGAAGGACCAATTAGAAGGGAGAAGAACGAGGTGACCAGATAATACCCATAAGGCCTCACACATCTGCCCTCCACAGGGGGCCGGTCCAGCTGTTTTATAAGCCCATTCTGTTTATTTGTGAATAGGTGTGTGTGTGTGCATGCGTGTGTGTGTGTGTGTGTGTGCGTGTGTGTGTGTGTGTGTGTGAGGACATGAGTGCTTCCAGAGAGATGTCATGTTTTGGTTGGCCTGAATTGGTTCTGATCCTCTGACATGAGTCCACTCCACATTAAACCAAATTAATTTGACTCACCTCTGTCTATCTGTCTGCCTGCCTGTATGTGTGAATGTGTGTCTGTCTGTCTGAAAAAAATGTTAAATATCTATTTATTGTAGATATTTCACTCAGAACCATGTAAAAACCTACACTAAAATGTTAAACAAAATAAAAAATGTTATATTAACCTACAGAGAGTAAATTCTTATTCAAATACATTATAAAAAGGCTGTTTTAATTATAAATTCTCGTATTCCATTTTTGTATTATGTGTAGTACATATTTAATGACACGTATTGAAGCAGGCCTTTTATAAAAGTAGTAGTTATCTTTTTGTCCCCCGCTGCTTGCCTTCGTGCTGAAGTGGCTGCGCGCGCATCCCAAGATGGCCGACATCAGCATGTCTTCCAAAACAAAACAGAACCTTTATTGATACATATTATTATAAACATATATTCAGCTGTGACGATATATTCGGACTGCAAGGTATGTACAAAACCAACCGTTTATTAGACCTGTAGATCTGGAACGTGTTCACTTTTGCATTTCAATTCGTAATATAATATATAAATATATAATAAACTGTCTGTTTATTATCAGGCTGTTTACCTGCTGTCTGTCTGTTTATTATCAGGCTGTTTACCTGCTGTCTGTCTGTTTATTATCAGGCTGTTTACCTGCTGTCTGTCTGTTTATTATCAGGCTGTTTACCGGCTGTCTGTCTGTTTATTATCAGGCTGTTTACCTGCTGTCTGTCTGTTTATTATCAGGCTGTTTACCGGCTGTCTGTCTGTGTATTATCAGGCTGTTTACCTGCTGTCTGTTTATTATCAGGCTGTTTACCTGCTGTCTGTCTGTGTATTATCAGGCTGTTTACCGGCTGTCTATCAGGCTGTTCACCTGCTGTCTGTCTCTTTATTATCAGGCTGTTTACCTGCTGTCTGTCTGTGTATTATCAGGCTGTTTACCTGCTGTCTGTTTATTATCAGGCTGTTTACCGGCTGTCTGTCTGTTTATTATCAGGCTGTTTACCGGCTGTCTGTCTGTTTATTATCAGGCTGTTTACCTGCTGTCTGTTTATTATCAGGCTGTTTACCGGCTGTCTGTCTGTGTATTATCAGGCTGTTTACCTGCTGTCTGTTTATTATCAGGCTGTTTACCTGCTGTCTGTCTGTGTATTATCAGGCTGTTTACCGGCTGTCTATCAGGCTGTTCACCTGCTGTCTGTCTCTTTATTATCAGGCTGTTTACCTGCTGTCTGTCTGTGTATTATCAGGCTGTTTACCTGCTGTCTGTTTATTATCAGGCTGTTTACCGGCTGTCTGTCTGTTTCGTCCTCAGGTCCATGTGGTCTGGGGTGAGGACCGCCTCTAGATTCTTGGCGTCTCTCCAGCTCAACAGAGCTCAGACCAGCCGGGAGATTTATTCACTCACCCGTCACCTCTCCCCCTCGCCCCCTCCCCCCTCCCCCCGGATCTCCAGCCTCCCCCCCCCCCTCCCCCCCATGGAGCTGAAGGAGGTTCTGGATGTGTTGGAGCAGCTGGCTCCCCTCTCGTTGGCCGAGCCCTGGGACAACGTGGGCCTTTTGGTGGAGCCCAGCCGGCCTCGGCCCGTGGCCACCATCCTGCTGACCAACGACCTCACGGAGGCCGTGATGGACGAGGCCGAGGCCCTGGCCTGCGACCTCATCGTGTCGTACCACCCTCCTCTCTTCCAGCCCATCAAGCGGCTGGTCCAGAGGGACTGGAAGCAGCGGCTGGCTGTGCGGGCGCTGGAGGGCGGGATTGCCATCTTCTCCCCACACACCTCCTGGGACGCCGTTAGGGGCGGGGTCAACGACTGGCTGGTGGCCGGACTGGGTAAGGTCACCCAGAGGGGAACCAAATATTTAATGAGGTTACGTTCTGAAGACACCCGACACTGACCCTTGACCCCTAGTCTGACCTGAGATACATGAAATATACCTTTTACCATCTCTCTCTCCTCTTCACTCTTGTCAGCTGTGAGTATTTAGAGTGTATATTTATTGTTTCTCAGGTAGTGGCCAGGTGTGTGTGCTAAGCCAGGCCCTCACCAGTGGCCCCTGCAGGTACAAGCTGGAGTTCACAGTGAGTAACACCGAAGACCTCCAGCCAATAATAGAGCAGCTGAAGAAAGAGGACAGCAAGTCGACTCTGATGCACTCTGTCAACAGGTCAGGACTTGATCTGCGTTCTGTTGGCTGTGTCTGTGATCAGTTGGTTGTCCTCGTTCTGTTGTATCTGTGATCTATTGCTTGTGTCTGTATCTCTAGTGGTGAGACTGCAGGTCTACTGGCCAGTGTGTCCTGTAGTGAGACAGCGCTGCCCTCTACTGTCCAGTCGCTGCTACAACATGGAGTTGCCAGCCAGGCACTCACCATACTGAAGACTGAGCAGGTACAGACAGACTGGTGAAGACGGATGGTGGATGACTTGTTTCAATGGAGAAATAACTTTTAGTTATTTATTGTCACTCATTCTGGTTTCTATTCTTGTCAGTTTAATATCTGATACATCCCCTAGCCGGGGACCGCATATTCGATTTTTGGAACTTGGAGATGGAATAGGGTTTTGATCCGTCCACTCCACGCGTCAACCTGGTGTTGCAGTATGTCCAGGATTGGTTTAGGGGGCGGCAATAGCTCAGTCTGTTGGGACTTGGCTTGGGAACCGGAAGGTCACCGGTTCAAATCCCGAAACACCTGGGCACTGCCGAGGTGCCCTTGAGCAAGGCACCCAACCCCTACACTGCTCCCCGAGCGCTGTATATACAATAGCTGCCCACTGCTCCTAATACTAGGATGGGTTAAATTCAGAGAAACAAATGTCACTGTGTGTGTATGTGACCAATAAAGAGGATTCAATCCTCCAGATTTAGATTCGATTTTAGATGTCAGGGATTCTATTATTATTATTATTATTATTATTAGTGTTTCTGTAGGGTTTGGGATCCACTAGAGGGCGGTACGGGTGTTACCTTGTCATTGATGTTTGATGACCTTTGACCCCCTGGCCAGCCTCCCCTCCCGGGTCACGGCCAGGGCCGACTCAGCGTCCTGGACCGGCCCATAACCGTAGCGACGGCCGTGGAGAAGGTGAAGTCTCACCTGGGCCTGAAACACGTGAGACTGGCTCTGGGATCTGGACAGACACTTGGTGAGATGGAGAGACATACAAACAGAGAGATAGACAGACAGACACAGACATATAGAGAGACAAAGACAGATATACATACAGACAGACACAGACAGACAGGTAACTGTGGACAGAGACACAGACAGACGTGTGCAATGTTGTGTGTGTGTGTGTAATACAGAGTCCTTGGTGAAGCGTGTAGCTGTCTGCGCTGGTTCCGGAGCGTCTGTGTTGAAGGGTGTCAGCTCCGACCTCCATGTCACGGGTAGGAGGCAGAACTTCCTGCTCTTGCTCATTTAATTCATGAACTGGTTAGTTTGAAGCTCTCACCTGAGGACCTAGTAGAACATCGCTGTCCCCCCCCCTCCTCCCCACCAGGGGAGATGTCCCATCACGAGGTCCTGGATGCGGTTGCCAGGGGAACCAGCGTCATCCTCAGCGACCACAGCAATAGCGAGCGCGGCTTCCTGACCGTGTTCCGGGAGAGGCTGGCCTCATGCCTGCCGGCCTCTGTAACCGTGGCGGTCTCCCTGGCCGACAGGGACCCCCTGGAGGTGGTCTGACTGGTCGCCGTGGTGACGGTGAGGCTTTGCTGGAGATAACATGGCCGCCTCCTCAAGAACAACATTGACATGATGTACAACACTGTCCCATAATAAACACTTGTCCATGTGATGCAGCTGTATCGTCTTATTGTTCCATCCTAAGGAAATAGATTTTAAGATGTTTATAAGAATAATAATAATGCATTTTATTTATAGAGTGCTGCAAAGTTAAAAACATAGCAAACGAACACAATAAAATGACTAACAATAGTAAACACTAATATTAACATAAAAAGGTTTTTAGTCAAGAGTCCAGGGTCTGTAGTGCCCTTAAGTGATGAAGGCCATTCCACAGTTGTGGCATGATCTTTAATAATTAAAGATACTAACATATTTAATAGTTATTTTTTATTACAGGTTATAATATTAAAGGTGAGGTGTGTTTATTATATTGTACTTTAATGTTTATCCCGTGTAGTTTAATATTTATCAGGTGTAGTTTAATATTTATCAGGTGTAGTTTAATATTTATCAAGTGTAGTTTACATTTTTATCCAGTGTGGTTAAATGTTTATCCAGTGTAGTTTTAATGTTTATCTGGTGTCATTTACGTGGACCCGCAACACGGAGGTCATGCTGAAGAAGGCACACCAGCGCCTCTATGCCCTGCGGCGCCTCAGGAGAAGCGGCATAGTGCCACTGAACAGGACAAGAAAGCCATCCAGAGGGTCGTGAGGACGGCAGAGAAGATCATCGGGTGTGCACTTCCATACATTGAGGAGATCTTTAGGACCAGATGTCGGAAGAAGGCCATCTCCATCACTAAGGACCCTAACCACTCTGGGCAACATCTCTTCTCCCCCCCCCCCCCCCTACGGTCCGGTCGCTGGTTCCTCAGCATCCGTATAAAGACTACCAGGTAATGCACCTACTGAACTGCTAGGAGTGCTGCCCCTACCATAACATGTCATCCATATCACATTACATTATCAAATGTTTCTGGACTCATTAAAGCTACTGCACTGTACTGCACTGTATTCATGATGCTGCTGCACTACTGGCACTTTAAATGCTTTTAAATGCTGTTTGCACAATATAACACGTATGTATCATCCATCAGTCACTTTATTGTTGTTTTTATTGTGGACAGTATTTTTATAGGATAGTGTTTTAGACGATTCATACTGCGGGAGAGAATGGGGAGTAAGCATTCAATTGTACTTTGTGCATTTATATGGCAAATAAAGATCCTGAATTGTAATGTTTATCCGGTGTTATTGTTCATCAGTGTAGTTTAATATGTATCTGGTGTAGTTCAATGTTTATCCTGTGTATTTTAATATTTCTCCGGTGTAGAGTGGCTGTAGAGGAGAGTAGATAGTATCAGTTGTTGTTTGACCATCTTAGGACCTCTTAGAGGTGAGCACAGCTTCACATCAGACCATTTAGCACCTGGACGCTACGCACCCACAGGTCACACCTACTGCTGCCAAAGACCTCTCTCCCCCTCCTCCCTCATTCCTCCCCCTTTTCCACTCCCCCCCCCCCCCCCCGTTCTCAGCCTCACTCGTAAGTCCTTCTGGATAAGAGTGTCTGCTAAATGACAACATTTCATTTAAATGACAAGATGTCATTCAGCAGACGTCCAAAATGTCCTCCTACTGCTCTACTGCTCTCTCCTCCCCCGGTTCCTTTCACCTCTGCTCTTTTCTCTCCTCTCTCCCCCTCTCATCTCTCATGTGCTCGACTCCTCCTCCCTCTTGGCTCCATCATCAGCCATTACAGCTCTGTTACTGATGACACTTCTGACACACACCTGTTCTCCATAAACACATTAGAGGATCCCCACACAAACCTCTCCCCCCTCTAACTCACACCTCCACTTCCCCTCTCCTGCAGTTGGCCTCAACCCCCCCCCCCCACACACATACACACACTCTTTCCCACACACTGTATAAACACACACACACAGAGGGAGCTGTAGAAGCCAAACATCACCACTTCCTCTGTGTGTCGGTCCAGCTGTCCGGGGGGAGGTCTGGAGGCCAGCAGGTACATTTGGCTCAGTCTCCTCCTCCTCCTCCTCCTCTTCCTCCTCAGTCACACACACTTTAGGTTGAATTACGCTCCTGGGTTGATCAGCAAATGCAGAGAGACGTCAGCTATTCAACACAAGTATAACTTTACATACACTCACACCCACACGCACGCACGCACGCGCGCGCACACACACACACACACACACACACACACACACACACACACACACACACACACACACACACACACACACACACACACACACACACTAACACACACACACACACACACTCTCAAACAGAAGAACATTATGATGGTCGTTAGTCCGTCTAGTCAAAATAAACAACATATCCACTTCCACAGTATAAAACGTCTACATCATAAATATAAAACATCCACAGTCTAAATATAAAACGTCTGAATTATAAATAGAAAATGTCTACATTCTAAATATACAACATCTACATATGAATATTTAAGTAGTATGTGCTCCAAGTTCCAACCCTTCAGAAGAATCCGGTTTAATATGGAGAAAAGTGAAGTATTTTAATATCTGCAAACTATGAACAGTAATGTCATTTAAAGTATGTTTTTCAAAACCTACCCTTGGCCGAGGACACATAGAAATATTTTGTGCTGTAAAATAAGCTAAATATTCTCATAACCACGTCAGAAAAGTGACAAACATTAGTTAGTTTGTTCATCAACACAGTATTCCCTCTGTCTCCAACATACTATTTAAATTGTAATACTATATAAAGTTACTTGATATGAAGTCTGTAATATAAAGTAATACAATGTAATATAAAGTAATATAGTAAAGTCATATAAAGTAAAGTAACAAAGTCATCTAATCATGTATTTCTTACCTAGGGGTAATGCTAATTAATATCATATAATATGAAGTAATATAGCAAAGTAATATCAGTAACATCATATAATATGAAGTAATATAGTAAAGTAATAATATATAATATAAAGTAATATAAGTAATATAATATAAATGTAAGTCATTTAGTAAAGTAATGGAACATAATGTAATATAAAGTAACATAATCCTGTATTTCTTACCTAGGGGTAATACAAAGTAATAAAATATAATATAAAGTAATATAATATAAGTAATATAAAGTAACGCAATGTAATTCTGCAGTTCTTCTGCAGTGTGTGTGTGTGTGTGTGTGTGTGTGTGTGTTGTGTGTGTGGTGTGTGTGTGTGTGTGTGTGTGTGTGTGTGTGTGTGTGGGAAGGGGGCTGCAGCAACATGAGGCTGTGGACCGATGTGTGAATCAGGGCCCATTTGGCCTGATGTGTGAAGGA